>CM035225.1:122474787-123106005 GCA_020226215.1 Sindora glabra
CAAACAATAATTCAAATATAAATCAACACCCAATTACATTATCAAGTTTCCTATTACAAAACCCTAAAAAATCTACACTATATGCATAACCTTAAAACAATCTAATCTTTACTATCTACTAATTAACTTAAGCTATTTTAACTCCTAATTAAGAGAATGAAGTTTCAGAATTACCTTATTAAGCAAAAAAGAAGAAATTTCAGAACTTGCTACCCAAAACCCAAAAACTCGTATTATTTAGAAACAGCAACAAGAAACAAGGGAAAACAGGGAGAAAATAGAAGAAAACATGTAGAATTGTGAAGGGAGGCAGTCATTTTGTGTGATTAGAAGTGGAAGGGAAGGAAGAAGAAGAAAAGAGCTGAAGAGAGAGCTGCTACATTCTGTTTTGTGTTGCTGCTACTGGGTTTCGTGTTTTTTATTTTGCTGCCCAGTTCTGTTTTGTTTTAGGGCTTCTGTTTCGGGTCTAGTCCAGGTTGGGTCCATGGGTCGCATGTTGGGTCTGTGTGTTGGGCTACTAGGTCACGGGTTCAGGGTTCAACACATTGGGTCACAAGATTTAACAACTTATTTACATAAATGTCCTCATTTTCCCTTTAACATTTTACTCTCCATTTAATACCCCCCGTTTGGATTCAAAAATAAATTCAAAAAATCAAAACTCCAAAGAATAAAAATTTAGATTTTAGGTTTTAATTCAAAATGTCGAATTTTGAAAAATTTTGAAAATAGCATCTCCTTAAAATAGTCCTTTTAGGTCTCCAAAAATTTATTACAAATCACTCTTTGATGTAAAAATACAAGAGGAACAATTACTGAAATTTTTTATTTTTAAATAATACATATTTCATATAACCCTCTAAAGAAGGCACTCAAACTTAGAAAAATTTTCAGAATTCTAATAGACTCAACTTTGTTTGTGAAATTAAGCTAAAAAAAATTATAAATCAAATTAAATCCTTTCAACAAGTTGAAAAAGAAATAGTTTAAAGCCATTTAAAGTAATCCTAAGTTTATATCAAAACTATCTAACTGTATTTTTACGCTATAACGATTCTATAATACCTGTTAACGGTAGGGCCATTACAATTATAATCACTAATTAGATGGATTAAATATCATTAATTACTCATCTTCACATTCTAAATTCAAAAACAAAAACTTAGTACATTAAGATACAAGATTCAATTTAGCACAATGGAGTATTTAAGTATAATACTCAAATATAAAGCTCTAAAGGTTTATATTCGAGTATTGTATGTGAGTATATATGAGAAAAAAAGCAACAAAAACTTTGGTATTTAAGTATAATACTCAAACACCTAAAGGCAGAGGCAAATTCCTCCTTACATACTAAGAAATGAATATAATATAAGGTTTGAGTTCTTTTTTTTAAGCCCAAATGTTTATTGAATTTTTTTTCTCATGACTTGATTAATATTTAATAGGCTAGGGCCATGATAATATAAAATGAGTCAAGTTAACCTGTTCTAATTATATAAATTTATTTTTAATAACATAATTATATATTATAAAAATAATTATATTTAATTATTTTAAGTAGAAAAATATTTAATTTAATATGATTGAATATTTTATATATTTAAATATCATATTATTTTTTTAAATGTATATTTTTATATAAAAATTATTTTTATTTAATATAATAAAAAAATAAAAATAATTGAACTTTTGAGCTGAGCTAACTATGTATAAATTTAATTGAGTCAAATTTTTTTAAAATTAAATGAGTTAAACTTGAGTTTAGACCATTATATTTCATGCAATTATGCATGAAAAGTAATGTGAAAATCTAATGACTAGACCTATGTATATTTCTAATTAACACCAAATCCACATCATCCATTTTAACATAATTTAATGGTTATAAAACAGTCAACCTAAAAGTAAAATTAACCTTTAATGATGAAGGAGAAAATACATGGAACTCTCACTAATTACTTTTTCTCTTCATCCCTCTCGTATTAACTTAAACTATTATACAAAAAAACAAATAAATTTTTTAATAAAATTCATATTTTTTTGAATATTTGTATTTTTTTAAAATCAATAAAAATGTAATAATATAAAATATTTATGAAGCTTAAAAAAAGCCACTGTTAACTTAAGTTTGCGCCACATAGTGACGTTGACTCAATAAGATATTTCTATATTTTATAATTCAATAGAGTAATTTTTAAATTTTTTTGAAAATTAAATGGATTTTATAAATAATATTTCTAAATTTATTCAAACAATGAAATGGAAAAATAATCAATAAAAAATAAAAAGGATAAGTAGTTAAAATTAAAATCAATAAAAATTTCACCTAATAATTCAAAATAATATTTTTATTGGAAAAATGAGAAAAATTATTAAAAAATACAAATATTCAAAAAAATCATACACTTTATTACAAAATTTATTTATTTTTGTATAATAGTTTAAATTAACATGAGAGCGATAAAAAAGATAATAAAAGATTTATCACAAGAGAGAAAGTAATTAATGAGTGTTTCATTTACTCTATCTATTTTTCATTATTAAAAGTTAATTTTATTTTTAGATTGCCTTTATATAACTGTTAAAATAAATAGTATGAAATGTAGATTTGGTGTAAATGGTATAAGTTTAAAGTAATGTCAATTAATTTCCACTGCATATATATAATATTTTTCATTATTTTATTAATTTAATCATTAAAAACACTTAAAGCTCATTAAGTTATCAGAGATGATAAAGAGAAAAAGATTAACATTCTATTGATCATATATCAACTTAATTTTTTTTAAGTTTCAAATTATTTAAAATGTGGCCTTGGACATTATTATAATATTCCATTGATTATTGTTGTTGTCCGGGGGTTAGTTTGTTTTTGTGTTTGATTTGTAATGTGAAGTTTGTTCATGAAATGCTGAATGGCGCTCATGTCGACCATGGTCCCTTCTTCCTCTCATATTTATTTATACTGTTGTTGGTGTTCTGATTTTAGTGCCCTTGTTGAAACTGACATGGCCACTGAATTGTGGCTTTTTGTTTGTGTTTTCCACGGCCTTCCTTGTGCCAACATCATGAACAATATTGGGTTTGTTTGGTAAACTTCTGTTGTAACTTTTGACTGTTTAACCAGAAGTTAACTGATTAATTAAATAAATTAATCAAATCAGCTAAACGGTGAATAGTTGTTTCAAATAATTTTTTATTCCCAATCAGTTGATATTAAAAACACTGCTAGTTGCAGTGTTTTCTTTCAGCTTTTTTATTACTATTATCAAGAAGGATTTAAATACCCCAAGCTGCTCGCTTACTATTGTGTCTTCCTTTTACTTGATTACTATTGTGTGACGTCTTCCTTCTTTTCTTTTTAGGTAAAATACTATGTCTTCCCTTTTTTTTTTTGCGTAGTGTCTTTCTTCTATTTTTTTAGGTTAAATATTGTGTCTTTCTTCTTTTCTTTTTAGGTAAAATACTACATCTTCCTTCTTTTTTTGGCCTAGCATCTTCCTTCTTTTTTTTTAGGTAAAATACTTTTTTTAGGTAAAATAGTGTTGCATTTGCTAGTGCTATTACCCCTCCCTCACAACCTTTCAATAATATAAATAAACTATAATTATAATTATTAATTTTTTATAAATAAATTTATTTACTATAAAAAATTATATTAATATAATTTAAAAAATATTTAATTTATAATAAATTATTATTTATAAAAAATTTAATTTAATAAATATATATAAAATCTTGTATATTATAATAAAAAATATTTAAATAATTTATAAAATATACTCATACATTTATTTGTTATTTTACATATAAACAATTAATTATAAATAGCTGATTTTACTAAATATTTTTACTCAAACAGTTAATGTAATTAATTATTCAAATCAGTTAATATAATTAAATATTAATTAATAATTAATTAAATCAGTTAATCATTATAATTATTAACTAATTGCAAACAAAGTCATTGTGATATTAGAATACATGACAATCCACTCATTTGGTTCTGGCCCCTGCACCTGGGCTGTCTGCTTCGGTCCAGTATTTTAAGCCTTTCTTTTGTTGTGGTCGGTTGGGCTGGGACCCGTAATGAGCCCAAACCGATCGAGTTTCAGCCATTTTTGACCTTTTTTTATGGTGGTCGATACGAAGATTTTAACCCTTTGTATAGTTGTGTTGAAAAAAAGTGGTTGATATATCTATAGAAAGAAAAGGATTAAAAGTAAATTTTTCTTATGGTTGGTTGCTATGGAAAAACTTAAATTAAATGGAAACAAAAACTATCACAAAAGTGATGTGGGTCCCGTTATTATTCTTTCCATCCCAAAATGTGCAGAAAAACTATGAAAAATGAATAGAAGACGTTCACTTCAAAAAATGCCCCGTATTCCATTCACTAATTCGGGAAAATTATTTTTATGCTAAAATTCTGATAAATTTAATAAATATTTTATGAACCAACAAAATACTAATTTTATGCCAAAAACTAGACAAACCTTTTATATTTAATTTAATATAATTAAAGTACATCTAAACGTAGCCAAACCTCTTGTATTTCTAGTAAAATTATTTATTCTGTATTTCATATAATTTTATTTATTGACAATTTTGCTCATAAATAAATAATTAAAAATTAATGTAAATTTATATTATTACTTAGGATATTTTAATTAAAGAATTGAAAATGAAAATAACTTTTAATTTCATTGATTAAATTACAATAAATTTTTATGAAAAAATTTCAACAAATTGAAAAAACAATGGCCCAATAATATACGAATGAATAATAGTATATAATTGTTTTATATTAACAATGAATCAAAATTGAACATGAACCAATTCATTCTTTATCTTAAATTATATCATTGTGAAAATATATAAACATAAAAATATATATAACTACTAATCAAAATAGTATAAAATATTAAGAAAAAAAATGAGTGTAAAAGTTACAGTACATCCTAAAGAATATTGGGGAAGCGATTTTTTATATTACCTTCGCAAATAATATTGTATATATATTGCATATAAATAAGGATAAATTTATCATTTAATATTTTCTTTCTTTTGACTTTTCAACCAAATCAAATATAAGAAAATAATTTTCAATCTCTTTATTTTGCTACTTTTTTAACCCATCTAAACAAAAATAAAAAAAATATTTTTCTTCTATCCTATTGTCGTCTATCATTTTTTCACCTATTTTTTTCTTCTACTTTTCTTCCAACTTATATATATATATATACTATTTTTCTTTCCGCCTATTTTTCCATTCCAACCAAAGAAAGGAGAAACGAGTCATAGGTTTGTCTAGCTGTTCATCCGCTGGACAGATCCGCAGCTCCTTGATTTTTTCATAACTTTTTGGAAGTTGTGGACGACACGTATAGTCGCGAACCAAAATGTAAAATAACCGCAGTCAGTTTTAAGGTGACTATATTTTGTCTCTTCTAATTTAAAATTTTAAAAATTTTACAAAATTTAAATTTAGCATATTGTTAATTTAATTAATAATTTTCCCAAACTGTATGATATTTTATAATTTCCAAATAAAAATTACGATATAGTATATTATTAATTTTTTTATCATTTTTATGCATAATTTTACAAATTATTTTTATTATTTAATTAAAATTTTACATATTTAATTTAATTTTTATTAATTATATAATATAGCAATTATTTGTAAAAAAATAATTTTTTAGATATCATTTTTTCTAAATACAAGCTATACATTATAGATCACTCATTTACTAATATATATGTAAAGAATATTTTTCTATAGAAAGTATTTTTTTGAAAAATAAATGGAGCCAAAGTAATAAAATATAATATTGTAATTCTTATTTAAAAATTTATAAAAATAATGTAATTTGATAAAATAATAAATTAAGTTAATAGTGAATATTAATTTCAAATTTCATATAGTATATAGAAGATTTTTAAATTTTTAAAATTAAAAAAGATAAAATTAATTATTCCATAATGGAAGGGAGTAATTTACATTTTTTAATTAAAATTAATCAATGTCACTAATAGAGCTATTGTTTCGGGTCAAAGTCTATAAGTTGGTTCGTTAGCTTGCAAACTTGCACTTTTGAAATTATGACCTTAAAAATAACGAGCCAAAAATGGCTTAGAATGTTTAGCTTGGAGTTTACCCCATTTCATTAGCAATGGACTAGACTAGTCCTTTTTTTTCCAAAAAAAAAAATTTAACTCATTCCTTTGTTACCATAAAAAAAACCAATCCAAAAAAAAAAAAACCACCCAGGCCCTAACACAAAACAACTAATCCCACTAGCCAAATGGCCCAATTTCCTACTCGACCTTAGCCCCCTTACCTAGAACCAATACGCCATAACAATGTTGTCATTTTGTGGTAGTATTTTGCCTCTACTTTGCTAGTTTGTTATGGCCTCTAAGTCGTTTCACATCTTTGACTCTATTTCAAACTAAGACTTTCATTTTTAGTAAGTTCCATAAACTACAATTCCACCTTTGAGTTTTTCTTCATTCTTCATTGTCTTTAATCATCCTCATCCACCACGATTCCATAGGACCACAATGCCATTCCTTTAATCCTCTTCCATTCAAACCACTTCACTTAATCATAGTCAGTAAGCTCTCAAGGATAGTAACCAACATTTGGCATGACGGCATTGCATCTCTAGCTCCTTCACCTTCAAACTATTCAGTCATTTGTTCTACCACAAATCTCATCTATGATCCACCATTTGATAGTAAGTGTTAACGGTGGGTGACTTATAATCCTCCAATCCAATGATATCATTTGTAAGATAAGCTACTTTTGAATTTTTTATTCAATTCTAGCTTATGAATTTATTTTGCTTCTAATTTCTAAATCGTAATTTTTTTTATGTTATGTTGTAATTGCTAATAGCTGAATGTTGAGTTTTAGCCTTTTAGAATTTGTTATGAATTTTTTTATTTTTCTATTAGGTTCTTGAAAGTTAAACCAATAAACTATATTTTTCTTAAGACTTATATGATATATTATAAGATATTCGAGCATTTGTATTTTCATGTCTAATGTATAATTATAAATAACAATTATCTTTAATTTGAAAAAGATTATACATGAAAATGCACATATAAACACTATTTTTTTCTTATGTAAAAAGGCCATCTTTGATTATTTGGTGAAAAAATATCTCTATTTAAATTAGCTAATCTAATGTTTTTTCTAAATATGGATTGGATAGCATTTGATGCTTTGTTAGGGTTATCTTGTGCTTTATGTTCTTTACTTGTTATGGTTTGTAGTATAAATAGTAAAATTATTAATAAAAGTAAGGTCAATTGTGATGATAATTTAGAAGTTTTGGGAACCCCTCCAACTAATTTAGAACCTATAAATGAAAGTTCAAATGTGCAAAATTAGTGCACAAAAATTGATAGTAGTAATAAGTATGACACTTTAACATTATCATGCCATTTACTAAGTTGTAAGAAGAAGCATAATTATGAGAATGTTGGGAAAATGATCTTTGATCATGAAGAGAAATTGGCATCTTGAAAACTTGACCATAAATGTATCTGTGAAAGCTTGTTCATATGTATCATAGAACATGATCTTCCATTTAACTTTGTTGAATGTAAGAGAGTTAGGGAGCTTTTGAAGTTATATAATCTAGAAGCCAAAGTATATAGTAGATCTACAACTATATTTGATATTATGAAATTCTATTTGAGTAAAAAAGAGAAATTGAAACAAATTATGGCATATAATCCTAGTAGAATATGTTTGACATTTGATTGTTAGATTGCTTATAATAATGAAGGTTATATTTGGTTCATTGCTCATTTTGATAATAATAATTAGAAGTTGAATAGAAAATTATTATGCTTTTGTAAAATGGATACCTTACACGTAGGTGTTGAATTATCAAACAAAATATATGATGCTTTAAAGGATTGAGATATTGATAAGAAAGTGTTTTCCATTACTTTAAATAATGCATCTACCAATGATAATATGCAAGATCTTTTAAAGTAATGATTGGCTATGCAAAATAATTTGTTGTATGATGGAGAATTTTTTCATGTGAGATGTTATGCTCACGTCTTGAATCTTATAATTCAAAAAATTTTAAAAATGATAAGGGATGCATTGTCTAAGATAAGAGATAATGTAAAATATGCAAAAGTTTCAAAGGGTAGCATAAAGCAATTTCAAGAATGTATCAATCAAGTTAGTGAAAATGACACTTAAGTTGGATTACACCTCAATGTGTCAAACTAGATGGAATTCCATATTTGCCATGCTTGAAAGTTCCATCAAATACAAGTGTGCTTTCACTAGCCTTCCAATGCTTGATAAAAATTATAAATATTATCCATTAGAGGAGGAGTGGATAAGGGGATCAATAATGTGTGAATTCTTACACCCTTTTTATGTCATCACCAACTTAATTTCTAATTCAAGCTATCGAACATCCAACCTTCATTTCATGCTAGTGTGGAAGATAAAATGTTCATTGAGAGAAAATATGAGAAGTGGAGATGATGTTTTTATGGATATGACTTATAGAATGAAATTGAAGTTTGATAAGTATTAGAAAAAGTATAGTATTGTGCTAGCATTTAGAGCCATTTTTTATCCAAGAATGAAGCTTAACTTGCTATGATTTTGCTACTCCAAGCTTGAGCCTATAACTTATGAAAAGAAGATAAAAAATGTGAAAAAAATGGTTGTATAAGATTTATGTGCATTATGAGAAAAAGAACCCCAATAATGAGTTAAATACAAATGGTTCTCAAATTGAATCATCCAAGCTAACCTTAAGCACTCCAAAAGAAGAATTGCATTTGACTTTGAGACTTTTTATGTAAGTGATTTTTTTTAAATTTATTATGTAATTTGCATCTCTATGTTGCATTACCATTGATATGGCTTAATTACTTTTTTTCTCATTTGTTAAATAATGTAGGAATATATGAAATTCGTGACTCAAAATGTGATAAAATTGGGAAATTTTATTTAGATATGTATTTGGAGGAGTCATTTTTGCAATTACATCACTTTGAGGAATTGGATGTGTTCCAATATTAGAAAGATCACAAGTATCAATTTGGAATTTTGGTAAATTTCGCTTGTAACATTTTTTAGCATTCCAATTGCTACAATGGTCTTGGAATCATTTTTTAAATATTGATGCTTAATGCTTGACTCTTGCCTTTAAACTCTCATTTGTACTTGAAATTGGTTAAATGGTTATGGAATAGGTAATAAGTGAAACTTATATAATTAGTGATAATAATTTAAACTTTCTTTATTAATTTCATATTTACTCACCTTATGAATAAGATTACTTTTCTAATGCAAATTAAGAAGATGAGAATAAAGATCAAGGGTTGTCAAAAAGAGACTCGAATCATGTTGATGGGTAACAAGGAGAAGAAAAGAATTTGAAAATTGTTAATTATTAGTTTATACTTATTTTAATATTTAATATATGTTACATCCTATTATAATTTGTTGCTCTTTAATTTAGTACTTTATTAATTATTGTTTATTTATATTTCAACTTATATTCAAACTTCTAAATTAATTGATGTCTTTACTTTTTTTTTAGAATGGAAAATGCACGAGGACAACCTCTGCTAGCTGAAGGTCAAGCCTAAGTGATTCAAATCCTTTCTTGAAAAAGTAGATATTTGGTGCTACCTCTCTTTCTTGAATATAGTTTGAACTTTGAAGTCTAATTTCATATGCTTTTTTAGGAAAATTTTTAGATTATTTATGAATTATGTGTTTTCAATTTTAAATGTTATGTTTGAATATTAGATGTAAATCATGTGATGTGATTTACTTATTGGTAACTTGGTGTTTAGGAATGTTTTATGTGCTATTTTTAGCCTATGAGAACAACTAGCATATACAAGAAAAATATGTGTGTAGCTATGTAGCAATGTTTATTGTTTATAGGTTTTATTATTTATATATATGTTGTTTTAATGATATGAATAGCAAGAAAATGTAACATATATTATTTAGGAATGTTTACAAATTTTTTGAAGCATTCAAATGAATGAAAGAATAGAAAACCAAATACAAATTAATCTCTGTTAGTCTACCCAATGCCCTCTGCTATGGCTAGATATAGGAAAATGACTCATTTTAGAATCCAGTAATATGCAGTTCATGAGCCGGCCTATTGGCTCGTGGACTACACATTATAGAACTTGAGTTCTTTTTTAAGGTTTGCCAAAAATACAAACTAATCTAATCAAATTTATTCACAATCGGTCTGCGCAGGCCTCCCAACTCTAATTATTAAGCAAAATTTAATTTTTTTATCATTATATTTGCTATGAGTTCCTACTTAAGTTTAAACCTAAAACCCAATTTCTTACTACTAAGAAATTTACCTTCATCTAAAAATCAAGATACTAATGATTAAAAATTGAAATTATTTATAATTTTTTAATGATAGATTATTTTCTTAACAACATAAAATGTTTTATATCAATAATAAATCAGAGTTAAACTCTTACATTTTTATCATCTTTTTTGATAAATCCCACTATTAAGTGATAAAATTCATTTTAATGTATAGTACAAATTTTGATTAGCATTATAGTACAAGCTGCCAAGATTTAGGGCTTATCTTTGATATGTATTTATTCAATTTTTTAAGAAAATTACGAATGTGAATTTTTTTCTTACGTTTAAAATGATAAATGGAGGGTCCAGACTGCAATGCCCTGCTACTGTTCATAGGTAACCCATCCTAGACACATGGGCCAATCAGATGCTACCACATTGACGCCAATAGACTTACTTCAGGTTATTCCCACTCGCCTGCCTAAAATTGCTGATTCATCCCTCAACTTTTTTTTTTCATTTGTTGTCTCAATGTAGCAATAAAAAATTATATTATAAATATTATTTTTCATATTTCTCCTTTTGTAGACAAAACTTCTCGATCGGGGATTGCTCTACCGTCCATGTACCCACAACTAACCAGGACTTCCTCTTGATGTCCTCATCGCTGACGTTGTTGCTACGCCGGTGCCTTTAATCCGAGTTTTCCTCATCGCCTCTGCTCTTGCGTCTACTTAGTGCTATCCACGAGCTTCATCAGAAACCCTAATCCCTTCTGGTTCTTTGCTTCTGCTTCATACTATCTACCCGATATGTGCTCCCCTAAGCTCACTTCACTTCTCATTCCTAAATTTCGAACTCCTGTTCCTTGTATCGATTTTGATTCTTCCTGTTGCATCCCCTTCTGCGTAATAGGTTCTCGTTTAAATTTGGTGTCTTGGTTTCATGATTGTTTCTATTTTGAATTTGCTATTTCTTGATGGTTAGGTCTTAGGATCTTCTGTGTTTGCTGAGTTTGGCCAACTTAAATCAATTCATCGTGATATGGTGAGGAGGGTTATCGGAGGAGTTATTGCTTCACTTATATGGTATGAATCTCACTTTCAATTTTCTCCCTCTTATGTTTCCAAAATCTAATATGGTTCTGGTCAAATGATGAGCTTTGTTCCAACCTATGCTTTGCAATTTCGGTCTTCAGGGAAAATTATGAAGTTCATTTGGTTCATTTGGTATGAATCTCAGCATTTTCAATTTTCACGCATTTATTTTCTCAAAATCTAAGGTGGTTTTATCTTTCACTGCACTAATTTCAAGTACTACTTTCTATATCTGTTTGAGAATTTGCTTGAACGAGCACAAAGAGACGAGGATGCATGTACTCCTTTTAGCTTTGTTGCTTCTTTCTCCATTACATGTTGATTATTGATTTGTTTGATTTTGTATAGATAAGTAGATTATTTGTTAGTTCAATTTCTCCTGTGTTGGCTACGATTTGATATTTGTTGTGTTTTTATTTTTATTTTTATTGCAGATATGCAGAGTGGAAGTTAAAACTTAAATATTCCCTTAATTGATGGCAGACAACTACTTTAAAAAGATGAGCAATTAGCAAAAATTTTAATTGTCTTTTTCTTTGAAAAATATCATACCTTATGACTGACTTATGAGACTTACCTTTCTTGTTGTAGATAAGAAGTTATAGAGTGTCATCTTATCTGTATTCTACATGGAAAGGTTTCTAATTCTAGTGATAATTTTATGTCCTTGCTTTTTAACCATAATTTATAGTGCTGTGAAATTTGATTGCATTTGATCAATATAGTTTTAACAGCCAATAGAGTAGTTAAACTTTTATATGTACAATTTGGTTAGAAGATAGAAACTTTTATGTCTTTATGTAATTTGGTACTCTCTTTTTTTCGATCAGTAACACAAATGGAGAAATTTAGTAGCAAGTGCAAGTGTTAAAGTTTGAAGGAGGAGGACATATATGAAAAGCTAAGGTAAAATGTTAAGATGTATGATACAGCATGATCTTCAATGAATCTGTTAGTTCCTATTGCTTATTAACTATGTTTTAATCTTAGAATTCCTTGATGTCACTTCTTGTGTAATCCTGCACCAAGAACTTAAGCTGGATAGTGTTGAGAAGGCAAAATCTGGTATATAATTTCCACTTTGTTGACAATATTTAGGCTTTGGTGGCTTTAGTTAATTTTAGCAGTTAGGGTTAGACGATAGTGGTGGGGTTTGCCTAATGTTCATCTTGTTGATTAATTAATGAATAAGTTTCTTAATATACAGAGTTAACAACGGTAGCTTAGTTAAAACATTCAAAGCTAATCAACAGCTCAAGTATGGAACTTAAAGCAGTTTACATTTGACTACTTTTATAAATTTGTAGTTTTGAAATCTTCATTTGTTGCCCCTTTTCATTCAGTTTTCAAATACTAAATTTCATGCTTGTAAATTGTAATAGTGCAATTTTTACAAAATTTGAATAGGGGTTCTATTTCTCAAAGAGTAGCATTACTTAAACTCCCATATATTAAATCTCCTATCTTTTGTTTTCTTTAAAATTATATATTGTACTGATTCACTCCTTTTTTTACAAGTCAAGAAAGCCTGCTTTTCTATGGAAATGAGAGCAAAAGGGAAGGGAGCAAATAGAAGTGTAAGTCATCTTTGTCTTCCTCAAAACTCTAATTCATTCTTTTTATCATCTGGTGGGTAGTTGGGTAATGTAGTAACAGTGAAATCCCTCTATCCATGAAGTTATTATGTCTTACATTAATTGAAACTGAGATACTTTGAGGGTTTGTCCATTCTTTGTTTGCATAATAATTGTTGTTTGATTGTATAGTTTCGATGACATTGCACAGATATGCTAACTGCTTAGTTTTTACTTCCATTTTATTTTCTTATGATAGATTCGTCAACCACTCTAACCCTCTTTTGTAGAAAAACTAGATCAAGCATCAGCTTTAGTGTAAGGCTAAATTTATTGGACAGTCTATGGATTCCAAGATTGAATGCTTTTGGTTCCAATATATTTGTATTTGTTGAGTTAGTAGCTTAGAGGCCTTTATTTAATGATGTCCAAGGCATGCAAATCACACAGGTCGTATTTGATCCATGTTCAATGATAATATTATCATTTAATCCTTTCTACTCATTAATTTTCACCTTCTATAATTATTCCATTTTAAATGTAAAAATAACATTGAACAACATGCTCTTTTTTCCCATTTTCATGTATTTTCCATTCTTGAATAATTGGTGAAAACTTCAATGCCCTAGTTAAAAATTGAGGCATTATTCCCTGCTTTCGTGGCACATTTTCAACCTTTCATTTCTCTGCCTAGTTACTATTTTTTGCCAAAATTTGAAATTTCACTCATAAATATTGTAACTTGGTCCCCCGTTCCTCCCCTTAACAAGTTCATTATTGTATCATTGCACTTCCAATGTTTAAACTTGGTTTTCAAATGGCAAAAAATAGAACGCTTGTTAGCAGATGTGCATAGAAGGAGAAAGAAGGTGTCATTCCTCAACGTCACTTTAATGAATATTCTTTCTTCAAAGCTATGATTTGAGGGAAGAAGACGTCCCTCTTCATTTATGCATCGTTTACGGCCTTTGTTCATTGTTATTGTTCTGAGGTAGTGTTTACTAGTATATTTGATTTGATTTTAGGTTATTTATTTATCAATAAATTTTACATGAAAGTAAGACTGCTTAAGATAGACTAGATGATCATCCATTTCTTGTTCTTATTATTGAAAGTTGAAAGCAGTGTGAGTCGATAATAGGCGACTCATTCAATATGTGCTTCTGTAAAGAGAGTTATTGTTAGTGTTGGTTATATAGGTTTAGAGGTTTTGGATTGGCAATTACTTTGTTTTAATCAAAGTTCTTTTTTTGTTAGGTGTCTTACCATGATTTCGTGAAATTATTGAAAAATGAATAATTTATCATATCATTATGGTAAATTGTGGTTTTTCTTCATATTAAGGATTTGGTGTTGAACTTTTTCCAGCTCCAGTGATTTTTAAACAAACAATTATGTCTCATTCCAACTATTATACCATGATTTTCTTAATTTGAGGATTATTGAATATTTCTCTTTTCTCAAATCTGGTGTTGTCCACTTAGAGACAACCTCATGTAATCTTTTGTCTAATTTGACCACTGAGGTGTTTGATTGCATGCTTCTTCTAAACCAAAATAAGCATCTCTTGTCTCAGCATTTCTAGCGTGCATAAATTCTCATATGCATGCTGGGATGGATTTCCAGTAGGATAATGTTTTCCACAATATTCAATCTTTTGTTAATTGAGTTTTGGACTAAAGTGAGACTAGGGATGTAGAGATGTAGTTACTATATGGTTTTACCAAGAAACTACTTTTATATTATCACTTAATTTACAGACTTGGCTTTTACCCTACCTCACTTTTTGCACCCCTTTAACTATTGCAGACCTTTTGTTTTTGCATTTCATTGTCCAAGTACATGTCTGATATATTTTCTCATTTACTTATTTAGGAAAGGAAAGTCTAATTTACCCGTTTTGGATTATAGGACCTGAATTTGTTGAGTCACTTAATGTGGTATAAACCATTAAGGAGCCCACTACTAAAATGAACATGTGCACTTTCCAAGAAGGAATAACTGCCAAATTATTTTCCTTTGTCTATTATCACGTCATTAGTTTTATCTTCATATGTTCATAAGGTAATGAAACTACACAGAAATGGATGTTAATAGTGCTATAACTTTCGTCCGACATCACCAAGTGCAGATAGCTAACATGATGGATCATTCTTAATGGTTAATATATGTTCTAGCAAGGTAGTGTTTCTTAAACACTTAGATTGAATTTTTTTCCCTAAAATGTGTTGTTAGAAAAAATAACTTATATTCATATTTCCTTGCAAGTAATTATAAGACTTGTCAACTGGCTTGCTTCACTATGATCTTGGTCCTCTATTTAAGTCAGAGGATTACAAATTGAGTTTAAGGCTGCCCGATTAGGTGAGTGCCATTCATTTGAATTTAAGAACTTTGTAACACAATATTATTTGGTGTTTTAGTGACCCTTGTCTAAAAATTGATAACATATGCGAGTCTTTAATCTTTTGAATTGCATTAATAGAAATTTTTGCTTTTACTATCCTATGGTCGTTTTTCCAAGTTTTGCAGAGTAAGGGTGTGTTATCCCTTATGATGCACTAGCTCAAGAAATTGGAAATTCTAGTTAAACTTGGATGTTTAGGAGAAGAAGCTCAAAAGTTTTATTTAATTTTTTAACCTTGGTTGCATTTTATATTACTATCAAAGTATTAAATTATTCATTTTATTTTAAATATTTCATTGCCTTAATCAGGCATCTACCAACTACCATTGGTGTGAAATGTGATTGCCACTTAGTAGTTAGTTTATGAAGCTAATGAGGAAACACCTTTCCCCTTGCAATTTACTGGAAAGGGTTGTCCATCCTATTAGGGATGTTTCCTTGCAAGTGGTTTCAAAAGAGCTCTTAAATTAAAAGTATTGGCTTCCTTTGTGATGTAGCTAGTAAGTAAGCAGCATTCCCTTAATTCATTAAACCACACTATTCATCTCTGCCCTTTTTTCATGTAGGATTTCGGTGATAGTGCAGCAGGGCATGGTGAAATAACCTACTAAGTGGACTGCCAGATACTCTCTTGTGAAATTAGAATCTAGCAAATTTGATGATATGTCACGAGTAGATTTCTAGATACTTCTTCTCTGTTAACGTTATATAACTATATCAATATTATACTATGTTTATATTTCTGAATCAATTTCGTTTAGAATTTATCATATACGTGTAGTTGTAAAAATGATTTCCAATGGAAGTTGCAAATAAAGATTTTGTGAAGTTAGGTTTATACCCTTAGAATGTTAGCTTGCTATCTCCATTCTATCCTTGAGGAACAGGATTGCTCTAGTATCATTTACAGCCCATGCTTTATATCATGTAGGAAAATCTAATCTAATTAATTATAAATAAACAACATTCAAGCATTGGAAGAAGACAAGTTTCCATGCTTTGGAAAGGTGGAGCAACTCTAGAAAGTTAAACAAATGCAGGAAGAAGACAAGGGGGCAGTAAGACTTCATTCATTTAACTTTGTACTGTGAAGGTATGAACAATTACTGGATTACTTCGTTTTCCATGTATATTCTGATCTTGAGTTTGTCTTTTCATCTTCTGGTCCTGGTTGCATCAACAGATCTGCTGTCAAATTGGCAAGAATTGAAAGTATGGAATCCCTCAGGTCTATAAACACTACCTGATAGATAAGCTCTATTTTCATTACTTACTACACAAGAAATCATCTAATTTCATTATGTGGCATAAGAGGTTTGCTAAATTGTATTGCCAATATATGCTGCTGTAAATAACTTCTTATGTTTATTGTCTACATTCTTGCCCCCTGTTGAATAATGTATTTAAATTTTGAATTGATCTCATAACAGTAAGTTTCCTAGTAGTTAACCATAAAGTAGCAAAATCATCTGCATTGAATGTTACTTTAGACTTAGGATTCATCTTATTTGCACATGCCTCAATGCCCCGGTATGCCATTGACTATTCACATATATGTACAACTAGTATTATTATAGTACTCAATGACTGCAGAGGTGATAATGCGATTCCCACTCCTTAATTATCTTTCTAGGTTATTTGCACTATGTTCTCTCACATGATTGAATTCCTCACACATTATTTCATTCTCATGTCAATATTCATAGTTGTTATCTCTTTATAATGTTTAGCATGTAATTTGCAAGGTGTGCCTTCAGGAAGATATGGCTGTGCTATTTCCAAAAAAAAGTTCTATATGTGAAAATTTACCATAATGTTTGAAAGGGCCTCAAGGTATTCACTATCTGAATGATGATTATGACCCTAAGAAAAGATAAAAAATATTCATCCCACCTATCAAATAAGATGAAGAGAACTTTTAACGGCTGACTTCTTTTGCAGACACAAGAGTTGTTAGTTCTTGGATACCAGTCCTTGGCTACATTGGCTGTTAAGACCCATTGCTTAAATGATCAGGTGATGCAAATCGGTGGATAGCATACCCCTCTTGGTTATTTTCTTATTGAAGGAAGTAATTCCACTCGCTCTTGTCATGAGGTAGTTTTTACTGTTGGTTGTGGCTTTTGACATAAAGCTACTTGAGAAGGGATGTATTCTATAGTGACTTGAGAGATCCATCTACAATAGGCTACTCATAATTTATTTTTGAGTGGCCCTAAAACTCCAAGGAAGAGGTGCATAGAACATTGCAAGGCATTAGAACAGGGGAGTTACAAAAGAAACATAAAACAATCATGGAAGGAGCACCTTAATCACCCTTGCTTCAATTTAGATTTTTCCTAATGGATAAGATACATTTTTATGACACAACCTTCCAACTTGGTGCTGGATACCTTTACTATCACTAAGTAATTATCTCTCTATTTGTTTCTACCCTATTTCCTCCTAATTCTTAGTCATGAATTGAAGATGAACATTGTCCAGAAAACTATTTCACTACAGCAAGGCTTCTCCGATTTATGACAGCGGCTTGCTTTTAAAATTTGACTAAAATTTTTTGATGAACTTCCATAAATTCTTCTACTTCCATGACTAATGATATAGAATTTTGGTTTTAAGGAGAAGAAACAAGTTATAAAAGAACTGTTGTGACAATAAGTTTGTATAGATGGATTATAAACAAGTTATAAAAGTTTTTGACACATTTGTTTCCTTCCAATACTGACGGTGGTCTAAAGCCAACATCTGGTTAAAATCCTAGTAAACAATATGCAGATATGGGACATTATAAAATTAATTATTAGCCTTGACATCATATCAAAGGGAATTCTCATCCTAGTTCCATGTCTTAAAAAGACAAAGCGTAGGATAGAATGTTCCTGATTAGGGGTTTATTGAGCTTTAGAGTATGCATATAAATACTTGCATTTATTTGGTCTCAAGTAGCATAGTCTAAGTAAGGTTGGGTTTTGTTGGTTTGCTTATATATGTTTAGAATTTGCATATGGTAGGCAATTGTAAGCATTAATGCTAGGTAGTTAGGCTATGCAGTCACATTTTCTCCTCTGTATACTTGTAGGGTGAATGCAGCCATGCCTTTGTTAGACGAGACATGAAGTAGGTTCACCCAGATGATGTGAACAAGCTGGTGAATTAAAGGCAGTAACCACAAATCAACTAAATTTGTGTTTTTTGAAGTGTAGTGTTTGTAAAACATTCACAGCTATGAAGGCCATGCAATCTTGAGGTGGATGCTAGAGAATCCTTGTTATTTTTGTGATGAATGCTTTTCTCTTCTTCATCGAGGTGAAGATGGTTCTTTTTTGTACATAGATTTCTTGGATTATGTTTATCATGATTAATCTACCACTACCTCGTGAAGAGAGATCAATTTTGGAATGAATCTTTTTGTCAATGGCCTATTAATGTTCATTGTAGTTTGTAGCTTTGTATGTTTGGATAGGATTTTATAAATTATAAATCACATGCCTATTTGCAGAGTCTTGTTAGCAACAGCATGTACCAAATATTTCTTTCTTATTTAATAAGAATAAGTTACAATAATAGTTCTTAGCATTTTTTTCCTTTTTTTTGGTCAAATGAACATTTTACTCTTCCCGTCTTGAATGAATTTCTGCTTATTTTAATGGAGAAGGATTTAACAAGTTATGTCTTTAACTTTTCCAATTTGGTTTTGGATGGTTAAGGTTCAATAGCACTTACTAATTTTATTGTCTATGATATTTTATTATTTGCAAAATTAGTTAATTTAACCTTAAAACATATAATAGTAGTACATTGTTGGCTTTATTTACTATTAAACATATCTTTATTAATTTATTTACAAGTGATTATTTATTCAATAGGG
Source organism: Sindora glabra (assembly GCA_020226215.1). Taxonomy (NCBI): domain Eukaryota; kingdom Viridiplantae; phylum Streptophyta; class Magnoliopsida; order Fabales; family Fabaceae; genus Sindora; species Sindora glabra. Next base: position 122,494,088 of record CM035225.1, read on the forward strand.
TATATACTTGTACCCTTCTTAAAAGCCCATATAGGGTAGTCTTGATTTATTATATTGAAGACTTAATCAATGAAAGAATGCATCGAAGTCATTCACTAGTTCTCTAGCTCAAGCCAGGGTCTTAAATAATTTTTTTAATTTCACAAACAATGATCAGAATATATGACATATACAACTTTTTTCTATCAGAGTTCCTTACCAAGTGACTTTTGAGTGAAAAAATGAGAAAATTATTAAATGAAAATGGACATCTTATTTTGATGTAGAAAAAAAAATCATTTCAATAGTCATACCAATACTAAGTTGTAAGGTATTTTTGGCAATGCACAAGTTATGAAATAGGCAATTCACGAACAAAATAACAAGTATTTGCAAATGAATGGTGTAGCTGCAATGGATGTAACAAGGTGTGACCTAATACACCACTATTAAAAAATAGTGCTATAATCATTATAATGAAGCTTGAAACTCACTTTGTACGTCAAAAGAGTTTTCAATATCAAATTTCTATTTTCCTCACATAGGTGTACAAAGGAATAGGATTGTTTGTGAATTGATTAGTAAAAGTGTACATTTAAATGAGATGAAATGGTGGTCTTATTGACTCTCTGAATTACTTTGAAAATAATTTTTTCAATAAATCTCATTGTGACGAAGTGATCAAACATGTTGGAATTGGATGGACCTATAAGATCCAATGTGTCTTCAAGTTAAAACGGAGAATTAAGCTTTATTGTTTAAAAAGAGCATCCATCTTCATTGTAAAATGCTAAATATGCATCTATATTCGTTCCCTAGGAATGATTGCACAACAAAGCTTTTATATTAGGAATGATCTATATGCAATAGGTATTTAGTTTGTTTTTAGTTAGTTTACTCACGTCGTGAACCCCCATTTGTTCGTAGTGCCATTTCTATTGACTCAAACATAACCATTGAGTCAGAACTTCTCATGTATACCTTGTTTATCGACAAATTAAGAAGAAAGTTAAAAATAATGAGAAATTTATGGCAAGACAGAACCATAAAAGAACTTTTCTCATGAGAGTGAAATATTTTTAGCCTATTCATTTAATTAAGAGATACCTTCGTTAAAAAATATCGATTGCGTGTACATTTTTAAAGGATTGATGTATAATGTATACACTTCGATGAAAAAATTATAATAAAGTCATTTAAAAAACAACTCATTCTGTAATCGAGGTGTTAATAGACATCATACTTTCAACATTAAGTAAAATATATATTTTTGCCTTAAATAATAATAGATCAAATCAAAATTAAGAAAAAGTATTCTCATAATTGGAAGGCCTTGAAGTATATTTCAAAAAGTAATAAAAAAGGGTTTGAATGGATTGTGGGAAATGGAAACAACATCAATTTCTAGTATGATAGTTAGGCAAAAATAGGTGTTTTGAGAAACTGTATCTAAGGATCTTTACACCTAAATAATTTACACTTGTAAGTTAAAAATGTCATTAGCAATGGTTCTTGGAATTTATCTAAAAAAAACAATGAAGTTTCCTACATTGTTCTGAGAACTCTATCTTAGCCACTGCTTTTAGTGTCACAAACGCTTAAAAAAAAATGGTATAAGGTTTATCCAAATCTAGACAATGCTCAATGAAAGGTTTTTACTTTAACCTGAAATTGAGAAAAAAAACCATGATCTTGGCAAGAATTGTAAATTGATTTGGAAGATATGAACAATGGTTAATTTTTTTAGTTTTTATTTGATCACCTATTTTAAATAAATGCCCCTCGAAAGGCTTATTTATTCAAAAAGGAATGAATGTATCACCAGCTTGTGTATCATGTGAATTTGGCATAGACTTTATTGTTCTACTATGTTGTGAATGTCCTTAGTAAGGCATGAAATGCACCTAGTCTATGAGAAGGGTTTCAAGTATCAATTATGCATTTTCCTCGCTTAGGTGTATAAAGGAACAAGATTGAATGCAAATTGATCACTACAATTCTACACTTAAATGAGATAATGTAGCGGTCTTATAACTTCTTGAATTGCTTTTGCAAATGATTTCTTTAGTTGAATTCCCCCTGTAAAAAAGTGATCAAACATCTTGGAATTGAATGGACCTACAATGAGACTGGGTTTAGGTGGGGGAAAAAACTATGTAGACTAGGCAGGCATGACTTCTACGTATGATTCCTATGAATAAAAGTTAGGCATAAAGTCTCATGTGCTAGAATAAAGTAAGAGCAAATTCATGAATGAGACGACGGTGCCTAAAGAATAAAAGGAATGATGTTCAAAAATTGAAAGATGTGACACCCTATGTCACATGAATTTGATTGTAACCTTGGGGTAACAAATCCAGGTAGATTTATATAAATCCAGATGGCAAGAAATGAAATGCAAAACAGGGATATGAGGGCAGTAATAAAGATACAAGATCATGTCGAGGTTTAACGGCATGCAACTCAAATAGAGTAGGGATGTGCTTGATCATTATGAGTTTGATCATATTTGAGTAATGTAGCATTAGTAAATTCTTTTGACACAACCATAGAAAAGGCTATACCTTACTAATTCACTACTTACAATCAATCTTATGATTTAGGGTTTAGGAAGATCTTAAAATTCCTATAATGAGTGTTAACAATTAGCAATGGCACATCTTTTTATTTTTCAATCATATAATTATGAAAACATTCAGTTGTAAAGTATGAGTTAAATAGACCTCTACCTGTAACCATACACAAATATAAGGAGGTTGAAATTGGATTCATCTGAGTTTGAACATAAATCAAGCTCATAACAAATAGTTATATTTTTCTTTGTTTTTTTTATTGACCTTAACTAAAGGTTGAATGTTTAGTGTCTAGTTATTCGTAACTTTAACTTATCACCTATAAGATCTCTCCCATGTTCTACATTAGAAACCTCAAACCATTTTGCCCATGCAAATTCTATTAAAATCCTCATCTATGTGCGAAGTTCTCTCCGTTTCTTTCTCTTTTGGTTAGGTTAGGTCCTAAAAAAAAAAACCTTACAAATTTGTATTTATTTCCCTTTAGTTGGCATTGTTTTTTAGTTTCTGTGGTTTTGATTTTCTCTTACAAGAGTGAAATATCTAGGAATGCTAATTATTTAATTAAAAGAATCTTTTAGTAAAAAATCCCAAAAGCCTACACATATTTAAGGAATTGATGTACGGTATATATACTTTGAGGAAAAAAAATTTATGTGGCTTAATGCCATTTAAAATGGAACTTTTGATATAAAAAATTTATTTTCCAACATATTTTAAATATTATTTTCATAGACTATATGACGCACCATCGGCCTTGACTAAGTCAACTACTAACATTACAGTGCTGACTTAAGCGTTCTTGGTTTCCCGTCCAGGGATTCGCACTACTAGCTTCTTCCTAAGCATACTCCAGTGTGCTACTTTTGGGACAGAGAGTATTTAGAGGTGCCTCTTTATTTTAGGATTCATTGTACAGAACCCACCTTGTCCTTCTGGTCCATTGAGGCGTCTCTCTTTTATTCATATGTGCTCTCTTCCCAATTGCAAAGAATTGATTTATACATCATTTGAGGCACTAGAATTGCAGAGTACAGAAGGAAAGGTATTGTGATATATTTCCAGTGTGTCTGTACATATATGCATAGCACTTTAAAGTCATGAAAAAAATAACTACCTTCTTGGATCCTACAGTTATGTATCTGTTTAGGTCATTGGCAAGTGATGATTAAACAAGCAGTTGGTTCCAACCACTCTTATAGTAGAGAGTGCATTCCGTTTCTACAATTGGTGAAGGACAGTTAAACTTTAATGCCGCATTTGCCATTTTCTCTTCATTTTTTAGATTAATCCATTGGCTTTTACAAGCCAAGGAAAAGCTATTGAAGGTACTAGGATAGCAAGAAGAAAAGGGAAGCTCTCTTGACACCACATAGGCCATAAGGTGTTCCCCTTTTTATAGCAAGAAGAAAAGGGAAGCTCTCTTGAATTCATCCACATAGGCCATAAGGTGTTCCCCTTTTTATGGCATAATTTCCACAAACTTCATGCATGTTTCATTCTACTTTAAAAAATTCCCATTATTTTTTTAGCATTATTTATGTAGTCTTTCTTTTGGTGATATGTTTGAGAACCTTTGTCTTGGCCATGTCTACATAGTTTACTGATTAGAACTCTATTTTCTGCATTGTTTGATCTAAATATTGCAAGCAATAACCTACTGGAAAGAAAATTTTGATTTGGTATCTTCTACATACATCGAATGTCATTGTGGTCTAGTAACATAGAGATTCAAGTCTCCAGCATATTATTCTTAGAAGTGATATTCTTTCCCTTTGTTTTGTTCCTCTATGACATTTTCGAGTCATTGTGCTCTTCAACACTTGGAGGAAATAAATGCATTTGTTTGTTGCCAAGTAATGTTCTGTAAACCTCAGTTTAAGGTCTTTTAGCTGCCTAGTTAATTGGTCTTACATAGTTACCTACACGCCACATGTCTGTACACTTCCCTAATTGTTTACTTCTCCATACAGCTAGTTTGCTGGTCCAGTGGTCACTTTCACACTTGATTGGATGTTGTTGGCCTCGAAAAATAGGAAGAATGCAGGGGTTGGTTAGTGCACACAACACGCAAGAAATCAATGCAGCCGAATGTTTCAAGGCTAATACAAAGGGCAGGGAAGTCTAGCCTAAATTGGGCTGTAGTGAAATGGACAGCGACTATGAGTTAGTAGCTAACCTAATAAAAAAAAGTGTGCTGGGAATGAACTTCGCAACACTGGAGGATGCTGAGCAGTTTTATAGGAAATATGCACATGTAAGAGGGTTTAGGGTAAGACTAGATGATATATACAAAAACACTACAGGAGAAGCCCAATCTCAGAGAATTATTTGCAGTTGTGAATGGAAGAGGGATCTTAGGTGGATTAACAAACCTGAGAGACAGAGAGAGCACAAGGCTTTGACTCGAATAGGGTGCAAAGCAAGCTTTAGAGTGAGAAAGAACAAAGAATCACACAAGTGGGAAGTATTTCACTTTGAGGATAATCATAACCATGACACATTTGCACTCAAGCATAACTCAATGCACAGATCACACCGGAGTATACATGGGTCCGATACCGCTCACATAGATACAATGCAAGCATATGGCATGAGAGGATCCCACATATATGGATACATCGCTGGTCAAAGCAATAGGTATGACAAGGTTGGATTTACAAGGAAGGACATGTACAATCATATAAATTAATACCGCAATGAAATAATAAAGGATGGTGACGCGATGGCAGTTATTTACTACCTTAGTGGAAAAGGAGAAAGTGATCCCAACTTCTTTATGAAGCATAGCGTAGATGTTAGCAGTCACTTGCAACACCTGTTTTGGTGTGATGGTTGTAGCAAACTAGACTACAAATGCTTTGGTGATGTTTTAGCCTTTGACACCACATATAAGAAGAATAAATACAACAGACCTCTCGTCATCTTTTCAGGGCTAAATCACCATCGAAATACTGTGGCATTCAATTGTGCAGTTGTAGTTGATGAGACGGAGGAAACTTACAAGTGGGTGTTGATACCTTTGCTCAAAGCAATGGATAGGAAAGAGCTGGTATCCATTATCACAAACAGTGATAAGTTCATGCGAAATGCAATCAAGGGTGTGATGCCAAAATCATACCATCGATTGTGTGCATGGCATCTAGAGAGAAACGCCACAAGCAACATTGCAAACACCCAGTTCACTAAGGCATTTAGGGATTGCATGTTTGCTAATATTAGTGTCTCGCAGTTTGAGCAAAAATGGAATTCCATGGTTGAAAGGTTTGCAGTTGAAGACAATAGGTGGGTGCAAAAAATGTACAAAAAATGAGATATATGGGCTGCTACCTTTCTTCGTGGGAAGATGTTCATTGGCTTAAGAACAACTTCATTGTGTGAAGGCATGAATGCATACATCAAGAAATTTAGCAACCAAAGTCAAAACCTTGTTGAATTCTTGCACCGTTTTCATCGTGGCTTGAATTATCTTAGATATAATGAGATCGTGGCTGATTTCAAAACAAGCAATGGGAAGCCTGTTTTAACAACTTCATTAAAGTCCATTGAAGCCAACGGTGCTGAAGTCTACACACGAGAGGCATTTTGGGTGCTTAGGAGAGAAATAAAGATGGCTAGAGCATGTGTTATGGCTGGTTGCAAGTAACATTTAACAATAAGAACATACAAGGTTCATCGATTCATGAGGCCTGATACTTGCTGGAGTGTCCATATCAATAAGCACGATGGCGTGCAAATCACATGTGATTGTGGGAAATTGCAATCGTTTGGAATCCCTTGCCGACATATAATATTTGTAATAGTTCAAGAGGAAATTGATAAATTGCCCTCGTGTGTAATTGTGGCACGTTGACAAAGAATGCGAAGGATGTGGATAATAAAAACCTTAGCCTTGTGGATGATAATGGCAAATTGGCCACCTTAAGATTTGGGAGACTCCTTCAAGACTGTCGATTGATGTGCAATTATGCTTCAAGGTCCCAATAGTCATTTCTCCAAGTGCAGCAGCAAGTTCAGAGTATTCTGGCAAAACTAAAGGAAAAACATGAAATGCTTGTGATTAGCGAGGCTAGCAAGATGACAAAGAAGCAAGATAGAATATTGGACCCCTGTGTGGTTAAGGTCAAGGGCAGGCCACCTTCTGCTGCCACGAACACAATAAGGAAGAGAAAACGTTGTGCCATTTGTCGTGTTGAAGGACACACCAGAGTTACATGCCCATGAAACAAAGGTTTTTCAGTGGGTGATGTAAATATAGAGAATGAATCAAGGGCTTAAGCGAAAGTCAACAGAGCACACAGCTAATAATGCCCTCTGGGGATGAGGTTGAACATTACTTAGGCGAGGTTGGACACAGTGCCACGGATGCTTTGCTGGTCAGTTGCACCCATACTCTCTTTGTATATTGTAGTGGCTATCCTGTCTCACAATTTTTTTATTTGTGGCTATAGGATATTAACTTAGCAATTAGTGCATTGCATGATTTTTCTACAGCACCAAGACTTGGGGTTGAAGGGGATGCCGAAGATACTAGAATTTAGACCCTTAATGGCAGAATTCTCCAAGACGAGGTATGCAAATAATGGAGGAAAATAGTTTATGTAGACTTCTAATTTGTCATAAGGTTACTTAAATGCTTATCCATCACTATCTACTCCTATTCTAGTGCGGTATTTGATTTCTAATGTCTTGCTGATCTCTCATTGTACAGGAATGATATGGTGGGAGTTATTAATGTTTTTGCATGGATAATGACAACAACGTTGGATAGTGGATAAACTATAGTGGATGTTTGGTTATTTATGGTTTAAGGGACATTTTGGTTAGGTTTATTTGGTAGTTGTGTACTTCTAAAGACTATCACATGGCCTTCAGGCTTTCTACGTGTTGCCTAGGTGGCACAATGAATACCCGGCTACATCCAATGTAATTTTGTTGGTTGTTTAGCTAAATGTAGATCTTTGAAATGCAGGACTTAGCTTTGACCAATGATATTGTAACATTTTGGTTAATCAACATAGGCTTTTCTGAGTTTGCATCTGACTTGATTACATATATTTATGATTGATATTGGAATCACTGACCATAGTTGCACATTTGCTCCTCATTCCACGCATCATTCGTTTATATTTATCACAAAATGAACTCCTCTTACTGGTTTAAACTCTACACCGCCTTATCCAATTTAACAACTAATTCATAATTGAACTTCAACTTCAGGGTTACTATTTGGCCTGGCTTCAACTTTTACCTATCCCACATTCTGGACCAGAACTTGTCTCTGGTGTGAATTGGATATGCAACTAATAGAATGGACTACTAGTACACTCTTATGAAATTTAAGACTACCAATTTTACACCATATGTATGATGTCTTCACAAATATAGAATTCTATAAACTTGTCCTAGGTTAGCTTTGAATAATCGTATATACATATAGAGGATTAGAAGTAACTTGCATTCACTCATTTAATTCTAATATATGATTGAAAATTCTTTGACTAGCAAATGAACATGTAGTAGAAGTCTCTCTATGCTGAACTTTTTTCAATTCATTGCATTTATGCATGCATCTTCATAGACGGGATTGTGAAAGTGTTTATGACTACTTCCCATCATTATATGTTAGTTGAACTGTATATGCATGTATCCGTAAGATAACTAGGTGGATTAACTAACTATGGGATTGAGGTTAAAATTAGTCCAGTATCCTATAATAATAGTTGTGGTGATGAGATTTGGCTGCAAGTATTCCTATTGTAAATAGTGATGGCAGTTTCTGCACATGTGTATCATTAGTCATATGTTGTGCCTCAAAGTTTCTCGGTCAATAAGATTCATAGACATAGTTTTGTCCTTTTTATGGAGCTATTACAACGATTGGAGTCACTCCACTAGTGGACAGTTAAATACTGTAGGTAAGAAACTAAAGGTTTGGCAGCTTGATTAAATAGCTACCTTTTGTATGCTAAACATGAAATAGGCAATTGAAATTAGATGCTCTCATGTACATTGTCATTGAAAGCTGGTAGTTATAGTATAGTTTTTGGTGTCATATAGGAGTTGATAAACTATATGGAACACACCGATGAGTTTGTTAGTATTTTTAGGGTTTCCCTTTTAATGCATGAGGCTATATTTCTTCAATCCAATCTGCTGAAACTGATATACTATTTGGACTGCATTTTTTAGAATGGCCTTTTTTATTTTACTATCTGCATGATCTATTTTTGTACGGGATTCAATAGAAATTTTAGAAGCAAAGTTTATCAATATGTTTGCTTAAGAGACATGATATTGAACAGCAAGGTGTGGCTTTCTGGTCATGTCCTCATAAATTTCGAGTCTAATTCTATCTGCATGATTCTTGTAGTGCTATGATGTATTGTACATTTAATGGTCTGGAAAGAATGGTTTCATAATTTTTATAGTTGGCTTGGAGATTCATTCTTTTGTTTTCGACTTCACGACCTGGATGGCTTGCCAGGGATCCTATCATTGTGAAAAGATATGTACTATTTAATTGGCCAGAAACAGCACCTGTTAGTCCAACCCATGTTACCATTGCTGAGGATTGTTTCCAGCATTCAAGCATTCGGTAGGATCCAATTTTACATGTACTCATCAAGTCAGTGAAGAAATTATTTGGAGGTAAGGAGATGGAGATGATAGTGCTATCTCTATCATCTTTGTTTCTGATTAATAAATTTTAGAAACTGCATCTTAAGCCCCAGGATGTTTTATTGTATTTAAATAATTAATTCACTAAGAGATGCACCTTCTTGTGTTTACCAATGTAGGTGACTTAATAAAGCATGAAATCCTTGATGATCAAAAGAGGGAAGTTAGAGAAGAACTCCATTCAGACACTGTTGTTGCACCCAAGAATGGGGCCCACAAGGTTTGCGGCTATTTTTGATATAAGCCATGCAAAAACCTAGTTAGGGGTCACCTTACCACTTCAGTGCAGGAAAACAATGACTTGATGAAGTCCGTTGTCAACTGTATACAACATGATAGGGTCCAATGGCTTTCCCTATGAATCTCTAGCTGGAATGAAAAGTGTAATTAACAGTCAACAACAATTCTAGTATATTAGGTCAATAGAGTACAAATAGATGTGGTGTGTAAATTATCTATTACTTATAAAATATTTTACATCCTTATGAGCTGAATTGCAATACAAATTCCATCATTGTGTGACACCTGTGATGTGCATTGCTGGATTTCTTTATTAATTCACCTGCCTACAACCCTCCTTAAAATGAATGACTATAGCCAACGTTAAATGTCATTTTGGAATATGGCCAAGTGGCTTGATAGGACAAAGAGCAGTATTAGACAACACCTCATCAGTGCAACAGAGTGCTAACTATGATTTAGCTAAGAGAGTTGAACATGCTGATACCTTTACCACTAGAGGATTGCATCATAAGGTTATGGTTGTTGTCTCGCATTCTTGATACTCCTCCAAATGAAATTATTGCTAAAATCATTCAAAGATGGTAGATATTAACGAATCAATTTACCCAAGTTTCTAACTGAGAAAAAATTGAAATTTGGTGCATTTAATTATGGAAGGTTACAGTTGGATAATTTAATGCATTGCCAATTATTAACTACAAATGCTGACTAGTTACATTTTTACTTTAGAACGACACAGATGATTTATCAACCTAATCAAATCCATAATGTTGGACCAAACAAAAATTGATGTTGGTGCATATCGTAGTCAATAACAATGCCAAGTGTAGTAAAGTCAATTAAGAGGAGTACAAGAGTATAACAAGAAAACTGCACTACAATATCTGTAGCCTTTCTTCCTTAAAAGGTTTGTAGTTCTAAACACATTAATGACCATTTGCCATCATACAATTCCAATGGATTGGGGATGACATGCAAGTATTTAGAATCACTAGTGTGCACTATAAAACAAAATTACATTGCACCCCTAACTAATTGTTTATAATCATCATTTGTGGATCACACAGAAGAGGGATTTCATTGTACTAGCATGCAAGCACAGCACCAATGAACATTTTACTGTACCCCTCAGCACTTGAGTAAGTGATATGATGAATTGTGCACTCCTATTCAAGTGTAAGAGAAGGATGGAAGCATTGGCTGTTACAAAAATTGAGTTCAAACTCCATGGTTAACAACAAAATACCATTAACAGCACATCACTAGATGGTGATGCTAATCTTATACTCAATCCAGTTTGCTTTTGTAGCTGCAATGATCGCTTCCCTCTTCACATTATATTCATCAAGTACAATATCCAGAGCTAACCGCATACGACCACAATTACCCCTTGCCTAGACAAAAGAAAAGACAATTACGGCATCAATTGACTAGAAAAATGATTAAAGTGCAAGTAAGCTATAAGAAAATGGTGGTGACCAAGCTGGAGCTTACAACTAATTTGTAATATGCCCAAATGGAACCCAATGTCATCCAACCCCTAACAGAAACACCACACTCATGAGTGAGAATAATAAGGAAACTGAAGATTGTTAGTATAGTCCTGTTGTTAGAATAAATGACTATCTATTTATCTCCAAGGGTTTCACTTATTTTTTTGCTTAGCAACTCTAAGTGGAGTCACTATATCCCATGTAGATATGGCAGGAATGCTTCCCCAGTTCGCATTGTGGAAATGATCATCCTTTAATAGGCACTCCATAAAGGATGCCTACATGTGCAAAAATATCACATGTCATAGCTAGATATATGCTGCTATGGATAATTTGACAGAAAGAATAGTAGAAGACACTTACCACTTCAATGAGCAGACTGCGACGTTCATCTTGTGTGGATACTAGAGTCTAAATCTAGATACCATAATTCCTGTTCCTTAATGCAAATTATGAGGAGAAACCAGTGTATATTGTTTTGGTTTATAGGTATGTAAATCCTCTTCAAGTTGTTTACACTTAGTGACATATATCGAACATAATAACCTTGCATTACTTTCTCAACGATTAAGGTTTGGTCAAAGATTTGTTGCTGCATAATTTTTAGTTCATCGTCAATATATTGACAGCATAATGGGTGGTTACATAATGCATCATATGGTTGTTATAATGCACACCATCACTTGATGACGTAACAAAGTATACAAAGATCGGTAAGGATGGAAGTAATTTGTGTCAGTGTAGCATGACCAACAACTATGCTAATTCTTTTAAACACTGCCAAACAGGGCATCCAACTAATAGACAATGTTTCTGAATGCTCATAGGCACTACAAGTGATGCCAGTATTATGTCAAAACTTTTATTACTTACCGAAAAGCTAAGGGGAAGATACCAAGAGGTAATAATGTCATTGGCTCTTTCATCATTCGTCAGCCTTGTAGCCACCATTGTTAGAACCTGTAAAAAAGCAACCAAACATTCAAATACCATCCCCAGCAATTCTTATGGACAAGAGTTCATCAATACAAAGAGAATGTGCGAAGCCTACCTCTCCATTCACCTAATGCAAAGGGCACAGGGACAATATCTCCCCTCTTGTGATCTCCCCTGCAAAGCACATGGTTAGGAGCTCTCTGCATGCACAAGAACTAACATGTCAAACAAATATGAAAGTCATTTATATGTAAGGTTTCTGCAACCAGTGGCTTACTTGTCTGATTTGGTTGAGGAGAATATGTAACTTGCCACTTTCAATTCAATATCCGACAGTCCCATGCACCTAGTAGAATGAAAGTGGACTTCCATTCCATCCGGCAACTTTATCCTCTCATCCACCTCACATGAGAAGTTAGCGTCTGTACATAGGAACAGGTGGAAGGCCTTCTTTTCCTGGTCGTTGCTGGCCACCTCACTATGTTCCATCATTATTTTCCTGCCAAGCATGCCACCTTTCATACATATACTATCCTCAGCTACATGTTTCCCTTTTATCTTTTTTGATCTTGGATTCACAATCATGTTCTTTGTCCTCTGTTATCAAGGTACTGTTACGATATATACATGCAACCAAAGAACGATAGTAATTGACGCATACTCCAATTAGCTTACCTCTAGTTTTACAGGTGTAGATTTGAAAGGAAACTTGCATTCCCTACATGGCCTTTTTAGCAAGTTACCTGGGCACGATATAGGCTTATCCCTAACGGCAACACCTACTGAGCCTTGTGCAGCAGCTGTGAGTCTAAACTTGATATTAGCATCTAGTGTTGCATCCTTCATCTTTGCAGAAATACCCAGGCATTTCTGAAATGGGGAGCTTGATGTGGTCACGTCCAAAAGCTGCTTCAGGAGTTTTGCAAGTAAGGAGCTTTGATCATTCATTTTATCATTAACAACATGACGCAGAAGAATGAACTCTGCCTTTAGTTCACAGAAACTCGCATCCAAGGCATCCATACGTTCAACCAATGACTGCAAGGGGTGACAAAATGTTAATGGCACAGTGACAGTTAAGGACTAAGTCTAAGTTGATTAAGTATATGAACTGAGGAATTCAAAGTTAGTAACATGTCACCTGCATTCCAATAGGCTCACTAGTGACATCTTGAGACATATAACGACTGAAGTTATCCGTGGTTAAAGTGTGCACTCACTGCTCTGCTACTAGTGTTGGCTTTTACTGCAAAGGGTTGAAATGCATGGAATGAGCAGGGTTGCATTGCTGTTATACAGGCAACGTGCCTTTCATGCTCATGGTTAAATGCAATAGACATCAACTGTTGGATTTATCTAGTGGCCATCCATACCGTCACCCTTGCTAACTCATATAAAGACCAACTCTCACCAAATTTGTGAAGTGGATTAACAAATGCCTGAACCATGGTATCTTTGTCATATAGGGATTTGGTTTACTACTAACTTGGATGAATGGTGGGATTAAGTTCAACCTTGACGAATGGGACCAAAATTTAATGAAATTGGGTCAAAGGCATTTTCCAAATAACCTTAAGCCTCCACTTGGCAAGCGTAGGACACCATCATCCCTCCAAATATATAGAGTACACTAACTAAAATTCATAATAGTAACTAATGCAGAAAATAATCTGCCACATAGTGACCAATCCATGCCGGCATTAAATGCAAAATTAGGGGCTTGTAGTCCTCCCCGTTGAAATCGAAAGGGGTGTTAATCCTGACAAGCAGAGTAGTTGCACTAATAGGATTTAGTTTAAAGGAGGCCCATTAAACCAATTCCATCCCTGCCAAGGTCTAGGCCCAACACAACTTTTGGTCAATGGCCCATTAAACAAATATCAAATTTGAGAGATTTGTCTCCACACACACACGTGACATGCAATTGAATCACATTAGTGGTATTGGGTCGGTCAAATGGTCCATAGACCTTGTGCTCGTGTGTTATCTTCCATATCCTCCCCAGTCAATGCTGTGTGATTCCACGTTAAACCTTCTCCTCATTTGGGTGAATAAACAACACAAGGCTAAGAAGAATCCTATGAAGAGATTCAACACTTGCTTAGAGAAAAAGAAGATAAAAACTAATCAGCATAGTTGATCAGAGCATTAGAAGGAACAAGCAGACATCAACTTGTTATTGGTAGACAACATAATTATCTGATTAGTCAACATATATTGAAATGGTAACATTGAATCCTATAACACAACACCAAATGGAGGAAAAACATTAAAAACAGCATGACCCTTCGCATTATTGATGTTTCTCCCTTTACATTTTAGTGGATGAAAACCTGTAATCTACTTTTAAACATGTAGGTAACAACTGATCAACCAAGGTTGCATAGTATAATCAACAATGCTTTATGTGAGCTCAAGCCAATCTGATAACATGAACCTCGAATCCCCTTCCACAGAAGGTTGATATTGTGCAAGAGAGCAAAGGAAAAAAACATAAGTAAATGTAAAAATTATTCTCGATGAACTCAGCCCAATATGTTATTATCAAGAAATAGAAATCTTTGTGGATGAACATACATTAAAATAATATTGTTGGAGGTCATAAAACCCTGGAGTACAGAAGGAAAAAAATAGCACAAATCATATTTCCTCGATTAATGTTTCAAAGTTTTTTACATTGTTGGCTAACAACTTCAATCCTACATTGGTTCATTGATACAAGCACAACATGTTGATGGATCTGTTATCATTCCTCTTAGGTCTTTGTAAGCAGTCTAAATCAATTTGCTGACTTAAACTTATAGACCCCGCGACCAGCAGCTATAACATGGCGATGTAACACTCTCGGATGTGCTCAAACATCATGTTCTCCTCTCTTGAATTGGATTCAGTGAAAGCTTTGTAGTGTAATGAGTATATCCATCTGCTTTGATGGCTGTTATTACCCTAATACCCTGCGTTAAAGCATCTCAAATGTCAGCAAATCTAGCACCCACAAATCAATGGTCAGCTAAATAGAAAAGATAAAGCAAAAGGGAAGTAAGGCAGATTTCAGTATTTGGCCTAGCAATATAAAAAATAGTAGATAGCATCAAATGTTAGACTATGATTTTATAACATGCTCCAACAGAGGCATCTCTTCTACAGATGACTAAAAAGTACTAAACATCCATGAAAATATAGATGAACTCACAGGACCAAGATATAATTTAGCGTGGTAACAATATGACCCAACTCATTCTTAGCCAGGTCCCAACCCATCCCATAAAAGGAGTGAACTGTATTGTAACCAACTTTGTTCATTTCTGGTGAACATACATTAAAATGGTAAAGTTGAACAACATCAATTCCAATATCAAATGTCAAGAGAACAGTAGCATTTGGCTATACTTGGCTGCTAGTATTTTCTCTTATTTGATACATTTGTACAATATCTAATACATCAAACTATACATGGACACAGTATCTCGTATGCCTGTTTTTTTACTATCCTTGGCTACAGGTGTTTTTCTCTTATTTGATACATTTATACAATATCTAATACATCAAACTACACATGGACATGGTAAATTATATGCCTGCTTCTTGCAACAAGGAAGTCCAGATCAATTTGCCGACATCAATCGTGACACTTACTCGATCAACAATTGAGATGGCAATCCAGTAGGTTTGGAGCTACACAAATAGCATGTTATCCTCTCATGTAATGAAGCAATTCTAGCATTATAGTGCAGTCAAACAATTTCTCTGCTTTGATAGCTGTCATTCAACCAGACTCTGGAATCTTGCCACTCAATTCCTAAAGATTCTTCCAATTGCACTCCTTGTATGATCAATCGTGTGAATACCATCACCTAATAATATATTCAGAACATCAGAATGTGACAGTCCATAACTCTTAAAATAACAAAGGTAAAAGGTAACATTTGGAGACAAAATGAATCTAATTTAATGTGTTCCAACTAGAGGAATGTAAGATCCAGTGTGAAGTAACACTTAACATATGAAAACTAGGCACAAGGGTGCGAGTTTAAGATTAAGGCCTATGGTGACTACTTAGATGCAACCTTAAAAACTACACTTTCAGTGGACACATTACCCAACTATGTAATCATCACTTATTGATAAATAAATATATCACTATTCCCTAAACCATGAACTATGCTTCTTAGTTTTATTACCTAGGCATAAGGAGATTGCTTGCAAACAATTGTAAAAGTTTAAATCTATTTAATTATATTGTAATGGGAAGTAATTATTTGTCATCATTTCCTATGTCATTGTATCAACATGAAAGAACATCAACCAGGAAACTAATTTTTACTCAGAAGGAAAAGCATAGTAATCATGCCAATATTTTTAGGAAAATTTTTAGAGACTGAAGAAAGAAAACTCTTAGTCAACACCTAGAGAAATATGAAAGATACTTGCTTCTTCACACATCAATCCTCACTTTGTCACCTGGTCTACGAGATCACTATGTCTAGGCTTTCCAATCTTCTCTGCAAGATCTTCAACTTGTGCCACCTAGCAAACCCTATGCACTCGGTTAAATTCAAATGCAGTTAAATTTAGCAACCCACAACATCCTAGATTCCTAGTAAACTAAGACTGAGAAAGTACGTGTAGCTAAGTTGAAAGTTACAATGAAACTAATACCTCTATCATAGTGTAAAGGTGGGCCTCACCCTTTTCTTCCTTTTTTAGGGCTTTCTCTGCCAATTCCTCCCTAGCAATCTGTTGCACATGCCAACACTCTTTCAACAGATGGATTCCAGTTAACTTTGTTATCCCTTGTTGCTTTAAGGCTGCAAACATTAGGCACATGCCAGGTGAAATTGTTATTTTATAGAACAAAGTTGAATGGGATCCATCTGTTGAAAGAGTATTGGTTAAAGTAGGATGGCAAAAAACTACCTTCAAATAGAAGTGTTTTCAGGGATGTGAAAGGGTACATCAATTACAAAATAACCTGTCTTACAAAAAGCAGCAAGAGAAACACATGTGAGGACAAAGAATGAAATCCTGAAAGGCTGAAAAAGAAGAAGAAAAAGTCACCATTCCCGAAGTTTGCAAAAAAAAGGGATAAATATAAGAATTTCTTCAGTCATTAATAATTTAAAAAAATATTTTATAATAAATATTTTCTTAATTGTGTTGAGCCACTGAATGGAAAATAAGTTAAATCTTGAATTGGCATTCAAGTAAAATAGTGGAAGCAATTCCATATTAGCTTTAAAACTGCCCATGTCAGCATTCAATTAGTCTATCTCCTAATCTATGTTACCATGGAAGGATCAGGGTATTGTAGTCAACCTGAATTTCCATACACAAATTCTGCAATCTAGCATAAGAAAGTTTTATTTTAGCATCAACTTGACAGTGATGAATGCACTCCAAATACATAATTTATAGAGGTTGACAGATCAATCAAAGACTATTGCATTACCAGTCAATCTATAATATTTGATATAAACCATTATCAAAGATCAGTAAAGGAGCTGAACAAACAGTTTGTGAATTTCCTTCTGGATTGAACATATAAAGGGTTCAACAATGCCATACTCTAGCAGAAGTTTGGTTGTTTGATGAGGAGAAAATCGTTATGTACTTGCCTCGTAAGATGTAACATTAAGTGTCAATGGAGTGCTAATGACATCAAGTGACTGTTGAAAATTAAATTTTGTTGGAGAATGATATACAAATAGTTGGCAAAATAGTTGTAGATGCAAAATTTTGGTTAAAATTGAATTTCATAACCACTGAGCAACAACTCTAAAAGCAATCTTTATGTTCATTGTTGATGGTAAGGCTCTTTAATAAGGAAGAACATCGCTTTGTGAATTTACAGAAATATAATGAACAAAAATCTCATGTACACTATTTTACCAAGCACAATGTCAAAAAACTGTGAGCTAGTAATATCAATTATTTTCAAATACAACTAGACATATATGTCAACAAAGGAAACGAGCCATGCATACAACCAAAAAATGATGCTAATAATCACTAGGTTGAGAAACATCATCTACTCAGCAATATTGAAGATCTCAATATAGTGAAATAACAATATGTAATCGTAAGCTTTTTGGGGATTTCTTTGATGGATATCCACTAGTTTGGCTCTAAAGAGAAATGATTTAAGTGTACTTATTCAGTACTAAATACACCTAGCTCAACTGCAAAACTTTAGCATCTATCTCATCAAAGTAGATTTTAACCTAAACATCATAGTCCTAAATGGTCTACTATGTGTACAAGAGCTCTATCTGCACACCCCTTTAATGTTTTCTACCACTCTACAAACATTTTAAATGAAAAGGAAACACATGATAAAGAGTGGTTTGAATGATATAATTAACAACTATAAGTATCCACTAGCTGGTTTTGCTAAAATAAAGCTACCCATATTTGTTTTTAGTTAAAATTGTTATGTGAGAGTTCAAAATAGTCAGATGCTGAATACAATTGCCTTCTTAAATTCTCCAAAAGTTGACACTCTAATAGAAAAATAAGGTGCCTAACTGAAATACTATACTTCAACACGTGCATACTACAATAAGAAAATTGGCTACTTACTATATAAAACATAAAATGCCCGAAAATTAAATAAAAGTTCACAATTTTATGTTTCTGCAACTACAGAGAAAAAGTCCATTTTCATTCATTCGTCAACAATAAGCACTATATATTGAATACCAAAAGTTACTTTTAAGAGTAAACCAACCCCCTGTTCATAGAAGTGTCAAACGTTATAAATATCTCTTTTTGAAATTTCCTCAAACCCTACTCAAAAGGAATTTATTTTGTTTTCCCTAGCTCTTACAAATATAATACAACAACAAAGGGAAACATGAAAAATAAGAAATACTTGTTTGGATCAAAGGCAAAAAGTACAAACATCACTTGTAGAAGTCTAACCAAGATGCCATAAAATTTTCCCTCCCATTCTTTCACATTAAACAAGACTAATGCACCGACATTTGCACCATGGGC
The DNA here is from genome assembly GCA_020226215.1 of Sindora glabra. NCBI lineage: Eukaryota > Viridiplantae > Streptophyta > Magnoliopsida > Fabales > Fabaceae > Sindora > Sindora glabra. The sequence goes on from CM035225.1 coordinate 122,512,989, forward strand.
GACTCTTCCTGCATAAATAGAAAAGCATGAACTTTTCCTAGAAATATCAAGCACTGGTAAAACTTGAACTATTATTATATCACTATATACCATTCTTTTTATGAAACAATAAAGGTCATTTGAACCAAAAGATCTCGGCACTAACTATTCAATTCTAATGAGTTTAAGTGCTTGATCATCATTTTGTAAATGAAGACAATAGGTGAATACACACAGTATTCCCTATAAAAAGAAAGGAAATAGATCAACTTAAAAGAGACATGGCCGCAAGAACAAGATTTATCTGACTATTATGTTTCAAAAATTGCATTCATAGGATATAGAAATGCTATACAATTGATTACGCATGGCACTTCATAGTGATGTTGTGTCAACCTAAAATAACTTAATCCTTTAAGTGAAAGACACCTAATAGGATACACAAGATATATTACCCCAAATTATAAGAACAAGTTAACTTAAGTAGTAAAAGAACCTAAAATAAGAGGATTCCAATATTGCAAGTGAACATGACATCTCATGCCAAAGGGGCAACAATGTTACAAAATAACAATATTTAAAAAGGTTATAGAGAAATGTATTTAGTATTACATGTCCAAATGACTAGGACAAAAAAAAGTCATATGGATAAAGAAAAAAAGGTATTCTTAGATAAATTACCAAATGATTTGAATCCGTCACTCCTGCATTTCTATCTGCGTTTCTATCCTTAGGCAAACCCAAGAGCATTTCTACTTCTTCAAGCAATGGTCAAAATTAAATGTAAAAAAAAATGTAGATTGGTAAAGAACAAAATATAAGTGCTAATGAATTATTCAGCTAAAGCATAAAAAGAAAAACCTATATTAATTTCAGGTCTCTCCTCTCACGAACAACTAAAATGTAGATTGGGCAAGAACAAAATATAGGTGTCGATGAATTATTCGGCTAAAGCATACAAACAATTACCAGTATTGATCTCAGGTCTCTCTTATCATAAACAACTAAAAAAAAAAACAATGATAATAGCAAAATTTTGGTGTATGTATAAAAAGATGATCGAGGTCTCACCTGCATTAGCTTGAATTGAAGACGAGACCTAGCAAACTTGACTTCCAAACAAACACCCTGTGGCAATTAAAGCAAAGCAATGCAAACCATAGGATTAATGCCTAAGTTTGAATAACTGAATATCACTATGATTTATGAAAGATAACTTATCTAATTTTGGCACAAATTCGTATTGCAGGCCAGAAACTGGAAAGTTAGATAAAAACTAAAATCCTGGAAGCCTAGATAGTATAGAAGTCAGAGAGCTCACCAAGTATAAAAAAAAAATCATCAACAGTTACATCTTTTGCCAAATTTTTAATATACAAAATCAAAGAAGGATTTCCAATTGCATAATCCTGCACAATCTATCAATTGAAAAGAAAAGATCCAATTAGTATACATGTTTTCCATCATAAAAGCTTTATATCATAGACCTTTTTTGTTCTGATGTTCTTCTTGTGCAAAACCACAAAGAGTGCTTTCTTAAAGTGAAACAAGCAGCGGGAAAAATAAAATGTAGATGCATTCAACATTATTAGTGTTAAGATTCCATTAGATAAAAAAATTACATATTTAGGAATCCATTACAAGCAGGAATTTATCTAAAATTTGAGAAGAAAAGCCTAAGTAGTGTGAAAAATTAGAAGAATAATCAAATCTTTTATTTACTAGCACAAGTTTCTCAATTGAACTCATTATTTCAAGTAAATGTCATATTACAGTAAACTTGAGAAAGGAGATTCTTCAATATAAATGCTGGGAAATCTAAGCCACCCCATCATTTAGTTCAAAGGTTTATAGCTCACAAACAACTATAGTGACAGAATATAAGACACATGTAAAAAACCTCCACATTAGATTATTTTTGATAAAATAAATTTGCAGCTCCCAATAATTTCACACATTTGTTTCTAAATGGTTATCTATAGTTTGAGAAGTTGAAATTACGTCATTAGAATTTTTTCCTAAGTTTTAATTGAATACTCATCGTTAAAATTTCTTCCAAACTTTGTCTAACATAAAAATTTGGAATTCTGTTTATGAGTTAGCATTCTTTATCATCAAATTGGTAGCTTTGTCATCATTTTTTATATCCTAGGTGGATACTTAAAGTTTTTAGTTAAAATCCTTTACCTTATCTAACATGTAGGACAGAAACAGAAAAAATGAAGTTCTTCGCATCATGTGTCATAGTAAAATTCAGGCTTCAAACTCAATCTCATTTAACCAAAGATTTCCAATTACTTTCTCAATCACATAATGAGAAAGTTTCAAAGTCTGATAAAACCTAAGATTTCCAATTGCTCTCAGCTTTACCACTGTCTATTTGAATTTTTTAGAGGTAAATTATTAAATGTCCCAGATTTGAAACCATTTTATTTCCATGGGATAGTCACATGGTCATGAAGCAAACCCATAAATTCAACAAGGCTACTTTAATGCCATGTAGGATTTCTGCTAACCACACAAAGGGGGAAGCAAATCTAACCTAACTATAGCACTTTGGGCAATAAGTACTTAATTAGAAACAAAAATCGATTAGTAGTAAACAGTTCCAAATTTTTAAATTAAAGGTAGCTACTTCAAAAACATGTGAAACTAAAGGGAGCTGCATATTAATTTAGCCATTATTTTTTAACCTCTATACTAACATCCGGCTACAAATTTCCATCAGTAATAACCACTGCTTTTCATGAACTGACATCAATCTTCGCTTGCTGGTGATTAGAAAAAGCCTATTAGATTTTCAAATTTCCAGCCCTAATCTAAATACATTTAAGGCATGCTTGATAGGAGCAAAAATGCAAGGAAAGTAATGGATGGGAGGAATTGAATTATTTTAAAAGATGTCTATATAGTTGTATGATTATGCATTGTCTATTTTTTCCAGCCACTTCCTATCTTAATAGCCTACCATAGTCTTCCGTTAGAATTGAGTATTATCAAAATATTGATATACATGCTTTTCCATGTGGATGCAAGATGCATGGAACTAAATGAGAATATTCATTATAAGAAGCATGAAAATGAAAGAAGTGTAGTTGATTGTTTTTTCATGTGGTATATTATACGAATTAAGCTAATGAGCCTTATTTTAATAGATATTTGATTTGAGATCAAACAAGCATTCTTTTCTTATGCATAGACACCAATTCGCAGATAATTTAATATAATCAAAATTTTCTACACTAATGGCAAATTACATTTAAAAAAAAGGAGCAAAAATTTTACATAATATTATGCTCATTATAAATTTACCTAGATAAGCTAGTTTGCATTTGACACACATTATTTGGTTTTTACTGAGAAAGGTCATTCCCAAAACACTACTACTGTATTTGGATAGCTGAAATATATTAGGTTCCCTCATTCTAGACATACATCACAACTTTTTATGCACCTGATTAGTGTCACTACTAGATGGCACTATCAGTTAGTATGTGTCATATGTATCCACTTTCCTGTATAAAAAAGTAAGCTTACCTTCTAGTAGAACACACCTGAGAGCCACAATCCATCATTGTTGGTTATGGAAAATGACAATCTGTTGCATGTGGTCCCATAATTCACTCTTCAACTATCTATGTTTCTATAGCAACAACAAAAACACTAGGTTAATAGTGAAATTAATAGTGAAAGCAATAATAGGGTTCTGGTTGATATTTGGGTATAGTCATGTCAAGCATGAGAGTGGATCACTACTAATACCTTGAATACCTCAAATGGACAGAAATCAGAACCATTATAACCCTAGATGTTAAACCATAATATCAATAAATTACAAGGTAAAGGTATGAATGTCGAAAAGAATAAGATATTAATAAGATTATATACCCAAAGATATTTGTATTATATATTAAATTAAAGTTTTAGTCTTTAACGTTTGGACAGTTGCATAGTCTACATGTCAATGTCAAAATCTTACTGGCATAGGGATGGGGCGTTCATTATGCAGTACTAGCACAAAAAATGCTCTTGTAGATTTATTTTGAGTTAGACAATTATATAGGACCACCACGTTATTACAAGTAAATGGTGCCATAGTGCTACCTTGCTACTTTCTTTTCTGTGGAGGCTTTGGAGGGTGCTACAAAGGTTGTACCTTCTGAATTTGCTAAAATTCTGTAGGAGAAAAAAGTTCAAAATACAAATCTTGTTAGGACAATCTATCGCCAGCAAGATCAAACTAAAATAATGGCTAAAACTTATTTATGCAGCTTTAGTAGAAGCCTCACCAGATCCTTCAAGCAGTAGACCAACGTGGCATGAGAATGGAATTACAGTTTTAGCATGCGCAAATCCAAGTCTTACCTTCTTATAACTACCAAAAGCATGTATATCTACAGAAATAAAGTGAAACAAACTAGACAAGAGGCTTAAAAACGTAGCACGCCTTTAACTACTCTAAACAAATTAACTAGATAGTTTTTATAGTGACCATATTAATAGCAAAACTTAATACTTTCAGCTGTTTCTTCACAAAATTATTGTTAGATGTGCTCCAACTTGAAAATCTACACTGAAAATACTTGTCAAATTCACATGCAAGAATATACAAGTTGTATTGAACAAATTGACATGACATGCTAGAAAAAAAGATATATAAATTCTAGACATAAAATGCAAAGAGCAAATCTCCTTCTTTAGCCTTGATAGCTTGCTTTGTGGATTGAAGAACATTTTCAAGTAAAGGCATTCCCAATGTTCAGGGATTAACAATAACCCTTCAGAATTAACACCTCCAGGTCATTTGTCCATTCTAGAGATGCAATCTATACAGAAATATTTGCATGTTAATAAGCAATTTAACATATAATAGCATAATAGGAAAAATAGGAATTGCACAGTAGATATTGTAATGTAAGTCCAAATGTCAACATTTTCATATGCCCCCTGGGCCATCAATTAAAACTCATTTTAAAGAATGGGGGGACTTCTCCCTTGATATCTACTTCTGTTTTATTGAAACCAATTTATAGTATCACCGAGTTAATAAGATTATCAATTGTATTGCTATATCAGTAGAGAATCAAGGGAATATTACATCAAAACTTAGCCTTTTCATACCTTCAAGTCATAATTTTGCAATTTCGAATGTTTTTTAATGTTCTTTTCTCTATTTTTGAAATCCAAGAATGACCATAGCCTATAAATTTACAACTTTAGACCATAAGGACTTTATACCACATGAGATCATAATGAATTCAATATGCCTCCGAAGGCCTAAGGAGACTACATCCTTGATTAGTTTCCAACAAGGATGCTTCTTGAAAAATTCAACTAATAACTATTATGTAGAGATTAGATGTAGATTCAGGCAAGAACCAGAGCACAGTTTTCCAATGAAAGTAAGAGGACAAGGCATACAAAGTTGCAATAACCTATTTAGAGAGAAACTAGAGGGAAGCCGTATCCTGCCTTGTGAAATCCAACCCATAGCTCTTAACTAATGCCGAGATAATGTCATCCGAGATAAGCTCCTTAAGCTTCAAAATTACAGGTTCTTGTTGTTTCTTAACATCTTGAATCCACAACTCAAGATATAGTATAAAATGAGAAAAGACTTTAAAATGATCAAACTAAGAATTTAAAACCCTTTAGTTTAGCAAAGAAATTATGTGAGGTCTTAACATATAAAAAACTAAAATATCAAATTATATGGACTTTCATTGCCTTTTCTAAAGTTTATATACAACCAACCATGTAGTATGAATGAACATATTAGAAACAAGTATGTAACCTACGGTAATAATTTTCTATAACTCTATCCACTGCAATAATAACAATTACAGCCAAAGAATAAAAACAAAGAACTAAAAAAACTAAGAAAATTTAAGACAATAATAACATGGTCCAACTAATTCAGTGACCAAGTCCCAACCCCTCCTATAAATAGAAATGTACTGTATTATAACTAAATCAGATCATTATATAGAATGATGAAATTATTATAATACTTAAAAAGTAGCAAGGATTCTAGAAGTTTGGATAGAAGAATAAAAGCTTCAACAAGATACAAGTAACAAAATACATCCAAACCATGCTATAAAGGTAAAAAGAACCCCATAGCAAATAATAATCCTCCTAAAATCAAAGGAAAAGATAGGGGGTTATTTGCAGCAAATCTTACCATATGCCTCTGAAGTTGTCCTTTTCTCTTCTTGAGCGTGAGGCAAAACTCACAAAGGTATAGCTTTAAACAATCATTGTATTCTGTTGGGAAGGGAGAGAAGTACCATCTTTGAGTCTCATATCTTCCAAGTTCAATAGTAGTTATAATTTTCACTTTCATAAATTCCTCATGTTCTCACAACTTGGCAGCATCAGGCTCTTCATAGCCCTGTAGTGTATATAGCACCAATGATATGAATTTATCAAATATAATGAAATGCAAAATAAATTCCACCAATTCATAAACTCCACTGATTTGACATTCTAGAACTTACCTAGCCAATATCAAGCCTAATACAATTTTAACTTGACTCATGAAAATTTATCATGTCCTCTGCTATTGTGATCGTGATTGCATGTTCCATGATTCTGAGCCTTCTCTTTCTCTCTCCCAATGAATGAAAGCTAAAAACTTTATTAATATTGTGCTTTTGCTATAAAAAATGGTAAAACTTTCTGGAATCTCCTAGCTATAACATGGATAGATAGTTCTGTGGGAATAAAGACTTGAGTATACATGCATTCAATAGGCTACATAACTAAGCATACATTTCTAGCCATTTTAATGTTAATGCTCTTAAGCTCATATAGCACCTTTAACCAAAAACATATGATTGAAAGGGATAATAAATGTTAAGTCAAGTGAAGGTTCTGAGAGTAGACATGTCCATTGTATTTGTCATTGAAAAACAATAAATTTCATACCTCGTCTACATTTGTCTTATCAATCTTCTTCTTGGGTGGCATGTTATCCTCAAGCTGGTTCTTTGAGAGACCCCATGTACATTCTTGATGAGTTCCTCTAACATTAACACATAATCTTGCTCCACTATTAAAGTGTTTATATATTGCCTTGTTTTCAGGAGACCTTAGTACCCATTTTTCATAAAACAACCAAGAGGAGAAAAATCACTACCATATGTATAATCTATAAGGAGAAACAGCTTAAACACAATATGATCATCACCTTATATTGCACTTTCTCATCAACAACAGGCTTCGCTGAATCCAGATCAAGTTGTTCTAGCATCACCCATTCATCAAGCTTTCTGATGACTGCTAAATAAGACCAAGAGAAAATTCACAAACTAAATTAGATGACATTCGTGAAAATTGTTGCACAAAAGTTAATAGCAACTTCATGCTTAATACCCATATTTAGCTATGTATTTAAGGTATTATAGGAAATGTTTAACGGATCAAATATCATTTTATCTACCAAGCTAATGTACTAGAACCTATGACTATAACTATTTCAACAAGATCAATCCCCTCAGCCATTCCATGCCAAGAGTCGATCAATTGCAACACATGTCACTATTACATATGCATCACTTTCGAAGCTCATCTACTATCACGTTGCTAGTTTTTATGCTAACATAATCATAACCACTCAATTTTATTTATTCCTTTCTCTGACAATTCATACCCGAAACCCTAACCCCTCTAATTAGGCAAATCTAAAGAAACAATCAACTGAAGATCTTACATTTAGCATAATAAATGTAGTATTCGTAATCATTAGGCCCTCCACTCTACACCTTACGCTGTCCAATGACTTTCACTGAATGCACATGACCCGAGTAACAACCTCAACAGGAAGCATCGATGCTTTTTGCCTCCTTAAAAGGTCAGATTCCATTACTTCTCTAGCTCCATTCTGACCGCCTTAGCGATAGTGAGGGCACCCTATTAGCCACTAGATCTTTACCACCGTCAGGGGCAAAACCATTCTTCATATGCATCGGATACTCAAGTAAACACGTTTTTAGTATCATTTTAGCTGGACTTAGCATTTCTTGGTCTAGAGTCAGTTTTTACATTGCCAACGATTGAGGCAGCAGATGAGAAAAATATAAGTTGAAGGGTGATTTAGCAAATCCACTTAAAGATAGGCAATAAATCCCAAAGATGCCAGGTGTCAATATCTTATTAGCCCATGTGTTTAGGGTGAGTTACCCATGAACAGGAGTAGGGCATTGTAGTCCGACCCTTATATTTGTAATGATACAAAGGGTCCAAATTAGTCAACAATTCTTGATTGAATGGACTAACCACTTGCCACCATCGTATGAGTGGCCTCACTGACAGATTCATCCTCCCGCTCTAACCATCAGTTTCATTGCAACATCTGTTGGACCATCAATTCCAAAGGAAAACTGGATAAGTACCCTCACATTCCCTATGCATCCACCTGACAGTGAACATATGTGTGAACTTGAATTAGGTAGGATAACTTGTGTTCCCTGCATATAGTGAATGTATTAAAATTATGAGAATGAGACACCTTCCTTCCCAGATGATGTCAGTGATCAATGATACGCATTCTGAAATAAAAAATTATCATAAATTTTCTAGTTATTTTCTCTAAACATGAGCACAGAAACCCATACTTGGCTGAATAATGTTTTCATCCATGCCCTCTTCAAGCAAGAGTTTGGTAGTCTCACAAGCAATGAATTCAACTTATAATTACTTTTGAAGAAACTAAGCTAAAATGGGCCAAATGAAAGAAGACACTAACTGGATCTACAAAGTCCTTCAGAGAGGGGATAACTTCACTAAGTATGAATCTTGAACATCACTTAAATCAAGTGAAATAATATATATGCAAATTGTTTTGTCCAAAATATCCATGGATCATGTCATTTTCTTCACAAAATTCTTTACTACTTTACACCTTCGTTGTTAATCCAATAAAAAAATGAACTTATTGAAAAAAAATGTTGAACAAGTCAAAAGGGAGGGAAAAAATACATTCAATAGTCATTTAGCTGGAAGAGACAAGCCCTTCATTTTCATACCTCAATTTGAAGTTTGTTCATCCCAACATTCACCTTTTCCACACTGGATTCATTTACTCGTTCATTGCCATGGAAATTGAGCCATGGATGCTGTAGGCATTGTTGTGCTGTTGGTTGTTTCTCAGGAAAAAAATCTAGAAAAGGTAAAAGAAAGTTGGCAAACTCGCGAGCCTTAGTCGCTAGAAACTTGTATCTGTCAATTAACAGTTTGTCAAGGGGTAAGAACTTTAACCTTTGAATTCTTTTCAAATCTCCATGCCTGTCAAAGAAATCCTTGGACTGTGCTCCAGAAATAGCAACCTTTCAATTCAGATATTAGATACCTTAGAAGAGCTGTTCAAGAACTACAAGTAAGGCTAATGGGGAATGTACTCACCTTCCAAGGCATCTTTCCAAGAACTTCCATCATCATGGTAAGGTGATCTTGAAACTCACAAAATATCCAGTTTCATAATTCCTTGCATGCAATCCAAAGATCATTAGAGACTTGCTTTCATCAAGTTTTTTCTTCAATATCTGCAGAAGAATTAAATTTGAAGGATAGCATGTTTAAAAGTATCCTAAGAGAATTTTTGTATAATATGAACTTAAAAATGACATTTATCACAATAGAAACTAATTACTAGAGTTAAGAAAAGAGATAGCAAAAGAATTAACATACATACACTACCAGACAAATATAATAATAAAAAATTTAGATCAATTTGTTCTGTGAAATATGACCATCAGCCCGTGTCTAAACTCTCATAATTTCTAATAAAATCATCAATATTGAAGTTAACATAGTTACTATATCACATGATACATGCATGAAAATACAAGACAACCAGTATATATGCTGAAACAATTACTTCAGCTCATTTGAAAAAGCACTTAAAAAACACTTGAGAGTAACTATAGCAATGGCCAAATTTTTTGCCTAAAAAAATTAACTAATATTGCAGTTATTGTTGACCACCACAATCATTTCATAAAATTTTTTACCATATATGGCAGCAGTTTAGAATCGCCACCAAGTTTTAATTAATTTTTTTTTTTAAAAATGCCATGGTTTTGAACCCAACTTCTTATCATATAATGGCACAGTCTTAATGCTATCAAGCTACTGATACTGGTCCAAGAATGCTTTACAACCTGCAAATTGTAAACTTAATGGGGTTAAGTATGAAAATTTCTATACAACATATATAATTTTTAGATTTTTTCATCATAGCTCTACATTGGACAATTTGAGCTCCCACTAGATATAAACAGACTAATTACTCTTACGTACAAGTAACTAAAAATACAATATGACTGTTTATGTTTCATTATACTTCTCCAAGAAAACTTATTGAATTTTGACCTAACAAGAAAGTGTTGTCTATATCAGTACTCCAATCTTGGCTATCTTGTTTCAATTTCATTTCTAAATAAACCCCTTTCACTCTAAACTATTTTGAGTTTCCATGCTTGTGGGACATGCAACAGAAAAAGCAGAAGAATTAATAAAAAAATATAACTTTGTATTGAACTTCAATTCTCTTGCTTAAGAATGTAGTTTAATCTAAAAAATGCAAAAGCTTATGGCACCCTAAGCTCCATACCAAGTGAATGTATGCAACAACTTTATCATATAGTAATCACAGCTCACATAATTCAAAGAACATAAGAAGTTGTAAAAGCTAAACAAATTAACATGTAAGAGGTGTTTACAGTGGTTACCAGCCATGGAGGCACTTGTGAAGATTTTTGGGATACACTCCGAAGACCACCTCCTCCTTTTCTACCTTATGGTTTCTCCCCCCACCCCCTACACTGTTAGGTCTCCTTTCAATTTACCTATGCCTGTTACTTGCCTAGTTACATGAAAAATGTCATGACCTCAACAAAATAATTTCCAAATCTCATTTTATGTTAGGAAATTATTTACAATCAGAGCATACATGAGCATAGCATAATAGCAGAAATCTACTCCAATGCAAGGAAAGTAATGGAAGGGAAGAATTGAATTGACAATTATAAGATGTCTATATAGTTGTCAATTTATGCTTTCACTATTTTTTCCAGTCACTTCCTCTCCTAATAGCCTACCATAGTCTTTCGTAATTCTTTAGTATTATCAAAATATTGATATATATGACAAATTGGAGGTGAAGAAAGACAACAAATGCAGTATAAAAAATATACAACATTGCAATACACATAAAATCCGCGAAGATAATATCAACGGCAATATAAAAAAATAAAATAAAAGACAAGTTCTTTAAGGAAAAAAGTATATTATTTTTTTGGCAACAAATGCTCTTAAGATGTCTGAAATAGTGCTTTATGAACTATGAACCAAACCCATGTAAATATTAAACGGCACATAGAAATGTGAACACGGTTGATGCCAATTACGATAAATGGCAAAAATTAATCATAAATTACAAGAGTTATAAACAAACTCTGATAAAATAACGAAAACACTTTAAGGAAGCATGAATAGTGTATATTCGACCGTTCGGTGAAATAAATGTTGAGTTGCGATTAATAAATCATAAAATATGGTGGAATCCTTTGATCTAGAACAGGTATTTCGAGTCAAAATGACCAGTGTAGTACCCAATTTGTGGAAACGACCATAGCAGTGTAGCGAAGAGCAACCATGGGACAGCACTGTGCCGGAGAGCAGCTGCATAGTGAGGGCTTCATGGATGAGGGTTTCAAGTACAATTCCTGAAAGGCGCTGAGCACAGACCCTGACAGAGACAATGAAGGCTGTAGGGACGAGTTCTTGATCGGCGGCCAATGTGGGGACATAAACAGAAAGGGAGAAGCCTTTGTTTGGGGATCCTGATTTCTGCACAATGAAAAGGCAAATCTAAGAATAACATTTTTTTCAGAATAATGAAATAAATTATTATTTAATTACAGCTGGAAGTGAAAAAAGACAAAGTTGAGGGACGTGTTGGCAATTTCGGTCCAAATGTTGCATTTGACTTGAGATTGACCCAGTAGTAGCCATGCGTCAACATATAATTAGACCACCTGTCCAGGGTGGGTTATCCATGAACAGAAGCAGGGCATTGTAGTCTGACCCTTTAATGTATGTATAAATTGATTTTATTAATAAATTATAAGTTATTACATTAAATGTTTTTTATAAAAAAATATATAAAATTTAATATAAATTATTATATATTGAATGTGGACAAGAACTCATCAATTTTATAATTTTTTAATAATTTTGTTAATAATAATTTATTATATATATTTATTCTTAAATTACATTCTTAAATTAACAACAAGTGTCACTGCACTATTGATTCTAACTTTTCAATCTCGGAGCTTTAATCGATATGCTTAGACGCTTTCCGTTGGCATTTAAGGAAAAAGGGGTTTTCATGCATATCATTGAATACATATATTTTCATAAAATGCACCAACAGCAAGTAACCAGTAGTAGCACAAATATAAACCGCTTTTCAAGGGATTCGTGCAAACACGAGATGAGGTTGAGAACTTGAGGTACATCTAAATTGTTTCTTGAATATCCTTCGCCATAAACCATTAGTTTTCATTAAACGGTAAGTACTACATTGCATCTCCACTTCAACTGTGTTGTAACTGTTACAACTCCCATCTTGTTTCTTGAATATCCTTCGCCATAAACCATTAGTGATCTCTCTTTTTTAAATGCATATGGTTGAGTGGAGGTGGAAATGAGACAAAGGAAGCCTTTGGCGCCACGTTATAGGATTCGGATTCTCCTAAGATAAATGGTTCACACTTCACCAAGTCATGCTTCAGTGTTGGGTGGTTCGGGAAAACGCCAGACATTATCCCTTAACATCAATAACACCCAACACCAAGCCTCATTGAACGTGCTTTCCTGTTTCTGTATTTTCTTCTAATTTCTCAAATTCTTAGTCCTTTTTCTCCCCCTACATCAAGTCGGATTCTGACAAGATAAATGTAGCAAATAAGAGCATTAGAGAAAGAATGCTACAAATAAGTTTAAAAATAAAAGGAAAATATTAGCTCATTTTATAAAGTTTCCATAGTTTTTGATTCGCTGGTAAACCGTTTGCGGCTCATCCTTGAAAAAAAAGTCAAATTGATGATTGCAATCTCTGACCACAAAAAGAAAGCCATGAGAAAAATGCCAAGCAGAGCTGCAGAAAGGCCAGACTACGTATTAGTTTTAGTGCCATGTGATGGCGGCTGGTAATCAAAGTATGCGATCAGAGATTCTTATCATAAACAAATTCTAAAGCATTTAAGTTTGTCTATAATGGGAGGAAAAAAATATTAATTCTTTGCTTATAAAAAAGTGGGCCTATTAGGCGTGCACTGAGTGTCTTTGACTTAGCTTAAAGCAGTCCTCTAGAACACCGCTTTTGTGCTTCAACTCAATAATCCATGTGAAGCCCTTTTGTGGTGGATATCCTCCCTCTGGCTCATATTAGAAAACTGCCACTATGCTTATTGCTAAGGGTTGGTACTTGAAGATGACTTTTCAATGTTATAGTTGCAAAAGTCTCAGCTGCTTGGTGACAAAAAAATTTCACACTATGTTGTCTCCATTGCGTGGCTAAAAGTTGAACACCACAAGAAACAATATCATCAAGATCTTACAAATATTTTCTTCTCATTAAAGAACAAACTAGTGGAGAATTATCTTGTCCTACAACAATCTTGCTTAGTTGTTTTGTCATGGGTTATGCTCGTATATTTCTCACACTGTGTCCTTTCTTTTCGATGCGGTATAATAACCGCGAAAGCATGCAAGAACAATAAATTTCTCATGAATTTACTAACGTCCGTGTAGATAAGTTTACTGAACCAACTGAGAAAGGGGACTATTATTATTGTATTTCACTCGATCCTGAAACTCCTTGCTGCAACAAATTGCAGCAATATACCAAGCTGAATAGATAAACATAAGAAAGCATTTTCCATATTGACATGGTCGTCTTCAATTCAACCCAGCAATGGACGTATACTTTAAATGCACAAACGTATTGGCAGCAGGCAAGCAAGCAATAGCTTGATATGCGAAATCTATGAGCACTGGCAAAAGAGAATGATATGGAGGAAGGTTCCAATCCAGTCACATCCACCAATATTCAAATCCATTTCTAAGAGTTGTTAGGGGCAAGAAGGAATCAATTTCCCAGGCCCAGCAACAGGAGTTGAAAATCTCAGGCTTTGGTTTTTTAAAAGTTGGCTTCATCAAAACTTCTTTCCTAAACACCCAAAGAATTTAAGATAAAATTTTCTGCAAAGAGATCCTAGCTAGGCATCTTGACTGGAACTTACAGAACTCATATAACATATTACAAGAATCTATTAGCCAGTCGTTCACAGAGATTATGATAAATGAGACATAATCAAGGGGGTTCCTTATCCTGATCTGCGCCATATATTTCTAATTTTTTCTTTGTTTTAGATTTTAGCCTTTGGCCTACATCTTTTAAAAATTTTCTACATGAATTTTGTGTGTATTTAGAAGAAGCTGTTTTGTGTGCCATATAGATTATGAAGTTTTATCAGATAAGAAATGAGAATTAGATCGGAGCAAAACACGATAGTAACTTGATAAATGCACGTATATTATCATTTGTTTGGATGGTGCTATAACATGATGCAGTTTTTCATATTTTTAAGTAAAATCTCATGTAAAGAAAATACTCGTACTCTTAATTTTTTTAAATATTTTTTAGACCAAATTATTAATATTAAATTGAATAAGATGGCAGTGGGCGGCCACTTATTACAGTAAATTCCACTTTATACCTTGAAGACTTCCTATTAAACTCATTTATAATATACAAAAAAGGTTTTAGGTTTAGCTCAAAGATCCATATCTAATCCAATCTCACATCTAATATTATAACAAGGACGGACAAGATTTGCAGCATCATTTGATTCGCTAAGACTTAAAATAGTTTGTAGCCATTGAAAATCAAGAGTTTGTGTTAAACATTTGAAAGAAAAGCATCATCGTGTGAGGCAGTGCTCCAATAATGGGTACCCCCATGTCGTTTAATTAAGCATCAGCATCAGCTAAAGAGGCTGCCATAGCCCACTGACGTTCAACCTCGGTTTCTTAGATGTCAGTTTACATAAATAAACAGTAGTTTCGTTGCCACCTGATGTCGACTTTAAAATTTTTCATGGATTGAAATTTAGAATCTTGCATATATGTACTAAATAATTTATCATTCCCGTTATAAACAAAAATAATTACACAAGCTATGCAATAAATTTGTACTCATAGTTCTACTATGTGCATTTACATTCACAGAGGCTTTTACTTGCAACGAATAACGAACAAGCCCTCCCCAAGTCCCTACTAAAGTAACATAAAAAGTTTTCCAGGAGCAGATGTCAACATCCGCTGCAGGATCTAATTGCTTTTTCTTTCAGAAAGCGATGGAAAAAGACAGAGTTGTGGCGCAGATAAGAAAACAAGGTTAGGTTAATGGCACAATCTCAGTCCACATTACAGATAGTTTACAAACTTCATTATCTAAGGAAGGCTCTCCGTCAGACTGTCACTGGCCAACTATGATGTTTCCCTATCTCCATGATACGAAGGGCAAGAAAGTGAGTAATTAAAAACATTTAAAGCTCAAAATATCTGACAAAATGTGAAAATTTTGATGGAAAGGTTGACAATATATTACACTTAATTATCTGGAAGTGCCAAAAGGATTAGAAAAATTCCTGAAGAAAAGTATGTAAAACCAACTGAAATGACATTTGAAAATAGAAAATTGATCAAAATCATTTAACAAGCTATAGCACCCGCAGCCGCATGAAAAACATGGATAGAAGACGATAATGAATGAAAAGTTTACGGGCTATTATGAATCAGGTACCAAGAAAGAATTCCAAGGATTTCAGAATAATTATAAAAATGACTTGGATTAGCCACTTACATAGTGAAATCACTCCAGTGCAAAAGCTTCCGATCCATCGAGAACACATTCAAATTTTGTTGTACCTAAAAGCAGCACAATATTAAACTATTTGGTTCTTCCACTAAACATAATTATGCAAAAGTACTTGAAAATATGTAATGCATGCTAGAGAGAGAGGCAGAGAATATAAAAAAAAAGGGGAAAAAAATCTTTAATGCTACATTAGCAACAAAAACTAAGTGTTACTCTCATACAAATACGGTTAATTGTACTATTTTAACTCAACAACCTCATCTGATAGAAAATCATTTATTTTAAGTAAGAAATTAATTATTTTTAAGGAAATTAAACTGTTAAATTGAAAAAATAATACATTTAACAATATTTGTATAAAAGTAACACTAAATTTTCAACACTAAAATACCACTAGAATTTTTTCTTTTTCTGGAGAAAATGCACTTCAAATTGGACAGAACTGTTAGTGAAATTCATCGATTTCCAAGAAAAATACAGTTTCCACATATATAAAAGGAAATTAAAAAATCCAATCAAAACATCGATCCTCATCTACAATATATACAAAGATACTAACACAATAACAGATTAATATTAATACTTTTTCTTGGGAGAGAAGTGGGTTATGGAAAGCCGCTTTTGATGTTGGAATGCCCAAACCCATATACAAGAACAAGAACTCCGGCCTTAAATCACTTAGACTTCTTAGCCTTCTTGTCTGCAGCAACAGCTTTAGCAACAGATTTGGCAAGGGCAGTAGGTTTAATTACATTCTTGAATTAAAATTCGGAAACCGAATTTTAAAAACAGCCCACGCAGTCCCCATAGCATGACCAGCAGCACCAAGCCCTTCATTTGTTGCCTTAGCAGCTTGTTCACCATACCTGCAGGTATACAAGTCAACTAGATTTATCCCCAGCGAGCCAATCACTTGAGGCTTCAGAGAAGAATCACAGTAGATTTATATCACAGTGACTTTCCCATGTGAATAGTGGCTCTTTAATAGTATCCAATTAACTAAATCTAATCACCCAAATACTGATCAAATGAAAATCTATAACAGAATTATCTTAATTATAATTAATTGAAATTATGTAAATATCTCAAATTCTATATTGGTTACTCAATTGAAAAATTGCTATATTAATATCAACTTCAATTCATGACAATGTCTATGTTTTATTTCAATTTGCTTTACTTCTGTTATTTGTTACAAATTCACTCGTAAGTTAAAATTTTGGATATGAAAAATTAAAACTCAATTCATTTCTAAACTGTTTGAATTGTGAATTATTCTACATATTTATGTTTTATCATCTAATATTATTGGTGATGATAGATCATCTTTAATCCTTTTAAAGTACTAAGACTATACACATTTTAATGGATATATGTCAAAGCAAATCAATATCAAACAGTACTTTTAAGCACACCGCGTACCCAACTTAGCACACCAACTGAACATACACCTCACAAATCATAATCCAATTAATCATGTATTTCGTACCTGTACTTGTATCATGCATCATAGCATACCATGAATAAAACAACACTGATTTGGACACCAACATCCTTATGTGAGGAATGTAAGCAAAAATAGAATTCAGATCACTAGTTTAAAGAAGCCCAAGGCAGTTCAACCCAAAGCAATCCCCATGTATTTCTTGTTTGCTGGTTCCTTTTGCTGTTATTTTACTCATGACTTAAACATAGCAGTAAGCCCAGCAGGCCTAAACCCTTAATTACTAGTTCAAGTAAGCCAGACCATGTTTTCACCAAATGAAGCAATTCCCATGTATTTCCTGTTTGCTAGTTCCTTTTGTTGTTATTTTACTCATGACATCAACATAGCGTTAAGGCTAGCAGACCAAAATCCTTAACTACTAGTTTAAGAAAGCCAGACCATGTTTCCACCAAATGCTGTACATAGCGTCCATTTTCTTTGTTTTTCTCTTCTTACAGTATTTATGCCCTAGATATTGCATCTATCAAACTTACTTGTGGTTGACGAGCTCAACGATTACAGTGGACAATGTTGACATGACATTTTGTCCAGCTACTTCAACAGCATCACAAACTTTGCCTATTCACAAGGAAGGAAAATAAATATGATTAAATTTCAGCTAACTCAGAGTTTTCAATGACAAATGTAAAGAATGATATTGATACAGGAGCACGAGTCCAACAATGTTCATGTCTTGGTCAAATTCAGTCATGCCATTGTTGTTTCAGATCTTTTAAGAATGGTGTTGATACAGGAACATAAGTCCAACAATGTTGATGTCATAGTCAAATTCAGTGATACCGTTGTTATTTCAGATCTTTAATGGTTAATATACCCTAAATTTTATTTCCTAATTTCTTAACCAGAACACCAGCCATGCTCTTATAAACCTGATTCTTTTCTTGCTTTGTCAATTGTTATCAGATTAAGGAGACTTGGAGCAGAAATGCAGGAATGCACATTAATAAGAGCATATGTTAAAATTCCATGCAGGAAGAAACATACTAAATGAGCATACATCGTTTTTTGCATTTCATTCAGATTGCATTTTATTCCCCTACAAGGTATAACAACAGTGATTCAAATATTTGGACTAGAAAGGATTTGTAAGAGGAAATATATTCATATTCAGATATAACAACTTTCTGACTCCAAAGTCCAAACCAAAAATGGAGATTTATTAATGAAACTTTACTATGTCAACTGCATATAAGTTCTTAAAAACATATGAGGGGGAATCCCAACATTTTATTGTCAACACCCCTACTTATGCCTCAGATTTCTATCTATCTTCCAGAACATCCTAGACATAGACAATAGCAATATAAAAATTGAGATTTGAGACACAATGTAATTAGAGAGTATTAAAGAAATCAGACGGTCATGTTTCTTTATTTTTAATTGGCAAATGTTTAACCAGCAGTGAGAACTCAAGCACAATCTAGTGATACAAATTTATCATAAGCAGCATAGAAGGCTAGTATTAAGATAAATGACATACTGAATCCATCCAATGATGCAAGTATAACTTCCCCTGGTAAAAGGCTAAGAAAAAATTTCCGTGCTTTTGAATTTCTCAGCGAACCAGTGAAAAATCCAGGGACTTTCACAACTCCAGATAGGACGCCATTTGCCACTTTCCCCTGTTATTTCAGTCACTCTCTTAACCCTTGGTAAACATCAGGCATGGGGTCAAATTTTCAGTCATAAAATGATTAAACTAAACCAATTCTATCAAAATGGGAAACAACAGTGATAAGAGAAGTAAGTATCAGAGCCTGCTTCTGGGTTCCTTATTATTATAACATATGCTCGACTTCATTAAAGTAGCATTTCTTTAACGTTCCACTGGAATTAATTATCTTCAGTAAACCTTATCCAAAACAGAAAGATACCCACTTCTGTTCTAGTAAGGTGTATTAAAAAATTCGTCAGTTTATATCACAGCTCTAGCAATTTAGTGATGGCCAACTTTTAGTGTAAATGAGTAAGTAAACATTACTTAAACCTATTCTAACCAACATAATCCCCCCTAAACACACACACACACACACGCACAGAGGAAATGAAATGGAAATGTAAAATGATTCTCAACCAAGAAAAGATTAAAAATCATACCTTTCAATCCGTTTTAAGGTTTCAGGACTAATCTCCGAGTTTGTAGTGGAAGATATCCTCTTCTTCATAACTTCATTTCCCCATTTCAACTTCTCCCCTGTCACATCATCACACCATAATATCCCCTTAATCAGCTGTCCAGATCCTTCTGCAATCATTCTTGCAGCCGTTCCACTATAATCCTCCACATTTGGAGCTAATGTAGTCCAGTATGCAGCACATCTCTTCTCCATCAACTCCTTACTTCTCCCTGACTTCAAATCTGCAGGAGAAATTTGCTTAGCCAATGGGCTATCGAAAACCTCCCCTATTTTCTTGGGACTCTCGGACACCTTTTGCACTGAGAAGTTACTAAAATCCTGCAAAATCTTATCCAACTCCTTCAATAAGCTCTCTTGCCTCTCGGATGCAATCGTCAATCCATAGCTCAACAAATCATCTCCTTTTCGAGCATCCTCCTCATCACTCGAATCTGAACAGTTCTCGTGACCCTTTGGAATCCGGAAGGAAAAGAAGTAATGCGAATCGTCAACTTTAACGGCAGTTTCATCCTTTGCCAATGGCCACTGAATCTCATTGGCTACGCGAGCAATAACCGCAACAGCATTATCACCTTGGCGGAGACGGACTACAGTGAAATCGCCACAAGCAAGTTCAACACTGTATTGTTTGTCGATAAGGTTGAGAATGGCACCAGGAATCCTAATGAGAACTCCTTCGGCGGCCGATGGCGGGGCAGAAGGAGGAGGAGGACGAGGGATTGAAGAAGAGGAGGGGTGAATGTAATTGCCGTTTTGGCTCGAAAGGAAAGGTGCAGATGCATCAGGATTGGAAGCGATTAGTTGTGGGTAAAGAGAAGTTCTGTGGTCAGGGTTTTGAGTAGCCATTGACGAATGGGTCGAATGTCCTACGACCAGGGATTGAACACGGTAACCAGTACATGGGGAGCGATCAGGAAGGAAAAGGAGAACATCTAAAGGGAGGGAGATCATTCTTCTATTTAAAAAGTATCCTATCTGTACGGTCATCACCTTCAAACAGCTAGAAGGGACCTTCTCCGGTTCTTATTATTTAATCGGGGCCGGTGCAACCGTATAGCGAAACTTTTTCCCGCGCCAACTTGCTGCTGCTTCTTCTTCTTCTTCTTCTTATTATTATTATTATTATTATTATTTTCCTTTATTCTATTCTATTTACATTTTTATGACTCAATATTAATGCTCTTTTTCCTTACTCCATTATTCAATTATATCATGTATTATGTATATATTATTTTTGATTAATTTTATTACATATTTTTAATTCATTTTTACTAATTATGTCTCGGATATTAATATCATTCAATAATATGAATTTCATATAATATATTTTATTTTTATTATAAAAATTTTAAATAAATTAAATTATTTTTATATTTTTATTGCTTTCAAATTATTATGCTTTTTATTTGATCCATCACTCATTAAATTATATACATACTATATCATTTTTTATCCAATTTATTACATTATTTTATGTTCACTTATGTTACTTACAAATCAAATTTTAATATCACTTAATGATATAAATATAATATGATATATTTTATTTATATTATAAAAATATTTTAAATAAATTAAAATTTTAATTTAATTACATTACTTAACTACCTATTCTATTTAACTTTTATTTTATTTTACAACTCACTTATTTTATCTCTTCTTTCTTAATAAATCCCTTTTTTTGCCCTTGTAAAATTTAGTTTTTCTCAATTTCATCCTTGTAAAATATTTTTATTAATTTTATTCTTATAAAATATTAATTTGTTCAATTTTATTATAGAGATAGAATTGAACAAATTAATCTTTGTATGAATATTAATAAAAAGATGAAATTAAATAAATTAATATTTTATATAGATAAAATATGTATAAAATTTTTACAAGAATAAATTAAAAAAATAGATTTCACGTAAACGAAAAATAAGGTTTAACTTTGTGGCATATTTTTCATCTTTTTTATTTTTATATTCACTCCTATTTTTTACATTTAAAACACTAATATTACTAAGAAATATATATATTATTTTTGTTATAAAAATAATTTAAATAAGTTAAAATATTTAATTTTATAAAATTACTTAACTCTATAATTCTCCTATTACTTTATGACTCAAGATTTATTTCTCTTCTATTTATTTGCTATGTTTCATTTGTTTTTCACGTCCACAATTATTATTTAAAACTTAGATGTTAATATTATAAAATAGTATATGTAAACATTATATATTTAATTATATTATAAATAAGGCAGATTGTAATATAAAAATTATTAACTAAAATAATTAAACATATATATATATATGAAAATAAAATTAAATTAAAATTTTATTTAAATTTTATCAATATTTTTATAGCAAATTTTAAGGGCTATGTCTAAAATTATTATACACATCAATTGGAATTTTGTCAAGACTTTATAACTTATATATTATTTTACTATTTACTTTATTACATAAATTTTTTTCATGTTCAATCATAATATTTATAGCTTAGATGCTAATATTATTAAGTATTATAGATATAATAAATATATTTAATCTGTGATAAAAATATTTTAAATGAGTTAAAAAATTGATACAAAATTGGTAATTGAAATAATTAGCTACATATTTTGTCATTTAATAAAAATATCTAAAAATAAAAATTTAAATTTATTTATTTATATTTTGTTAATATTTTCTTGATATTTATTTTTAAGTATCATATTTCAAATTAAATATGCATTAATTAAAATTTTGTCAAATTTTTGCTACACATATACTATTTTACTTCTTTTTAAATATTTAATTGGAACTTTTTTCTTTTTTTCCTTTTTATTTTTCACTCATATTATTTACAATTCAAACATTGTTATAGGGCAATACTTTTTTACTATAAAAATATTTTAAATAATTTAATTAAATTACTTAACTATATATATATTTTTTAGCTCTAATATTACTTTGCAAATCACTCATTGATTATCTTCTCTTTATTTGCTATATTGCATCTTTTTTTTATTTTATGTCCTTTATTAATATTTACAATTTAGATACTAATACTAGTCTTATAAAAAATACAATAAGTGGAAACTATAAAATTATTATTTAAAAAATTTTGTAGATGTTAAATTAATATTAAAAATTTTTACATCAATTTTATATCAATTTTAAAATTTTTGGTTTGGTATTCACCAAAATTTTTAATACTAAATTAATCTTAAAATTTTATCAATATTAATTTAAGGTGAAATTTTTAACATTGATACTTAATTGACATAAAATATATTTTGATATTGATTTATTGTTTACCATATCGTTTAAATTGTAATTTGATGGCCTTCTCATATAATAATGAAATTATGAATTATTTAAAAAATATAATTAATTTATTTCATACATTTGAAGAAAATAATAATAAGATAAAATAAATCATAAAGCATTTAAGTTGATATCAATGATTGGATCTCAATTCCCATATGAAAGATGGTTTTAGTTAATCTCATTAACATTTAAGACATCAAATGAAGACAAAAACTGAGTCAAAAATGTAAATGCAGGGTGTCATCCTCTGCATTAGCAGGTGAAGTGCAACGCCTTTAGTAAAAAAGAAATGGCTTTTATATGGGTGAGTAACATGCACGCAAGCAGGGAAAAGATAGGATCAATTTGGAATGTTACGGGTAATACATTATTAGGGAGATTATCTACTAGTATAAATATAACATATTATATTTTATTCTATTATGAAAGCATTTTAAGTAAGTTAAAAATTTAATAAAAATATTTGAAAAATTGAAATATACTTATTTTTTTTCAAAAGGTGTTTAGCAAGCAGGTTAGATTGAATCAAATCGAAATTTGCATACACCAAATTTATTTAAATCTATATTTTAATATGCTTATTAGAAAGTGGTTTGATCCGTGAGACAACCTTTTTTGTTTCATTTTGTAAAAAATATATTTATATTTTTCTCTAATTATATTTTATATATATTATTTTTTATATTTTTAAATTTTATTTTTATATTTTTACATTTATTTTTATGTTTACTAGTTTTATTATTATATTTAATTGTTTGAATAAATGGATTTAATTTTTTAACAATTAAATTATGTTTTATGTTGAATTATTATGTAAAAATAATTAATTGATTACTTTGTTTTATTTTTATTATTAATCATAAATTTATTTAAAAATATATATATGTCTATCTCGGCTTATAAATTGATCCGAATCCATTTAGATCCAATTTGTTTGGTTTGCAATTAGCCTGATCAAACCCACTTAGATTTGTTAAAAATTTCTCCTAATCTAATCTGTACAAAATTAGTATATCATAAGCTTGTTAAGCATTATTATTTTTTTTCTAATTCAAACACCAATATTACAAGTAATATAGATATAATACAATATATTTTATTTTTATAAAAATATTTTATTTAATTTAAAATTTTAATTTAATTAAATTACTTAACTACATATCATGTTTTTAAATCCTATATTATTTAAAACCAAAGCCACATCTTCTTCTTTTTATTCATTCCATTGTTTGTTTTCCTTTTATTTTTCATATCCATTCAAATTGTTTATGGCTTAGATGCTAATGTCATAAAAAATGTTAATATAGAAAGTATCAATCAAAATATATAATTATATGTTTTATTTTTTAATAAAAATATTTAAGTATTAAAATTAAAAAATCTAAGCATCTTTTAGATTTTTTGCTCACTACTATCATTTACAACTTAGATACAAACATCATCAAGTAGCATAAATATAATATGAATTTTTTATTAAATTATTTTCAAGAATTTCAAAATATAATTTAATTGAATTATTTACCTATATATTTATTTTTAATTCTTAGATTACATTTCAAAAATTATTATTTATAAATTTAAATATGTTATTTTAGAATAAATATAATAAATTAAATTTTAATATTTTTATTTTTAAATTTATTTATATATTTTTTATATATCAAATAATAATTACTCGTGCAATGGATGGATCAAGATATTAGTTATTTCTAAATTTTGTTTGCAATATAGGCTTTTAAGGTTTTGTTTAGATGCAAGAAAATAAGATAAGAAAGAAATTAGATAAAAGAAAATAGAGAAAAAATTGTTTTCTTTACACATGTTTGATAAAGGATGAAAGAAATTATTTATTTTCACTTAGTTAAATAAAAAATAAGAAAAAATAAATTTTAATATATTTGAATAATAATATTTTTGTTTATTTAACCATCAAACTCTTCACCATGTGTGTAGTTTTTTTTTTTCCAACAATAATTAACAATGCATTCTGATTATAAAAGTGTGAATATTATTTTTAGAAGGGATTATTTTTTATACATACTTAACAAATTTTATTGATTTTTATTTAAGTTTGATATGTTACACATTATGTTGCATTTCAAAAGATTAAGTTTCACATCGGACAAATTAAGGCTCAGGAGAAGGTTTATGTATAAAACCTTTCTTTTATACAAAGTGACAACAAAAGAAAATGGTAAGTTCATGCGCATGTGGTAGGCTAAAGGAAGTGTAAAACGGTGGATTTACTTCCCCTTATGCGTAAATATCATATGAGGATAAGCTCAAACCGATTTTTACAAAATAAAATTAAAATAATTTTTATCTTATAAAATCTAATATTTATATGTAAAATGAAATTTTAGCTTTATTAAAATTTAAAATTTTCAATAAATTTATTTTCAATATTTATTTCCAACGGATTTATTTCCAATAGATATAAGTAGTATACTTTTCTCTTAATTTTACAGCAACATAACTTTAATAGATCTCTTTGAAAAACACTCTTCTCATTCTAATCATTTCTCTTCAACTAGATACCCATTCACAAGGTACTAAATACACTCTCGATCCAACACTACACAATCTCTCTTATGCCAAACTTTTTTTAGACATTTCAAAGATTGAAGTATTCAAAAGTCAAAATTTCAAAAGATGGCAATAGCATATTTCTTCCATTCTAAACATTTATAGAGTTACACGAGCTTTTGCTAATGCAAATACAAAGTAAAATTCAAAAAACTAGAATTATGCCAACAAGGTTTGTCATCGTGCAATTTTTAGCACATTATCTAATGAATTATTTAATGTTTACTATTCCTACAAGGAATTCAAGGCAATTTAGGATTCAATGGATCTCAAGTACATTATTAAAGATGCGAGTAAGTAAAAATTTATGATAGGAAATATTTATCATTAAGATATGAATGATGAAAAATATATAAAAACTTAGATAAATAAATATCACAAACTGTTAGGGAATGTAGAAGTTGAAAAAATAATGTTACAAGAGGAGCTTATCTTTAAGGTTCTGATTGGAAAGCTACCTGATTCATGGAGTGACTACAAGTAATAACTCAAATACAAGTATAAACAAACTTTCACTAGCAAAACTCATTGCTTACATCACTATCGAAGATACCAACCATAAAAAAATGCAAGCTTTTAAGGTAAAGACATTAACAATGAAGGCTAATCTAGTACAGAATAGTTCACACTAAAAGAATTAACACCAAATGAGCTTACATTAAATGAGGTATAATCATAAACTTTCTTCTGATGATTCTAAGAAAGATTATAAGTCTAAAATTACTGATCCCAATTTAAAAAAAAAGAAAGAAAGAAAACTATTATATTTATAAAAAGTTTGGATATCATGCACCCTAATAGAGGAAAAAGATGATAAATGACTATCCTCTAAAACCTAAAGCAAATTTGGTAAAAGATATAGAAGATCTGGTCTACTTTGGAGATTCAAAAGTTACAAAGGTTCTTCGAAAAGATAAAATACTTCTAAAACTTACATTTGGCAAGACCTTAGCATTAAGTGATGTTTTGCATTTGTCTAATATTAGAACAAATTTATTCTATATATATCTTTATTGGGAAAGGTTAGGATTAAAGTTTCTTTTGAATCTAACAAGATAATCATAACAAAAAATAATATTTTTATAGGAAAGAGATATTGCAATCAAGGTTCATTTGTATTGAATGTCCTTGGTGTTGTGAATAAGATTATATCTACTTCTACTTACTTTGTTAATTTGATTTATGGCATCTTAGACTAGGTCATGTAAATTTTGTGTATATTTCAAAAATAAAAACTCTAAGATTAATACCTGAGGTTATTTCTAATAATATGAATAAATGCAAAATTTGTGTAAAACCTAAGTTAACCAAGAAAACATGTACATCCATAAATAAAAGACAATCAAACTTATTACATTTAATTCATACAAACTTCAGTGATTTAAAATAAACTATGATAATAGGTGGTAAAAGGTATAATGTTACTTTTATGGATGATTACTCTAGATACACCAAAATATATTTAATAAGGAATAAAAATGAAGCTTTTTCTATGTTCTTATAATACAAAGCTGAGGTTGAAAATTAATTGAGTAGGAAAATCAAAAGGGTCAGATCAGATAAAGGAGTAAAATTTATCTATTTAATAATTTAATTTTTATAAAAAAAAGGAATAATACATAAGTTAACACCACTGTATTCACTCAAATCAAACAAGGTAGTAGAAAGAAAAAAATAGAACTTTTAAAGAAATGATGAATGCTTTGTTATTAAACTTTTTTATGCTTGATAGTCTGTGAAGGAGAAGCAATTTTATCTACATGTCACTTGCAAAATAGGATACCCTATAATAAAATATATAAAACACCTTATGATATGTGGAGAAGCTATAAACCTAATTTACAATATTTAAAAGTGTATGGGTGTTTATCTAAAGTCTTATTACTTGAATTTTAGAATTAAGAAAAGGAAGTTAGGATAAAAAACCTTTGATTATATGTTTATGGGATATGCTAATAATAGTGTAGCATATAGATTTCTTATTTTGAAAAGTAATGTGCTTAATTACAATACAATTATAGAAATAAAGATTGCTCAATTCTTTAAACATATTTATCAATTACGCGATAAAATTTCTCATGCAACAAAAACTCTAAATACACTTCTGACTAATTTAGAATTGGTTGATAAAGTCTTAAGAAGAAGTAAAAGATAAAGAAAAGAAACATCTTTTGAAAATTACTTTTACACCATTCTTATTCATGATAATCCTCAATCTTATTTTCAAGCAATTTCCTCTTTTGAGGTAAAATTTTGGAAAAAGATGATAAAAATCGAACTTAGATCCATTTCAAAAAATAAAACTTGGGAGCTAATAGATTTACAACTTAAGGCAAAGCTAATAGGTTATCGATAGATCTTTAAAAAGAAATATTTTACTCATGAATTAATTAAAAAATTCAAAGTTCATTTAGTCCCAAAAGGTTTCTCATAAAAATAAAATATAGACTACTTTGATACTTTTACTCTAGCAACATAAATTTCTTCAATTAATATATTGTTTATATTAACTTCTATTTACAAATTATTTGTTCACCAAATGGATGTTAGAACTATATTCTTAAATAGTGACCTAGAAGAAGAAATTTATATGCTGTAGCTTAAGGGCTATAAGGTCTTAAGACAAGAACAAAAAGTTTGCAAATTGAAAAAGTTTTTGTATGGTTTAAAAAAAGCCCCTAAATAGTAGCATAAGAAATTTGATGAAACTTTTTTACATAATAGTTTTTCTTATGTTGAAGTGGATAAATGTGTATATATAAAATGTGAATACAATAAGTGTGTGATCATTAACTTATATATGGATGATATTCTTATTTTTAGCACTAGTTTTCTTATTCACATGAAACTAAATCTTTCTTAACTTCAAACTTTAAGATAAAAGACATAAGCAAAGCTAGTGTTATTTTGGGTATTAAAATCATAAGAAAAAATAGTGACATTATGTTGACTTAATAACATTATATACAAAAGCTTTTTAAGAAATTTAGGTATCTAAAGGAAAAGCTTATTAGTACTCCATATGATGCTAATACTTAAGTAAAAAAATTTTAAAAACTCAATAAATCGGTGTGAGTATGATCAAATTATTGGAAGTCTGATGCATTTAATGAATTTTTCTAAGCCTAACATAGCATATATTGTGTGTAAACTAAAAAGGCATACCCATAGTCTTAACCAAGATCATTAGAATATACTAGTAAGAATAATGAAATATCTAAATATTCTATATAATGGATTTCCTATTGTATTAGAAGAATATAGTGATGCTAATTGGATCTTTGATTTAGATAAGACCAAATCCACTAGTGATTTTGTATTCACCTTTAGTGGTGGCAGTGGCTTGGAAATCATTCAAGTAAATAATTATAGTTAGATTTATTATAAAGTCAAAATTTATGACTCTAGAGATGACTAGAAGTAAAGTTGAGTAGATAAGAAATTTCTTATAGTTAGACCCACTAATGATTTTGTATTCACCTTTGGTGATGGCAATGGCTTGGAAATTATCCAAGCAAATAATTATAACTAGATCCACTATATAGTTAAAATTTGTGACTCTAAAGATGGTTAGAAGTAAAGTTAAGTGGATAAGAAATTTCTTATCTAATATATCACTGGGTACAAATCTAAAACTGTCATGATCTTAACCTGATCATGATCGGTGTAGAACCCCTTTATTAGTTTCCACCAACCTATTTATAAATAATTAACTTGATACTAGTTTACTTGATTGTAATGTATTTATAAAAGAGAATAGTATTTCAAAGAAAGCATTCATCAAGGTTTCTACAAAAAATGTGAAAGTCAGGAATGCTTACAATCCTCCTAAAATGAGAATAAGCAAACTTAACTAACTCTTAAGGAATTAGTTCAACATTCCCTCGATCTAACTCTATGACAATCAAGAGGCCTAAAATATTTTTATGTACATGAGTTTACACTACCAAAATACCATCAATAAGCTCTTTAAACTTTAACTCTGAGGAGGTGAAGGTGGAGATGGAAGCTCAAGTTGGGAGTTTGTAAAATAAAATATGGAAGAGTGAGTCCAGGACTCAATAAGTGAATGATCTATAAAAATAATAATAATAATTTATAATAACTTACCCATCAGATTGTCCTCCTTTAATAAATTATATCACAATCAAGCATAGTAGTAAGCAAGAGCTATCAACACTGAAATTACTACATAGTCATTTCATTTTCAATATATCATATAATGATGCTCATGATAAATGCACTTAAAATCATATTTCATTGAATAGACAAATAGCAAATAAAATACATTCATCATCCTTTTAATTCCTAGGCCAACCTTATACCCTACTTGCCTATTTCATCCTTGTTCCTCCCAGGTCAACATTATACCCTACCCACCTTATTATCGAGAATTTTCCATCCAATATTCTAGCATGATTTTCAATGCAATTTAAACATTAGAGCTCAAGCTCTATTCGATGCAATCACTATTCAATCATAATGTGCATTACAACATTTATCAACATCATTATGTCCTTTTATATAGTTACAAGTATTCATATATATTATAGTACTCAATTTATAAAGTATATTCCAACATATATATCTCATTCCATGAGTAATGCAATAAGTTCATCATATCACATATTATAATATA
This sequence comes from Sindora glabra, assembly GCA_020226215.1. Taxonomy (NCBI): domain Eukaryota; kingdom Viridiplantae; phylum Streptophyta; class Magnoliopsida; order Fabales; family Fabaceae; genus Sindora; species Sindora glabra. The sequence goes on from CM035225.1 coordinate 122,543,095, forward strand.
AAACTTCTACCTTCCCCTATCATAATTATCTAACTTATGCAATTATTTTACATTTCCATGAACCACTTTATCTTTGATATTTAAAGACTAAATGCTCATGGCAGCTATTATGAGTAATTAAAACTTAGAACAAATGAAGCATAGACCATTGTATGATCTTTTTATCTATAACCTTTAGGTGATCTTTTATGAATAATTCAAAAGTTATAAAGATAAATTCTATGAAACTTATTTCATATAAAAATAAACTTAATTAAATTTTTATAGATTGATCATTTGCCTAAATCAGCTAAGTTTTAAAAAAGCTATGCCCTTTTTGAAAATAGATACAAAAAGTTCATTTTTTGAAATCTTAAATTTTTTACCTTTGTTCACTCTTTTGATGATATCTCAAAATATATATAATATTTTAATTTAAAACTAATTTCATTTAAACTCAATTATCTTTAAAATGATAGATGGTTTGTTTAAAACAAATATAATATGAAGAAGTTATACCTTTTCAAAGTCAGAAAATTTTTTATAGTTAATAAATCAATTCATCCGCCTAGTTTTTGCCTCTAAACCTCTGGAATTGATTCATTACTCATTTTTAGGCCCAATTTTACCTCTGTACCCTTAGAATCGATTCATCAACATCTAGACCTCTAGAATTAATTGATTACTCAATTCTAAAATCCAATTTCACATTTGGATCCCTGGAATTGTTTTACACATGAAAATCTTAATTTTTTGCAAATTTTTCACTGTGCAACCAATCCAAAAAATCTCATAAATACATATAATGCACATTAAACCCAAATATAATCATCAATATACTTATTTAATATCTCATATCACCTTTATCCTTCATTTATTTCTTCAACCACATCAAAATAACCCAGATTCAAGCAAAATCACATAAAACTTATATTTCATCAATATCATCATAAAACTTTAAAATTCATGAATTTATCTAGATTATCCACTCACCTTATATGGAAGAGGATACTAGAAGACTAGTTTGAAGATCTTTCAACTCTAACCATATCAAAATCTATGGTTTCTAGAGTTAGGGTTTAAAATGCTTAACAAAATCAAATAAACTTCAAATCTTTCATCGACTAAAAAGAAATAGGAGGGATTCTTGATGAAAAAATTATTCTTACCTCAATTAAATGAAAAAAATAAGAAGATTTGGAGTTTCCCTTGCTTGATTGATGAAGTAGTGAGAGGATTGTATAGAAAGAGTGGAAAAAATGGAGAAATGAAAAGGGGATGAGGGTTTTAAGGCTGAAATAAGGAAAATAAAGTCCTAAGGGCATTTTTGAAAAAATACTCATAAACATCTTTCATACTTATATAGTCACTTATATTAGTGTATAATTTTATGCTTCAGAATTCTAATAAACTATCCTTATTAAAATTTCACCAAAATCATATTTTCACATTCTTACTTTTATTAATTTCATTTTATTCCATGATTTACACATAAAGTTCTTAATTCATCTTTATTAGATGCTTTAACTATTCTTTCTCATATCATAATTTCTAATTTATTTATAATTAAGGAGGATGTAATAGAAACCATTGGTATCAATGCATTATAATTGCTAATTAGTAATAGCCATTGCAAAAAATAAACCTATCAATGGGAAAAGTCAACATATATGATTAGGATATAATATTGTCAAGTAATTGCTCAAATATGAAATAATTTTCATAAATTATGTGAAGTCAGAAAGGAATCTAATTAATCCTTTAATAAAACTCTTGGATAGAAAATAGATAATTGATACATCAAAAGGAATGAGACTGAAGCTATTTTAAGAAATTAACATTAATGGTAACTCAACCTATGTGATTAGTGATCATATAAAATAGGTTCATATGATAATAACAAGTCAATACTAGTTTTAAAAGCAGTAGAATTAATTTGTGTCCTTTTTATAGTGTAAGCGATTAGTACTTCAAAACTAGAAATTATGTATGAGGAAGAGCTTGACTCTTAATGAATCTTATAGCCTTTATAGGTGTTGTATTTAATTATAGTGTACGAATAATGGATTCACCTATATGAGTGTAGAATAAGGTCATTCCTATAAGATACTAGTAAGATTTATAGAACACTCATGAGCTGTCACGCATGCATATAGCTTATTAGTGCAAAACCATGTTACACAAGAACATATTTTACAAATATAAATTGATTAGTGAGACTGATATTTTACAATAAGAAATTATCAATTCATAGAAACTAAATATTTTATTAGTAACTTTGTAAATTATATCTCTCTCTTTTTAAATTAGGTTCATAGTTCATAAGATACTAAATTAATGATTTACATTTATTCGAGAACACAATAAAGATTCTTTATCTATTTCTTAGTTTTCTTTTATAAGTATTTTGAAATATATGGGAGATTGTTGCATATTGTGTTGTATTTCAAAAGAATAAGTCTCATATCAAGTTGGTTAGGCCTCAAAAGAAAGTTTATATATGAGACATCTCTTTTATATAAAGTGACAAAGAAAGAAAGTGGCAGACTCATGCACATGAAGTAGGCCAAAGTAAGTGTAAAACAATGGATTTGCCTCCCTTTACATGCAAATATCATGTGTAGCTAGGCCTAAGCTTGTTTTAATAAAATAAAATTAAAATAACTTTTATTTTACAAAGTGTGATACTTATTTATGAAACTAGATTTTAACTTTGTTAAAATTCAAAATGTTTAATAGATAATTTTCAATAGATTTATTTTCAATATTTATTTCTAATAGATAATTTTCAATGAATTTATTTATAGCCTATAAATAGTACATCTTTTCTCTTAATTTTACAATTACACAACTTCAATAACTCTTTCTAAAAAATACTCTTCTCACTATAATTATTTTTCCTCCTTGTTAGGTTACATTTCTTACTACATGTTTCCTATTTTGATCATGTATTTTTAAGATAGATGAGTCTATTGAGTCCTAAGGAAATTGTTAGTTCAAGCTTTATACGAGAAGCTTGGATAATTCTTTAAGAATAGTGACTTGTATTATACCTTATACTACACCACCATTTTATTAACATAATATAATAATCATAAGATTTGTAATTTTTATACTAAATTTTGTAAATATTCATAAAAAATTACATATTTATATAATTCTTTGTGCAATAAGCACATAAAGTTGTAACTCTTATCATTTAAAGTTAAATAAAAGATATTCTTCAATATTTTTTTAATTTCTATTTAAAAGTCATAAATCTTTAAATAAAGTACAAAAATTTTTCAAAAAACTTGTAAGAATACATGTTGATATGAATTTTCTTAAGTATGTCTTTAAGCATAACCTTTTTAATTTATCAATAAATTTAATAAATTAAATTACATGAAAATAATAAAATAATTAATACTTATTATTAAGATCAAATAATAAGTGATATTTATTAAATTACCATCATAAGTTAACTAAAATTGATGTTACTAAAAGAGTAAATACAATATTTAATATATCATTTAATGACTATTATATTTTTCAAATATTATAATTAGCATTATTAATTATTTATTTTTTATTTTATTACAATTATTCACCTTCCTTTACTTATAATATTAAAATAAATAAAAAATATTGAATTAGATTGTTAAATTCCATTTTAACAATGTTAAATAAATACTTACTTCTTGATAAAAATTTTTATTTTCATAATTTATTTTAATATTTGAAAGAAGAAAGGGAAAAATAATTAAAACAAAAATGAATTAGTAAAATTAATTATAAAACTTAAAAGATATAATAATTAATATCTATATAAATAAGAAACTAATTATTATATTTATTTTCATTAAAAATAACAATGAGGGAGCTACTATTAAAAATAAGATTTCCTTATTACTTCTCATAAGTCATGGGGTTAGAAATCTAGTAGAATAAACAACAAATGTGAAGAAATAAATTATAAAGATGAATAGGTATGAATAGCTTTTAACTTTTTATGCTTTTATTGTCAAAAGCTTATTTTGTGAATGTCTCCTTCAATTCTGCCCTCCAATAGTTAGAGAGAATAAATTTTAGGTGGATTTCATGTTACACCCCATAGAAAATTAGAAATAATTAAAATGTTTTGTGCGTGAAAATAATTACCTAACTATTATAATTATATTTAAAATAACAAGTTTATTATAAAATAATGAGTTTTGTTGTAGATTAAGAGGTAAGATAGTAAAGGTAAGAAAAAATAAAATAATTAAAAACTAATATGTATTTAGAATTAAGTAAGTAAGTATAGAAAAGATTTAAGAGCTACTTTTTAAAATTTGCCCTTACACTAATCTTTATTAACCAAATTGTTCTTACACCCCTTATAACTTTAACAACACTACTTTCAACCCTCATTTTCATCTGATTTCCCCTTCCTAACTCTTCTTTTTCTTTCTCAAGTAAATTAAGCAAGATTAATCTACCAATTATGAGCAAGTATAAAATACTCTTGAGCAAATCAAAGAAATTCCCTTTACATTCATAAATTTTCATTAGTTGTTTATGAATTTTAATGATTATGAGTTAGGGCTTTGGGGCATTCCATCCTCTTTTTTTTTAATTATAACTTGAATAGGGCAAGTTTAGTGCAATTATAAATCTCTAACATCTCCTCTATATATAGATAGATAAACAATTTACATAAATTAACTTATTTTTGTATGAATTTGTGATATTGAGAGTAAAATGTTGAATACTAAGAATTTGATGATTGAATAGTGTATACTTATGTTGCGATTTAGGTTCTTTGTTGCTTATGAATTAATAATGAGCATGGATGCTTGTATTATGATGAATTTTAGGTTTATATTATGACGTGAAATATATTTTACTAGTTTCCACCAACTCAAGCTAATCACTAGAATTGGTACCGTCATATGAATTTTGGAAATAAATATATTTTATAAATATTTACAATAGTTTTCCATGAAAATTTTATTATTCCTACAAGGCCTAAAGCATGATTATTTATAAGTATTCACTCCTTATGGCTGCCTTAGCACAACAAACATGGAGGAATCTCACTCTTGAGATATTAGGGTAGTGATAGAGTATCTAAAAAAGAAAATCCACTAAAAACATAAGTCAATGACTTGATAAATAAATAACCTATTTAATAAAATAATCATGTAATCATACATTTCCAAATTATATTCATATTCATATTGCTAGCAAGCGAATAATGTATATTATCATAAATAACTAAAATGAAACAATTCAACCACTTTGTGATTCCTGAGTTAACTCTATCCTTTCACAAGCTTATCTTAATTTCTTCAGGGCTAACCTTATCTTTTCACAAGTGTTTTCCTAAATCTAATTCAATTTTGCATTCTTATCATGTTAATTCCTCCCTTAATCAAATTTCCATATAATTACATATTTTCATGTAGAAATCAATATATTAACCACAATTCAATTCATACATAATCAATTATATCACTATAAATAACTTCACAACTTACTATCAGTATATAATCCTATTACAAATGTGAAATAGGACATTTGATAAGAATATTTGACTACAATGATCAAATATGGAACTCCACGAAGCCCATGTTCAACTATTATAGTCATATGATTCATTCTAAAAAACACTTATATTTGTTGTATTCGATTATGGTAGTCAATTATGGCTCTTAGTATAGCCATAATTGAATATTATTTCTAAATATTTTCATCTAAAGGTAAACTTTTATAAAATACTCCATTATTATAGTTGAATATGACTCTTTATAGATCAATATTTAATTACCATACTCAAATTTAATTTGAAATTTTCTAGATTTCTATGAATTCATAAACCAAATGCCAACCTTAACCTATAAGTCTTCAAACACAAATTTCTAGCTTAATAACCATCACATACTAGCATTCACCTTTATTTTTCCAACTTACACGACAAAAAAGGATAGAATTTAGCAATGGTTATATAAGAGTAGTTATATAATAGCATTTCCTCTAATCGCCCAAAAAATTCAACATGGATGATGGCTTAAATAGCATTGCCTTTAGTTTATAATTGGTAATGGCCATGTGTTTATTCATTAGTAACATTTAACTAATAGAAAAATTAGAATACAAAAAATTTTACAAGACCTAGTAATAGAAAATAACAATCTGTGCATTTAATTTTAATTCGCCGTTCACTTTGCATTTTTTATCTAACCGTAAGCTTTTCTCACTTGAAAGTCAAGCTTTTCTCCAAGAATGCAAGCTCATTTCAATTTGAAGCCTTTATTCTCTATTTGTGTATGTTTTCCCTTCTTTCTCTCTTGATTTGTGTTTCTGTAATTTTTTTTGTTTCAAAGGGTAATTTGAAAATGGAATTAAAATTTAATTTTTCAAATAATCATTATAATAAATTAACACCTGTACCAAGAATTATGCCATAGAAATTCAAAAATATTGTTAATTTTATCTTTTGCCACAAGAAAAAAAAATTGAAATAAATATAGAAAAAATTAAAGAATTTATATCATGAAAAAATTTTACTCATGACAAAATATCACTTATGCCACAAACTAAGCTATGAGAATATATTTTCTATGGGAGAGTATCACTTGTGTTATAGAAAGATTTTACTTATAGCAAAATATTATTTATGTTGCAAACTACGGGATTACGTTCCTATGAAAATGTATTACTTGTACTACAAAAAAAAATTTACTTATGGCAAAATACCATTTATACCATAAACCAAGTTATGAGAATACATTCTCCATATTAAAGTATCACTTATGCCATACATTCATTGTAACAAAGTATTATCATAAAAGTTAGAAAAATTTATTTGTAGCAAAGTATTTCTTATACCATGAATTAATTTTATGGATAAGATCATAGTCAAATATATCATTTTTATGGTAACTATACATATAATAAAAAATATTTATAACAAATGTAATATATTGCAATATAACAAATAATAAAAAATATAATTATTTATATAATTAATTCATCACTTGAGTTAGAGGCCTTTAACTAATTAATCAAGTTAAATAATTAGTTTAAAAATTTAATAAATAACTTATTTAATTAACTGATTGGCCCCCATTAACCAAAATAGAAAAGTCATAAAATCAAATATTTTTAATTAGCTGATTATCAAATATTTATAAATATTTATAAAAAGATAGAACTACTTATAAACTATATAGTTATGTATACTTATTATTTTTTTTAAATAATAGAAATAGGAGTTAAATCCTAAACCTTAAGATATGTATGAAAGAGTTTAACTATTAAGCTCCTAAGCATTTTATTCACATATGTATTAATTTTAATATCTATTAGAATGTAAGAATTTTTACAACAACAAAATAAATATTATAATATGTTAAAAATTATGTTACATAATTATTTAATAAATTTAAATTCTTTACACATTAAAATTAAAAATTAATATGATTAACGAATACATATGTATAATACATATATATACAATAATTTTTTTTATTTCATTATTTGATCTAACTTTTAAAATATTGCTTACAATAAAATAAATCATTCAAGATATAAAATATTATAAAAATATTTATTTTTTTATCATGTTACATTATTCTTAAAAAATATATTGATAAAGAAGATATATATTATGAAAATACTAAAATTATTATATTATATATAAATAGTATGATTTATGGCATGAGTGAAAACAAGTTTTATTATAAAAATATTTCATAATAAGTTCTACATTCATTACTATAATATTAATGAAATCTTCATTAAAAAATTAAAAATAATAATTAAATTATTATATTAAAATTTTTTAAGTAAATTATACTTAAGTAAGTAATATACATAAATGATCTAAATTTTTATTTTTATTTCTTATTAATTTCAGTTCTATCAATTTCATTCTTCAAAAATATTTTGTATTAATTTATTTCCTTCTAAATAATAATTTAATTAATTTGATTTGATCATTTATAATTTTACTAATGATTTAATGACTTGATAAATAGGAGAATGGATTAAAATTAATACTAAAAACTTGTGAATGATTGAATAATTTAACTTATATATATGAATGATAAAAATATTTATTATAAATAAAAAATAAAATTAAATAATTTATAATAATATAAATTTTAATATAATAATTTAAATTTTAATTCATAATTAAAATTAAAATATGCTTGATATTTCAAAATTATAACTTATATGAATATTTATTTTATATAATTCAAACTTTACTGAAGGAATTTTTAGAAAATAAAAAAAAAATTACTTGAAAATTACAAAAAAATTACTTTCATCTTGTAATAATCTAATTAACAATAAGTAATCAAAATATTAATAAAATGATAAAATTAGCTAATTGCTTATTTATAAGAGATAAAATCAATATAAGATATTTGTAAAAGATAAATTTAATACCAATAAAATTAGTGACAAAACAAATAAAAATTTACTCTATACAAAATAATTTTTAAAATAAAATCATAAAACTTATTAGCATTAGTATATTTTTATTATATGTATTTATGTAATATTTTATTATCATATAACTAGTATTACACGAGTATAGTTTTATTTTTAAAGTTTACTAGTTAATTAAAGCATTATGTAAAATATTTTGTATTATAATATTAAAGACGTAAACTAGTACGATAGTAAGATTTGATATTTCTTAACTTAGAGATTCAAGTTCGGTTTCCCATAAATAAAACTTGTAATTTTTAGATAGATAGAATTTCAACGATTTACACTAGCTTTGTACAAGTCGAAAATATTAACAAGTTTTAGTAGATATATAAACAAAATGATATGATAGTACTTGATCGAATTAGCTAGATAATTATTTCAATTTGGATATATATAAAAATTATTTTTGTTAGTTATATTAATTTTTATAATAATTTTATATTATTTTTTATCACGATTTTATTCATGGTAATATGAGTTGCCAGCCACAAATGTATCTTACTTATCATATTTGTACTTGTGGTTAAAAAAATCTATTAGTCACGATTATTTATACCATAGAACCTTTTTTGTGGCAATTTCCTTACTATGTTCATTTGTGCCACAGGATCATTCAACCAATACTTTTATAGTTAAGCAAGACAACCATGGGAATTTTAATTTATGCCATGATTTTGATTGTTGCACAAATGATGATTAGTTGTGGTGAATCTAGCCTATTTGGAGGGTTTAGGTTTAAATTTAGTATTAAGGATGTATATTTAATTTGTTAGATTTATATCCCTAATACTATTCTTACTAATTTTAGTTGAAACATAAAATAAATACTAATTTCTTGGACATTCTTTTTCTATCTTGAACCAAATTCAGACTAGCTATGTTAACCATTATTTACAAACCCTAAAGCCGCCTTATGAGATTTAAGTTTGCATAGTCACAATCCTTTATTTAGATTTGATCTTTGTTTCTTCATACAAATAGCATTCAAAGGTAATGTTATAATAGCTTTACCAATATAAATTACCTTTTTAGCCTTCTTAGCATTGTACGGTACTTATTTCATGGCCCTTGATGTGTAATTGTATTAATTGTGATTGCCCTTTTGTAAGGCTTTAGATCTGATGGCTATTGTTCTTATTGTAGATTTTTGTTTTGTGTTAATAACCAAACCCTCTTCAAACAGTTAGGAAATATGGATTGTAGATACATGAATAATATTAAAACCATGGTGAAACATATGTCAACACTTATAATTTTTCTCTAAAATATTGTATAATTAATTACTGAGTTGTTGAAGCTACTTGCTTATGGTATTTGTTTGTAAAAGACACTAATATGTGTGTATATGTTTGTGTATTTCTATCTTACTATGTCTTGAATTTATATGTAAATTTTAGTGGAAAGGGTAATATAAGATAATGTTAAATATATGTGATATGTTTACAATTTACCATTTGGTCTAAGTATCTATGTGAATCACCTTTGGTTTAAACCTTTAAACTATTATAGGGTATTTGGTTCGCGAAATATTTTTTACATTCCCTGAAATATTTTATGAAAATATTACATTTTCATATTTGGTTCAAAATTTTTAAAAATTTATTCAGGAATATAATATTTGCAAGAATATCTTAAAGCCTAACTTTCCCTTTAGATATTCTAATGGGATGATGTGAGTATCTTAGATGCCTATCAAATAGCAATATTTATACTACAATAAAAAGATAATTTTACTCTTATTTTTCTATATCATAATTTATTCTAAAAAATTTTTATTTTCATTTTTCACTTTTAATTTATATTTTTTATTTTCAATTTTTATGATAATAAGCATAATTATACTAAATAAAAAAATGAACAATTAATTTATAAATTTCAATCTTAATTTATTTTGAAAATTTTTCATTTTCACTTTTCACTTTTAACTTATATTTCTCATTTTTATTTTTTTAATTAACTAGCAAAATTACATTAAATAAGTAAAAAATAAATAAATAAATTCTAAATTTCAATCTTATTAATTTATATACAATTCCATAACATACTAAAAAATATTTGTAAAGTGATTTTAATCTATTAAATTTTGATTTGTATGATTACATTAATTAATATTGTATATTCACATGTAATGTATGCTTTTTAAATTTTCTCATTCACATAAAATTTACAATTAAAATTTATAATTTTTTTATAATATTTAGTGCCTTACAAAGTTAAAAAATTTAAAAGTTTAAATATGTAAGTCATGTGAAATTAATATCCTAATATCAGAGGTGATTTTTAGTTTCTTTATATAATCAATTATATGAAGAAATATAAATTCAAATTGTTAAATATTTTAATATTTCATATATTAAATTATTTATTATATTTTAATTAATATAATTTCAAATTATTAATTTATTAGATTTTCAAAAGTATTTATTCATATATTTTTAAATTAAATCTATAATTTATTATAACTTATAACAAAAAAAAATTAATAAGAGTATTTTTTAAAAAATAATAAGATTTCAAGAATATAAAGTATGAACTAAATATAAGAATATAATATATTTGAGAATTTGAAAAAAATATTCTTAGAAATTTATATATTGAGCTAAATATTGGAATGTTATATTTCAAAGAATTACATACATGAGAATTACATTCACATTGGAAATGTGCATCTTTTCAAAAATGTAACATTTTACAAACTAAACGTTCCCTTAATTGCTAATATCTGTACTCTCAAATGGTGTAACATTAATGTTGATTTTAACTATTGGTTATTAAAAATCTTGCTTACAGTTGCCTATTGCAATTTATTTTTTATATTTTACGTATTAATGAATGAAATGTGGATAAGTGGTATGGTTGGAAAATGTCAATTTTTTGAATCTTGTTGTAGTTATTTCGATCCATATATAGGTGTTATTATATAGTTTTTAGTTGCAGACGGGACTATAAAGAAAGGTGACATTTTATTTTATAGCTGTTAGACTAAATATACATTCATATTCTTGTGAGAAACTTAGAAAAAGATCTTTATTTTCAAGAAAGTCCTTTGAATACCATATAACAATATATCTTAATTACAATCTACTATATCTCTCATATTTTGGTTAATAGCAAGATCATTCATTGACATTGCAAGTGCCTGCTATAGTGGAGCAATCTTATTATCATGTTTTCATTTGAAGTTTAGTTCAAAAGGCACGTGTCAAGGTAGATTTAAAAAATTTAGTTTGTAAAGGCAATATATGTCTATATATATATATTTACCAATGCAGGTAGACTTATTTCATTGCAAAAATTCGAATAAAATTATTACAAATTCTTTTAATTACAAATTTGAATTTCAGTTTAATGTTGGTTATGTTATTTAATGGGCAATTCTCCCCAAAAGATCCTTTAGTATTCAAGAGATCGTTAAATCATTGCCTTTTTTTATCTAATTAGAGTTGGCAGTGATTTTCAAGTGAGCCCAGAAAAATATGTTAACTTTGATAAGAATAAAAAATATTATATTTTTTAGTTATGTGACTGTGTTTTATATATAACTAGAGCATGTATGAGAGAAATTTTTGCTCATGTAACTTGTGTAACATAAATCATCAAGACATTGTTTAAAAAGAATTAATTAAAAAATTAATTATTTCATTATTTAATTAAAGTTTTAATATTTAAATCACAAGTTGTATGTCTACTAATAAATAATAATTTTTCCATTTACCAATAGTTTTTAATCTTACAACTCTCTCATAAATCATCATTGAAATGAATGATATTTGTTTTGTGTAGCTAAAAATCAATAAGCAACATATAAGTAGAATTAATAAATGCATTCTTTATCAAATTGTCTATACAGGCTTAGTGAAAATTTAATTGACGTTCATTATGATGAGATCTTAATACCATGGTTTCAACATATTTTTTAAATGTATTCTTGGTTAAGTTTAACTTGTAAGAAACCATTACTTAGTGAAAAGGCAATAATCTTGAAGTTTTGACTCACACATCTAATGGTTCATTACAACCAAGGAAGATAAGAAATTTCAAATAGTAACAAGTGTTAACATCAAGTTTTATATGATAATGTTTTGATAATGATAAATGAGTGTTACAATAGTATTGAATGTCTTTATTTAAAATGTTATAAAATCTTTAATAGATATGCTATACTATGATTGTAATAACAATGTTTGATTATATACTAAAAGAGTCATATCTTATATAAGCATCACTAAACATGTGATTGATAAAAAAAATATGATATGATGATTATGAATGTTTTTATGCTAATTTGTTATATATTTTATATATGAATCATATATATCAATATTCTTAGATAATATATTAGACTAACTATATGGATTGCAAAGTTTATGTACATTATATAAGAAAGTTCAATAAAAAAATAAGAGTTAACATTGAAGCAAAGAAATGAAAAATCTTGTCATACTTAACTTAAGAATGAACAAGAAAGAAAATTAAGAAATAAGATTAATCCAAGTATTGAAAAATTGAAAGATTCAAGTTTTGAAAATTTGAAAGTATCAAGAAAAGTTTAAGAACTTCATTAGTATAATTTTCTTTTTAAGCTAACATTTTCTTGAAAAATAAATTTTTTTCATAATATGAAGCTTAAACATACTTTTAAATCTTAACTTGATTAAAATATTTTAAAAAAATAGTCCACAATCATATTTTTATAAAATAACTTATGAAACACTTCAAAAACAAATGATATATAAGCTTTTGTCTTTTTTAAAACTAATCTTTACTCATTATTTTGATTATATCTCATAAAATATATTTGATTTAATTGTAAATTTTTTTAATGAAAATAAACTCAAATATATCTCTATAAATGGATAACTTGCTTAAAATGATTAACAAATGGAATAGTCATGGTTTTTTCAAATTAAATTTTAAAATCTATTTTCTGTATCTAATTATTTTTTTTATCTTTACTCATTTTTTTACCATATCTCGAAAATCATATAAGATATGAACATGAGCAAATTCCATTTGAAAATAGAATCAAATGCTTTTCTAACAATAAATCATTAAATGGATTTAAAATTAAAGAGTTTTGACCTTTTAAAATTGATGTTAGGCCATATTAGTCTAACAGTTAGCTATTACATGTAACACTCAACTGTTAACCTAGGGATCAATACATATTGGCAAAAAAAGGCCAATAGTCAACTATTATAAGGCTAAAAGTTCATTATTATGTTTTGGATGGCTTTTGGTGTGAAAATTTTGCAAAGTGATGGTAAAAAATAGTTAGTCTTCACTTTTAAGTATTCCAAATGGCTATAAATCACTTTAGGCTACTTACAAAAGTTAAGAAACATCAAATATAATGCATATAAAGTATAAAAATCTTTGTTTAACATTATTTACTCCTTTTTTTTAATCAAAATCATGATTTGACTCTTAATTTTGAAGTTTCTTTACTTTAAATACTTCATTTATTTCATTTGCACTATCAGAGAGTTTATTTAAGTTATTTTCATATTATATCAATTTCTATCATATTTTGGATAAAAAATCTCAATGAAACCAAAAGTGAGGTATTTTTTAGAGATTAAAAGCTTTAAGTAAAGGATCTTAAAAGGAGTTGGTTGTATTAAGAAAAAAAATATAAGACTTCTTCAAATACTAGTTAAAACTTAAAAAGATAGTGAATTGAAATATAAGTTTGGGAAGTTTAAAAAGTGAATGTACATCTTCAAAAGAACATTCAATGGGGGAACACTATAAAATATTGTGTTTGATCTCTTCTCGTTTGCTTTCTTTATTTTCTATAACATGCTCTATTTTTATTAATGAAAATTGTTGGATATATTATGCTAAAGTGTTTATTTTATTACTTTAGTGATTGAATGCTTTAAAGAGATATATTTTTATGCATAAGTTTCTTAATTTTTTTTATCTATATATAGTTAAATGAGTTATTTTGCACAAATATATCAAATTGTTAGATCTTGTTTGCAAACCTCTTCATTAAATAATCTTAAATTTATTTCTTAATGATTTATTTATACATAGTTGATTGAATGGATTTGTATAAATTCATTAAATTGATATATCTTAAGTGCAAATATCTTCATAAAGCTTTCTTAGGTTTGCTTAAATTAAAATTATTTTTATAACTTTCCAAAATGATTTTAAGATTTTAAAAATGGTGAAAGTTCTAAAAACACTTAATTCACTCCTTCTTGGGCATAAGTTGCCTTGACCTACAATTGGCATCCAAGATTGGCTCTTATGACAAATTTCACAATCATAAGAGGATTCTATGGATTTAAATAGTTTTAATATTTTACTTGAATATCCTCCATTGAATAAACTTCTAGATTTCAATGAACAATATTATACATATTGGAAATAAAAGATGAAAGAGTTTATAAAAGTCATTGATGTTAATACATGGAAATTAATTAAAAAAGGATATAATTTATCAACTAAGAAAGAAAACAATGTTGATATTCTAAAAGTAAGAGTTGATTTGAGTGAAAATTGATAAAAGAAAGCATCAACTTCACTCTATGGTTAAGTAGATTTTATCAAACTCTTTATAACTTAATAAATAAATCTCTAATTGTTTGATAGCATAAAAGATGTGAAATGTTCTTGGAATTGTTCATGTAAAAACCACAAATGCTAAAGAAAGCAAAATGTATACACTTACCTATCAATATGAATTATTTAGGATGCATGATGGTGAATTTATACACTTACCTATCAATATGAATTATTTAGTATGCATGATGGTGAATTTATTAAAGATATGATGCAAATATTATTGCACTTGTTAACTAATTAAGTCTTCTTAGTAAGAACTTTATGAATAGTGAATTAGTCTAAAAAATACTTAAATTATTAACAATTAAATGACAACCAAGGATTACTGTTATCAAGAAAGCTATGAAAATTAAAATGCTAATATGGCAAGACCTCTTTAGTAATTTGGAGGAACATGAACTAAAATTCAAAAAATATGCCAATAACAATAAGAAAAAGAAGAAATCTTTTACCCTAAAAGTTGAAACAATGGTTGATGAGGAATGTCTAGAGGATATTCTTAATGCTTTATTTGAAAATGACTTAGCTTTTCTCACCAAGAAATATCAAAGAGCAATTAAAAGAATCGGTGGAAGAAGAAGAGTTTCTTATGCATGTAAACCTACAGATAAAGGAGAAACAAGTAAGCAAGCTATTCCAACTTACTATGAATGCAAGAAATCAAGTCATATCAAGTTTGATTATTCTATATACTTGAAAAAACAATTGGAGTATAAAAAGAGAAAGAACAAATACTCTCACAAGAAAGCTTAATTAGTAACATGGGGAGATTATAATGATGATTCTTGTGGACGAAATGACAAGGATGAAAAAGCACTCCTTTGCTTAATGGTTACTGGAGATCATAATGGAGAAAGATGAATCATATTTTGTGCTTATTAGTCTTGGTGTGGATTAAGCTTTTAAAGAAGGTTATTTTCTCTTTGGAAGAAAATATTAAGTATATTAATTTGATATTCATATACTCTTTGTAGACCCAAGCCTTAATTGGGTATCAAAGAAGTTGTCTTGAGTTTTCATATAAGAAGAAAGGTGAGACTACTTGAAGCATAATATGAAAATGGATGACAAGTTTAACTTGAGACTAGTTCAATTCAACTCTTAAGAAGTCAACTTCCTTTGAAAAGAGTGAAAACTCAAATGATTGGTATATTCTATCCTTTTCTGATGCTCAATATGCTTTATAAATCTCTTGAGTTTGGATGTTTGATTAAACATATCATTGCTATATTTGACTATATCTTTAAAATGATATGTGCTCTTTATGCTAGGGAATGCTATCCTTTCTATGTAGAAAAATATGTCACCAATGCATTTTGAATACATTTCTATCCATATGTTTGAATTGGGAATGATATTAACTCTATGATTTTCATTGATTAAAATGTATAAATGTTTGAAAAGGAGGTAATTTCTTTACAATTTCGTATCATTGGTTAATATTAGTATTCTTGATGGTTAAACATCTCTTTTCCTCTCTTTTTGGGTCCTTATATGCTTGTTTCCTCAAGATGTTTTTATGAATTTTGATAAGTTTATATTTTTTAAAAATTATAGATCTCTTTTAAAGTTTTTTTTAAATTCTTATTAATTTCAAAGTGATTTTATAAGGATTTTTTTACCTCCTTAAAATTCCAAATTTACATGCGTGATAATCTAATGCTTGTTAAATATTTTCTATCAATCTTGAACATGTTCATAGAAGAGCTTAAATGATGTTTAAAGCTAACCTTTTATTGAAGATTTTTTAAAGTTTGTTTTGTATATCCTAATATCTTATCTTGAGTTGTTAAGCTTAAAAGTTTGAAAAGATTTTATTGATTTGGGAGAAATTTAAAGATCAACTTCAAGAGTATGGAAAATCAAAGGAGTTGAAAGATTAAGTCTTGAATAAAGATCAATCACTTTCAATCTTTCTCCAATGTCAAGCACACAAAAGAAAACTCATCAAAATTAATGATGTTCATCATATAAGTGATGAAAAGAAAAATGATTACAAACAAGGAGCACCGCACATTGCTCTAATTAATGAGTATCTCTTTCCTTTTTCTATTTATGATCTTTGATGCTTTAGATTACATGATACTCTTTGTCTACATTCCTTGGTTGATTTGGATAAAATCATGAAAAATATGCCTACTTGTAATGAGAAAATGCTTCAATATTGTTGTTATATGCTTCTTGTGATTGCATATAGGGAAAGTCTGTTAATTTTGATCTTTTTTTTTTTATCCCTATTACATATTTTTTCATGAAGTGCGCTGGAGCTATAACCTCTTAGTTGCTTGGAACTTAAGTTAATTGTGATTTTTCATAAAGGAAACTTTGCAAGGAGATATATATATATTTCAAATTATTTCTCTTTGATCTTCTCTAAATAAGTTTGAGAACAAAAGTTCATGATTTTTCAAATTGCCTAAATCTTTTATTGTCCTAACATGTTGTTTTTATAGACTTCATTCCATGTTTCTCCTAAACTTCTTTTCAATTCTTTAGAGAATTAAGGATTTGATTGCAATAAAATGTTTCAAAAGGGTCAAACAATTTTTGTTAGAATAAGAAAGGCTTATGTTTGGCATATTTTTTTAAAAAATGGTCATTACTTTGGTAAACAAATATGTCTTGATCATTTATGTTCTTCATATTTTAATCCATTTTGTATCTTTTCAAAAGGAAGCAAGCTTTGAAACAATATGAAAATTAATGTTGTTTCATTGAGGAGAACTTAAATAAAATTGATAGCATGGTTTAAGGAAGAGTTTTGCATATAATTGATTTATATAATAACTCATATTTCTTTTGACATGAAAGACTTCTGATATTTATTTTCTTGACATGTCAAAGATATCATCACATTCTTACCTCAAAAAAAAGGATAAAATTTTTATTTTGATAAATATTTTTCATATGATCATGATATGCAATTCTTGATAATCTTATAAGATCATATGACAAGAATATGACTTGTTAAGGATAAATAGTATATTTTCAATTATGTTTATCTTTTAAGCTATTTTCATTCTTTTAAAGAGAAAAGAAAAAGAAAAATATGATATATGGAAGAAGATAATAATATCACTTATATGACATCACTTGCATGAATTAGCTTACTTATCCTTTTCATTGATCACAAACAAAGAGAGAAGAAAATGGAAACAAAAATATGTAAAATGCTTAATGTTTTGACTTCTTCCTATAGTCCTTATCTTGAACATACTTTTTTTCATGATTTATCATCATAAAAAAGGAGGACATAGATTTTAAGGGAATTCAAGAAGAGAGAGAGAGAGAGAAATAAAAGGAGAAAACCACACTCAGGAAAGGAGTCAAATCTTGAACATACTTCCTTTCATGATTTATCATAAAAAAAAAAGGACATAGATTTTAAGGTAATTCAAGAAGAGAGAGAGAGAGAAATAAAAGGAGAAAACCACACTCAGGAAGGAGTCAAACAAGCACAAGCCTATCTAACACAAAAATAGCTAAATCAGCATGGACTCTCCTGCGATAACCAAACAAGCACAAGGGAGGGAGCTGGAGGGACGGCCAGAAAGTATAGGTTCACAGATAGAGACTAGATTGTCAAGTTTCAACTTCCAAGTTTCTACCTCAGCAACACAGTTACAGGCACGAGAAATCTCAATATAAAACAGCATTATTCAAGTTTCAACTAGATGATTGAATTTGAAACCTTATACAACGTTATCACATATAACAAAAACCGATAATTAGACACACTTGCATAATCAACGGACTGATAATCAAGCTTGTACAAGAACAATGAGAATTCATAGATGAACATATTGCTCGCTTTCCCATAAATCTTGTAAATTCAAATTGTATACCAATTCCTAAAATTTCAACAAAAAAGTACGGATTTCCATAGGACCAAGCTCAACAACAAAATCAGAACTGCTGACAGGACCACCCTTATTTGCTGGTGTTTCGTTCTGTGTGTTACCATCAACCTTCCATTCCATCTTCTTCATCTCCGACTTCTCTTGGTTCGTTGATAAACTCATTTCCTTCAATTCCTTTATCTGCACAATGAAACACCAATTGCTCTCATTTCATGATTGTTCACGAAATTAGGTATTTGTTTAAAAAAAAAAAAATCATTGAGTTTGAAAGCGTGTAGAAATCCCCTTAAACTTACAAAACAATGCAAATAGCCGTTGATCAGGAGTAAATCATACATATTTAAAGATAACATTCATATTCAATACAGGGTTAGTTGCCCCGCTTAAGAAGTTTGGGGAGTTAATTGTACATTTTTAAAACTTGGAGGGCAAATGAAAGTTTGCTCTATTAGATTCGAAGAAAATAAGGAGGAATAAGATTTTTATTTTCTTTATATACCGTTTTCCCAGGAAAGATTTTCTTCAGTTCGACTCTGCTCAGAGTTGAATAGTCAGCATCTTCACTTGGCTGATCATATTAAAAAAATATTATTAGTATAACTCAGAAACTATGGCTACAAAAAAGATAGGAATCTTATCGTAGGGTTACTTATTCCAAATAAATAGCACCAAATTAGTATGAACACTAAAGGATTTCATGTATGATTCTTTGAAGTTGATTATTAAAGAGGACTTTGATTATAGTAGCAAATGTACCTCGTACAGATGTGCCAAACGGAGAAGAACAACATCACCATCCAACTCCTGTTGAAGTATTAAATTAGAAAGATGGAAAATAGTTAGTGCTAGTCACTCATTCGATTATTAAGTCTCACTCATTTCACACTTGACAAAATTTAATAAGGTAGTGTTTGACGGTGTACAACTCTTGAAGCTAAGTGACTCATTTAAGTATTACATTATTCACAACCACTGGATATGCCATGTGGTGCGGAAAGTGTACCTCAAGAGTTATCAGAGCCACATTGGGAGGCAAGCTATAACTTGGATCCAAGGTAGTTCCTCGGTTCACATGAGAGGACTTCCACTTTTCCAAGTTCTAATCAACAAAGTATATTAGTCAATTTATTATAATGTTAAATTTACACAGTAACCACAATTAAGCCATACCTCATGTGTAAAAGCCAACAGAAGTGGTGAGTAAATTTCCTGACCCGTTGTTCGACGCCAGCGTGCACCAGATCCTAGCTTGTCAACGCTCATATAGTAATTTCCTCTGACCTGATACAAGATGTAAAGGGTAGTATTATGAAATCATGGAACTAAACCATTCAATTAACAGGATCTTAGGATGTTGTGTCATACTATTAATCCTTTGCATGAGGCATTAAATTCTAAGCAAACTTGTTCATCAAGGGCTTCAACTAGTCCGCCATTATTTTTGAGTATACGCCTTCAGTAGTATAAAAAAATGAATCAATATGCTATGCAATGACAGAATATTGGAGGTAAATAGTGAAAATTTGGAATTTTTTGTTACCTGTGAAACATTAGTTCCACTTCCCCATCTTTGATGCTGGATCCGCCGGTGGCACGATCCACTAAGACTGAGAATTCAGATTTCTTATCCTTCGTATAGATTCCAAGGTTAATCTGAAAATAAGTTTCAGCTATATTTTAGACTAACCAAATCAAAGTTGACATATGGAGCAATAGGAATCTAAGCTGTAGTTGATATTCGTGGAGTAAAAGAACTTTACTGGATAGAAGTTTCCTGCTACAGGCTGAGTAACCTGGAGAGGCCAATCTTCTCTATGATCTCGGACCTGCACAACCATTTGTTACAAATCACTACTTAGCACTGGATATTTTCCAGACGGATTTCATCACATGCTGAAGAAAATTTGTATTAGTAAAAGAGTTACCCTTTTAAGAAAATCTCTTCCATTAGAATCAGTATAAAACTCCTTGTTTGTTACCATGTTTGTTGTCATTCGTGTGATGACCTCTTTTCCAACTCCATCATCAGTTGGAATTGGACCAATCTTCATAAACAAAATTTTTCTCAGAACCTCCACTTTTGTCGGGTCATACCACCTAACAGGTAATATATTTGACTAGAATAAGATAAGTGGTCTCCAACAAGGCCAGGCAAGGAGAGTTACAGTGAATTCAACTTCAGCATGCTCTTTGTCTTTATAAAGCCTGGTAACCTAAAAAGTAAACAAATAATACGCATTCAAATTACTCTTAGCAAAAGTATCACCATGGCTAGACCAATTTTTAGATAAATTTGGTGCAGGAACTAATTAAAGGCATGAGAATTCAATTGTCCTAAAAGCATACATGCACTAGAAACAAGAAGGTATGCCATATCTCATATATTAAGAATAGATTAAAATTAAAAAAAAAAAAAAGATGATTTTATAGCGGTACAGAAAATTTTTTTATATGCCTTATATCTGTAACTTACTAACCTGATAAATCCAAGAACTAAACTGCTGGTGAACCTCATCAACTAGTGGTCCACTGATTACCTTCAAAGGCACCTGTGTATGACACAAATCAAATGGATGTGTTCTAGATAAATCACAAATTTACTCTATGAAACATAAAACTTAATGACACTATAAGAAGAAATCTCAGAAAACTTACCGATCTTGAAACAATGTTTGGAGAGGAGCTGTCCGGCCGGAATACGTATGCATCAGAAGTCTACAGACGAAATTATCCCGCTTGTATATAAGCATATAGTACTAACTTAATTTATCGTTAGAACGAGTGTTCAGTTTCTGCACGGAAATTGCACACCTGACCATCAGTAGCATCACCGCTGCCAGAAGCATAATAGAGATAGCTTTGTTGTATTGGTACATCTACCTGGTTAAATTAATAAATCAAGATATAATTTCTCCTACCAATTAAAACATATATCTGCATGAAAGAATAAGCTAAAAACATATCAGTGGCATAATATGAACTCCATGGAAAAGCTGGGCGTTAGAATTTCATGGTCAGGGAATATAGTTTTCTTCTCTATATCTTAAAGGCCACTACAGGCTGTTTTATCATCAATGGTAGTTCATTCAACACAAAATGGCAACACTTAACAATGCAGTATGAAAATACAAAATTACTTACTCCAGTTTTGGAATTATGAATCCTCTTGAGTTGTCCAGAGGTGGAAGAAAATGACAGTTTGAAATTTCCTGGCCCCACTTCAATCGTCTCACCCTTGCGTGACAAAATTCCGCTTCTTCTTTTCTCCATCCCTATTGAAGCACCAATGAAGCATGTCAAACATTGGAAAAAATAAATAAATAAATAAATAAAGGAAAGAAGTTACTGTCCATTTCTAAGTAGTTACCAAGCTTGGAAAGAAAAGGACAAAATCAGAACTGTACCTTTTGTTGCTGCTCTAGAAATGAAGTATGTACTCCAACCAAGTGGACGCACAGACACCTGAAATAGGAGCCAGTATTTTGGTGCTTGTTTTGGTTTCAGCCCCAAATAGGCCTTCACATAGGAATTCCTTAGATCTGCTGTGACTTTGTCCATGTCCACATATTGTGTCTCAAGTTTATTGCCTGATGAATCTTCGACAACAAGATTGGCATTGTTAACCTGATTCAAATCATAACCTTCAGATTTCAGTGAACATTAAAGAATAAGTTAAAAGTTTTAAAAACACAATGTCCTGATCTTGTATTTCTGTTAACTACACACAATTTGATGGGAAAAGGCAGCAGAGTATCTAAAATGTATAAGTTATATTAAGACGGAAGTACATAGGTTAGAGGTAGAACAACTTGACATGTAGAAAAATGTCAAATCAATTCTGCAACAAGTTTGGTTGGATAATAAAAAATAGTCTAACATATAATCCAAATTTTCAGATTGGTGTTTAAAGATTAAAATGCAAATTTCAAAAGTAAAATAGTAGAATAAGGTCAAAACTATATGTTTAAGATATGGCTCCCTAAACAGCTTTTCTATCAGTGCCTGTTCCAACCCCCCCCCCCCCCAAAAAAAAAAAAAAAAAAGTGCTACCATCTAAATTTATTACATAATGAAAAAAAGGGCAGGCCCAATGCACAAGGCTCCCATCTAGTGGACTCTAGGGAGGGTAAATGTATGCATCCAAAATTTGAACTTGTGACCTTCAGATTATACGGTAGCAACCTTACCGTCCACCAAGCCTCGCCCTCTATTATATAATGAAAATCTTGAAAAATATGCAAAGTGCATATGACAGTTTCTGACATATAATTAAACTCATATTAGAAGGCACAGGCAAACGATAGATACTCACTGGTATTCTGATAACGTCGGTACGGTTCCATCCAAGTGGGTTATATACCACCAATACCTAGAAGCAATCATTAAAAGGCGATAAATAAAATAAATTCAAATGCCTGAAAGAAGTTTTGAAGAAAGCCTAACAAGATTACCAAGCTTTTCGCTTCTGAAACATTTTCCTCCGTTGGCGGGCAATAACTAATATTCAGTAATTGACACTGCTAAAAAAAAATAAAAATAAAAAATAAAATAACATAGGAGAACAAGGGTTTGGCTTGTTAACAAGATGATCATAACTTTGGCATAGTTAACATTGTAAAGAACAAACTTCAACAGTATATAGCATATATGTATTTTACAAGATGCATTGAAGTTTCACTTGAAAACACTACCTGAACAAATGTCGATGCAGGTTCTAAGCATTGGTTTCCTGATTTCTTACTAGCTAGACAAGCCAAAGAAGAACTAACAACAGCTTCTGCCTATAAAAATCATTGCATTTGAAAAGCCATTGAATTTTTTTAAGAAAGAATAAAAAGAAGATAAATAGATAATTAAAATGCAAATTCAGGAATGCTCCGGTTACAACTGACCTTAGAGGATCCCATAGCCAGTCGTTTTACGTAATCATCAGTTGTATGTTGTTTGGCAGTGCCACTGACAGCATCATGATGCTGTGCAATTCCTAGAGCATCACCGAGATCAAGTGTTCTGTCTAGTGTAGATTTCTTTCCGGCCAAGAATTCCAATTGACGTGCTGCCTTTACAGAATTATTAAATATCATTTTCAGGTATGAATCTAGAAGCTCAAAGTAAAAAATCCTGATTTAAACATTGAAATAGACTGATACTGATGTTATACCAAATAGTATCCACTCAGCATCCTGACATATCCCTTAAGGGCTGGCCGACTGGTGAAAAATCCTGTCCAATAGGTATTCGGTGCATCTGCATACCTGTAAGAAATCATCAGCATTTGTATAATGTCACAAATAAAATACAAATTCTATAGCTTCTTACGGGAAGTAATCGTCAGTTTTTAGCGGCCATGATTGTTTTTCAGCATATTTGGCAATGGTATAGATTGATGGTGTAGAGTATAAGGCATTCACTCTGCCATCCTGACAAAGATTATACACAAAAATATGTATTTGATCACAGTATCCACAATAAACACTTGTAATTTGTAGCAATGAATTTCACAACCATAAACGCTACCTTGTTAACATAATGAATTAATTTATCCATTTGCCTGAACCAAGACTCTGCATATTGGTACTGGAAATCATCTCCCATTGTCCACATAATATGGTTTGTCCTTGTCACATTTGCCTAAAATAGATGTAGCCAAATTAAACAGCTGATTGGCAAAAATAACCAAGTAATTAGAGGGTTCAGTGTGTATTAGACACAAATGAACCTACTTGGATCAGAGAGGTAGTAATGAAGTCATGGACTCGTAGCTCAACATCGTAATCAAATAGAAGAGGATCATCCTGCAATTTGTGAATTGTTATAAGCAATGAGTTGTGACTAATAAGCTTAACAAAATATGCAATAATAACATCGGAAAAGTTAAGTTTGTTATACCTGTACAGGCACAAAGTCATTATTCACTTCAAAATTAAAACCATTTGGTGCACTGTAATGAACAGGAAAGGTATTGGCAAAAATCTGCATAAGCCCAAGAAATGGTCATAAGTTGACACAACCTATCATTCTTAGTGGACGGCAAAAGGTATCTTAGGGGGCATTTGGTATGTAGAATCAAAGATTCCCATTCTAGAGCACGGTCCAAACCTGAGCTGAAGAACCAAATGTTTTGGACCCACGCCACACAACTTCAAGAGACTTGTCAATTTTCCGCTTAGCTCTATCCTGATAGTCAATCCTAGCAAAATGCACAGATTCGAAGCCAAGCTGCAGGGACAGCATCAAACCAGAAAAATTAGTATCTTCTCAAACCCCACTTGGAAACAGAGACTAATTTAAGATGACATTTCTGGTAATGCAATTAAAAGTAGGCCGACTATAGTAAAAATAGACAAGAAAGTGAGTAAAGCTTAAATGAGCAACCTCAGCCCCTAATAGGTAAGCTTGAACAGCAGAGTGTCCAAATGAATCAATTTGCCATCCAGCTCGAGGTGTTACATTGAGTTCCGCCTTTAAGAAGCGATGACCCAATGTTGTTTGATCAATCATGTCTATGTAATGCGTTGCGGCTTCGTCATGCATGCACCAACCACCATTTCTTCTCACAGAAACAAAAAATAATCTTTAACAGACAAACAAACAGGAACCTGACACAGACAGACAAAGAACACAATTTCACTAAACTGCATACACGAATTCCAGTTGACCAGCATTTACAAGCTTTCTCACTTGTTCTTGTGTTTCTGGACTTTGTTCTACCCACCATCTATGGAAAAACGCCTACAATTCATGGAAGGAATGAAATTTTTGAAGATTGAAGGAAATATATGCAACACATTTAAAGATCTTACATCGACAGATTATGATATAAGCATCATCAAACCTAAGATCAAATTCCATTTCATACTAAGGACTAGCTGAGCTGAATTTTAGTACAAGTCTATAAGATTTTACCGTCTCAGCAAACACAAATTTCCTGTTAGGATCACGTTGCAGAGATGAAACAACCGAGTCCAGAACATTCTCAACACAAGCTTTCTGCAAAAACCATTGAACGGACAAAATTAAAGACATCGAAAACTACTTAAAGTCCAGCTTCCCACTCTTAAAACAACAACAAAAGTAACGATTATATGCTTAAAGATGCATTCAATGCTCAGAATGTGTTTGGTATTTTACCTGAATACTGTTGTTTGAACCAACATAGTACTGGTCAACAGTCTTAAGCCAACCAACATCGTCATGGGAATGTGGAACCAGATGAACATTCAATTTACCTTCTATGACACCTGCCCCAGTGTTGTACTTCATGTATTTGGAAGAAACCTCTGGGCCATAGAGACAAAGCAATAGAAGTACATAGAGAGACTGTGAAGCTAAAGCTAAAGCTGCTTTCTTTGCCATTTGGGCTCCAAACTCTGTCCAGTGCCCGTGAAGTTCATATCATTCAGTTCATGGAAAAGAGAGAGATAAAAACAAAACAAAGATGACTAGAAACTTTGACAAACAAAGACGTATGGCGCTGTTTTCTGCCTAGGAGCGGCGACCAAAGGCAGCTCATAGGATAGGGAGAAAAATATTTTTCAACCTTATCGTAATGTTACCCTTGCATATATTTTATTATTCGTATCATTTAGTTTTTAAAATAATGTTAGTGAAAAATTATCACATCGTATATTGTATATCGCATTTACATCAGGAATACCACTAACAATAATAAACGTACTATATTATTCGAAATAAAAATTAAAAAAAAAAGATACGATAAGAAATAAAAATTACCCAAAAAAAGAAACAAAAATTCTAAAAATATATACGACTACGATTTTTATAAATTTTCTTCCTTTTTTTTTAGAAATAATAATTGAGTGAGTAAACTTATTTGAAATTGGAATGTTAAAAGATTTTTTATCTCTTTATCTCTCCATTTGAGTTCTACCTATTCGCAAACAAAGTCCCTTCCAACTTAGTAATTTTTCAATAAAATAATTTTGTATAAAGTTTTTATTGTAAAGAATTATTAGGATGATGCTTAAGACATGTCCACGGACTCATCTATAGCCAATCTATCTCACTTATGGACGTGTTTAAAGAAGAAATTAAAAATTGATATATTTATATACGATATAAAACAAACTGCATGAAAATTGATATAACTTTTAGGGAAAAAAATATTGGTGGTTTTTTCGGTATTTAATTCACCAAAATTGAAGTTTGTGGATTAAGTGGCATAGGATTGACTGTTGTTAAGCTGATGCATGAACCATTTCTTTTGTCAAGCATGACAAGGGCCAAAGGCAAGAATCAGATGGATTTAGAAGAAAGCAACGGGCATCCCATATTTTAAATGGAAAAATAATAGGTGGTTAAAGAGTAAAGTCACGTGCCTTGCACAACGCGAAAATTCTTACTTGTTTTCATATTGTTTGATTATTTGAATCTGTAAATGTCAATTCAAAGATGGGAACAATGAGACTTCTTGTATAATAATTGATTTATTCATGGAATGATTTGTCTTAAATTTTAGTGTTTCTTTGTCAGTAACATCGTTTTGATGCACTATTTTTTATCAATAAACATAAAGATAATACATTATTAAAAATTAATCAATAATTTCTACAAATTGTAAGAATATTTTAATATTTTTTAATATAACAATACATAAATAAATACCAACATAAACTTTACATTTATAATGCATCAAATTTAAATCTTTAAAAAATTCTATCCCGTAAAATAAGGTGTTTATTACACGATTATTTGATGGAAGATCACATCAAGAGGAAATTAAATTCTTGAAGGGCTTGCATAACTGAAAAAAAAAAAATTATATTATAGCTTGAATTCGGTACCAAAACAGGGAACAATTTATCCTGTCTTGATGTCTACATTGCTTATCGATATGTACACGCACCGTTAAGCGGATTTTGGTTTCGCTTTTTGACGTAACCTGGTGGCTATTTAAGATGCCGAATAATTAAATGCAAGTAAAAACAAGATAATAAAGGAAAAACAAAAATAAAAGGTTTATTTATTTTCTGTTTTTAAAAATAATTTTTTATTTTTTATTTTTACAAATAGAAGAATTTGTTCGACAATAATAAAAAATAAAAGAATTTATTTGACAATTTATTTTGAAAAATTATTCTCTAAATGTATAATTTAAAAATAAATAAAAAATAATTAAAATTATTTTTTAAACTTACTTTCTTGTTCTAAATATCAATTTTATAATTAAATAAAATATTTCTTTATTTACAATACCAACCACTTTTTATTCTTTATTTTCTTTAAATTTAAAAATAATCCTTGAAAATAATTTTTAAAAACAAAAAAAAAATCCAAATGAACCAAACTCTTTCACCGTTCAAGTCCCCAACTAATGACACCCAAATTTTGACAGTTAACCCCCCCCCCCTCCAGAATGTGGAAAAAATCCTTTAAGCCTAATAATAATAAAAAAAAAATTGCATATTAGAACAGTGTAAAGTACCAAGTCAAGGAACGCTACCTCAAGGCTTAAATCATTGTTCTAGTCCTCGTGGTTTAGTCATTAGCTTGGCAAATCATCATCCGATGCGTCACTATAATTACGGGCCACGCTTTCCAAATAATTGGACATTTACTGCCGAAATCATTTTCATTTTTGACAGCAACGCTTAAAGGGCTACACAAACATATTCATCCTCGCAAAACCTGATAGTCCAATTCTACCATACAAGATTCCATCGTGCATTGAGTTTAACTCAATGCATGCATGAATCGATTCTATTAATAAATTATGGGCTATTATATTAAATATTTTTTTACCAAAAAATATAAAATTTAATAAAAACTATTAGGTACTGAATAGAGGGAAGAACTCCCCAATCTCATAACTTTTTTTTTTGGATAATTGTATAAGTAATAATCTACTTAATATGCATGCAAAATCAAAGATTCGACATGACATGAGAAGAATAATGCCCCTAAATTAAAATCGAGTGTCACTGCACTGCTAAGAATTCTAACTCACCAATCTCATAAATCAAGATGCTTAGATGCTTTCCGTTGGCATTTAAGGAAAAAGGGCGTTTCATGCATATCATTGGACATGTATATTTTCATAAAATGTACCAACAGCAGGTAAACAGTAAAAGCACAAATATAAACTGCTTTTCAAGGAATTCATACAAATACGAGATAAGGTCGAGAACTTGAGATATATCTAAATTGTTTCTAGAATATCCTTCGCCATAAACCATAAGTTTTCATCAAACGACTAGTACCACTTTTGCCAACAATAAGGCGTGACAATTCAGAGCTTTTTCACCTAAACACAGGTTTGCTTCAGTTGGAACCACAATCCATCGTACGAACTACCAGGTACAGACAATGAAACCTGACACAGCATGAGGCTCCTAAAAATCATTTCTTTTCCTCCTCACTTGGTGGCTTCTCTTCATTCTTCTGTTGAGACTGATTATTGATAATGCATACAGAAAACCAATAATTGTGCAGAAAAAATGCCAAAATGCTAATTAATTCAAAGAAGATAGAAGCAATGAGCGTAAAAGGCCACATCACTTGTACAGAAGTCAACCAAACAATAAGAAAATCTTCCAAATTAATTCATAAGCACATCAATAATTTGAGATGATGCTCTACAGCTAAAAGATTAACACATACAATGACATCATGTAAAATTCAACTATTGAATGAATGAAGAAAGCAGATCAATGGAGACAGATGAAAAATCCCATGATAATCTAGGCTTCTGTGTTAAAATTCAGACTATGCTTCAGATGCAAAATTCTATGGGAAAAAAGTCTTTAAAAAAGGGGGGGGGGGGGACACACACACTAACCTCAGACTGATTTTGCATGGAAGCCAACAAATCTTTGACAGATGGGTCATTTGGATCTACACCAGGAAGCTGTAGAAGCAATAATCATGTATGAGTCACATATAGCAGGTCATTCTGTTTATTCACTAAAATGACCAAAAAATGAGATTATAATTTATACGATATATCAGACATACTGATTGAAGGATAGAAGACACGAAGGACTGATCAGCCAACAATTTGCTCATGTCTGACTGGCTTCCCGAATCCTTTGTACTGTCCTGAACTGACAATTGAAGAGCTACATGCAACAGGAGACCAGAAGTCAAAAAAACCAGGCCACTCGTTGATGAAAACTCTTAAGAACATGGATAATTAGTTCAATGTAAAATCCAAGCCATACTAGTTTCTACAATCCTAGAATGCAGCCATTCAGTGAAGCCCAGCACTCACACAGGAAGGTTTAGTTAGCTAAGTGAACAAGTTCTTACTAGGCAATCTCTATGCAATAGCATGAATACAATATCCTCAAAGTCATAAATGAAAAGTCCAAGTCCTCCATAATCTACAACAATAATAACTTACCCAGAGCCAACTCAGGATCATCTGCAGCAGCCTCTGACATATCTGTATCTCTTACATCTTGGTTAGTAGCAGGATCATCCATTGACATTGCAAGTGCCTGCTGTAATAGAGCATTCTCATCATCCTGTTTTCATGTGAAGTTCAGTTCAAGAGGCATAAGTGCTGGTCAGTGGCAGATTCAGAAAATTTAGTTTGTGGGGGCAAAGTATACATATAAAAATAAAAATTTTAAGTTTAAATTATTATAAAAAATAAATAATAAAAATATATTATTTTTATTCTTGATCCCTCTTTTTTTGTGTTGGTGCATGTAATAAGTAAGATTTCAAGCATTTTAACTTTTGTTTTAAAAAAAAATC
Organism: Sindora glabra; assembly: GCA_020226215.1. NCBI lineage: Eukaryota > Viridiplantae > Streptophyta > Magnoliopsida > Fabales > Fabaceae > Sindora > Sindora glabra. Next base: position 122,573,700 of record CM035225.1, read on the forward strand.
TTTTCTGCTTTAACTGAATATTATGAAGTATGGGGGGCAATACTAAATAAATTACGGGGAGCTATATGTACATTTAGTATACATAAGTGTTTGATTTTTCTTAATTTGTGGTGCCAATGGCCCCCACTAACTCAAATAAATCTGCCACTGGTGTGAGTGTCTCAAATCAACTTATGTTAATAGGGATGACACTATTGCTAGAAATGCCAAAATGGTTATTGTTGTGATATAACAGCAGAAACAATAATAGCATATATTACAAATGTCAAGCTAGTGGTAATATCCTGGAGATAGGAGTGGTTCTTTTTATAGAGATAATATTCAAAAGTAACTGCTCAAGCAGGTTGCAACAATGGTGAATAATCTGGTTGATATTTATATAATTAAAAAATTAGTGAGTCATCTGGTTGATGCCCACAATAGAGTAGCCAATATCATTTATAGCTTTGTTTTAAACCTAGAAAACCTTTGCAGCTAAATTACTAAACAGTTATGCAGATAGTCCTAGATCATTGTACAAGTATTTAGAACATTCTACACCAAAAAAGCATACAATAGGCAATAAACATGGGCAAAAGCACCAAACAAAGACACAAACCATCAAATCATTTGTCTTGTTCTCGGCTTCGGAGGTTACTGTAGCACGCTCAGTCATTGTTGCATCTTGCGAGCTGGTTGCCTGCTCACCTCCTTTCTCCTGTTTGGCAGCATCCTCTGCAGCCTTCTTTGCAGCTGCTTCCTGTCGAGCCCTCTCCTCTTCCATTGAAACTCTTAGAGCAAGAGCTAGCTCAGGGTCCAAGTTTGGATCCACACCAAACTCAAAACCAGACACACCACCAGCTGCAGCTGCAGCTGCGGCTGCTGCAAATCCACTACCACCTTCCCCATCCCCAGTAAAAATAGGTGTACTGTCACAAGAAATGAAGAGTTAGACAAGAAATTTCACCATTGAACTTCAAACTAGGAGAAACAAACCACAGGAATGATAAAAAGGAATAAGAGGAGAATGAACTAGCAAACCTTATAAGAACATCAGAAAGAGCATTGGGACCAGATGGAACATGAACAATGTGGCTTGTGTCATTATTGTTAACAGCTGAAAGGAGTGCTTCCAGCTTCTCTGTCTTGCCCTCATCTTCTTCACCAAAATTTACAATGTCAAGTGCTACACTATTCTTCTTCAACTTCCTCCCAATCATCTCCAACATTTTCTTCTCGTGTTTCACCGGGCTTAAAATACAAAATACAAGATTATAGAAGAATATAACTACAGATGATAAACTTTCAAATAACACAGAAAAAACAGCAATCCAAACCTTCCAGCAAAGACAATAATCCTTTGTTGCTGCTTTTTATTTTGACGATGCTTAAGAGCCAATTGTGCCACTTGAATCCCAGCAGCTAGGTTCATCTCACCACCTATTTCCAGTCCTAAATTTGTGGAAGTAAAACAGATTAGTTCAACATGAACAGAAGAATAATACTGTGACACAACATGAGAAAATAAGCAGCAACTTCTTGCCATTCGTTTTTTATATGACACAAATAAGTTCATAACAACATTCCCAACAGGAACTTTCTCTGTCAAAAGTGATCTCACATAGCTGCTACAAAAATACAGAAGTAAATAAACTCAATAGAAGTTCGAACCAATTCACAATATATATCAATACCCATGGCAGAAAAATAACAATATAACAAGTCATTTGTTTAAAATTAAAAGAAGCACAAGTTTCTTACAAAATAAACAAAACCCTGAAAAGGCAATGTAGCCAGTTCTAAGTGTGTTTGTGCTGACGCCAGCTTCAGAAGGCATACAGATCCACCCAACACTCATTCCAAATACTTTCATAACGGGCATGGGACAAGTCATAAACCTCAATTACAATAATCGCTAATAACAAGAGATTCAGAAAAGGCGTTCAAAAATTAAAATAAAAACTAACCATGCATGCAAGCCAAGATCTTGCCCAGATCACTGGTAGGAGTCACCAACACACGAACCCCCTTCCCTGCCATTGTCAAAACTCCCACAGTATTTTCTGGATTAGACTGTATATCAACCCAAATTCATTCATCAGTGTTCAGAAAACAAGCATGTCCTATGACTCCACATTTTCAAATTTAAAAATGAATCCCAAACATATTATTCCCACATAATACAAGTAATGTCTCTGCCACAAACATAGGGAGTAAGTTTATTTCGACAAACTAGCGCATATCAATCCAGAAATGTATATCTTCTCGACTCGACGTATTAATAGCAAATAAAAATCTTAAAAATTAAATGCCTAAGCCACTAATACGAAGCCAACTATAAATTCCAAGCCCCCTTTTCGTCTACGAAAATTTCCCACAAACCCAGGAGAGCATAAGAAAAACAGAAAGCATCACCTGTGTTTTAGCACCACAAATAAGGTTGACGGCATCCGCTTGGGCTTGAAATCTAGAAGGCGCGTAATCACCATTACGCATCCATTCGGAATTGTCAATACAGATCATAGTCGCCTATTATCAATCGAAATTACACCAACCGTAAGGGGCAAAAAAAACCCTAAATCACGGCATTAAAGAGAAATTCCAGGGATTTTGAAAAACTAGGGTTTCCGACTACAATACGAAGGACAAATGGAACTTACCTCGAGCACCATGGTCGCTGATCTATAATCGAACCAAATGCAAGAGATCGGGAGTGGGGTTTACACGGTCCTTTCTCAAATGCTACAGAAATAGAGCGAACTAGAAACTTTGCTTGCTTGCCGAGAGGGTTGCTCTGACGGTGTTGATATGCTATTACTACGAAAAAGCTGTGAAATTTGTTACCACCAATAATTTAACGCCGCGTTCGCGTGGGAGGGACATGTTCGGAAAGAAGAATTTGTAATGTGGCCTGTCGGTTACTGAGGCCCACTGGGCCAAGACTGGCGTCGAAATTGAGCTTGCTGTTCGTTTAATGAGTCCACCTAAACAAAGAAATAAAAATTAAAATTCTCTTCAACCGCCCCAACCCATGAACCCACAGCAAAACGAAAAAAAATGTAGCGTTAGGATTACAAATCTCAGACCCTACGCTTGTAGATCAGAAAACAGGAGGAAGGGAAAGAATTTCGAATTTTTCATTGTTGTAATGAAGTGAAAAGAAAGAGAAGAAATAATGAATGAATTAATTTGTGGTTATTATAAATGTACATATTGATATTTTAAATTTTTTCCTTTTTCATAATTTTTATTGAATTTTAAAATTTTGTTTTCTTTTCTCCTATTTTCTTCTCTACTAAATATATAATAAAATATTATCAGGTGTCCTTATATTATTAAGGAAGCAACCAAAAAAATTATTCTATTTCTGTTCACATTTTCATCTTTTAATTTTAATAATTGAAACTTAAAAAAAAAGTTGAACCTTCAACACTATGTATAATGTATGTATATGTATATATTGTTAAAATTAAATGATTCAATGCTTTTTTTTCTCTCTCTCTTCTACCTCAAATATGCTATCATTTGTTCTATTATTATAAATCAGATCCTCAACCAAAAAAAATGGCATATTCTAGATTTAATGGACCTCCAACTTCAAGGTTAACTATCAAGTTAACATGCTTTTTTATCACCAAAAAAAAAAAAAACTTTTTAACAAACCTTCACTCATTTACATACATACCAAAAAGTTGAAATAAATTGATCTCATTTATTTTACTAAATGTATAATTTGTGCATTTGAGAACAGAAATTTTAGTGTAGGTACTATTATACTTACAAGAATTAATTCCCCCTTCAATTTATTGTGTAGGAAGATGTCCTCATACTTACCATTTTCATACATAATCTTGAAATACCTTCCCCTTGGGTAAAGGGCAGATGCAGATGCGTATATACTTTGGGGGGGGGGGGGATGTACTACTAATATCACTTCACTCCTCTTATACATACTTTGGCATTTGATTTCTCTTTAGAGGGTAAAATCAAATATTAAAAATTTTAATAAAAAATAAGAATTTAAAATTTAATAAATAATAATTAATTTTAAAATTTATAAGCATCCAATCTTTTGATTCTTTTCATAAAAAATTGTAATCCTCTAAAATATATCTTATACTTTAAAGAAGTTTAATTGAATTTCGTATTCCAAAGAATGATATGTTAAAGAGATATAATTCTTCATGCCTTATTTTTGTTATAACTAGTTAGTCATCCCTGCAATGTATAGATAAATATTTATTTTAATAATATAAAATTATAATTATATATTAATTATCTGCAAAGAGGATTAGATAAAAAAAATTAATATTTAACCAATAATTTTAAAAAATCTTATAAAATAAAAAATTATGATTTTGTTACATGTATATTATTAAATAATCAAAATTGATATTATAATACAATAAAATATTGAACTTTTCATATATATTAGATGATGTAAAATAAATTTAAATTTTTTTATTATTTTTGAATACTCATAAATTAAATTAAAACTAAACTAATACAAATTATTATGAATATATATTGCAATATTTAAAAAAATTCATTTATATTTCTACAATGTTAGATCATAAGCTTGTAAGTAGATAACAATTTCATCTAATAGGAAATTTTCTAAAGTATTCTATAAATAGTAATAATTACAAAACCTTAAAAAAATCTATAAAGGAGAGAAATTAAAAAAAAGGTAAAATGGGGGAAACAAATTAGGAATGATTAAAAAAGAAAAACTCTTAAAAAATAGTTAAAAGAATAAAATATTTATAAAAGAAGATAGTGAAAAGAGAAGTATTTAATAAAATAATAATTAAGAGAGATTTAAGAAAAGAAAAAAGTTATCTCCTTAGTCATTTAATTTAACATTCAAGAAGATAATTAATTTTAAATTCAAACATCACATTAATTAAATATTATTTTTTGAGATAATTATTATCATTAATATTAATATTTAATAACATAATTTATGATAAGAATAGATTTTTTTGTAATGGTAATAAATTTTTTATTTACTATATTAATGCATTGTAAAATAAATTTTTGAAATAGTAATTTTATATTATAAATAACTCATTAAATATAATCCATAAATTTTTGCTTGTTTGTTAACTAAAATTTAAAATTTTAATATTAAATATTTTTCACTTTTTAATTCACAAAGAAAGTAATAGCTTTTAATAAGAAAATACTAATCAAGAATTTATATTTCTAAAAATTACATTATCATAGAAATTAACCAAAAAAAAAAAGCTTATTCCAAAATTTTAAAAAAAAACCTATAAAGACACACAATAATATCATAAGTTGTTACTTTCTTAAAAATCACAAGCAATTATACTTATGAAACCACAAATTTATAAAAAAAATGATAGTGAAATTAAAAAATTGGTATAATTATAAATATAAAATAGTTTGATTGAAATTTAAGAAAAATATATTAAGAACATGGATGAGAAAAAAAAGAATAGAAAAATAATATAAATATTTAGGGAAATATTACAAAAAAGTAATTAATTAAATTATAAAAAAATAAATTTATAATTATCATAATGAGAATTCAAAAAATGCACCATTATATTATTTAATGTAAAATATTATTGAATATCAAACTTAAACTTTCTTAGGTGCCATTTGGTTCACGAGATCTTACATTTCCAAGAAAGTATACATTCCCAGGAATGTGAATCCTGAAAATTTAATTAACGAGAATGTAACATTCCTATGTTTAGTTCACTATAAACTTTTCTGAAAATATTTTAATATCACATTCTCATTACATGAGAATCTAAGATATCCACTCTCCCATAAGAATATTTTGGGAGAATGTTGGGTTAAAAAGATTTTTAGGAATGTGATATTTTTTAGCATTTTTTTTTCAAACTTTGAACCAAATATGGGAATATAATATTCCCTTAAAACTTTCTCGAGAATGTTAAAAATATTTCGCAAACCAAACGCCACTTTAGAGAAAAGATGGTGTCGACAGGAATAGATTTGATATCATATTTAAATTTTCTCCAATGATTAAAAGTGGAGTTATTTATTTGTATATATAGGAAAATGGAAATTTTATCAAATACAAATGAATAGAAAGTGCATTGTAAATAAAAAATTACAAAATTTAAATTGAATCTAAAATATGATAAAAATAAGGATAAAAAGATTTCTATTTAAATTAAATATAGATAAAAAATAAAAAAATTTAAATAAAATTAAATAGAGATAGAGATAAAGTGACTTTCAAATTTTAAAATAAAAAATACTATTGAGCTCATTTACAAATTTGTTAAGTTTAATTGCAAATGTGTAAAATTTTTATACACAACATTACATGACAGTTTCACTTCTCTTATAACTTTCTCCAAAAAGTATAGCTATCTTTTCTTATTAGAAAATGCATGAAATAATCAAAGAATTTATTTAATGAAATAAATTATTAAAAAATGCTTTTGCAATTTTTATACATAAAAAATTTAGCAAACTAATGAGAATGAATTAAATTATAAATCTTTAAAAAAATAAAAATTCAATAAAATAAAGCATTGATAACAAAAAATAAACAGTCAAATTGGAACAATAATAGTACAACAAAAAGCATAATAAATTGTAAGAAAAGAATTTACATGGTAGAAGTATTATTGAGTAATTATAATAAATTATAATTTAGAGAGTAATTACAATAAATTACTGAAATAATTTGGTATTTATGAGTACTGATGATAGAAAAAGAGTAATTCAAATCCAAATTTAAATTTTTATTAAAAATTAATTTAATATTAGAAGATAAATAGAAAAGAAATAACAAATTAATATGTCGTAAATTATGAAAATGATACTTGTTATAGAAAATAAGAAATATGATGACTAATATATAATATATGGATATAGATATAAATTATTACTTTAATCCATATCATATGTCATGTACAAGTGCAAGAGATGGTCGACATTGAAAAAGTTATGCATGAATATTGTTTTTTCCTTTCAATTACCAATATTAAAAAAACTAAAAAAAAATCATCAAAATGTTAACAGAGCAGGCTAGTGAGTAATGAATTATTAAGGTAGAGCCGCAAGGACAGATAATTCTTCTTCTATACCATCATCCTGATACTCTTGGCGGCCTGGCAATCGTTCAATTCTTTGGATCTCTGACGCATCTTCAAGATATGAGAAACTGATATCTTTAGTTGCTGAGGAGCTTCCTTCCTTACCGTTCAAAGCACCGCAATCCAATTCATCAATTTCCCAGAGCCCAGAATCAGATGATGCAGTTGATTTTGCAGTTTGAAGAGCAGCAGGGGAACTTCGCTTGCTCTTAACTCTCCTCTGCCATTTTGACAATGATTTTCTCACATTTTCAGAGATCACAGACTTCTTGAACCTTGATCCCATCTGCAATCACATAATACAAATGAGAGAGATCATATGAAAGGTGATGTTTCCCTCACTCTCTCATATTCACTGCGTGCTTACCCTCCCCTCACAAACTGTGGGGTCTACAACTGTCCATTGGGGAGTACAAGCAGTACTTTCCTTATATGAATATATGCATGAGTCATCGGGTAAAAAAGAGGACAAGAAAGTGAACCTGTGTGATGATAACATAGAGAGGAAAAGTTATGAAGCTGCACCATACTTGGGAGATGATCCTGTGGTAATCAAGAAACAACACTGAATTCAGAAAAATGTCACTTACACTCGTAAATTTCTCACGCTGTCCTTCAAATTTGTAGACATAATACAGTTTGAATTGAACTACCTAGCTGTCAGTTCGATTCAAGCTGTGTCATGTTGGAATAGCAACAAGAAAACATTCACACGCGCGGTTCACAATTAGTAGGATGGCAAATTAGTAGAAACAAGTAGAAAAATGTGTCACCGATGTATACCCAAATGACAAGCGGATCAAAATGAAGGTACGGCTGTTCATGAAACAAGAAGCCTCCTTGATTTCCCACTGTGAGCAAAAAGGGTGATCAAAATATCAATAATTTATAAATCCCCAGTTAACAATGAGAAAGGGATAGAACCCCAGAAGAACAGGCCTAAGTAGTTAATCAGGTCAGTTGTTTTTTACTCCTTTGAAGCCTGAAATCGGGGAAATTCTCAAATATGCATATCAAGGAACTCTTTTACCTTGGCAGAGAAGGTGGCATAAATATTTGAACTTTAATGATAGTCACTATAATGGGGATTACTCATGAAGAGAAAAGCAAGTTCTCATAATAAAGAAGATATGGCAGGAAATCGGGCTTTGCTAAGGATATCATAGCTATTCCCTTGGCCTGTTCCTAACAGCTTAAACTCTTGAGATGAATTGGTTTCTGACAGTGTTTGATGGCACTATGAGATCATCATCATTAAATGTATATAATTTAAAATGAAGGCAATTGCAATTTCTTACCAAGGACCAAAGAAATGTAGCCATTTCAAATGCATTCTGCACGATGGAAGAGAAAAATTATAAGAAATAAAATATGTGGCCTGGTGAGTAGATTAGAAGGATAAGATCGCTTGCCAGGAAGGATATCAGATGTATCAACCACAACAAAAGTTTTGGCTTCCCCAACCAAAAGAGCTCATCTCTTAGGTTAAAGTGATGATTTTTCGTATAAAGTAGATTATCCATTACTTCAACTGCCAACTTCACCACTACTCGATGAAGTTTTGTGCCAATGACGAGGATCAGCTACAATATGGCAAAGTCAGAATTGTCAAAAACTGCTGATAAACATTCCAAAAGTGAAAGGCCACAACAAATACCGCCAAGACTTACAATTGGTGGAAGGAAGGAAAGCCAAAAATAGATGTGGGTTCCTGAACCAACAAGTCACAAAATTAACCCTCTGATTAGGTCTATGTTTAAAACTAGCAAAATATTTCAGGAACTAAAACTATGTCATTCTTTTACAAAACAAAGCATCTCTACTTGTCCTCAAGAAAGTAATTTTTTTTCTCTGGATTTTAAGTATATCCATTGAATTTTCATTGCCAGTTTTCAAGGAATCAACAGAATAAGGCAGTTGTTACTTGTTAGCACCCTATGTTCGCAGAGAATAGTATCTCCTGAAGGTTGTGGATAGCACTCACTGACTTCTGTTGTCATACCCTCCATGACAAGAATGCATTCAAGATAGTGTAAAACACTCACTAATATATGTAGTTCCGTAGTTTTAATCGAAAGGGCCAAGGTTATAGCAGGCATGGCAACATAGTTCTGTCCAACTAGGCATGCTGACGTCAGCATTTTAAACCATTGATATAGGCTATAGTTGAGTTTCCGTCGTAGTCGTGATGTTTCTAAGTAATGTCCGAGTCCTGGAATTTACGCTAAATTTGGTGTCAACAGAAACTTACCATGAATATTAAGAAAAATGCAACATATGGCATAAATCCAGAGAGGCACACTGTAAAACAAATCCAAATGAAGATATCAAATTGATTTCCACAATTCAACACAAAGAATGTAATAAAATAGGGTTGCACACGAAAATTTCACATTCTAATTATGTGTAGAGTGCATTTTATCACTGCCACTAAAACAATCACTGAGCTTTGGAAGTAATATGTTAACAGATCAATGAAAGCCGCACAATTCAATCTGAGACAGAATTGTTACCTTATTCCAACGATATCACGAAACTCATCATCCATGCTTCGAAGCATATAGTTATGGAAATCATATGTCAAGGGAAGCTGATGAGTCTACGGAACACCAAAAGAGAGTAGAAATTACATCTTATTTTATATCTCTTTGCTTATAGGTGGATCCAGTCGTATGAAAAGCTAGAGCATTTACAAATGGTATAGCATCAACTTTAAGATCTACCATTAATTTGGCACTGTATGTCAAAATCTTCATCCATGGAAACAGAAGTTAAGGACTATGCATTAAGAACTTAGCAAATAAGATAAAAAAAATTTTAAGGAAGACCTTTGACGGTTGATACAGCAGTAAGGACAAACAAACAATGGTAAGCCTGAACCATAAATAGAGAATACTCACAGTAATGAAGCCTAAGCGTAATGCCATGTAATCAGCTCGGTTGATTGAACTCCAGAATTGGCGACTAAAAGACAACTGCAGGTTGATTTATCAGTACTTTCTGCAGCTTAAGAAAGTGCTACTAAAGTGTCCTAGGAACACTTTACAAGTGTAACAAACACAACATGTTGACGTACTTTTGAACTTGGAAAAAAACTTTCCTAGTACATATTAAAAGGAGAAACAAGGAAGGAGGACAAGATAAAGAGTACCAGCCAAACAAGAATCTTGTGCTGACTCCAAGGATGGGATGCATGGTGAAATGTGAATGAAGAAAGCCGCCCCAATTTTACATTTCCTATTGTAGGACGCAAAGTTTCTACACCCAACAAATTAAAAGGATTCAACTTTGAGCAGCAATCAGAGTCAGTGGAGCACACGTGCACACACGAAAAGACTAATCCTTGCAGTTTATAGCATGTAAAATTCGGGACCTTGTAGGCCATGCACAGCCATAGTCTTTGCCTCATTCTCCCATGTTCTCCAGCTATATATCTGCATAAACTACTATGTCAACTACAGTTCTCAATCATACACCAATTCTCTGTGACCATCAAAACTATTGTAAAGAATTTGGTCATGTTTACCTTGAGCATAGCCAATGCCACCGCGACAAAGCTGTAGGAAACATGAGTTATCCCAAGAACAAAGACAAAACGATGAAGCTGTTCAAGGCTTTCATAAGAAGCAAATGCCTCATAACCCTGAAAATCAAATGAGAGAAATCAAGTACGATGAGCACCCATGAAGTCCATAACCATTACAATTAAACCACTAAGAAATCTTCCAAAATCTATAATAGCAACTAGTCATTTAGTTACACATATATGTGGCATGCCACAATTTGATTTGAACTGGCGTGATTACTTTGTAGTCATCGCACTCTCTATAATGACAATTTGTACATAATAATAAATAAAACTATCATTTTCCAATCCGAAATCTTTGCAAAACAGTAGCTTAAATTATATAGCTTGAAGGAATAGAAATTACCTCAGCACAATAATTATGCAACCCTTTGACCAATTGCACTTTAGACACTGTTTTATTTGCAAATTCTGAATTCAACCAGAAAATGTGTTCTACTCTTTGAGGATTAGCCCGAGATGGTGCAGCACAGGGATAAAATTTACTGCTATATGCTGATTTCTTAACACAAATCTTTGCCACAAAAAGAATCCAATGACCCATCATCAAAGACAAAAGCCCGAAAAGCATTAGCTCTGCTTGGAAATGAAAATCTTAAAGTAAGTTCTCCACTTCCCGATAAAATTTTGTAATAAAAATGAAACCCATTTTGGGTTAAAACTTTTCCTACCTTCTTTAATCTTCTCCAAAGCAGAAAACAGAGATTTTCTTTTAGTCTTGCGCAGCCACTGTGTTTTACATTATGAAGGAAATAAATAAACCATGGGGAGAGATTGGAAGGAAAGGAAACAGAGAACAGGTTCACAGGCAGATTTAAGATTTACCTCTGCCGATTTGTTTAAGGTGACGTGAGAGATGAAGCTGATGCCAACCAAGAAAGTGATGACAGTTGAAACAGCCCAAGTTGGGGTCTCAGCCAAAGATCTTCCTTCTTCTTTTGCTTCCTCCATTTTTGCGATTTTACCTCAAAACTCACTCGCACATTCTCTCAAACATGTGTGCCTTTAAAAAGGCTTGTGTAATTTGTCTGAATATTGAGACAAGAACAATAACAATGACCAAGTTGCCTTTGTGGAGGGCCGAGTGCTAATAACAATGTCCTAAGGAGGGTTGGTGGGTTTGCAGATGCAATATACTGAGACCTACATGTCTGGCAAATTGATGAACACATGCATGGATTGCTACGACTGCTCAGTTGAACATTGTGGGTCCCATTCACTTATTTCCTAAACATGCATTTGCCGGTTAGTACGTCGATTTTCAAGCTGGATTCGCTTCATGGAATTTGGAAATTTTGGTTGTTCAAGGTTGCGATGACCCATCGCCATTAGATGAGGAATAATGCTAGCTAGGAATTTTTAGAAATATAATTTTCATTTGACTCATTTTTAAGTTATAACTACGTAGAAATAAAAGAAAAATACATTAACCTCTTTGAGTTTTAATAAAATTAGACAAATTTTTCACCGAGTTTCAAAATTTGTATAGATCTCCTTTGAAATATAAAATAATATTATATTTAAATTTAAATTTAAATTTAAATTTTTCTTCGATAAAATGATAAAAAATAATTATATATTCAAATCAAATAATATATATAAATATAAAATATTCTAAGTATTTTATGAAAATTAATCAAGTTCAAACAACTAAAATTTAATTAAATAAAAAGTTAAAATTTAATGTGAGTGTTATAGATGCTTAATCATTTGAATTTAATCAAAACATATATTTAATAAAAAAATATAAATTATTATATATTACTTTATTTAAATTTATAATTGTATTTTCTCATCATTTTTATTGAAGAATTAACATTTAAATTTAAATGTAATATTATTTTATATTTTAAAAAATATGTATAAATTTTAAAATTAGAGTAAAATTTTATATAATTTCATTGAAATTCGGAAGAGGTTAGTATATTTTTCTCTGAAAATAGACAATCTTTTGAGGGAGTTTTTATGATATTACGAGTATATCTGGATTAATCTATTTTTCTAACTTAAAAAGTAGATCATTCATGTTTAACATAAAAAGTTAATCAAAAAATTCTTGAATCCCCACTTATACGTGTGACTGCTGTGCTTGTCTCGTGCAAATATAATTAATAAATCGGTAGAAATTATGTTTGTTTTGTGAGATCGAGTCATCTGGCAACGGTTTAGGTTCATGCCAGATTGGTCTTTTGGATCCAATTATAATATGTATCTTTGATCATAATTAATAAATAAAATTTAATCGTTAATTTTATAAGATTTATATACATTAAAATTTCAATTTTTTAACTTTCAAAACACTAGAATAGTAAAAATTAATGATTATCTTTTATTTATTATTATGATTCAAGGTGTATAATGTAATTGGAGTAAGAATTTCTCACCTAGAGAATCTAAAACGAAATGTAAAATGCTGACAATTGAGAAAGGAAAAAACACATAGATATCTTAATTATAGAGAGGATTTTCCATGTGAGAGCAGTGAGATATATTATTTCTTTCAAGCTCAATTTTAGTAAGCATTGAGAACAGACAAATCCCCACATAATCCCAGCCACAACTTGAAAATTAAGAACATGGGCTGTGGTCAGAGTAGAAAATTCTTATCTTTTCCGATGCTTTTATTTGTTGGAAATGCATTAAAGAAAGCAAAAGATATTAATAATCTTTTTTCAATTTTTTTGAAAAATACAAGAGATTATAATAAATCACAACCTAATGTAACCCCAAAAAAAAATAACACTCCAATAACATCTGATATTAATAAGAAACTACACTTGTTAAAAAGGGATAAACGCATAATTATCCAAAATTAGAATCCGAGCTCAAGAAGCCAACTAATTAACAATATAATTTAGTAAAGGAGCATGTAGGTGATTCTTGGAACAACCATTAATCAATATTTCCTAATTCATTGTTGATTTCTTTTAATTCAAATTTTACCAATGTTCATATCTCAGACCAACTGCAAACCAATTATAGACTCGTAAAATGAACAAACTGAACCAAATATAAATCAATTCGTATTATCCGTTAAGAAATAAATTAAATTTTAAGCGATGAATCATAAATTCATAAATCACGTTCGTTCATTTTGGTGGGTTTAAATTATTCATAAATAGTTTTATATGACTGAGGCATTCTTATAGGTATTCACTTTTCCGTTAAGAAATAAATTAAATTTTAGGTGATGAATCATAAATTCGTAAATCATGTTCGTCCATTTTGCTGGGTTTAAATTATTCGTAAATAATTTTATATGACTGAGACATTCTTATAGGTATTCACTTTTCGCATAAAAATATTTTTAAGAAATATTGAGTTAAAGTCATTTTAAAATATATATACACTTACAAATAAAAAGATTTGAATACAAAAATATTAGAATTTTCTTGTACCATTTTTTTAAAAATGTAACAAAAAAACTAGTAAATCAAATCCAATGTTTTATGTGGATATATAAAGAAACTTACTCTTTATTTGATTGAGGAGAAAATAGAAAGTGAAGAAACAAAATTTTTGAAATTGAATTAGAGAGAATTAAAAAAGAAAATTTTAAATTCTCAGACAATTAAAAAATTATAATTACATAATTTATTTATAAATTTTTTAATTTTTTTCATTCAAATAAGAGGAGAAATTAAATTTCAAAAACTTCTTCCTTTCAAATTTTCTTTCCTCCTGTCCTATCCAACTTAGTGACGTTATATGAAACGTAGCAACCCTTCTAAGGTTTGTACGTCGTTTTCTTTAGCCTAAATAACCAATAATGTCAATTTATGAGTCTTACTTAAATCCATAAACAGGAAGATTAATCAACAATTACGTTACGCTAAATAGCTTATTTAACAATCTTTTGGACCTATCAGTGCAAGTGGATTACAATTAGAAACTTGTACGCTCCTTTAACTCAATGTCTGAGAATCTAGGAGGACGGCACCAACGTGCTGAAATTGAGACACAGCATATATTATAATTTTTACACAGAATCCAACTTAGAAAAAGCAACAATCTTGCAAATATTCAGAGCTCCTGTTTACTCTTTTGCTGCACTTCAGTTGCTTCCACGGGGAACTCATTTTTTACCCAGTCCAGATAACCTCCTCCCATGTTACTCACATCCTTATAACCCTGCCAATTCAATATCTCAAATTATTACAAAATATATGGCTAAGACACTTTGTCTTTTTTTTTTTTTAAATTTAGTTGGGAGAGCTTTGCTATCCAATATAATCTTACTCGATTCTAATCCGGATTAATCGACGTCTAATGTGGTGTTCGGATACCGGATGGTTTATACCAAAAATAAAAATACCCTCTTTCTTGTTACAAAATGTAGTTCCATTGATATGTTAGTAATTATAAGAATTAAACTCATAACATACAGAATAAAGTAATGATCTGATCTTATTTGACCAACTATCATGATAGCTAGAACACCATGACTTAGATGGCAATACCACAGCTCATCACTCATCCCCAAAGGTTGTTTCAATTTTGAATAACCTGGAAGAATTTAAAGATATGATTTTTAGCAGTGAGTTGCCGATATAATATAGGGCTAAATATTGTCATGTTATTACTGTTTTCTAAAATAGTAATTTTTTTTTACATTTTTTTCTTGCAATCACAATTGTCATGATATAATCATAATTAGAATTACATAATTTTAACTTACTGATGCAAGAAGGTCAGCAGTTGCATGCAGAGATCTGACACCGCTCTGACAGCCCTGAAACAAACAGAGGTCATTCGAAAAATAACCAAATTTTGGCCCTGACTACCTGTAACTGCCAAGAGGAAATTATAAAATATAAGATTAAAAAAAAAAGGTGAGATTTAAGGTACGAGAAATTACCACAATAATATGATCCTCTTTGTTGCAGGCAGATGAAACCTTCTTCAGAAATTCTGGGTTCTTCACTCTACCTGTGCTCCAAAATCACAGGATTCATATATTTATTTATTTTACCCCAGATTTCATAAGCCTATCTGCAAATAATTGAGTCCATGGCATGTTTGGGACCGAGGAAATGTAATGTAATAAATCAGATGATAACATTCCATTACTTCTCCATCCTTCCCCTTCTGTTCTACCCAAAAACACTTTACCTTTTCTTTGAGATTATAAAAATAAAACTAGAAAATTCATAGGAACCCAGAAAATTCATAATATGAAACTAGTCACCTTCTGGTGTGTTGAACATGTACGGAATGTTGATAACCTTATCTGCAACTACATGTCCTTTCTCAAACTCTTCCACCGTCCTATTTCGAAGATTTATAGGAAAATTCATGGGAACCCAGAAAATTCATACATGTTCAGGACTTCCGACAGAGAAAACTAACATTGTTCATCAATTTTCGTATTCGATGACCAAAATTTGAAAGATTTTGTACCTGCAATCAAGATAAACATGGCCAGTCTCCACCAGAGCCTTGGCTGCATGTACATCAATGGTAACAACATCTGACCCCGAGCTGCAGAGAAGAACAAGTAGAAAAATAAACACAGAGACCCTCCAGAAAAACCCATAACTTCTGAAACTGAAAGCTAAACAATGCAAAAAAAATTGAGAATAAAAAAATCGAACCTTGCATTCTCGATAGAGCCCATGGTGAAGAATCTTAATTATATCAGGGCGTTTGGTTTGGGTTTGTAATCCGGGGGCTGTCTGCTTGGTTCTGAGCACCAGAAACCCAGTTAAAGTGGAGGAGGGAAAATGGGAGTATCTCCCTGCTCTGCTGCACTGTTTGGAAAGCTTCCTGTGGATGGATTGGCATATAGAGAGAGGGCTTAAATAGCAGGGGACGTTGGATTAGGTAGTTGGATATGTGTCGGATTAGTGGCCGGGGGAATTGCTGTTTTGTTGTTATTATTGTCTCTGTCTCTCTCATCCCCGGTGAACCCTGCCGTGAAGAGGGCTGGGGACTTGTAATGAACGCGCCACGTAAATGGAAAATAATATCCTTTACGAGACGGTCTCCACTTCCTACGCGGCCTCCACCAAAGTCACTTTTTAAGGGAAAAAGATTCCGAATCTTACCCAAAATTTTTTTTCCAGTCTGTGGGAAAAGACATTAAAAATAAAATATAAAATAAATAGGTAAAAAGGGTATTTTTAAGAGTAACTTGATTTTATATTTTTATATAAAGTTAAATTTTTTAAAAAATAATTTTTTATATAAATTTTTAGGAATTCTTCAAAATTATTTGATTGATGTTAAGAAATTGATACACCCAAGAAAATAATTTCTCATATTTTATTTTATTTAATTTTAAATTTTTTTAAAAGTATTAATAAAATAATTTATATTTTTAATAATATTTTTAAATATATTAATAGATTTTAATTATTTGCAATTATCATTTTTATATTATATTTTTAATCCCTCTTTCCATTATAATTTTTTTAAATTAGTAATTTTTATTTTTTAATTTGGTATAAAAAATAAATATATTTATATAAAAATAAATAATATATATTAATATAATTAAAATGAAATATAATTTAAATAAAAAACTATTATTTAAATAATTAATCATATTAAATTTATATAAAGTAGAAAAAATACATATTTTTTACTTTTATAATTAAATATTAAAGTAATATATAATAAAAAGTAATAAAATAGATATATAATAAATATAATTTATTTAGAATTAAATTTTTATTATAATAATATTTATAATTATGTTTACAATTTATATTTTGGATATAATATTTAATATATATTTTATATGATACTCAATTTATTTATTATATAATTAGTAAAATAATTTTATTTTATATAACTAATGATTATATTAAAATAAATATATTTATATTTTACAAGTAATAAATTATATTTGTCATTAATAAAATATATTTATTATAATTTTTAGATGGCAAAGATAAAATGTTAAAATTATTATTAATTAAACAAATAAAAATAATTTTATACTTTTATTTATGAAAAACATGAGAAATTATTCTTACAAAGAGAAGTATTGGTAAGTAATTTATTATAATTTGAGGAAAGTGAACCTCCTTAAAAAATTCTACTCCCTTTATTTTAGTAATTAGTGAACAATTAAATAATTCAATTATTTTTTACTTTCTAAAAATTTTATTTTTCATACTACTTTTACAAGTCAAATGGCCTCTTAATCTAAACACCTCTTTTTTTAGTCTCTTACATATTGATTTTGTATCAATTTCGTCTTTTAAAAAATATAAGTATTATGTAAGTCTTCAATTGATAATTTAGTATATTATTTTAACTTTTTTGTCAAAATAAATATCAATTTAGTATATTATTTTAGTTTTTATCAAAATAAATATTAAAAATTGAAAAAATTAACAATTTTATATTATTATTGTTATTTTATTCTTCCTTACTTTTTTATTATTGACTAATTATTTTTAATCAAGTTTATTCCTGGAAGATTGTAAGTATCATTTTGATTACTAATTAATGATTTAGTAAACATTTTTGTTCATTTATCAAAGTAATTGATAAAAAATAATAAAATTAATAATTTGGCATTATTATTCTTGTTTTACATCTCTCTACTTCTTTATTATCATATTTCTATACTTTTAGATGATGAATAATAAATAATTTACCATTTTTATTCCTTTTATGAGGGTGTTTAGCAAAAATGGTTGATTCACTACTTTTGATTGATTTGGGTGGTTTTACTTGATTGATCAAGTCAAACAATTGTTTTAGGTATTTGATAAATGATTATTTTGATTAATTAATTAATCCCTAATTAGCTAATTTGAAAGAGTTGAAGAACCAATATTTTAAATAAACTTATTCATACCAATTATATAAAAAGATAAAACTATCCTCAGATTACATAATTATGTATATTTATTATTATACTTAAAATATTAAAGAAAGGAATTCAACCCTAAACCTTAGATTACACAATTAAAAACTTAATCATTAAGTCACTAAACATTTTTTTGTTATGATATACCAATTCAATATATATATTGTAATGTAATAGTTCTTCATAAATAATAAATAATCATATAACTTTTCATTAATTGAATTTATATAATAAAATTAATATAAATTAATAAAATAAATATTACAATATGTTAAATGATTATTTAATAATTTATACACATACATACATGATAAATTTTAATAATTTATTTCAGTAGAATAATTTAATAAATAATAAATTATAATAATATATCTTTAATTAAAAATTTTTACTTGAATAAATAATGTAAAAAGTTTAAAATATTATTAAAATAAAATAATATATTAAAATAAGTTACAAAATATATTCATGTTCTTGTATATTATTTTACATATAAATAACTAAAAATAAATACTTAATTTTATTAAACATCTTTATTTAAATAATTAATTATCAACTAGTTAAATTAATTAATATAATTAACTATCAGCTAATTAAATTAGTTAATCATTAGTATGATTAGCTAATTGTCAAATAGGACTTTTATTTCTATTATAACAAAGAGCTTTTATAACTTTCTATATATTTCTTTATCCAATCAAGATAAGAAGGATCTTTATTGCTAAGATTTTCACCTTTTTTTCTTTTTAGTTTGATGAAAATTGATGAGTTTGGTTCCATTGAAAGTTTAAAACCCTAACTTAAAGAATTCTTAGATTTTGATGTGATTATAATTAAGAAATATCTAATCTAACATCTTAGTATTCTTTTCCTTACAAGGTAAATGGATACTTCATCCTTTGTTGTTGGGTTTTAGGAAATTTAAGTATTTAAGTTGATTTGCATATATGTGAGTTTTATAGTTATATGAACATAAATGGATGATTTTAGTGTTAAATGATGGAATTAAATTAATTTAATGATGCAAATAGTATTAAAAGCATGTGATTAATACATATTTATGAGCCCTTAATGATTACTTATGTGATAAATACATTAATGGTAAGATTTTAGAAGTTGTAATAATAAAATTTTTGAAGCTTTAGTAGTCAACTATATCTTAAAATGTGAAATCTATGAGTGTATAGTTGATTATATGGCCACAAGTTGTCCTTTAAAAGTTATTAATCAATTATATATGATAGTTACTATGAACTATCTAGGATACCCTCTAGAGTTTTATAGTTAATTATAATAATTAATAATTAAGTTCAAAATTGATCAGGGAACACTAGTAGTTGATTATGGACCTAAAATTATTCTTGGAGCACCCATATTCGAATATAATAGTTGACTATACCTAGTATTCATAGTATTATCATGTTATACAAGGATTCAAAGTAAAAGATGATGATCTTAAACATTAAAGTAAGATAATTTACAATATTTATGAGATAAATACATAGAATTATGATGCTAGACATGTAATTATATTGGTCTTATTCATATAATTATGAATTAAAATGAGACATGTGACCATACATGGAGGTATGGTATTATACAATTAATGTAATGAATATGGTATATGACTTATTATGAAAAATGAAAACTTCAAGTAGATTATAAATTGAGAAATGTGAAAAAGGTGATCTAAATATTGGATGATTAATTTTCAATTTTAGGTAGGAATGATATAAGGTTGACTCGGTAAAAAAAAGAATGAAAAAGATAGGAAAGATATAAGATTGATTCAGGAGTTATACAATGAATATATGTATTCCGATTATTACTTATTGCCTTGAATTATGATATGGATAGTGAATTTTAATTGTTCTTATGAATACTTGTATAGTGCATTTATAATAGACGGTTATATGGAAGACTTTTAGGGCTACTGAATGTTACCTTTATAATGTATATGGCAATGTGTTATGCCCTATAAAAGTACAATCAGGCAACAAGATATTATCATGTATTCTAATTTAAATTAAGTATTTATTCATTGAATTCTGGACTTAACCTTTTGTGATTTATTTTGTTAATTCTTTGGTTAAACCTCTACCATTACTTCCTTAAGTTAGATTAGCAAATAGCTTATTGTTTTAGTTATTTAGTAATATTGGATCCTTGTATATAGAATGTTTTTTGGGTCTTATTTCATGTATAAACTTGGATAGAGGATACAAACATTGAATTTTCCTTTTCAGTTAGTTAGAAGTGGCTTTATCTTCAAAGTTGCTTTCACTTCCTTATATTTTAAAACCTTATTAATGAATGAAATATTTTTTTTAATTAATTGTTGCCTTTCTTCTACTCTTTCTTAAATAAATTATTTAGGATTATGACAAGTATAAATAATTAGGTTAGTAAAAATTGGGTAATGGGTTCTACACTAGTTATAATAAGGGTTAAGGTCGTGACATGTATACATTAGATCCATATGCTTGCTTATAAGAGATAAAGTTAATTTAGAAGGATAAGTATAAGCCTGTAAAGAATAAGGATGAATATTGATTATAAGAAAATTTATATACTTTTTTTAATGATTTCTATCGAATGCTATTGATATGTTATGATTAAGTTGTGAAGTTATGAAAATGAAGGTTTTAGCTAAATATTTAAATCTTCTTTAGTGAATATGATATCATGAAATATATAGTGTGGCTATGATTGAGCTTCAATATGGTGTATGTCTATATCTTTTTCTTATAAACAATTTATTCTTTTGGAAGGCTTTCCTTTTTCCTTTGAAAAAAAGTATAAATGCACATTCACTTTTTGGGTAAAATCTAGATATTTCTCATAAGCGAAATTAATTGTAAGCTTTGTATCATGGTACATTGAAGTTTTAATTATTATATAATGATTTTTCCTACTATAAGTTTATGAAAACTTCTCTTACTTTTTTTTAAGGAAAAATTTCCTTTAGGTACTTAACTATTGTCAGTTGGATTAGAAGTAAACCTACTTATGTAATTTGGCACTATGATAAGTTATAGGATAATTGGAGTAAATAAGTTGTGTAAACATATTTGATACATAATGAATTGATATCTGTATATTTCACTTTTAACATTCATACTTAAGCTCTATATATTTATTTCATCAAAAAAATATTTTTGTAAAATATTATTATAAAATATTAAAATAAAAAAATATTTTACTTGTTTAGTATTAAATATAAAGAGTTTGAAAAAAATAATTTTCTTTATTTCAAAAAGAAATTTATTTTCTTCCATTTCTAAATTCTAAATATCATTTTTTTAGTTATCACTATAAATGACATATTATCCATTCATTAATAACCTTTTGACTGAAACAAACGAATGTCTTATTTTAAAATGTGCAATATTATTCAATCGTCTAACACTATTTGAAATTTTAATAGAAATACTTATATAGCATTTAATTTAACATATCACATGGTCGCATAAGTTATACTTTCATATTTGTATGATAAAAAGATATTTTTGATTCCTTAACTTTCATTATAATTTCAATTTTATTTCTTAATTTTTATTTAAAATAAATTTACCTTTCCAATTTTATATGAACAATGAGAAAATTTACTTCAATAATAATGAAGAAGAAATGTTAGACAATGATGATTTTGAATCATCATTAGCATAAATATTAACTAAGCCCTTTTGACAATTAGGTGCAAAAAAAAAATTGCTTACAAGAAGAAATATTACACAAAATAAATTGTGTTAGAAACCAATAGGGAATTTAGGTAATAATGAAGAAGAAGAATAGGATAAAATGAGATTTGTTTCACATAAAATTTAAGGGATAAGATTTAAATTTTAGCAGAAGTTAAGGAATAAAAATATCTTTTTGTCATGAGAACATAAAAATATAATTATATAGGTTATGTAACATGTCAAGCAAGCATTTCTATTAAAAATCAAATAATATTAAATTACTGAGTAATATTGCATATTTTTAAAAAATTAAAAAAGTATATTTACTTTATATTAACTTCAAGAGATAAGATAGAAACTTCAATAAAATTTAATGAATCAAAAATGCATTTTTACCAAATAAATAACAATCCAACGTATGGGTTAAATTAATCTATTACTTGATATAATTTCACAGTAATTTCTAAATCCATCTTTATACTTCAAAAGTTTCCAAATTAAATTTTTATATTTATTTTTTATTTTTAATTAAGCACTTTCTACCATTTTTTATATTAAATTTTGGTTCTATTTAGCATAAATAGTTAATAAGTTAACTAATTATATTAGAAATATTTGATAAACTCAGTCATTAAACTAGTTGAAAAATATAAAATGATATAAGAAAAGTATTAGTATAAATAGATATGTGAATTAAATTTATTTATATTTATTTTAAAATCAAATTACATTAATGCAATTAAAATATTCAAAATAAGAATATAATTATTTAGATTTAATTAATTATATTTTATGTCAATGCATATTTATTTATTCACTGTTTTAATTATTTGCATTAAAAAAGTAAGAAATTTTATAATATTAATTTTTTACATGACAATAATAGGTCATTCATCTCTCATTCCATAAATTGTAGATAAATTATTATCTATGTAGGGTAACAAAATGTGATATAAAATAATAAGAAATATTTTTTGTGAAAATAAAAAAAATACAGGAACCTAATTAAATTTTTTTAAAATATTGAGACCTAATTATAAATTGATTAAAATTAACAATTTAACCAATTATGTAAATAATTTAAATTTAATTCATTATCAATATAAATTTTTTTACTCTATTGATTCCTAAAAATATAATAATTTATTACAAAATTAATATTAATAAAATTTTTTATTATAGTAAAAAAATTAATAATTTTTTAATAATATAGCAATAGATAATAATATAAAATTCATCTATATGAAGAATGGAGCAAATTTACATCCTTATATAAATGCCACTTAAAATTTCGCTTTGGGAAGTAGATAGTTAACCATTTTTTTTCACATAAATGCCACTTAATAGTTAATACAAAACACCATTACAAAAATTTACCAAACCAAAAAAAAATCACAAAAATAGGTTTCAAAGCCGAACGACAACTTAAACATTGCCGTTTCGTCCACTGAAGCTGAAGCAAAACCAACGCTCTAAATC
The DNA here is from genome assembly GCA_020226215.1 of Sindora glabra. Lineage (NCBI taxonomy): Eukaryota > Viridiplantae > Streptophyta > Magnoliopsida > Fabales > Fabaceae > Sindora > Sindora glabra. The sequence continues at coordinate 122,597,361 of CM035225.1, forward strand.
CAGCTGGTAAGACCTAAGGAAGCCATTCCTTTCGTTCAGTTCTAATTTAAATTGATATAGCTGGACCAGTCTCTGTGGAAGTAAAAGTATTTGCTTAGACGATAATCTCAACGTTGAGGTTGTCGGAATAGGTTCAAATAGTTGCATACTGTTGATAATTTGATGGAAGACGCTGCAAAGCTACCTCTTCCAGAAGCCTTTCTTGAATTTCTGGAGGAAAATGGGCTTGACCCTTCAATCTACACTGCAATTGATTCCACCCCGCGTTATATTCGGTAAATCATGCGTTACTTTAAGGAATTCAAGTTGAAATTTTCTTTGTTCTCCAATTGCTTCCTATTCCAATTTAATAGATTTTAGTCATTGGTTAATGACTGCTAAGTTGATACAAATGTTTTCTATTATTTGATTTCTCTGCTTCTGGTAAAGCTTGAAACCAGGTTGTGAAGCTTGTCTTGAAGAGGTTGAAGCAGAGATGAAATGCAAACTCGATAAAGTGGATTGGTTGCCTGGGTTTCGGTCCCTCCCACCTGATATTCAAATTGCTAGCTCAAAATCATACAAAGAAGGAAAGGTAAGCAAAAATCAAAAGGAAAAATTATATGTTATGTGGATGTCATGGAAATGATGTAAAGTCTGAATGCTGGAGAATGGGATATGCGAACCTGGTTAGAATGCTAGAATTCCAGTGTTTCATTCAAAGTTCTTATATTTATGAAAAACCTTTGATACACATTCTTCTGCAATTTATTGTTCCTTTTGAATGTCATGCTGATACCAAATTTTGTTCTTCATGATGGGTTCAACATCAGATATATGGAATTGATGCATCTTCTGGAGCCGCTGTTATGGCTTTGGATATTTCAGAAGGGGATCATGTCCTTGATCTATGTGCTGCTCCTGGTAGATGCTTTTCTTTTAAATTCATGTTGAATTGGTCTTTGCTGGTACTTTTCAACTGATTTGCTGATTGCTATATCTTAATATTCAATGAAATATTTGGTGCTACAGTAATATGTTGCAAAAATCATTCTGTTGTTCCAGAGTTATAGTGATTCCAATAACCTTTATGCAATTACATTTTCCAGGGGCTAAACTATGTATGATATTAGACCTTCTCGGTGATTCAGGCTCTGTAACTGCTGTTGATGTTGCCAGACATCGTCTGGCAGCTTGCAGAACGATGCTTCAGAAGTATATGCTGGGTGATCGATGTCGACTTTTTGTTGCTGATGGAACAACATTTTCCTTAATTCCTTCGAGATTCTGTTCAGGCTGCAAATCATGTAATCAGACAAAAGTTTTGCAATAAAGTTGTTTAAACTTTGAATGTGATCTCACAACCTATGTGATTTCTTCTTCTTGCATTTTTTACATGCTTTTTGATATGTTATCATTATGTCTAGCATTAAACAGGTGAATCTGAATTGGAAGTAAAAGTGGATGCATTGAAGGAGTGGACATCCAGAAGACCATGGAAAGAGAGGCAAAAGGCCAAAAGAGGTGGTCATATTGTCTCGAAGACTCAACATCCTGAACTCATCTACTATGGCAGGCATTCAGGAGTTGTTGGGCTCACTAAAGAAGAAATATACAAGACTTTATGTGATAGTGAGACTGCAAGCTATGGCTATGACAAGGTCCTTGTTGATGCAGAGTGCACTCATGATGGTTCAGTTAAACATATCCAGAAGTTTGAACATTGGGGCTGGAAAACTCTTCAACGCCGTGTACTTGATGCAGAGAGGACGGATAGCCTGCATGTTCTCCAGGCAATTGAGTCATTTTTTCTTTATCCATGCATGCTTTATTTGCTAGTGGCTTTCAAATTTCCATTGTCTTCCCTGCCATAGTATAGTTGCTTTCAATTTCTTATTCTTAGAGTTATGTTGATTTTGCTACATTTGTACCCTAGAGAAGTTCATTGAGGGACTAGTTATTGGAGATTATTCCTGTGGCCTCTTTTAGCCTAAACCACAAGCACTACTAGTTAAAAAAAAAAAGTGCATTGATTTGTTATTCCTTTTATTGATCATCTATCTTTTGTGTTTGGCTGCAGTTGAATCTACTGACTAATGGTTTCCGATTACTAAAAGTTGGAGGATCACTTGTCTACAGCACCTGCAGGTACCTTGCACTTGAACCTCCTTTTGGTTCTTAACTACACTCTAAAATTGCAGAGAAAGATATTAATATTATTATTATATTCCTGTTTCCTAACAGTTGGCTTTTGTGATTGATTAGCTTAACTGTTGCTCAAAATGAAGGTGTAGTGGAGCAGTTCCTGAAGGAAAATGTAACTGCTGGTATAATATTTGAGCTTCTAGTTTTTTCCTTTATAAACAAGGTTTTTTGAAGCTTCAACTATTTCTTTTTGCAAATGCTGATGTTTAAATAGCATTGTGATTTGAATGGAGGAATATTTATTTGTGCTTGGATCTCATCTATGTATTTCTTGCCTTAATGTCAAATTTTCCTATTTGCATGGAGTTATCTTTGATCTTTCGTTTTTTGTCTGTACTTTCCCCTAATGTTATTTAAAATCTTCTTTGAATCTACAGAATTGCGGGACATAGATGCTGCTCAAAATTGGCCTTGCAAGAGAGGTGGGATGCCAAAAACGTGGCGCTTTGACCCATTAACATCACGGACTAGTGGACTTTTTGTAGCCAAGTTTACAAAATTGCACAATTAATTGATTTTCACTTTCGCCCCAAAACTTTCTTTTGCAATATTTATAGATACTTTCTTGTAGTTAAAGAGCTGATGCAACAGGTATTTGGTTGTAGATTATTGTCAACACATGGGCTTAGCCACGCTCCATTGGCTTGGATCTTCTTCAAAATTAGTGTGGTCATCGGCAGCATCTTTGATCTATAAATTTATCCAAGGGAATGTTTGAAACTTTCTACTTGGGGTTTAGATCAAGTGAGCTCATGGTATCTGTTGAAGAGTTTTCATTGATGAGTTATGCTAACTAAGCACTAGTATATTTCAGTGGATTCACATGTATACATATACTGTGAGGGCAGACTGTGTAGAGCATTGCTCTCCATTGATCCGACTAAATTCTTAGAAAAAAGCTAAAGACACCCCCATATACGGCCGGTAATAACTATTATAAACTTCGGTAGTAACTTTCTTAAATTGGGATTGTAACTTTGTATAAGGAATTTCAGAATGTTTTTCACTTTTCATTAGAAAAAGTTATTATTTAAATTTAGAAAAATTATTACCGGGCATGTATGGCTCATGACACCCTCTATTGTGTCTCTAAAAAAATTGAAATTTTTAATAGTCTAGCAGAAGGCCAAAGCTTAACGGGGAGGGAAAATTGTGGTGTAAGCAAACTGGAATACTCAACCTTGCAGCATAGCTAGCCTTAGTGGGACTAGTACCGCTTGGACTGCATCTTCAACATTGGATGGTTTTGTGTATGATTATAAATTTATGCAATCTTTTTTAAAGTCAGTCTCAAATGTGGGGTAGATTGAAGTATTATCTCATTTTCTTTTTCTTGAAAAAATTCAAGCTGCTGCAACTTTGGTTTCCCTTTTCCGAGAGTAATGTGATTTGGATTCGCATGCACCAAGCCATCTGAGTTATGTGACACAGCTCCGAACAAGTTTAGGATGCATTGTCGAACTTGCGAGTTCTTTATAATTTTATGAAAAATTTGTTATTTTTATAAGTTTTTGTAACCTTTCCCCAAAAGATAATTTTTGTACGTGATAAGTATGCAAAGAGTTATAATTCTATTAAAAAGGTTGTATGATATATAGGATATAGATCTATTCAATTTTATTAAAAAATGTGAATTCAAAAAATAAATATAAATTTTTATTATTAAAACAGTATGTTTCACTAAAGGATCATAGATCTCAAAATAGAAGATTAATTTCCTCTCTCCTAATAAAGGGATAATAGAGATAGCAAGAAGGTGGGGCAATAATAGATTGGTTATATATTGTCTTGCTCCGTAGTTGCATTAATCTACCCTATCCCCAATTGTGATGTAAGTTGGTGCCCTGTTTTTGTAATCTCTAGAGTATCGATGAAATTCGAAAAAATTTGACAAAATTTATATAATTTTAAAAAATTAAAAAAATTAAAATTTATAAAATTTAAGTATACACATGATTAATATTTAGTATTTAACATAATGTAATAATATTAATTTAAAATTACATGTAATTTATTCAATTAATTTTAAATTTAAAAATAATTAAGATAAATTTTTTAATTATAAAATTATTAAAATAAATTTATAATAATATATATTTTTAAGTATAATATAAAAATAAAAAATAATTTATTATTTTGAAATATCACGGGATAGGACAGAATAATATTTTCTTATCCCATATAATTATTTTGGATAAAAAATTTACCTCACAATTTATCCGACGGAACAAAAATTCATGTCAAATCTAAATTTATGTCAATCCACGCTTTGCAGGGCAAGGCCCAACATTCATCTTTTTGCCATCCTGGGAAAGAAAATTAAAAATACACGTGCGCAAGTATTCCTGTTTCAAAGCTTAGAACGTTCCCAAAATGAAGTCCAGGTACAATAGTTGCCAGGGGGCGAGATGCATACGTCAGCTATGTTTGTAATCTTACTCCAGTCAACTGGGAAAAGGTAATTACAAGTTTAATATATTAAAAATTAGAAGTTACAATTTTTAATGTATTTAAATTCCTTAAAATTGATAATTACTTTTTTTTTCTCATTGGCGTAGGGGCACGTAATCATGAAAATAAGACGCACATGACGTTTTCTCCGAATTCTAGATCAGCGCGCTCCCTCCTGATGTCACTCATGACGACAGTTTAGAAGAAGATCCTGAATGCAACCTACGACCAATCATTTCTGCAGGCATAAATATGAATATGAATTTATATAATGAGAATTCAGAAATTTGACTATTTTCGGGGGGGAAAAAAAAAGGAAGAAAGAACCTCCCCTTTGCCAACCTCAACGGGAGCAGGAGCAATGGCCGATGACCAGAAAATTAGAGAACCACTCCGTAAGGCTTTTCCTTTCCTTCAATTTCCCCCTCTCAATTTTCTCACTATCCAAGCACTCTAACCAACTAATGTCCATGCGTTTTCAGTAGAAAAGCACTATGTTGGTGACCGCGATCCTCATGCCCCCAGTTTGGGCGGAGCTTCGTCGGAGGCCGGAGAAACCGCCGGCCGGAGAAAACTCGCCGGTTGAGCAGGTGGCACTCACGGTTCCGGTCATTGACGATCCATCACTTCCGACATTTACTTTCAGAACTTGGATTTTAGGAAGTCTAGCTTGCACGTTGTTATCTTTCCTCAATCAGTTCTTTTGGTTCCGCCGTGAACCGTTATCCATAACGTCGATTTCGGCGCAGATCGCGGTGGTCCCATTGGGCCACCTCATGGCTTCCACCATCACTCAAAGAGTGTTCTTCAAGGGAAAGAAGTGGGAGTTTACGTTGAATCCCGGTCCCTTCAACATGAAGGAGCACGTGCTGATCACGATCTTCGCCAGGTTCAGGCGCTGCAAGCGTGTACGCGATTCACATCGTCGCCGCCGTAAAGGTGTTTTACAAGAAGGAAATGACGTTCCTTGTGGCGTTACTGGTTATTTTAACAACGCAGGTGTTGGGATTCGGTTGGGCGGGGTTGTTCCGGCGGTACTTGGTGGATCCTGCCGCCATGTGGTGGCCCCAAAATCTAGTCCAAGTCTCGCTGTTTAGGTACGTTTTCTATCTCCACTTCCTTCTCGGACAAAACTTCTGAATGTGAACTCTCTGTTTTTCCTGCTGGATTTTTTAAAATTCTCCCCTGGCTTAGAGATTTTCGTTTACACGCAACATATCATATGCATAGTGTTTGTTTGCATCAGCTTGACATTAGTACGATTTTGACAATTCTCTCAATTAATTTATAATTCTTTATTGTAATAAATTACTTTATCTAACAAAATGAAAATGATATTTGAATATTATACTGGTATGGAATCAATAGAAAGACCAAAAATTGTATAACTATTCTTTTGGTAATAGTATGAATAGCTTTGAAAACTTGAGTTAAAGATGGCAAATTGTATAATTATTTTGGTTAAGTAAATATTCGGATACATAGGTTCTATTGCATGTACAATTTTTGGCATGCATGGAGCGGTGTTTGAATTTTTTTTTTTTACCTCTGATACATGCGGTCTGTCAACAGACCACGCTACTGTTGGTCGTTGCATGTTCCATTAAACCCATTATCTGGCTGTTAAAATATTTTTCATGAAATGGGTATTTGTAGTAATTCATGCCTAAAATAATATAATTTCTTTCATGGGCTCAAACCAGAATGAAAATATTTTATTTGCAGGGCACTGCACGAGAGAGAGGAGAGGAGCAAGGGAGGCTTGACACGTAATCAGTTCTTCCTCGTAGCATTCATTTGCAGTTTTGCTTATTATGTTCTTCCTGGCTACCTTTTCCCAATGTTAACATCATTGTCATGGATTTGCTGGATGTTTCCAACTTCCATTGTAGCCCAACAGTTAGGTTCAGGGCTGCATGGCCTTGGTATTGGTGCTATTGGCTTGGACTGGGCAAGCATAAGTTCATATCTTAATAGCCCTCTTGCCAGTCCATGGTTTGCTACTGCTAATGTTGCTGCTGGTTTTGCAATTTTCATGTATCTCGTTACTCCTTTTGCTTATTGGCTCAATATTTACAAGGCAAAGAGATTTCCCATATTCTCAGACGGACTATTCTTTTCCAATGGCCAAAAGTACAACATCTCGGCTATAGTAGACTCTAATTTTCACCTTGACATGGAGGCTTATGAACAACAGGGTCCTCTCTATCTCAGCACCTTTTTTGCCTTATGTTATGGCACTGGTTTTGCTTGCCTGTCTGCAACCATTGTTCATGTAATCCTCTTCCATGGGAGGTAAGCCAAGGATTTCACTCTTAATTAGTGATAGGGTGCTTCATATGCTTTCTATTATGCACAACTCTGTGCACATTCGGTATAGTTTGTGTCAAATTGGTTCAAAACAGTTGGGCAATCATGTGTGCATGGGTGAGAGGGCAATGAATGGTAGGAATGCAAGTAACACTGCTCAAACCAACTTCTCTTTGTCCTGCTACAGGGAGATTAGGTTTATTGAAGTGGTTAAGAGCTATTTGTTGTGTCAAAAGTTTACATAAGTGATTTCATTTTTTCCTGATTGCTGCAGAGAAATACTTGCAGTTAAGCAAGTCTGCATTCCAAGAGAAGAAGATGGACATACACACGAGGCTGATGAGAAAATATTATGAACAAGTTCCAGAATGGTGGTTTATTTGCATTCTTTTTATTAACATTGCCGCGACCCTTATTTATATGCTATTACTACAACCGATCAACTTCAGCTACCTTGGTGGGGTGTCTTTCTCGCCTGTGGTCTTGCTATGTTTTTCACTCTTCCAGTTGGAATCATCACAGCTACAACAAACCAGGTGCAATTTCACCCTTTAGATATCCACAAATTCTCCATGGAACAGGATCGTTTGTATGAAAGTAATGGTTGAAATTGATATACTTCAGAAGACTTCTAAATATAACATCACCTAGCTAACATGGAAGGTTCTCTTTGCTGAACAGACACCAGGCTTGAATGTGATCACAGAGTATGTCATTGGGTATTTATATCCAGGCTATCCAGTTGCTAATATTTTGTTCAAGGTATATGGTCACGTAAGCATGAAACAAGGCATTGCCTTTTTGCAAGACTTCAAACTCGGCCATTACATGAAGATTCCTCCTATAGCAATGTTCATGGCGCAGGTTTGCCTCCCATTTCTCCCTAATTAATCACAAACAGAACAGCAAAGAAAATGTTTGTTGATGTTCCACAATCCTTCTTAATGGTACATTAATTGTTTCTCTTGCAAACTTCACTAACTGCGAATTTTGCAGAATCTGATTTAGATTTAAGTTACTCAATATGCACACAAATGCACCTATTGTGCATTATCATTTTCCTTAAAATGCTGCTTTGCTAATGAGACAGGCTCACAATTTGGTGCCTATCCCTATATGTAGTTTACGTTAGTCTGTTGATTGTCTCGTACTTTTGGTCTTTGTCAGGTTATTGGCACCATCATAGCCGCATTGGTGCATTTGGGAACAGCCTGGTGGCTCATAAACACTATCCCAAACATATGCGACAGAGAGTTGCTTCCAGCAGGCAGCCCATGGACTTGTCCAGGTGATCATGTGTTCTATGACGCATCTGTCATATGGGGTCTGATCGGACCTCGCAGGATTTTTGGAGATCTTGGACACTATTCGGCCATCAACTGGTTTTTCTTGGTCGGTTCCATAGCTCCTTTGTTAGTTTGGCTTGCACACAAGGCCTTTCCAGAAAAACAATGGATTAGACTCATTACAGTGCCTGTGATGTTTGGTGCAATAAATCAAATGCCTCCAGCTACAGCTGTGAACTTCACTAGTTGGATTCTTATTGGATTTGCGTCTGGGTTTGTTGCCTATAGGCATTATCGTAATTGGTGGAGTAGGCACAACTACGTGTTATCAGCAGCACTTGATGCTGGATTGGCTTTCATGGCTGTGTTGCTTTACTTGTGTTTGGGCAGTGGGCACATAAGCCTAAAGTGGTGGGGTGGTGATTCCGATGGATGTCCTCTTGCTTCATGTCCAACTGCTCGAAGTGTCCTAGTTCAAGGTTGTCAGCTTTTCTGAGTCAAGCTGCGGAATTGTGTTGTAGTAGCAGTTAAGTTTATACACTAAAAGATAGTTTTGTGCATAATCTTATGGCAAATACCATTCCACATTAGTCCTTCAACTTCAATGTGTGTAGCGGTTGGGTATAGATGAAATTTTAGCTATGTTTGTAAAGAACAGAAGATTGATGCAAATATGGATAGTTTACTCCGAGGATTATAGGAATTCATTGAATTGATGTATTCTCTCTCATTTCTCTCAGCATGCATACTTTTATTGCGAACATGTGGTTGGAGCTCAAGAGTGTTTGGTTTCTGGGGGTCCAAGGCAAATTGTCAAATAGTAATTTGTAACTGCTGTATCGAATATATCATACAAGATACGATACAAAATAATTCTATCCCTATACTTGGTTGGATGGAAAATTAGGAGAAAGGAAGAGTATTTTAAAATTTAAAATTTTCTTGTACTTGATTAGAGGAAATAAAAAAGAGAGAAAAGAAAATTAAAAGGTAGATCTTATGGTGGTTATTTTTCCACATATTAACTTTTTAAAATTTTCTTTTATTTCTATTTTTCATTAATTAAATTTTAAAATATTTTTCCTTACTCTTCATTTTCTCTTACAACAAGCATAAGGAACGAGTTGTATTCAATCAATAGTTAAGTTTTGAAATAATTATATAGGTAGCTGAAGTGCCAAAAGGTGGGGCGTTTGAATCATCCAGTTGTTCTTTATACATTGGGATTTGTATTTTTATTTCACTCATTTGCTTTAAAATTTGAGAAAAAAAATAATCCTAACAATTCTCAGATTTGGTTTGGATGGAAAGAAGGAAAATTTTAAAATTTAATCTTTTCTTTTATTTAGATAAAGAGAAGATAAGAAGGAAAAAATTTTATTTAGATAAAATATGTGATTATGAATTTTTTAATTAATTCAAAATTAAATTTTTTTTCTTCTATTCTCTCTCTAATTTAAATTTAAAAAATTTTCTCATCCTTTGGACCAAATAGAAGGATAAACTTCTTGGAGATCTAACTTCTCATGGAACTCTTCTAATTTTTACCTATAATTTGACTTGTAAATCTAGCCAGTTTTTTCTCTCCCATAATGTTAATTAGACTTGTCAAAATGGGATACCATAACTTTAGTAGGCTAACTCAATGGGTAAAAATTGTACATCGGATTAGTTCTAGATCAAACTACTTTTTCATTAAGTTAGGTTCAAATCAGATTGTTATAGTATCAATCCTAATCCTAATTCCAATCCCAATCTCAATCTTAATCCTAAATTGACATTTACTAGACAGGTTTAGGCAGGTTTTAATAATTTATTACATTTTATTATTATTATTATTATCATATTAGTTATTTATTTATTATTAATTTTATATTATTAATTAATTAAAATATATTATTATTAAATATAATTATATTTTATTATTATTATCACTTAAAATTTTATTAAAAGGATGAAATTAAGATAAATTTATTAGAATAATTGAAATAAAAATTATATCTTTTTAAATTTTAAAGAGATTAAATATGAATTCTTTTAAAAAAGAAAGTAAGAAAATTTTTAAATATTATTGTAGTGTTGTTCCTAATTTCTTAGGATATATTGGTAACTTTTCAATATATTAAAATTTCAAATTAAAATCTCATCACTTTTAATACACAAAAGAAAATATTGATGGAACATAATTTGATCACTTGTAAAAAATTGTTTATAAAAATGTATTTAATTTAAATAAGCTAAGTTTGGATTTGAGATATAATAATTAATAAAACTTGTAATCAAAATCATATATTAAAAATTTTAAGTGATTAATTAGTACTAAAAAACTTTAAAATTAAAATTAAAATTTCTTCTTATAATTATTATGTATTATTGTTATAATTACTCTTATTATTATAAAATATAATTATATTTTATTATTATTACTTAAAAATTATTATTATTATTATTGTTATTGTTGTTGTTTAATAGAACTAAAAATAATAAAGAAATAAATTAAGATATAATAATTTTTAATATGGAAAACCTCCTTAAGAAGGGTGAAAATCACATGACCTAATTTAAAAAAATTTCACTATTAAATAAAATAAATACAAATATTTTGCTAACTAAATTTATAATATATGAATATGTCACTATTTCTAATTATCTCATTCCCTTGATGATGATTCATCTTCTTGCAAATTATTTTGTTACCTATCTTTTGCATCAAACCAATCCTTTAAACAAATAATTATTTCTAAGTTATGATCATTTATAGATAATACGTTTATCATCTAAAATTCACTCATTAAAAGAAAATATGCTTTCTAAATACTACTGAAGACATTGGAGGAGTTAATATATCACGTGCTATAAGATAAAATATAAGATATTATGTCATTTATGTTTTCCATCATTCTAAAATGGTAAAATTTCGTACATTAGCTACAATAGGTTTAAATAAGTAAGAACTTAACTCATTATTGATTAAGGGAATATCATCAATTAAATTAAAGAAGTCATCATATTATTCACGAAATGAGATACTCGTTTTTTAAGAAGATAAAGAACCCATGTATGAATGTCATCGTATTCTTCACGAAATGAGATACTCGTTTTTGAAAAAGATAAAGAACCCATGTATGAAGAAGATAACTCATTATTGATTGAGGGAATATTATTAATTAAATCGAAGAAGTCATCATATTCTTCACGAAATGAGATACTCATTTTTTAAGAAGATAAAGAACCCATGTATGAATGTGAAAAATTAAATTTATTGTTATATACTTAAAATATTTCTAACAATAAATTATTTATATCATTCATGTAAAACTCTAAGTCAAATTCATATTATATATTTTCATGATATTTTTATAGTAATTTTTTTACTCTTTTTTTTTTAACTCTAGGATTCATAATTGCAATTATAACATATAAATGAGAAATATTTTTAAAGTATTTATTTCATTCTAGTAAACATTTATTAATAATAATTTCAAACCCATTAATACTTTAAAATTTTAAAAATATAAAACTATAATCAAGTAAAATACCAAGTATTGAGTGAGATGTCGAATAATAAAAATCAGATAAAAAATTATTTACTTTATAAAATATTTATAAAAATTATAAGTAAATTTGTGTCCTTTCCCATTCAACATTTTTAAGGTAATGATTAACTTAAATTTTCATTGAATAAAATTTCAATGACATCTTTATACTATAAATAAAATTTCAAGGTGTTTTGAACCCAGGGTGACGTGGCGTAATCATATGCGTCTAATTTTGGTTAAGTAATCACAGCTGTCCCTTAAAATAATGATTTCAAAAGATAGAGTAAATTTACGAAAGGGAGTATAAAGTAATGAAAATTACAGATACAACCTAAAATGCAAAATGAGTGTGTTCCATGTCATTGATGATGGGGCAAAGAGGATGGCAATTGTTTAGGGTTAATTCCATGTCAAATGGGCTGTTGTGTTCAACTTATCATCATCGGAGCTCCTCAAATCGGCAAATTTCACGGCCAATGGAGCAACCTACACTAGAATAGGATTTTCGTGCAAACGGAGACTAAAACGCCATCAATCGCACTAACAGCAGAGGGTCATGCTACTGGTATTTAATCAATCCTTTATCTGATAATGGTATGGCCAGTTTATCAATCTAGAATAGATTCTAGCAGGGCAAACTCGTCTTCTCCTATAATTAGTCCTTCGGAGCATTCTAGGAAAGGGGAGGGATTCACCATTTCGTTTAAGTTTTATTTGCAATTGAAAGTTCAGTAGAAATTTACCTTTAAAATTGCATTGATGAATTTTTTTTCACATCTGTATAATTAATTAGGTCTCTGTTCTGAAGCATAAGATCTATATATGAATTGGAAGGGCATTTCATCCCTCTAAATTTGCATTGATGATGTTCTTACTGTCGCTTCTGCACCTAATGTAGATAAGATCCATGATAAATAGGTTATTATCCTCCTGTAGCGATGCTTTATGTAACCTTTAGTTGACGGATCTGATAAATTAACTTCTGGGTTTCCTACAGCATGCATGAAGTAATGTAATCTGTAAATTTCCCTACTAATCTGTTTAGGGCCATCCTCCTAGCAGCACAAAGCTAGGGATTTTTCTTAAGGAAAGTCATGCCGAGTTATTTAAGGTAACGTAGGAGACTAGAATGCTACTTAATTCAGATAATGGCTCTTCCATGCCCTAAGTAGCATGGTACTGTAGTAGTTTTCTTAGGTTGGAGATGCGGTTGTGGAACTTGTTCTGTTCTTATGGATAATATGGGTGATATCTCAGCACATATATTGGCAAAAGACAAAGATCATGCTTGCTAAGTTTTCCAACTAGATGAAGTGGGTTCTTTGTTGAGTGAAATTCATCTGGAAGAATTTTGTATTATTTTGATACTTGATTTATATCCTATAATGGTTAATGCTTAATGCTAAATATTTAGCCTCATTGTGATCTTTCGTTTTAGGGAGGTTATGTTACCCATTTGCATAAATTACTTTCAATTGAATCAAGCTTAGGGGGGACCCTCTTCCTCTAATGATAGTATGTAATGCATAAGAAGCATGATTAACTAATTGTGATTTACATAATTGTGAACTATGGCTCTAGTATAAAAGGCTACTAATATTAATACAAAACTTCAAAGTTTATAGATTAAGAATGCTAGTATTTGGGATCTGTTTCTATTTTTATGTTTCTTCTAAATGTTTTTATTATTTATTGGTGTAGGTTCTGTATGTTGGGGATCACATTTGTGGAGATATAATGCACAACAAAAAACCTTTTGGTATATTCCACTAATCCTAGCTATTTAGTTATTTCGATTAGATTTTGCTTTATCATTGGATTTATTGGTGAATATGGCATTACTCGTAGTCATATTTTTAGTATGAGTATATACGACAGGAATAGTAATAGAAAATGAAAATCATCTACGAGAGGCCATGATATATAAGTCCAAGTAATTCTTGTCATGTCTTATATCACTATTTGGTTGACTAACAAACAATCCCAATATCGTAAAGTCCCACTGTCCCACAATTTGTCTATCTAATTCAGTCTGTGAAAGTCGCAGGGATTGATGATTTCCCCATAAGTTTCATTTTTCAACTGAAAGGTAAAATTGTAAATCCCTTGTTTACCTTGTGTTTGATAATATATTATTCAAAAAATGAGATTCTCCTTCATATGTTAGGGTAACTATTTGTGAATATGATATCCTACATCTGTTTGTAAGGAGATTAAGTGGAGAGCAACAACTCATTCCAACATGGGAGGGCCAAGTGATAGTGATATTTTCATTTTAATATTGCTGATGGATGCATAGTAAAGCAAAAAGTGAAGGAAATCCTTGATTGGAAGTTAATTAACACAGGTGTCACCTTCCAGGTTGTGGCTGTATATAAGATTTAGAAGCTCTTTGATTTAACTTTGGTTTGGAGTGTGTGACAGAGTGAAGCAGTGAGCGTGTGTCAAAATGCATAGATCATCAATGAGTAAGAGTAGATTTACTTGAGGAAACTCCACATGACATTAGAGGATTGAATTCTGATTGAGGAAATTTAGTTGAACATCAATAGAAAGGGAATCTCTATTAGCTCAAGTCAGTTAATACAAGATGGTTATAAGATTCTCTAATTTATCAATTTTTAGATCAAGGAGGTTAAGTTCCACGTTCTCCTTGGTAACCTGTGTTAGTATCGGTGGTGGTGTCTTTAAAGAGGAGAGTACTTACCTTCTAGGATAGCTATCCTATACACAGATTGTAATTCTTTGTCTTCCATTTTTCTGATTGGAATTTAACTCATGTGATTCTGGCAATGTGAGATATATAATTTGTGGTGAATTTAGATTATTAGTCATCGATGTTGTTTAATATATAACTTAATTTTGAAAAAAAGTAAATAATGAGACAAAAAAATTATAGTAGATATTAGATTATATTAGATTTTATAAGTCAAATTTTATTTTTAATCATGTCTAATATTTTATAGTTTTTTATTCAATATATATATATATATATATATATATATATATATATATATATATATATATATAATGTGTGCATATAATCTTTTTTGAAAAAATTGATATTCATTTTTACCTATTGAACCTAACCTAAATGTGAAAAAAGAAAAAAATACTAATCTTATTACCACTAGCCAAATAGTCTAAACCCATATTACCCGGTACCCATTACTTAAACAAAGATCAAACTTTTTGCCTTACTCAAATTATCTTGAATAAATTTGAGATTCTATTAGCGTCAGTAGTAAACTACTAATGTTAGTATAAAATAAACTTATTTACACTAATTCAATTAGTAGTTATCTAATGATATTTATTATATATACTTATTTTAAAAAATTGATGACAAAAATATATATATTTTTTTAAATACCCATGAAATTATACTCCTAATGTTAAAACATATGAAACTATTTATTTTAAAATATCAATCCGTAAAACCTAACATTGCAAGATGACTACTAGCTTTGGTATTAAACTTCTGATGCATGTAGTATTACTACTAGCGTAGGTAGTCTTGGATTTCATTAACATCCCTAAATCCTAAAATTTAAATTCATGATAAATTTATCCAATGATATTTTAAACTTTTGACGTTAGTAGTTTATATTTTAATAAAAAATTGATATTTTAATATCAGTCCGTAAATCCTAAAATTGTAATTCATAATAAATTTAATTTTTTTTACACTAAACCCTAATAAATATCAATCCATAATAAATTACGATTAATAACATGACACTAAACTCTAAGTGCAAAAAAAGTGTCTATATCAAACTTCTGACGTTAGTAGTTTATATTTTAACAAAATATGATTTAATTTATTTTAAAATATCAATTGGGTAAATTGTAATTTGTTAAAAAAAATGACCACTAGCATCGGTATTGAACTTCGGACGTTAGTAGTTTATATTTTAGTAAAAAATGAATGATACTATTTTTTTTTAAATATCAACCCGTAAATCTTAAAATTGCATTTCATGATAAATATAGTTTTCAGTTATCGAATGACACCTAGCGTCAGTATTAAACTTGTGGCGTTTATAAAAGTACTACTAGCATTAGTAGTCCTGACCTTTCCTATATTTATCCCCCAATTGTAAATTTGTGATAAAAATTTTCAGTTATCCGATGATATAAAACTTTTGACGTTTGTAGTTTTACGATTAAGTAGTCAACATCTTTCTATGTTTATATGATATTTTAAAATATCAATCCTAGATTCTAATGATATTTGTATTTTAAAAAAATACTATATATTTCATAACTAATTTAAATTTTCAGTTATCAATTTCATAATCATGACTTGGAACATTGGTAGTTTAACTACTAGCGGTAGTAGTCATTCATTTCTTAACTACTAGCGTTGGTATTAAACTTTTGACGTTGGTAGTTTAACTACTTGCGGTAGTAGTCATTAATCCAAGAAAGTACTTGAACCTCATGACAAGTTTCAAGCTTAACCATCTTACTAGGTTTCAACATAAACCCTAAATCCTATAACTTACTAAATAACCATAATTCTATATTTATTCAACTTTTTAACTAATTATTAAATAAATTTCCTAATAGTATCTATTATTAATCTAATGGTAGTTTTCTTTCTACATTATAAATGTCTAGTATAAATCTTTAAATAAAAACAATGCCTATTGATTTTAACACTAATTAGAATTAATACAAAAAGTAGAAAATTGTTAAACATAATATAAACTTTCTTATTTTTATTCAATCCATTTTAAATTGATAAAAAAAATGGCAAACTTAACAGACAAGAGTCATAAAATATAACAACTCTAATAATATTTTAACGAGCATATTTAAAATGTTAAATACCTTTTCAACCTTGATTCTGAAATAGGTGTTCAAATAC
The DNA here is from genome assembly GCA_020226215.1 of Sindora glabra. Taxonomy (NCBI): domain Eukaryota; kingdom Viridiplantae; phylum Streptophyta; class Magnoliopsida; order Fabales; family Fabaceae; genus Sindora; species Sindora glabra. The sequence goes on from CM035225.1 coordinate 122,614,004, forward strand.
ATACTGGTTTTTTAGGAGTTTTCACTTTAATAAGAGAGTGCAACATATTTATATTTTTATTCATTACAATATAACCCATTGAATGAATGACACTAGTAATTGATAAACAAGAAATGTAATCAATAAATCTAGTCTAAGTGTTGAATACCAAATGACTCTCTTGCGTTAATAAAAGTAAAATTCTAGTGTGGCTTGATCGTGACTCGATTTAAAAAAAAAAACTTTGGGCTAAATCGACCAAACTGAATTTCATTTGTATAACTATTCACTAGTTTCAGCATGACTCAATATTTTTTTTAAAAGAAATCTGAGCTAGAACAACCGAATTCAATTTTACCTATGTATTGATTCGAAGTTTGACTTAGCTTGACTTGCATTATTTCAATTTTTTAAAATCTGAATTTATAATTATGATTTTAGAAAATTTCTTCCAATCTAAAGATTTAGTAAATAATTTGTTAATTGTTACATTTATCTAAGACTTTTCTTTGAAATCTTCTAATTCAAAATTGATTTATTTATTTGTATAAATAGTGGTTCAATTTACATTTAACTTTTATCAAACTTAATGTCAATAGATTTTCCTTTTTTTACATTATATGAAATAAAAAATAATTGAAGTGTGGAGTTTGATCCAAAGTCTTTTAACGTTAGTAGTCCTGAGCCATTACACTAAAAAAATAATAATTTCCCCGTCGACCTCAATCCTAAACCTAAAATCCCTCTCGTCTGCGCGATGAACCCTGCCTTCTTTTATTGCATTTGATGAAGGTGGACCCGGCCCAGTCTTCCTACGTTAATAGTCCTGGCACCCTAATAAAAAATATAAACCACACCAGAAGCGTTAAGCAACCAGGACAACGCTTCTGGTGTCATTCCTGCACAAGCGCAAATATAAGGAAAGACGATAAACAGATGACAGAAAGACTGCAAACACTTCAAACAATTCAAAGGTTTCATAGCATTCAACCCAATGACATATTCTTCCAATGAAGCTGGGTTAGGTCTCTCTCACACTCTAAAAACCTTATCTTCACATGAGTACTGCATCTATGAAATGAAACAGAGAGAATAAAATATTCTTTAGTAAAATGCTAGTTTGCTCCAAGCTTACCACGTAGCTCAAAACATAATGCTATCTAGCAAGCCAACTAGTTCTGAAGTTAAGGCACCTATGTTTGATATGTGAGGGACTAAAGGTGCTGGGAGGGACTAATTTCCAGCAATCCTTTATCAGAAGCATTGGAGTGCAGTAGGTGGCAGTATCTATAAGTTTATAGGAGGACATAAGGAAGATATTAACACCACACTCATTGTGCTAATCCTAAGATAGAGAAGCCTGAAATTCTTAACCAATTCAGATCGATCTCCCTATGCCCACTAAGCCTATGCTTCTGGTGTCATTCCCACAGCAAACACAAGGATGACAGGATAAACATATCACAGGCATAGCAAACGCAGCAAACTTAGAAATACTAAGTCAAACAAATATGCACAGACAAACAGTCAAATAAAAAAAATACTAAGTCATCCTTCCATCATTTCTAGATTCATGGATCTTGCGCAAAATTTTGAATGTCAAATTGATGCAATGGTAGGATTCTTAAACCGATCTGGAATTCTAAGGGTTCTCCTCAAACATCTTTGGGGTGGTGGATGGTGCTGCCCAGTTCCTATCAAATTAGCCTACTGACGGGGAGGTAAAGGATGTTGCCCAACCTCTGTCAAATCAGGCTGTGTATGGAGAGGTGGATCATCAACTTGGATCATTAAAGGCAAGTTCTAATGTGTTTCTTACCAATTTGTAGAACCACCAATGCCTACATAACTATACTAATGCAATAGGCATTTAAAATATTTATTTGTCATAACCAAAGAAAAATTTAAATAGTACAAAGCAAAAACTACAGTTTTGGAGTGCAAAGATTATTGAGACAGACTACCAATTCGAACTGGGATCTTCCCACAGGTATAACAGGTCAAAGTTTGAAGGAAGATACCATAACAATGTTCTGTTTATAAAAGCCCTTTGCACAATGCATACAATCATGTCCAAGCTATATCACAACAAATTCATGCATAGATGACCAATTAATGATATATACCTTCCTATTTAAAACAATAGATATTACAATCATAATAATGTACTTAGCTCTGAACAATGCATAAATTTCTTCCAGTTAATTCAACAATTGTGTGGATTGTTAGTTACAGAAATTTTGATTTTGTACCTAGGTTTCTAGACAAACTCCAATTGACGACCTGCAGAAAAATGCTTCCTTCACTGTCAAGCTTAAGCCCTCAATGCTTCATAAATAACGCATTACAGGATGGAATCCCCTCCAATTACGAGGTGCACTACTCTTGTTAGTTGCTAAGCCAAGAGTAGTTAGGGCAAAATTGGCACCTACATAAATGTATGCAGAGCTTCACCAATCCAAGCCGCAAACCTCACACAACTTCTTCCAAATATTATTTAACTGCAGTTGCGCATCTATGATTTCGAATCCTCGGCCATGGCAGAATGCAGCAAACTGCTATTGTTGATAGGTTTTGATGCAGCAACGCTCTCCACGGTGTCTTTCTTTGGGTCACTCTGCTTTTCCGTAAGCAAGAAAAGATATTCGTTGCTGATCAGCAAGGGACATGACTTGGCAATGTCGCTTGTGCCACGTCAGATACGATGTGCTCATAGTAGGGCCATTTTGGCAAATTTGCCCAACTATTTTTCACTGTTAAAATTTTTTATTTTTTTGCATGATAATACAGGTGGGCGAATGGCATTCCGCTACATGTCCTGGGTTTCAAACCTAGGGTTCCTACGAAGACACCGTAGCAAGCACCGTACAAACATCTTATGAAGGTGTCTTAGGTTTTCTAGATATTTGAATACATAATTATTTTCAATCATGCTTTCTAACTAGTGATGATTTGATATATAAAACTATATTTCTAAGATTTTGTATAAGTATAAAAATAACTTTTAATGCATCTTAAATAACTAAATTTAAAATATAGTATACACATCTAAGATGAAAAAATTAAGTTTCAAAAATAAAATTTAAAGTTGGAATTAAAATTTTAATAGCACTAGTATTAGTAGATTAGTAGATGCATTATCAAAGGTAATTAAAAATATTTTATTCGATATTATGTATTTATTACAAATATTTTTTATATAAAAAGCAATAGTAGATATACTATGTAGTGGTTGAATTGGTTTAAAATAAATAATTTTTCATGTAATATAAAATTATCATCAATATAATGGATATTTACACAAATATAACCCATTTGAGATGGTGATGTTCAAATATCAGATATAAGTGCAATTCTACTTTTAAATTTAAAAAAAAGTTAGTTAAATTCATTTTTTGCTCTTTAAAAATTTTATTCAATTTATTTACACTCGTATTCTTACTCATATCACACCATTGAAGATTAAAGTGTTGAAGAAAGACATTTAATTTTGAAGAACTAGTTACACTAAAAGGTATTTTAACATAACAAATCCATTTACATAATTCATACTCACAATTATCTTGATTAGGTATGTTAGAATTTTTATTTAGAATATTTATAATATCCATATACTTAGAAGAATAATAACGTCTTATTATACTAGTACCACTATAACTATCATAGTTATAATTTTTTGAATAATATTTGTAAAATACTTTAATTGCGCTATCTACATTTTTTAAATCAAAATGATTTCATATTTTAAAATTTTTTAATTTTTTTGTTAAATTAGATGAGGATGTAAGAGTATTTACATTTTTGCAACTATGAGCATATTGTGGAGATGGATGTTGAAAAGGAAGAAAAGATGATGTGAATTTGGATGTACTTAAGGAAATATTTGTAAAATTGTTATTTAAAAAATTAGTAGTTATATTTTCTAAATAATTTTGATCATCAAAATAATTTTGCATATTATTAAGGTCATTCAAATTCATAATTAAAATTTATTAATAATATAAAAATAAAATTACTAATATTAAATTTAACAAGAATAATAATTAAAAAAATACTATAAAAATTAAAATATACAAAAATTAATAAAAATATAAAAATATAAATAAAGATTAGAAAATGATTAAAAAGTATCATTAATATTTTCCTTTCAAATGAAAATTTTAAAATTTTACAACTTTGTACATCGCATCTGCCTTCAATATTCAATATTTATAGAGAAATGGAAATTATGAGAATGAGATTGAAGAAAAAAAGAATGAATATTTATTGTGTGAATTGAGTTTGATTGAGAAATGAATTTGAGATAAGTAATTATAATAGTATAAAATATATAAAATATTTAGGGAGAGGGGGGCCGTTGCACAACGGTGCAACTACTAAAACTCTAACTACTCAATTGTATTTGTATCACATTGGCATTGCAGATCAATAGATGTTATGTAGATCCCATCATTCACGTGATGGGACTTTTCCAACGGAAACAAAGGTGCATTATTCTCGAAGCTGCAATTTTGACGAAATGGGGAAAAACCTTATTCAATTATTCTTTTCTCCTCAATTAGTATCGTTAAAGTTTAATGTTAATATATAAAAATTAAAAATATAATAAATAATTATAATTTTAAGAGATATGAATTTTAATATATTAATATAATTTTTATTTTTAAAATTTTATATTTATTTGTCTTTTTTAAAAATAAAAAATATTTATTTAAGAATAAATATTTTTTATAAAAATGTAAATATAGTACATTAAAACAATAGAAAACTTGCTTTATATTTAATGTTTAAACGAATAAAAATTGATAGAAGATAAATTTTTTATGTAAAAAAAGAAGTTTTTTTTATCATCATAATTTTTATATTGTTTTTTAATTATAAAGTATAAAAGTATTATGTCACTCTTTTACTTATATATAAATAAATAAATAAATAAATAAAAATTTTCTATAATAAAAACCTTCCTCACAACAAATAGATCCCATGATGCCAATAATTTATAAAAAAAGTTAGATATTATTTAAATTATATACTCACAATATAAATATTTTACTGTTAGTTAGATTTTTTTTTGTAATGTTCGTTAAATTTAATATAGTTAAATTGTGTGCATTATATAAATGAATTATAAGAGAGACATACAAGTTGTAAGGTATACAAAAAGAAAGATTAATTGTATTTAATGCACTTGAATTGCATGAATTGAGTAAAGGATGATATATTTTTTATTTAAATTTAATTTATTATGATATAAATTAATTTTATATCATCAGTTAAAAAATTTATGAAATTTTTTTGTTATTATTAAGAATTTTAATTATTATTTATTAAGTAACATATTTTTTACTATTATTAATAATATAAAATATTTTATCATAAAAATTAAATTTATATTTTTTTGACTGTGACTTAAGTTGTTAAAGTATAATTTTAATATACCAAAATTATTATTTTAACATACATAAAAATTAAAAATTAAACATATAATAAATTAATCATTTATTACTTATTATTATTATTGGGTTAATGGGCTAACTTAATAATTTAATGGACTAATACTTATCAATCACAATCTTTTATTAAGTCGAGCTAACCAGTTTCAGTATCTTATCAAATTAGGTTACTGTTATCGTATTTTATACTAATTCCTGTTCTCGATCAGATAAAATTATACCAATTCTAGATCAACTTATTAAATCCAACCCATTTTGATAAGTCTAATATTAACTATCTTGACTAAATGAGCTTGAGAATAGTGCTTAGATATTTTTTTATTTTTGTTAACAAGTTCCCTGTTGTGTATGTAAAATTACTAGATGAAATTCAGATTTTATTTTTGATTTCACTCAGAGTATTTTCACACTTTTTTTTATTAGTTATAAGACTACTTTTTTTTCAGAAAGAAAATGATAAATTCTTATTAACAAATAACAAGGATGCTTTCAAGATTCCTGATCTTTAGCCAGTAGGAAATTGGAATGCTTTGTATTCAAAACCTTTTACTAGACTGGAAGCCTTTGGATTTAGTTTGCTTCCAGCCAACCAATAATTGATGATATGAGATTTTCAATACAATTATCTATATCATTCTTTATAATAAATTATAAAATTACTTAATTAATTTTACAATCCACCGACTATGTCATAGTTGTTAAAATAGTTGATTTGTCTAAACTTATAATAGATGGTAACTGAAATTTGAATGTTGTATTAAATTAGATATGTTTAGCTGTTTGTTGCCTCTTGCAGGGAAAGAACCATGTGGAATTTCAACTGATGGATTAAAAGGTCCCTTTTGTTGCATGGGATGACTTTTGATGGATAGATTCTGTGAGAGGGATAATATGCATTAAATTTAGATGTCTGTATTATTATTTAAGGAAGACAGCAGTAATTTATTTTCTGGTATTTGTGGCTGGTCCATCCACTTTTCTCCAATTTTTCTCCATTTTAAAAATTTTTTTTGAAGGTGGATTAGAGAAATCATTTAAGGAGAGTGACAACAAGTTTTGCCTTGTAGCTCGTAGGAACCACTGTTTTCTGCAACTCTGCATGTAAAACTGATCTTCCTGTTCTCAATACGATTATGCCAGATTAACACAAGTAAGGCTCAGTCTTAGTTTGCATACCAACTGTTTGCAGCAATGATCCTTCTAAGCAAATGAAGACTGTTTACTTCTTGATTATGATTTGGTTGAGTTTCAGTTTCTATGAACCAGATACATTTTGTGATCACGTATCCAGTTGTCCTAAAATATGAAGACAATCAGAAACTGTCAAACTGAGAAATTAAATTGACTACCAATTTTCTGAAAAGAAAAAAAGGGGAAAAAAAAAGAAAAAACCTTGCATTTTTTCCGGCTTTCCCAATGTTAACGTGATTCACATTGTCTCCGTCGTGAAGGTGATTTTACAAGAAGGAAATGACGTTCCTTGTGGCGTTTAACAACGTAGCTGTTGGGGTTTGGATGGGCCGAGTCGTTCCGGCTGTACTTGGGGGATCCTGCCGCCATGTGGTGGCCCCAAAATCTCGACCAAGTCTCGCTGTTTAGGTACATTTGCAATCTCCACTTCCTTCCTGTCCATAACTTTTCGGGCAAAATTTCTGGATGTGTACTCGTTGTTTTTCCTGCTGCTTTCACTGGATGGGAGTTTTTTTTTTTTCTTTGAACACACAACTAGATCATGTTTATAACTAGCTTTGCATCTAAAATTTTGAGGAAATTATGAAATTATAGATATGTATAGTTCCTTTATTACAAGAAATCACTATTTTTAAAAATAATTGAGATCATGTTTGAATATTACTGGCGAGGATCAATAGAAATTAGAATGATATTTGATACAAACTGTATAATTATTATTCAATCGATGATTTTTTGGTTTATAGTTTCTATTGCATGTATGGGCCTTACAAATCAATCTCGCTACCATTCCCGTTAAACACGTTGCTTGATGGTCTAAACCAAGTTGAGGGTTCAATTAAGAACTATTAGTTTGCTAGGGATGCCTGTTTGAAATAATTTTCTTGAAAATTTGTAGAATAATTCATAACTAATGAATTTTATAATTGGGTTTAAAACATTGATTTGCAGGGCACTGAACGAGAGAGAGAGGAGAGTTGCAAGGGAGGCTTAACACGTAACCAGTTCTTCCTCATAGAATTCATCTACAGTTTTGCTTCTCATGTTTTCCCAGGCTACCTTTTCCCAATGTTAACATCACTTTCGTGGATTTGCTGGATGTTTCCAACTTCCATCTTTGCTCAGCAGTTTGGTTCAGGGCTGCATGGTGTTGGTCTTGGTGCTATTGGCTTGGACTGGTCCAGTGTATGTTCGTATCTTGGTAGCCTTCTTGCCAGTCCTTGGTTTGCTACTGCTAACGTTGCTGCAGGTTTTGCAGTTTTCATGCATGTCATTGTCCCTTTTGTTTATTGGTTCAATATGTACAAGGCAAGGAGATTTCCCATATTCTCAGATGGACTTTTCTTGTTCAATGGCAAAAGGCAAAACATCCCAGCTATATTAGACTCCAATTTTCACCTTGACATGGAGGCTTATGAACGTCAGGGCCTAGCACTATATTTGCCATGATGTGTGGTATTTATTTTGCTTGCTTTCCTGCGACTCTTGTCCATGTATTCCTCTTCCATTGGAGGTAAGCCAAAGATTTTTCTCTTACTAAGTGTGATATTTGCATCTACACAAGGCATAGTGTGGGTATTATGTCGTGAATGGAAATCTGCATGCAACACTATTCTGTTCATTTATAATTCCAGTTTAATAAGGATGATAAACTTCTCTATGTACTGGCGCAGTGAAACAAAGTTTGTTGAAGTGGTGTTGAGCTATTCATTTGCGTCAAAAGTCTACATAAAAGTAGTTTTCTGAATGCTGCAGAGATTGCAACTAAGCAAGTCTGCCTTCCAAGTGAAGCAGATGGACATACACACAAAGGTCAGGAGAATATATTATAAAAAGTTTCCTGAATTATGGTTTTTTTCCATTCTTTTCTTTAACATTGCGGCAACCTTAATTTTATGTGACTACTACAATGATCAACTTCAACTGCCACGGTGGGGTGTCTTCCTAGCCTGTGGTCTTGCAACGTTTTTCACACTTCCAGTTGGAGTCATCACAGCTGCAACAAATCAGGTGCAGTTTCTTCCCTTCAACCTTTTTTGTTTTCACCAATTCAACAATAGTAACCATGTTGAAATTAATCCTTCTCACAAAATGGTGGTAAATAAACTTTCTTCTTATCAAATATACATGCGCATTTATATGATAAGAATGGTTGCAATTGATAGACTTGCGCAAAACATACAACTGAAATTGGTTTTATTTGTGCCTTTGTAATATTTAAGTGGCATGAGTCTATTACAAAAGTGCTCGGCTAACATGGGGAATGTCTGATTGCTGAATAGACACCAGCCTTGAATGTAATCACAGAGGATGTCATTGGTTTTTATATCCAGGATATCATCCATTTGCAAACATCTTAGTTTTCTCTTCTTCCAGAACGTTGGCAACAGATCAACGTGTGGATGAAAGTGCTCCGTAAAAATAGGAGAGCAGTTTTTCTGCTCAACGTCCACCGGATTGCACGGCTTCTTGATGGGAGAAGCTGACAATGTGAATATATATAAATGGAACAAGGGTCCCCGGGTTTGGTTTTATGCTCAATTATTTTTCTGAACAAAATACACCATTAACACAGCACAAACCAGAACCTGGAAGCACCTGAGTTCAAGGATTGCAGTAACTATTCGGTACAGTTTCTTGGAGCAACTTCTCTGTGCAATTTGTTAAAGCTATGGCTGGAGGTAGGCTTCCGCATATCTAACTTAATTTTATGCTTTAACTAGGATATATTAAGTATCTGAGTATCCTAGATATAGATAACATTTGGTATCAGAGCATAAAAAATTGCTTCTACCTTGATTATGTGCAGTAGAAAACAGAGCATATTGTTTGATTTCAATTCTATATACATGCTGTTTTTATCATGTTTTAAGACTAGAATTGGATAGCCCATAAAATTCTAGAGGATTTAGGCTCCTAAATTTTGAAAATCTGTTGAAGATTACATAAAACATGTTCTGGTTTTTGGCGGGTCTGTTTCTGGTTGGAACCGGGTCGACATCGGGTTGGGTCGACCCGACTGGAGGTTGAAGACAACCTTCCTTGTTGGCCAACGCCGAGGTCCCATGGCAATTAGAGTGATCCCGTGATTGAGAGTTCGAGCCTCTGTCACCCCATTATATACATTTTCGGGCCACTGATTTTGCAGTTTGGTGGGCCTTTGCCCATTTGAATTGGGCCATCAACTCTCCTCGACTTAGGCATGCTCCAAACGTCGTCGTTATACTGCCCACTGGCGGAACTGCAGATGCGCCTTTTGCTCCGGCGAACTCTTCCTTGTGCTTTTGTCGCAGCCGCAACCTCTTCATCCTCTAATTGATTCGATTCCAACCGATCTATATGGGTTGGGTAATGGCTCCCTGTGTTCATCCTTTGAGGATTCGGCTAGGGATGTAATTCCCTTTTCAATGTTCATATGAAGATATGTTTCTTCACTGTTTCCGAAAGTGGTCGTTTTTTTCCCCTCAATCCAATGCGATTGCATTCTGGTTTAATCGCATATCACTTTGTATTTGTGCTGATCTTAATTTATATCCTACTGTTGTTTCGAGTGGGTGTTTTAAATGCGGAAATTTGGCTTTGTTGAGCGAAACATTGAGCTTTATATCTTCACTTAACTAGCTTTGTCATATCTCGAAGACGGTACCCTGCTTGTATAATGCGTTGTTTTTCGTTTGATGTTGCACGAGATCATCAAAATATGTCTACAAATTTCCCTCTATTTGTGTAGTTGGAATATCAGCCTTATAACTTTATTAGATTAATCTTATATTTGATGTGCTAGTGTGTTTTCATGATCATGACATTTGTCTGCTTTTATTTTTCTTAAATAAATAAGAGTATTGTTACTCATACAATGACAATAAATTTGGAAGTATACTGTCGTGTACCAAATGTCATGATTATTTAGAGGCAATATATGTTTTTATGGAGAAAATTAATTTGTCACATTTATTCAAGTGATTAATTAATATTTTTTAAATTTTCATAGAGAAATGCCTATTTATTTATTTTAAGTATGTTTTAAAATATTAAGTGATCCGTATAATTTTAGTTTAATTAAAACTTAGCCACAGCACTTTTGATTATTCTAAAATTATACATAAAGCATTAGATTTAAATCTAGGATCATATAAAGAAAAATTGACATTAATTGTAATTAATCATATTCAATATAATAATTATTATCCCGCAGGAATTTTATTATATTTAATATGATTAATTAGGGTGGAATAGTAAATTTTCCTTTGTCTTAATCTACCCACAGGAATTAAGATAGGGGATATAATTTGCTAGTTTCACTAACTTTATACATAAGCCTAATTAAATAAAACTAAGCCCACAGGCAGTTTTGTTTGTTACTAGGATTATGTTTGATAGATATGTTTTGTATTGGTAAGACATGTCATATGAAATATTTTTTAATTGCCTCAAATTATTAACATAGCGTGTAATTTTATGCAACTTTTCAACCTCTAAATATCTCTGATTTTCAAGTTCCTGAATTGAATGGTGATAATTATAAGATATGGAAGGGGGAAATTCTTCTTCAACTGGGGTGGATGGACGTGGATGATGCAATAAGAAAGGATGAACCTCCTAAACCCACTGATAGTAGCAGTGCAGCTGAAATAGCACTTTACGAGCGTTGGGAGCGATCAAATCGCCTTAGTATGATGTATATCAAAACTAAGATTTCTGCTAGCGTTCGTGGGTCTATCGGAGAGCATCAGAACGTTCGAAATTTGCTCAAGGCCATTGATGAACAATTTGAAACTTCAGACAAGGCTTTGGCAAGCACCCTGATGACGAAGTTATCATCAATGAAGCTTACTGGCATAACGGGTGTACGAGAGCATATCATGTAAATGAGGGACATTGCATCTCAATTAAAAATGCTTGAGGTCGAGATGTCTGAGTCTTTCCTTGTGCACTATATCCTAAACTCTCTGCCGCCTCAGTATGGACCTTTCAAGATTTCCTACAACACACATAAGGAGAAATGGACAATCAATAAACTTTTGTCCATGTGTGTATAGGAAGAAGGGAGGCTTATTACAGAAATAGGAGAAAGCGCACATTTGGCAACACAAGGGAAGACCAATAAGCAAGCCAACTCAAAAGGAAAGGGAAATGCACCTATTCAAGGCAGTATAAAGAAAGAATCCAAGTGTTTCTTCTGCAAAAAGAAAGGACACATAAAGAAGAACTGCAACAAATTTAAGAGCTGGCTTGAAAAGAAAGGTATCTCAATCTCACACTTTTGTTATGAATCTAATATGGTAGATGTTAGTAGTAACACATGGTGGATTGATTCTGGTTCTACAATCCATATCTCTAATACCTTGCAGGGCTTTCTAAACCAAAGGAAGCCAGTGGGCAGTGAGCAGTACATCTATTCAGGCAACAAGATGGGCTCATTAGTTGAAGCTATAGGAACTTGCAGACTAGTTTTAGATACTGGCTTTAGTTTGATATTGGAAAGGACTTTTTATGTACCAAGTTTCTCTAGAAACTTAATTTCTATTTCGAAACTTTTGCCTTTCGGATATTCTTTTGAATTTTTAAATAATATGTTTAAGTTATTTTATAAATCTAATCTTGTTGGCAATGGTACAATTTCTGATGGTCTTTTTCGAATTCAATTACAAGACAGTATACCTAATGATTCAATGCATGTTTCTAGTAGCATAGGTATTAAGAGATGTATTACTAATGAAGATTCCTTTATGTTGTGGCACCGTAGATTAGGTCATATCTCAATAGAGAGGGTTAAAAGGTTAGTAAAAGATGGAATACTTAGTACGCTAGATTTTACTGACTTTGAAACTTGTATAGACTGCATAAAGGGAAAGCAGACTAATAAAACCAAGAAAGGTGCCAAGAGGAGTACTACCATTTTAGAAATCATACATACAGACATTTGTAGTCCAGATTTGGACTCTAGTAGTCCAGATTTGAACTCTAGTAGTCCAAAATACTTTATCACCTTTATTGATGATTATTCACGATATATGTATCTCTATCTGTTGAATAATAAGAATGAAGCATTTGATGCCTTTAAGGTGTTTAAAGCAGAAGTAGAGAAACAATGTGATAAACAAATTAAGATAGTGAGATCAGATAGAAGTGGTGAGTATTATGGTAGATACACTGAAGATGGACAAGCATTAGGTCCATTTGCTAGATTTCTTCAAGAACATGGGATTGTTGCCCAATACACCATGCCTGGGTCTCCAGACCAAAATGGTGTAGCTGAAAGAAGAAATCGAACACTATTGGACATGGTAAGGAGCATGCTTAGCAGCTCTAAGCTTCCTAAGTCCTTATGGATTGAAGGCCTTAAGACGGCAGTGTATATCCTTAACCGGGTTCCAACTAAGGCTGTTGAAAAGATACCATTTGAGTTATTTAAAGGTTGGAAACCAAGTTTAAGACATATGCGCGTTTGGGGATGTCCGTCTGAGGTTAGGGTCTACAATCCACAAGAAAAGAAGCTGGATCCTAGGACTATAAGTGGTTACTTCATTGGGTATGTTGAAAAGTTCAAAGGATATAGATTCTATTGTCCATCTCATAGCACTAGGATTGTGGAATCAAGAAATGCAAAATTTCTTGAAAATAACTTGATTAGTGGGAGTGATCAAATTCAACATCCAAATACCGAGCTTGATTATTTTGGTTCTTAAGCTTCCACATCAAGTGATAGATTGGTTGTAATTCATGCCCCTCAAGTACCATTGGGTATTGAACAACCAATCATTGAGGATCCACAACCACTTGGCCATAACCAAGTTGATCCAGTTGTTGAACAATTACCAGAAACTGTTGAACAACCAATTGAGAAGCATGCTTCCCAAGAGGATGCTAACCTAACATTAAGAAGATCAACTAAGGAAAGGAGGTCAGCAATTCCTAGTGACTATGCTGTGTATTTACAAGAGTCTGACTACAATATAGGAGCTGAAAATGACCCTGAGACGTTTTCACAAGCTATTAACTGCAGAGAATCCGAATTATGGTACAATGCTATGAAGGAAGAGATGGATTCCATGGCGTCTAATGGAGTCTGGGATCTTGTCGAGTTGCCTAGTGGTTCAAAGGTCATAGGGTGTAAATGGGTCTATAAGATGAAAAAGGACTCATTAGGCAACATCGAAAGATATAAGGCAAGACTCGTGGCTAAAGGATTCACTCAGAAGGAAGGAATCGATTACACAGAGACATTTTCTCCTGTGTCTAAGAAAGATTCCCTCCATGTAATAATGGCATTGGTTGCCCAATTTGAACTGGAACTGCATCAGATGGATGTGAAGACGACATTCCTCAATGGGGATCTAGAGGAAGAGGTATATATGAAACAACCTGAAGGATTCTCCTCTAGTGCTGGTGAGCATTTAGTATGCAAGCTTAAGAAATCCATATATGGATTAAAACAAGCCTCTCGCCAATGGTATCTTAAGTTTCATGATGTTATTTCCTCATTCGAATTTGTGGAAAACGTCATGGATCAGTGTATAGACCACAAGGTCAGTGGGAGTAAAATTTGTTTCCTTGTGCTGTATGTGGATGACATACTGCTTGCAACCAATGATAAGGGGTTGCTGTATGAGGTGAAACAGTTTCTCTCTAAGAATTTTGATATGAAGGATATGGGTGAGGCATCTTATGTAATTGGTATTAAGATCCATAGGGATAGAACTCAAGGTATTTTAGGTCTATCACAAGAAACCTATATCAATAAGGTCTTAGAGAGATTTCAAATGAAAGACTGTTCACCAAGTGTAGCACCTATTGTGAAAGGTGATAGGTTCAATTTGAATCAGTGCCCGAAGAACGATCTAGAAAGGGAACAAATGCGAAACATTCCGTATGCTTCAGCTGTTGGAAGCCTTATGTATGCTCAGGTTTGTATAAGACCTGACATTGCATTCGTAGTTGGAATGTTAGGAAGATATCAAAGTAATCCAGGAATGGATCATTGGAGAGCTGCAAAGAAAGTGATGAGGTATCTCAAAGGTACCAAACATTACATGCTGATGTACAAATGAACTGAGAATCTTGAAGTAGTTGGTTACTTAGACTCGGATTTTGCCGGATGCGTTGATTCACGAAAATTAACATCAGGATACATTTTTATGTTTGCTGGTGGAGCTGTGTCTTGGAGAAGCACAAAGCAAACCTTAGTTGCTACTTCTACCACAGAAGCTGAGTTCGTATCTTGTTTTGAGGTAACTTCACATGGTGTATGGCTGAAGAGCTTTATTTCTGGGCTTAGAGTTGTGGATTCAATTTTTAGGCCATTAAAAATTTATTGTGACAACTCAACTGTAGTTTTTCTGGTTAAGAATGACAAAAGTGGAAGTCGAAGTAAATACATCGACATCAAGTACTTAGCCATTCGGGAACGTGTCAAGGAAAATAAAGTTACCATTGTACACATTAGCACTGAGTTGATGATAGCAGATCCTTTGACAAAAGACATGCCACCGTCAGTGTTTAAGGATCATGTATTAAGGATGGGACTTGGTACCATCTTAAGTCTTTGATGTATATATACATATTTTTGTAATAAAACTCTCATTCAATTTAAGTTATTTTTCTCATTTTTGAGTATACATTTATGTTTAGAGAAAAATAGCATTAAGAGGACCCAGAATAAGTATAAGACTTATTCATTAAGTTATGGTGGGTTGAGAAAGCAAAATGTATCGTGATACATGGGAGGTAATACTCATAGATAGAGGACCTATCATTATGATCCATACATTGAGTTTTCTCTACTTTTGAATACTTTTGATTTTTACGGATCAAGTGGGAGAATGTAGTAGTTTTTTCTCTTCTTCTAGAACGTTGGCAACAGATCAACGTGTGGATGAAAGTGCTCCGTAAAAATAGGAGAGTAGTTTTTCTGCTCAATGTCTACCGGATTGCACGGCTTCTTGATGGGAGAAGCTGGCAACGTGAATATATATAAACAGAACAAGGGTCCTCGAGTTTGGTTTTATGCTCAATTATTTTTCTGAACAAAATACACCATCAACACAGCACAAACCAGAACCTGGAAGCACCTGAGTTCAAGGATTGCAATAACTATTCGGCACAGTTTCTTGGAGCAACTTCTCTGTGCAATTTGTTAAAGTTATGGCTGGAGGTAGGCTTCCGCATATCTGACTTAATTTTATGCTTTAACTAGGAAATATTAAGTATCTAAGCATCCTAGATATAGATAACATTTATATCCAGGATATCATCCATTTGCAAACATCTTAGTTTAAAGTATATGGCAATGTAAGTATGAAGCAAGGTATTGCCTTTTTGCAAGTCTTCAAACTTGGCCATTACATGAAGATTCCTCCTAGGGCAATGTTCATGGCGCCGGTTTGCTTCCCATGTCTCCCTCATCACAATAGAAAAAATTGCAATCTTTTAATGTTCCATTCTTGCCAGTAAACTGCGAGATGATCTTATACTTTATTGAGAGTGGAACTATAGACATTCATTGATTATCTCTCACAAATTGTCACTCACATGCAGAAGCTGATTTAGATTTTCATTTCATATTTCATTTATCTCGCATATTCATATTGTGGTGAATACACACACAAGTGCATTTAAGTATATGAACTTTAACGCATGTACCCTTTTGCGTAGAAATGCTACTCATTAAGTGAGCCTGGCTCACACTGTGGGGTACACCCTCTTTTCAGTATGAAGCTCTTGTGGGCCAGTTCCATTTTGTAAGTAACACCGCTATATTGAATCACTTTAGTTCTTTGATCATTTCATGTCTTTGTCAGGTCATTGGCACTGTCACAGCCGCATTAGCGCATTTGGGAACAGCGTGGTGGCTCATTAACACCATCACAAACGTATGTGATAGAGAGTTGCTTCCAGCAGGCAGCCCGTGGACTTGCCCCAGTGACCATGTGTTCTATGATGCATCTGTCATATTTGGTCTGATCGGACCTCGCAGAATTTTTGGAGATCTTGGACATTACCCTCCCATCAACTGGTTTTTCTGGCTAATTCCATAGCTCCTTTGTTAGTTTGTCAGTCATGAGGCTTTTCCAGAAAAGCAATGGATTAGGCTTATCACAGTGCTTGTGATGTTTAGTGCAACAGCCCAAATGCCTCCGGCTACAGTGGTGAACTACACTAGCTGGGTTTTTATTGGATTTGCCTCTGGATTTGTTGCATACAGGTATCATCGTACTTGGTGGAGCCCGCATAACTGTGCTATCGGCAGCGCTCGATGCTGGATTGGCTTTCATGGGAGTATTGCTTCACTTTTGTTTGGGAAAAGGGCACATAATCCTCAAGTGGTGGGGTAGTTACTCTGATGGGTGCCCTCTTGCTTCATGTCCAACTGCTGAAGGTGTCTTAGTTCAAGGATGTCAACTTCTCTAAGCGAAGTTACAGAGTTGTTGTGTTGTAGTAGGATATTAGTACTAGTTAAGTTTACAGAGTAATGATAGGTATATTTAATGACAGATTGTGCACAATTTGAAGTACAACTGTACACAAGGACAATGCAGGTTAACTGTCACGACTACATGACAATGTGCGAATACTATTTTCTCATTTAGAAAATGCACGCGTAGTTCTCCATTCTTCAATGTGTTGGTGTTGTATATGGATGGAATTTATTATGTTTTTTGAATGTATTTGTGGATGTGCAAGAATTCACCGAATTAGATGTATATTCTGCAACTGCTGCAATATGACTGGCAAAGCTAGAGGATGTCCTGTTTCTGTGTGTACCAGACAATTGTCAAATAGTACTTTTCAACTGCAATATGAAATTTATAATGCATGCTGTAACAAATTATTCGTTTGTAATCTCTTACATACAATTAGTTATTTTTTGCACACAGTAATTCCAGTGAGTTCTCACTCCCTTGTAGAAGTTTCATCTATAAGGTGATCCAATACTACCAAATTTGGATTTCCTGTAATACGATGCGAAGCAAGCTAATTTATATATTTGTCCCCCTCTCCATTCATGACAAATACGTTTATATGTAAAATTATAAAATTAAAATAAAAGAAATTAATATTTAATAATGGATTGTAATCTGTTCCTAAAGCAACATTGATTCCATATTATTTGTGAGCGTATATTTGATAATTTAACTATTTTTATCATTATTTGAAAAAAAACTAAATACTAGAAGTATAAATAAAATTATTTACAGCAATACTTATTTTTAATAACTGTTAAATATTAATATTAGGGAAAATGCATTGCAATAACATCTCATTTTTTATGAATTTGCAGTAGGAATAATTTGATAATGGTTATATTTTCATCCTTCCTATAGCATTTGTGGCAGACCGGGCGAGTTCTGATGGAAGATATGGAATTGATTGTGCAGTTGTCGTTTGGATAGCGCTGATATGGACTATGCTTCTGGTCGTTGGCGCCGTTATTTGTCGTTTTGGTCTGTGTTTTCTGTCTCTGGAATTTCCCAAAATGGACTGGGGGTCAAGCAGTCTGCTGGCGCTGACGATTTCTCTGGGGTGAAGCGCTGATCAAATCCATCGCAGTGTTGCACCTCTAGCCACCACACTTAGAGACAGGAAGGAAACCTAGTTCTAATGGAAAACAGAACCAATGAAAAAACTTCATCTTTGAGATGGAAAATCCTTCGCCAAGCTCTCCGTCGTCACCCTTCTCCAAACGCAGGTCTGCGTACTTTTCTCTTTTTTTTTTTCCTCTGAGCTTCAAAATTCAATATTTCAAGGGGTGTGCGTGTGCGTGTGCGTGTGTGTACAGACACACAGCATTTCATTAAATTGCAATATTTTTGTTTACGAATACCAATATTGATGCATTTTTAATTGTTATGCCAAATGAATTTTTGCAGATGAACACTCTCAAGTGGGCATTAGGCGCATTTCAAGAAGGACCACTCATGGCTTCAACTTGATACCCTGTAATGTACTCGATGAATATGAAACAAGTGATTGTGCTGCTTCAGGGGATGTTCGCATTTCTTATACATTACCCGTCCAAGGAGCTCCCAAACTCGTTTTGACGTAAGTTTATATCTGTCAATACTTATCTATTGATTTTAATTCTGTCAAGCTTATAACTCACTGGGTATTTTGGGCATTGATTATAATTGGAGCCTAAACTTAGTTAGAACATAAATCGATTATTTTTTATTATCATTGCAATTCTGCCCCACGTTTAGATTATATAATGGCTAGGAAAGTAAATTTTACTTTCTCGTTTCATGAATAATTTTTACAAAGATGTTCTCCTGTATAATATTTGAACTTGGTATTTATATGTTATAATGTTAATTTGGTATTAGGATTTATTTATCTTAACAAAGAAAAATGGTGTTGGTTTGGACGTCGGAAACAGTAGTTAGTGATTTGTGCATGCCAATTTAGAATAACTTTTTGTGGCGGACTTGGCAATAATTAGGCGTGAGTTTGTGTTTTATTTCATACTTCATAGATCCTTGACATAAATGGAATTGAATACTAATTAATTTTAAATAAATTTTTACTCGCATATACATTTTTGTGCAGACAAAGATTGGATAATCAAGCTCATCTCAGTGATTTTGAGATCTGTAATAGATACAACATTGATAACACTGGACTTCTTTGTAAGTTTTTTGATTTTCCTCGAAGTGATTTTCTGTTATTGATTTACAGGGATTGATAATACCTGTAACAAATGCCTCTGTTGTTAACATAGAATATGAAGAAATAGTTGATCCTTTTCTTTTACTGTTGTAACTTAGAAAAGTTGGATGCGGATGTGGAAGATTTAGTGGTGCATTTTTCAAATAATGTGCTTGTGACATAGTAGCTCTTTCATATGAAAATTAGTTTTCATGCCATGAAATTGCTCTCTCTCCTTCCCTCCTTTCTTTTCATTTATTCTTCCAAGTTGTGGGATGCTCAAAAATAAAATTAAGCTTATGGGAGACACAAATGCAATAGTTGAAGGGAAAAGGGCTTACTTTTCAATAAAGTGTTTTGTGATAAGATGGATGCATTATATGAAAGATGGTTTAGTGGCACTTTTGTGATCAAGCAGAATCTCAGTAAAGTAGTTTATTGGAGGGATATGAAAAACTTTGTGATTAAACTGAATATATATTTTATTTGTATGATCAAGATTTTATGTTTTCTCCCTTTGTCTACATGCTTGTGATTTTGCGGAGACAAATTCTTGATTTTATTATTACTATGTGTCAATCAGGAGAATCAACGTAAAATATGTCATTAAGGCATGATTACTTAAGTAAAGGACTGCTAAATTACTGATGTTACTGAGGAATGTTCTTCGTTTAGTTTACGAACCATTTACATTTTAATTACCTGATGAATTATCTACTAATTGATGGACAGTAGCTCTAGCATAATTTATTTATTTATTTTGATCAATCTCCCCTGCAGTTGTATCTTGTCATTGCCAATCTAAGAAAAAGCTGGAAGGTATTTTGAAACCCCTTCCTTACCGTTTTTTGTGTGGAAGAAGAATGTTTCCTTTTATGCAGTGGGAGAAGATGGATTTCAACGCTAAAACATTTTTCTGTTTCTGTGCATAATTGGATTGTACTAAATTTTTTTATCATAACTTTACTGATGTTGATAAGTTGTACTTTTCATGTGCTTCTATTTTAAGTGTTAACTTGAACCAAAGGAATTGGATGTGTTAAACCGAATCATAATTGATCATTCTTACTGTTGTGCCTGAAGGTAGCTGGCCATCAGAAGATGTTCTTGCCTACCATTGCTTGTCACATGCAAATCTATTTAGGTAATAATATTATATAGCTTCATCAATTTTATTTATTTATCTATTTTTTCTCAATAACTGGACTTATTAATTTTTTTTTTAGTTTTGCTTGCATCAAATTTATTTATTTATTTTCTCTAGTTTCTGCTTATATAATTTGAGTGAATTGCATGTTATAATGTTAGGTCGAAAAAAGTTATTGAGCTTGGGTCTGGTTATGGCTTGGCTGGATTTGTTATTGCAGCTTCTACTGAAGCATCTGAAGTTGTAATATCAGATGGAAATCCTCAAGTAGTAAATTGTATCCTTTTTTCTTTTGGTCTTATCAAACTGTACTTATTATTATAGTGTTTTGAACCTTCAAAATTTAAAATAAAGACATCATTTTCTGGTACATGTATCTAAACAGGCATTATAGGGTCTCTTGGAGTAAAAAAGGTCCTCGTTTCTTTAAGTGAAAAACATAAGGCTGCCACGCTTATACCTTGTTCTTTAAGGAAGAACGTACCATAACATAGATGTGATCTGTGCGAAATCTTATTCAACGGCATAATTGGTTTCATAGGAGTTTTTATGCTTTTATACTGCGAAGTCATTTTTCAGAGTTTTCTCTAGTGGAACATGGTGTTTACTTATGCATGGACAGCTTGGCCAATGAGAGATTTTTGACATATCTGCAAAAGAGTGCAATTTTGACAATTTTATACAAGTTTAGCAGTGACTTTTTCTTGTTCAATCATTCTTCAAATATATGTATATTACAAGTGCAATTTTGTTCAATTGTGTGGACAAGTTTGTTGTCCTATTGCCAAAAGGAGAGAACCACCAAGAATTCCAACGATGGATGATATGGGCAACATTAGCCTTTTGCAGCACAGGGTGATTAGTTGTGGATATACTAGATGAGGGAAGGCTGATGTGCTGTAAATTTATATGCGTGTATTTTATTGAAAAGAGATAATTGTTATCTGTTGCTAGTCCATTTGTGCCTTTCTTTTTTTTTTGTGTGTGGAGTCATTCAAAGAGAGTCACAAGAAACGAGCTTTTCTTAGTTGTTCATAGGAACCCCTGTTTTCTCTGCTTGTGAAACTGATCTTGTTACCTATGCTTATGCCAGATTAGATAGGTAAGGCTCAGTTTTATTTTGAATTACAAACTCTTGTGGCAATGACCCTCTTCAGAAAATGATAACGATTTTCTTCTAGATTTGCAATGGATTTCCATGTCAATCAGATATTCAGCGTAACATTGAGTTTAACCCTGGAGCATTTGGAGATACAATGGTGAAGCCTTTAACGCTTCACTGGAATCGGGAAAAAAATCTGGATATTGCCAACTCTTTTGATATCATTGTTGCAAGTGATTGGTAAGATTATTCCCCTTGAACTACCTCTGTAGAATATAGTTTCTATCCTCCTTTTTAACATAATATGGTGAAAATCCAGAGTGTTGCAAACGAGTTTAACTGATATAGCACTGACTACTGCCTACTTTATGAAAGGTGTAAATGTTTTGCCATGCCATTTGCATTTTTTTTTATCATACTATTGGATAAAAATGAGAATTAGACAAGCTGTATGCATGAGGTGGAAGTGATGAGGTTCCAAAATTCTTGTTTTCCTGTGAAAATCCACATTCTTTTGCGATGATTAAAATTTTGCATTCATGACATGTTGGCAAATGCGATTGTTTTTATTATTTCTTTCAACTTTTTTTTTTCCTCTCCTTTCTCCCTCTTTCTTTTCTTCCTCAAATTTTAATGGCAGATATGCTCTGGTATCAAAATTTATTCACCAGTTGTCAAAAGGAAGTTGTACCTAGTGCGTAATGCATGAGCACATGCTCATTTATACAGCTTGACTTACTTTTCTGTGATCTTTATACAAGTCTTATCTTCCATTTTTATTTATGACTATGATTTGATCATTTTGACAGCACTTTCTTTAAGGATTTCCACAGAGACCTTGCACGGACTGTCAAACTCTTGTTATCGAAATCAGGATCCTCAGAGGCGATATTTCTGTGTCCTAAAAGAGGCAACTCATTGGACATGTTTTTGGACATTATTAATGAGAATGGCTTACATTTTACTGTAACAGAGAACTACAACACAGAAGTCTGGAAGCGACATGAAGGTATCATGAATGAAGAGAGAGAATCTTGGCCAAGCTATGACAAAGATCATTGCTATCCACTCCTAATAAGGATTACTCTATGAACTTTCAGAATCAATTTCTGTGAGACCTGTATACCTTGAAGGCCATTTTCAGATATTTTATCTGGTGCCTGTTTCTATGGACACAAACCACTTACAAGTCTATTTTCCTGACACCCAAAATCTTGTAGACATTTTCTGATTACGCAACATGTTCCATGAATCTGTTGTTGGGGTTACATCATATGCGGACAGCACAATTCCTGATGTTGTCAGAAGCATAAATGACGATAAAGCATGCAACATTAACTAACTCGAAATCATGCTAAACCTTATTTAGCAGTTAATATTGTACTGCAGTGACAAAACTCCTATCATCTTATTGTATATCCATCTATTTATAATTAATGGATGGAAGTCTATATTAATGATAGGTGAGCATTGTTTCAATTGTTTTGTGGAATGCCTTGACCTTATACGGGTCTTACTTACAACTAATTTATTCATCTCAAATATTTATGTTTATATTTGAGAAGGTTGAACACGACAAGCCAGTTCAATTAAACCGAAAAAAAAAAATCACACTGACTCACAAATATATGGATTCAACAAATTCTGGATCTACTCTATTTTTGATTGAAAAGAAGTAAGAATATCATTATTGCTTTAACTCCATAGAAATCTTCTGAATCCGGATTGATTGAGCCCCTATAGTCCCACACAAGGCATTATGGAGATAGTACGGTATCTTGGACCTGCTATTGGCTCTGAAACATTTGACAGAAAAAGATGGTGCAAAAAAAAAAAAAAAAGAAACAAAGAAAGAAAGAAACCTTATCTTCGTTTAATAATCAAAGTAAGAAGTGAGAAAAAAAAAGTTTAAATTTCAGAATAGGTGTCCATGAATAGACAAAGCAACTCCACCTGTAAATGAAGCTGAAATATACGAAAAGCAATCCAATTCCAAAGCCTAATTGGCTCAATTAGACTAAAAAAACTTGATCCAATTGGGGAATTGCTGTTTGCTTTTTTAGTGTAGGCAACAGCAATAAACGTGCCTTGCTTTGTCTTTGCAAGACCAGAGATTTGAATTGAAAAAAGATAGCATTGGCTCTCAGAATTCTTAGCTCTTACGGAATTCACTATTTATTATCTCATATTTGCTTTATGAATTGAGCTTGTCTCCATATATACACTATTATCTAATTTCTTATCACTTTCTCAAGTAGGATATAATCTCATGGCCCAAATTGCTTCTTGCCATATAAAAGAGAGACCTAAAGATGAACCACTGGACAACATTTCAGGATTGGTTTCATATGATGTTTTAGCTGCTACTTTAATCCTATATTGAAGAACCTTGCCAAATAAGAGTACACATTCGGTTTTGTTTATGTCCAAATGGCTCTTAAATTTGTGCTTTGTTACCCAAAGTGACTGGACACAGCAAGATTTCTTGCTCAAGGAATGTGAATTGTACGTATCATTTGAGCTCAAAAGTAGATCTGTTTGAGTTCGTTGTGAGAGGACTGTGAAGAGTAACTACAACTGCGTTGCTTCAGTTTTGTACTTTGAAGCATTTTGGGGATTGCTGCAAGAGTCGTTTTCTCTTAAACTTGGAAGGAAAGGTGGTTGACATCTTATTGAAAAGTTCTATTCCACCACTATTTTCATATATATATATATATATATATATTAAAATTATCTAATTCTGTTTATAAAAGATATATAAAGACTCATTTGATAATCATCTCATTATTTTAACAATTACTTGATTTAATTAACTGTGGATTAATAATTGATTATAATATTTGATTTGATCAATTAATAATATTAATTATTTAAATAAAAATATTTAATAAAATTAATTATTTATATTAATTTTTTATATAAAATGAGATGTTTATTATTTATTTTAGTATATATTTTACTTTAAAAATATTTTAAAATTTATATATTATTTATTAAATTAAAATTTTTTCTAAAAAATATATCATTGTAATTTATTATTTAATAAATTTTTAATTTAAAAAATAATTTTACTTATTTAACTTTTTTAAAGAAATAAATACTTATAATTTCTTAGCTTAAGCTCAAGAGTTTTTTGTTAATAAGGACAAAGGTGGAAATAATTATATTATTTAGGAATAACATATTTTTTTTGTAGGCACTTTTCTTAACAAAGAAAACATTAAATTTTTCAATTTTCTTTAAATTATTTGATTGAATGACAATCAACTAATTAAATAAATTATTTATTAAATATTTAAAATAATTAATTGATTTGATTAATTAATTAAATTGACTCAGATCAACAAAAGCATGATAAAAAGGTTATTTTTCAAAAAATCTTAAAATAAATTTATTTAATCTGATTGCAATTATGTTTTGCATCTGGTAGTTGGTAGTTGACTTAATAATATGCCATCCAAAGCCTAAAATACTTTCAGATAATTTAGATTTAGATATAGGTTGCCGGCCTAGTACAAGGCTAACGTTAGGGGAGTCTTTTGCTTTCCCTCCTTGGGGCTGGTTAGTTGTAGGCGTGCAAATGGACTGGGTGGCCTATCGAGGGCCTATGACCCAACCTAATTAAGACCTAACTCGATTCAACCTATTTAACTAAATGAGTCAGGTTAAAGACAATATAAAATCTTTTTTAATTAAATAAGTCAGACTTTTTTACTTTAAGCCTAGCCTACAAGCTTATCGGGCCAACCTATTTAATATTTTTTACTTAAATTTATTTACTATAAAGGTAATGACATATAAGCTTTTTTTTTAAGTCCATTATATAGATTAAATATTTTGAATATTTATTGTATAATTTATGGTCAACTAATTTACCTTTATTGTTAATATTTGATGTTATGACAATTTAATATTATTTTACTTTTAATTAAATATTAAATATTTAAATTAATAATTTTATGTTATGAGTATATGAATTTATTTCTTTATTAATTAATTCTTATATAAAATTTTGTATTAATTTTAGTATTATTAGGAGCATTTTAAGAATATGTTGATATAATTTTATATAAATTATTGGCTTATTTAAGGTCTTTTTATAATAAGCCTTTTAAGTCTTAAGTTGTTAACCTATTTAAAAGTTTGTATTTTAATAGGCTAACAGATCAGGTCAGATTCGGGCCTGAAATAAAGTCTTATATAAGCTAATAGGTCAGGCTCGGGTCAATATTTTATAATATAGGTTTGGCTTCTTTAAGGCAAAGCCTAACTCGACTCGACCCATTTGCACCCCTAGCCATAGATCCCGTGGCAGCAAATATTATTTTATTATAATTACCAGAAAAATATTATTTTATTGTATGCTCTTTGCTTCTTTCATTTCCTTTTGATTTCCTCCTTAACAATTATTGGTTATTTTGGTTTGTTCAGATTGCGTTGCTTCGTCTTCTCTGTTTCTTTTGAAACTATTTGTTACTGACATAACCATTAGCCACCAATCATCTTGCTTATTTATATAAAATCTCTTATCTTATTTTTTAAACTAAAAATTCTATTTTATTAAAATATAATATAAATATAATTTTACTAATTTTCAAACATGAAGATAGAGGTCAGTGCAGTTTTATAAACTACAGGTTTATTTCTTGTAATATATCTAGTTTTGAAGAATATCAAAATAATTAAATCTATTCTAAACAAATTATTATACCATTGGCCATTCAATAATTTTATATTTTTATAATAATAAGCGTAAAATTAATATATAGAAATTCTAAATGCATTAATTGTAATAGCATATGTGCTAGTATTATTGAATTTAAGGACATTGGAGACAAGCAAGAGGAATATTGTACTTGAAATAGCCGTCTTATCTTGGACATAAAAAAGGTGGTTTGGTTTCTTTCCACTGTCCCAAACCTCCAAATTGTTGAGTTCTCTTATTCTATTTTTAATAGTCGGAATCATAAAGCTGCTTAATAAAGACGTAATATTTAGGTTTAGCTTACATTTATTTTTTGAAAAATAATTTTTGTAAAAAAATATTGTTTCTTACTGTATAAATAAAGAAATATCACATATTTTTATGTTTTTTTGATGAAAAATGATCCCTAAAATTAAGATAGTGAAAGAAAATTTATTTTTTAAAAAAGAGGAAGTTAGTTTTATTAAATTTATTATATTTAATATTATATTATTTATTATTTTCTACCATCTTAATAATTTATAATTATATTTTTATAAAAAATATTTTCTGTAAAAAATAAACAAAGCCTTAATTTAAAATATTTGATATCATTGAATTATTAAGAATGACGGGCAGATGAAGTCACTATTATTTCTAGCTTCTTTGGAGCATTTTTATTTATTTATTATAATTGATAAATTATTTAATACACACATATATAAATTGAAATTAAATTTTAAAAATGTGAAAAAAAAACTCTCAAAAGACCTCAATATTATTTGTCTTTGGAAAAAATTTAAATGAAATTTTATAAATATTTATTAAAAAATTTGTAATTATAATTTTATACATATATTATTTTTTAACTAAATAAATATTTAATTAATAACTATATTTATTAAATGATTATTAGGAATGTATTAAGAAAAACATACATATAAAACGATAATCGTACGTATGAACTTTTTTTTCTCCTTATTTCAATTATAACGCCTCGTTTTTCAAAGTGTTCATACCAAGCCTTATAAAATCATATCTTTATAATGTAACTTTCAACTTTTAATTCTTTCACCTTTAACTCGATGGCGAGCTTGCCAGCTATACTGTCTAATCATTTACTGCCTCTTTGCCAAGTTGCATAATCTTATTTTTAATTGATAGAATTAATTAAAATTATTATTATATTAAATCAGGGAATTATGGAGAATCTATCCCCGTCGGGCCATGGGTAACGACAAAGGTAACCAAAAATTATTGATGTTGCTACTATATATATCCCAAGCGGGCAAGAACCTGTTGTTTTCCTTTTTATATTTATTTATTTATTTATTTTTGTCATCATTCTTTTGAATTGAACAATGTGAGAGCCATTATCAATTAGATATATAGAATTGATAAATTATAATACTTTTGGCAAAGGTAGGTGCAGCATGAGAACATAATTTTTCTAGGGTTACTACAAGGACATTTGGTTTAGGAAATATTTTTAACATTTCTAGGCATATTTTAGGTAAATATTATATTTTTATATTTGATTTAAAATTAAAACAATATTTAAAAATAACACATTTTCAAAAATATTTTAAGTCTAATTTTTTTTATAAAATATTCTAATGAAAGGAAATAGTTACTTCATATTCCCATGAGATGGAAATGTTAATATTAAAATAAAAGAAAAAAATTATCCTCATATTTAATTCTCTCTCTTATTTATCATTTTATTAAATATTTTTAATTTAAACTGAAAAGTAATTTTTACTTTATTTTTAAAATATTTTTATGATTAAAAAATGTAATAGACATTAATTTTTTTACTATAATTCTTTTTCCATTATTGTTTCTAATGTTTAGAAGATTATTTAAATATATTTATATATACACATGATTTCTTTCTTTGAAGAATAATACAATAGGCTTAGAATTTTTTTTAAAAAGGCATATTTATTCATAAAATATAAAATAATAATATCTTTTATATTAGAGAAGAAACTATAATATAAAATTTAATATGAGTATGAAATATAATTATGAAAATAATTTAATGGTAAAAATTTATAATTTTGTAAAAGAAGAAATATCAAGTATATTTAATATTATATTAATAAATTAAATAAATTACACTCATTTCATTTTAAAAATTAATTTAATAATAATGTGACTATTTATAAATATACTTTGTAAAAATAAAGAGTGCAAAAAAAGAACAATTAACTAGCCTATGCATAACTTATTTCTATATCTTATTTCTAGGTAGGATTATATCGTTTAATTGCTACCAAAGATAGCAACCAAATTCTATTCTAAATAAAGAATATATTAATTGTTAAAATATAATACAATAAATATTAAAATATAATAAAGTATAATATATTTTTATATATATTTTAATAAATTTTTAGATGTTAAATATTAAAATTTCATTCATTATGTGTTAAAATTTTTTTAATTATTTATAGATTTTTAAATAAAAATATAACTTATAAAATTATATTTTATAATAAAAAACTTTGTAAGAGTATTTTTAAAATAATCTTAAAATTTTTAACAATATCAAATATAATAATATAATATATATAAAAATTTAGCAAAATATTCTCAAAAAAATTTATAGTGGACCAAATATAGAAATATTACATTCCTATTAACTAAATTCTCTGGAATTATATTCTTGAAATTATATACTTTTTTTACAATGTAAGATTATATGAACCAAATGCTACCTAAAGTATTTTGAAAAGGAAAAAGCACCTATGCACGTGATTAAATGTTTGAAAAATTAATTAATTGGCTTAGATTGCTTTGGTACAAATATGTTAGATTCTGATATTTATAACACTATTATTTTATTATAAGCTTAACATTTGGGAGTGTGAACTATCATCATCAAATTTAACTTATTCAAAATAACAATTAAATTTTATCTATTGATTTAAAAGATTAATTCTAGTTATTTAAGTTGTAAAGTTGTATATCAAATAGATTTGAGATTTAAGTATGATATATAGGGTGCTAAGTTCAATTATTTACATAATTTGAATTAATTTTTTTGATTAGTAAATCATCTAACAATTATTTTGGACAATTAAGTTTAGAGGTGAGGATAGATGTTTCAATCAATAAAATGGCAACCTTTGCTAATCCTTTGCTTCTACTACTAGCTATTATTATTATTGATTAAGAATTAGATCCATGTCAATTTGATTGATTCATAGTGTTTGAGATTTTCCTACAATTATTACGGGGTTGTTGCTTAAGAATTATTATTTTATTATAAGCTTAACATTTAGGCATGTGAACTGTCACACATCAAATTTAATTAATTCAAAATAATAACTAGATTTTATTTACTAATTTAAAAGATAAATTGTAAAATTCTATATTACTTATTTTTGAGATTTAACTATGATATATAAGGTGTCGAGTTGAATTATTTAGATAACTTAAACTAATTTTTTAGATTAGTAAATCAAATCTAACAATTATTTTAGATAATCATGTTTAAAAGTAAGGATAGAAGTTTCAAAAAATGGTATCCCAACCTTTGCTAATCGTTTTGCTCCCACTGCTTCTTCTTATTGTTGTTACTTAAGAATTAGATCCATGTCAATTTGTTTAATTCCTGATCTTTGAGATCTTCCTACAATTACTATAAGGGTTTGCTTAAGTACTATTATTTTATTACAAACTTAACATTTGGGCATGTGAATTTTCACATATCAAATTTGACTGATTCAAAATAACAAATAGATTTCATCGACTAATTTAAAAGATTAACTTAAGTTATTTAAGTTGTAAAGTTCTATATCAATTAGATTTGAGATTTGAGTATAATATATAAGGCATCAATTCAATTATTTAAATAATTCAAACTAATTTTTTATATTAGTAAATTAGATTTAATACTTATTTTGGATAATAAAGTTTAGAGGTGAAGATAGAAATTTCAACAAGTGAAATCCTAACCTTTGCAAATCCTTTTGCTCCTATTATTTGCTGTTATTGTTGCTGCTTAAGAATTAGATCCATGTCAATTTGGTTGATTCTTAGTCTCTGAGATCTTCCTACAATTACTATGGGATTGCTATAGTTCATACGGTGCTTGATGTTCATAATGCGTCAAATCTCAAAGTCTTTTTCTTTATACAAAGTATTTATTCGAAAAGATTTGATAAATAGAAATAAAAAGGATAACTCTTATATTTTGAATTAGTAACTTAAAATACAATGCTTATTTCATACTTAATATTAGTTAAAAGAATTTTGATAGTTTATTAATATATGGTAAAGGATGGAGTAAGATGTAAGGTTGTGTAATAGAAGTTTGATGGAAACGGAGTAACTAAACAAATAAGAGGGAGAATATGAGTGATAATGAGAAAAAAATAGCATTTGTTTTATTTATAAAGAAAAAATATTATCAGTTCCATGATTTTAAATATTAGTTATTTTAGAAATTGAAGTTTAAAATTTCACAAAAAGAAAATACATTGGTTATTTATAAAGTATTGACTTCTAAAGTTTGGTCATATTTTAAAAAGTATCACCAATATCATGACTTTAGATATTAGTTAGGGGAATTCTATATTAATCCTATGGGTTTGAAACCTATAGGAATATAACTAAATTTAAGTCATTGGATGAGTTGACCAATTCAATGATTGCTTCACTCATCCAATGACTTGCATTTTGCCATATATTCATAAATTCCAAACCCATGAAGATAACATACAAAGCACCTATTAGTTATTTTAACGATTAACATTTTATGTATCTTTCTTTTCTAAGTAATTTATCGATTGTTATATCATTAGATGTCAATTATGTCGAAAATTGATATATAAACTTTTTACATTTCCTTAAAGGGATGCTTAAAATGTTTTTAGAAGATAGTTATGTGCAAAATGACATCTTAAGTTTTTGCAGTTTTCTATAATCTCGTAAATATTGTATATTCAAACATTAATTAACTTAAAAATTGTCATGTTAGAGTTTAACATTTTCTTACCATACTTTTTATAATATCTTTAAATATTGTTATATATAAAATAAATGAATAATCTTTAAAAGTTATACATTTTAACATCTGTTGTATACAGAATCAATGTCTTAATTAAGTTTCTTAAAAAATGCCACTACTTTTAAATAGGTGTTTGTTATATTTGTAACTTGTCATCTTAAATATTTAAATGATTTTAAAAATACTATTATATCAAAACAGAAGTTAGTATTAACTTTGACTAATATTTATTTGCAATTCTATAATAGTGCATGGAGTTATTGTATTATATAATATACAAAAATAAAAATAAATAATGACAACATATTATATTATATATGTAAAATTAGGGTAATTTGGATTCATTTATATATATTTATAATTTTATTATATTTTTCCTCTTTAATTTTTAAAGCATAAGTAACAAATGTGTTTTTCTAATTTTTAATTTTGATATTTTTTATAATTTTCTTAATCTTATCTGTGGAGTTCAAAAATACGTATGTTTTCATGCCTAATATGATATTCTTACTCTCCTTTTATACTTTTACTCTTTTTCAAGACAGAATAGAGTGAAATTTTACAGTATATGGTGGATTTTATTCTCATATATGAGTTCCCGTGAATTCTTTATTTTTCAGATGTCACTTGTAACATTGTTTTACAATAACAAATCATAGACCCATGCTCATATCAAATTAATTTACCTATACTTCTCTGATGAATTATATACTTTAATTCTAAATTTTAACTTCTCATCTGTGCAAGGCATAGAATAGAACTATGAAAAATAAGTTAACAAATTATTTTAGCTATATATTTATGATAAATTATATATTTTAATTTCTAATTTGTGCAAGGCATGAAATAAAGTCACGTAGAAAAAATAATTAAAAAAATATTAGGGTGAAAATAAATTAGGTTGGACTAAACTTTATCTTAAATATGTTAGGTTTGCTTTATAAATTGTTGGCATAGCTTTGTCTTATTAACTTATATAATATTAAAATTCATACTTAATTTAACATATTTAAAAATTTATTTATATAAATTAATATTTAAATAAATTAATAAGTAAAAAATTTTAATATGAAAGTTATACTAATAATTAAACTAAGTCTATATTTATAATTACATGTATTAAAATAATATTGATATTGTACTTGTATATTTTATTAATATACAAATTATATATTATGCTATATTATATTAAATATAAATATATTAATTGTTAAATAAGTTAATTAGCCAAATTTATAAGTTGAGCTTATAAAAGATAAGCCTGGCTTGCCCTCTAAGTTAGGTAATAGGTAGGGATATAAACAAATCAAATTAAGATAAATATTTATGTACTTAAATTTGAATTTGTCAAAAACAAATGAACTTGAACTCAAGTCAAATTTTATTAAATTTGAATAATTCAAACTTGAGTTCAAATCTAACTTAAATACAAGCCTAAATGAATTTACAAGAATTTATTCAAGCAGTACATTTTAAACCCTAATTTTTTATTAAATTTGAAATATTCAAATTTAAATCCATGTTTTTAATGAATATAAACCTAAACAAATTTATACAAACTTATTTAAATTGTTTTTTATTTCATCTAAATTTAATTATGTAAAATTTTATTTTTTATTAATAAACCAAATACCTTTTTTTAACCTTATTCACTTTTCAATATAATATTTTGTAACCATTAAATTTGTCAAAACACATCTATATTATCATTACATAATACTAACAATTATATTTAGTGAAAGTTAATTATTTTAACCAAACCATCATACTTTTTATACAATCTTAACAATTAATTATGTGATTAGATTTCTTATACACTATTTATTTATATATATTATAAAAATAAAAATATATTTTTTATTATTAAATTTACTTAGGATTATAAATAATTCCAACTAAGTAATAAAAAAAAGTAAAAATGTGGTTTAGTCTCTTTTCATTGTTCTTCGTGAACGTAAAAATGTGGTTTAGTCTCTTTCCATTGTACTTGTCCAAACCTCCGAATTGGTGAAACCATCAATCAATTAACTGATAACAACATGGATGAAAAGCCAGACATCATCTCTCGAGCATTATTTGTTTCGATTGTAACGCCAAGTTTTCAAAGTGTTCATACAGAGAACATGAAAAGCCAAAGACAAGCATTACTAAATCATACATCATAACGTAACTTTCACCTTTAGTTCTGTATGACGACGGCAAGAGTTTTGGGAGCTTGCCAGCTAGCTATTCTGTCCAATCATTTTACCAAATTGCATAATCCTATTTTTAACTGATTGAATTAATTACAGTTATTATTATTATTATTATTATTATTAAATCAGGAAATTATGGAGAATCTATCCCGATCGGACCATGGCCAGTGACAAAGGTAACCGAAAATTATTGATGTTACTACTACGTATATCCCAAGTGCGTAAGAAACTATTGTTTTTCTTTTTATATATATTTTTTGCCCTTATTCTATTGAATTGAACAATGTGAGGACCACTATTAATTATATATATATATATATATATATATATATATATATATATATATATATATATATATATATATATATATAAATAAATTAGAATATATACTTTTGGCAAAGGTAGGTGGGTGCTGGACCATGAGAAGAGAATTTTTAATTTCTAGGTATAATATGGGGTTTTTGAAAAGGGAAAAGCTTCTATGCACGCTCTGTGATTGGATGTTTGAAAAATTGATTAATTTAGTGGTAAATTATTATCATAAATAGTGGTGGTTTCATTTTGATTTTTAGCTACTACTCATTTAAAAGTAACAAAAATTAACAAAACTATCATCTATTACAGTGAACAATAAAATTATATGTATAAAAAAGGATTCGAAATTAAGTTTTAAATAAAAAATAAGAGTTATTATTAAATATAAAATAATGAAATAAATTTTTAAATTTTTTAAATGAATATAAAAAATTTAAAACTTAATTTTAAAACCTAATTTCAGTATGAAACAATTGAAAAATTAATTCAAAATTGTTTTGATTTTAAATCCCTTTTATTATGTTTCATACTTCATAACTTTTCTCACTGAATTTATCAAGTATCAATTCTCAATACTTCAGAATTTGTACTATCCTATATCAAATAATTGGTGAGTGTTTGATGCACGTTCTAATCTTTTAACTCTTTTCATAATTAACAAACCTGTTGTTGTTAAACCCAATGGAATTTGAGAAATACCAATCCCACTAATTAATGCACTTGTCATACATAATCATTAAATTCAGACTGAACCAGTTAGATAAATTGATAAATCGATGATCGGTTGGATTTGAATTGCACTTATAAATTAATTTTGCAAGTGAATCAATAAAAAATTGGTTCATTTGATAATTTTTAATTTTCTTGGTTGAATTGCTATATATTATATTGAATTACTAACTTTAAAAAAATTAATTTACTTAATTATAGAATTTTTTGTGACATCAAATTATTTTTTTATCAAATTCTGATAAATCATAATGAATTTATTAAGTATGAATTAATTTGAGCAATTCCTTGCAAAAGCTACTTGAAGATTTAATACCAATTAACTTAATTCAATTTATTCAAGAGACTAATCTGATTATTATCTAATCTAAATAATCCTAAAGTACCTGCCGATTAAACTCTGTTTTAATCCGGCATTTTGAATCAATATCTCCGTATATCTCTCTCTTCCTTTCTATCCTTTTCGGCCATATCTTTTTGGGCCATATATATCATTCTATTTCTTTGCGTTTCTTCATCATCAATTTTCCATTTTTTTTCACACTAAAAGGTTTGAAAATACAAGTTTATGGCAATCGTCACTATCCTTTGAGGCAAATTGAACCATTCTTGCCTCCTTTTTTTTTTTTTTTCAATTCGAATATTCAGTCCTCCAAGAATTTTAAGCTTTATTGATTGGATTTATCATGAAAATTGCAGCTCCTACATTGACCACAAATTCTACTATTAGAATCAAATATCTGTGCTTTACATGTGTCTTTAGAGTAAGCTAAAGTCATTTTTTTTCTTATTCCTTTGGCTTTCATTAAATTTCTATTTTTCAAAATTATAGGTATTTCTTTTATTTTAATGTTAACATAGCATACATTACTTTTATATATGTTCTTCAAATTTATATAAACACTCTATCTAACGAATTAAAATAAATTATAATTATAAAAATTGATTTATTTTATAACATGAAAGGAGTGCGGTGTATTCTTTTTCAGTTGAAAAAGAAATGTCTATATGTACTACATGCAGGGAAACTAAATTATTCATACGTATAAATCTCACAAAATTTAAAAGTGACAACTAAATAATAAAAATGATAATTTTCCTTTATTTATTGAATAAAATCAAATATATATTATAATTAAACTATTTAATAATTTCTCTACTAATAATATTTAATATTGTTTTGAAATTTTATTCTTCTTCATTATCTTAAATTCAAACTCAAAAATAAACTATGTCTTAATAATTGATCACTTTTCTATTAGTATATCTGATTTTATAGTTGATCACACTGATTTATATGTAAACAGGGATGGTGCTACGCTTCGTAATATGGGAGCAATTACCCACATGAATAAAATAAAAATAAAATTATATTCACTTGCAATACTAATTATAATTGTGGCTCTCATGGTGTGACCTATTTTGTGTTTACCTTCAACTTTTCTTTATGTCATTAAAAAAAGAAAATTTTTACTTCAAATAAAAATAAAAATATTTAAGATTTGACTTACTATGGATATAAATATATTAATTTATTTACTTATTTATATAACCCCGCAAATTAGAATTTATTGGTTGATGAACACTTACACAGTGCGGGATTAAGCGAGCCCTGGTGCCAAAACATCATTCCTTTTCATAAATATTAGCAGTTGCAACAACCAGACCCTCACTCTCGCCAACTTGATTTCATAAAATATACAATCACAGCGTGCCTTAACCTTCAAGACATTTAAGATGATGCCAACAAACTAGAACCACATTCTCTTTATGCTAATGGAAGTCTTTGCTAGTTAGAGATAACCTTTACTTTATCACTCATCATCTCCTATTTTGTTTTTGTTTTCCCTTTTCATTTTTTTTTTTGTTTGATTGTGAAGATTCCTAAATTTCTGTCAGTTAGAGGAGATATCCAATTAGGCGACATATTTGTATAAGGGAATAAATAGACATAATAAAATCACCTACTATATATACTTTGAAACTAAAATTAATATTTATTTTAATAAGATAATAATACGAGTGATTAATTAAATTCAAATGAGTATATTTTAATTGTTTATAAATTGAAATGGGTATGATTCATGTTCGAGATGATAAATATTTTATGATACTAATAGCAAATAGTTAGATATTAATTAAAATATGATATTATGAACTTTAAAGATATTATAAGCCATCTAGAAAGTTAGTTAGAAATATTTAGATATGATTTTGGCAGGGTAAATGAACTTCTAAATCAACTTTTACATGTTTGATTGGATGGGGATCTTTTGTCATTGAGGTGTGTTCACATAAATATCTAAATTAGTCATAGATCAAACTAGTGATAATCTGATCAGAAATTTTAAGCGTTCTCAATCTGCAGGCTTTCAGGCCAAGTTTTTCCTTTTTCTTCTAAGCACCTTCCCGGTTCCCAGTAAGTTCTGAGTAAGCGAAAAGGCAATGGCTCTCCACCTCCAAAACCCACTAATAATTCAAACAAAGAATACACTGTTTCGACCCCTCACCAGAATTGATCGAGTTGTTTGGGTCTAAATCGTTTAGTGACGCGAAAACCTTGGGGATGAAATAGAGTAAAATTGTTGAGGTGACCACAATAAAATTTATTAAAGATTTGTATAAATTTCTTTTAATTTTTAAGGTAATTAAATATGAAAATTTGAAAAATATAAAGAAAATGTAAGAAATGAAATGTTTTTAAAGTTTTCCAAGTTTGAGGTAGAGCTTCCTTTAACTTTATCGCTGATCTGATTAGCGGGTTATATAACCATCATATTTTAAAATTCATCATTATATAATCAATCAGGCTGATCCTACTAGGATAATTTTGAATCATTTTTTAAACTTGGAAATAAATTGAAAGTAAAGAAATTTCAAATTAAAATATTATGTATCTTTCAATGAAAAAATAATTAATATAATAATAAAAGTCTAGTGATCAAAATATGAAAAGGAAAATTTTTAATAAACTCTCTTTGTATCACATATTTTCCTATAATAAATAATGAGATTAACAAAAATGTAAATCTTACAATTTATGAGAAGAGAGTGAATGTAAGAGAATAAAAGTAACATTTCTATGATGAAAATTCTTAGCAATTTATTTCAAAATTAATTATCCTGATATACTTGAACATCAAATTAGTAATATTGATACTGTGGTTGTGTCCAATGTTTTTAAATTTGGATCAACCCACCCAATTCAATTGGTTGGACTGGCATTCAAATTTTAAAATGGATCAAATTAAGTCATATATCTATTATGAGTAAAAATTTAGGTTGGCCTCATCAAATCCGATTAAATTAACAATAATCAGTTTAATCATTTGATTTAATTAGTTAAATTAATTTAATTTTGATCTATTTATCTTATTAAGTCGATAACTGAATTAAATTTTAAAATATTAATTATGTTTGAAAAAGAGAAAAAAAGATGATAAATTGGAAATAAGTAAGGGAGAAAGTGACATAGAAAGTAGAAACTACAAGACTAAAAAGGAAAGAATGAAAGTGTGGAAGGCAAATAATGCAGATATAGTAAACGGAAAAGGTAGAGGTTTAGTTGAAGCTCCTGTAGCCATTTTGGCAAGCCAAGAAGTAGTTGCTTTTGCTGCTTGCTCCACTTGTGCTCCCGAATCCTCTAAAGACTTCAAACTGCAATCACAAGCAACAAATTCCAAAGAAAAATTCAGTTTTGAGGATCAAATACATAATTGTCAAAATCATGATCCTGTTTTATTTTTTAATATATATTTAACATTTGTAAAAATAAACATTTTGTAAGATGAAGCAAATTCTTTGAGGTAAGTATAAAAATCAAAGGGCTATAGTTTCATTTGTACTTGAAAAAAGTAATATTGATATGATATGTACACTTACAATTTTTGCATAAAAAATTTAAAAAAAAACTGTTTAAATACAATTTTGTTCCAACTTTAAATGATGTAGTTATAATTTTTATATATTCGTTTCACATAAAATCCATCCTTACACAGCTATAACTTTTATGAAAATTTAAAAGATTTTATGTAATAAATTATAAATTTTATAACTTTCACGTTAAATCTTTATAAAAATTCAAAGCTTTATCAAAGACGTGCAGTAGCAAAACCCAAAAATATAACATATCTTTGGAAGTAAAATTTTCAATAATTACGAACCATCATGGATACCAAATTGATCTTGTTTCAAGAAAGAATGAATGAAAGTATTTTCATTTTCATTTTCTTTATTACAATCATCCCTGCGTCGAATTGAGATCGGAGTTAAACTGAGGTCCCTGATTTTGAAACAATTTAAAAATCTAAGATTATAATAATTCGTGTATAATTGTAAAAGAAATCATGAAGAATAACGGTTGCCAAAAATAATAGATAGTATAAATTTGTAAAGTTCATTTAATAAATATAGGAGATTTAGGAGATAAGAAGTTTAATTTCAAATATCATTTATCAAGTTCATGACATTTTTTACTCAAAAAACAGTTTTTTTTTCTTTTTTGGATAAAATTAAGGAGAATAAAGTCCTGAATTGGAAGATCAGATACCATGATAATACCTTGGAGAAGAAGAAGGGCAAAATGTGATTGTATAATCTGCGCCCGAGCAAGTAAAGGTACTCGTGGCATCATCGAAGGCGTAGCTGTAAGATTTTGGACAAGCTGACTTGAACATTTCTGAGTACGTGTTAGGCTTACAAGCGCCGGCCGAAGCGAAAGCCCCGCTGCAGCAGTATTCTGGTTTCCCAAACGCGTCACAAGCACTCTTGCATGCATCGCCGCTGTCCACTCTCAATTCGGACGGGCACCGCCGGTTGAGATCCGCCGCACACCCGGTCGTCGCGCACAAACCCGATCCTCCGCTTGTTTCCACCATCATTGGTAAATTGTATCCGTCAACTAGGCTTACGTCGTAGAAATCTGGAGAGCCAGAGCCAATGGTGAACTCGGCGAGCGTTGCCGGAGGTGCGGCGGTGGCGCCGTTGCACTGGACTCCGCCGCTGCCACAGTCTCCGGTGGCGCACGTTCCGTGGCCTGAATCATCGAAATTACAATCAGTTCTGGCCCAGAACCTGCCAGACCAGCCTGCTGGGCCCTGGATACTGTGGGAATCTCCCTTTTTGAGTTCAAATCCTGTGGTTCCGATGTCTGGTTTGCCTAATACTCCTGGCCATACTGTGTAGTCGCACTTATTCACGAATGTAAATGTAGTCCCTGAAATCCCTGTTGAAAATAATAGTCCCAATAGTTAGTTTCTTCAATCTTCAAGGTGAATTCTGAGATTAATGAAAATAAGTTGGAAAAAGTCAGTTTTCTTAATTCAAAAATCACCTGTGAAAAGGATTAGAAGGATGAATCCAAGGAGCAATTCAGAAGAATACGAATACTGGGAGAACAGAGACATGCTGATTTGGGAATTATGAATGCAGTTTCGTCTGTGGATTATGCAGAATGGAAGACCAAATGCGCTGTGACTCTGTTTCACAGAAGGAACAGAGTGAAGAGAAGGGAAAGAAGGATTGTGAGGGAGTGGGTAGAGGGGGGAGTATGAACGCTGCTTCCCTCGCTGCTATTTATAGATAGAAATTCGGTGAATTAAAGGAGGCAGCGGTTACTTGCAAACTAACTACATTTGGCGCAGTGAAAACGCGGGATTGTTTGTTATAAAATAATAGTGGCGGTTAAATGTGGCGTTGCGTAGGGTTTTGTGGTATCTTGCAACTTGGACACTTGCGTTTGCTCAATGCTTCTTTCGAAAGTAGGAGGAGAAAATGAGTAATTTTCGTTTCTTGGTTGTACGGTAAAAATAAGATTAGAAAAAATGAGTAAAAAATTAATAAGTATCTATTATTTTGTTTTCTTTTTGCTTTTTATAAATTTAGAAACAAAATATTGCCTCATCTTTTTTTATTTTTTAAAGATAATATTATCATTTAATAAAATTTATTTTTTATTTTTCTATTCAAACAAGTAAAAAATCATTTTTTATTTTCTTTTTAACTAATAAGAAAATAGAACATTTTTCTTATTATTTGCTTTCTTTTTATTTTTTTTCACTCTTTTTTTTTTACAACCAAGCAAAGAATTAGTGAAAAGAAAAAAAGAGCAACGATGAATACCTTACCACTCAAAGTAATGCTACCTTTACTTTTTTAAATCTATTTTCTACTTACTCTAATTTTATAGATTGTATAATTTATAATTCTATAAATCTTACTTTTTGTTAAAGGAAAATCCGTAACTCCCTCCAGAAATGAAAGTGTATTAATCATTTCCCTCAGACACCACCCTGTATATCACTTTCTATAAGCTACTCTTTGTACTCTTTTTTTTTTTTTATCACAAATTCTGTATTTATTAGAAGGAAATGTTCGATACATATACAAAAATCAAATGTATCAAACACTTCCCTTATCTATGAGTGTTTCAGCCAAAATTTAATGAGTTCGTAATTCCATGCATATATTTATGGGGTGTATATTTGTTACACTTAATTAACATGTCAATCCTTCCACAAATACAGTCTGTACTAAGAACAGATATTGACGAGCAACGAGAATTTATCATTCATACATTGAAATTTCATGCGCACAACAGATAAAAAATAATAATTGAATACGGGGAGCAATAAGTTACATATTACATTTGTTTAAAAATTACTATCAAATTATTGAATTTAAAATTAAGCAGATTCTTAAATAATTACAGTTAAAAGTGGTGTGGTATTAAAGGTGTGTAAGGTGTAAGATTTTTAAACCGTAAAATTGCATTGGTTGTACCATTCATTTCCAATCGCATGTTTGATATTAAGAATAAAATAATAAATTAATTTAAAATTTTTTAAGTTACATATTTTAAATTTATAGTTTTTAAAAATAAATTATCAGAATAGTTATCAAACAAGAATTTTTTATTTTAAATATATAAAATATAAAAATTATGTTTAAAAATGGCTACCCTAAGCATTTGTTTCTTGAATTCACATGATACACCTTGTTTGGTGTACACTAAATCGGAAAGAAATAGGTCATTAAATAAAAAAAAAGGAATTAATGAACTATTAAGAAGAGTATATTTCTCTTCCAATTGATTTAATATACACAAAAAAATAATAATGAATACAAATAAATCTTTCTTGTATTTTATTTTGTTTACAACTCATTTGCCGTGTTAAGGTAGTGTTTCCGTAATTTATGATCAGCAGGGAAATGGAAAACAAGTGTTCTACACAATAACTTGAACAAAGACAAAACAAAAATTAATAAAATTCACAATTATATAGGAGCACACCTTTATGTTTTTGTGGGGTTTTTTTCCATTTTTTATTTGAGGAAACTAAAGTTTCTCCAAAAAAAATCAAGTGCAAGAATTTGAAAAAGAAACAACAAATAATTTCTTTTTGTTTTCGGTTCATCTTCCCAGCGATAAACTATATGCTACAAAATGAAAATACAAAAATACGTATTAAGCATTCTCTATAACGTTATCCTTAAATATTATTACCCAAGTACTAATAACTAATAATATATAAAAAATTATTTACGTAGATACTATCTAATATATTATTCCTAGGCACTACCAGTATACCAAAAATTTTTGATAACTAATAATGCAGAGATTCATTTTGTTTTGTAATTAATTAAATATAAACAATAAATTAATAATTATCTATTATTAATTATGATGAAAAAAATTAAGTCAACTCATAATTAATTATCAGATAAAATAGATTCACACATTATTAATTGAAAGCATTTAAGTGATAGTGCATAAAAATAATATAATATACAATATCCAAGTAAGTATTCTTTCTATTTTTTAAAATATTATTTAAGGTTTATGTACAAAAATTAAAAAATGATAAATAAATTTAATTAAAAAAATAAATTATAATTTATCAATATATTTTGTAATAATATTGATATTACCTATCACATTACATGAGTATTTCTCCCAAAAAAAAAGTGATAAGGTCAGTATATTGAATTATAAATTAATTTTATTAATAAATTATGAATTATTAAATTAAATATTTTTATTTAAATAAATATAAAATTTAATATAAATCATTAAATTTATGAATTGATTAAAATTCATGAAATATCGAATATGAGTTGATTTTGTCCCCCTAACTTCAATACATACACCGTTTCTTTTCTGTTCTCTTTCCCCTCTCTTATTATTATTTTTATTTTTTTTCCAATCTTTTTCTGCTGCCTTTTTTCTTTTTCTTGCTTCCATCATTTCTTTTATTTGTATTTTTGACCAACGCGTAAACTTCACGATCTATTTTTCTAATTTAATTCTTGGAAAGGAGAAAGCAAAAGCGGACACGTGGGAGGATAGTCATGGTCCGGTGAGGAAGCATTGGAAGGAACCAACCAGGTGTCCAAAATTATTTTTTGAAGAAAATCTTGTGTAAATAAAAGACTTTATGCTGTGTTTGGAATGGATGTAACCAGGGGTGGGGGAAATGGGCAAGTGAAATTCAGGGTAAAATTTTGAATTTCGCCTGTTTGGAAGGTTGGGTGAAAGTTGGGGTGAAAATAAAAAAGGTGGCAGCAGGTGGTGAGTCCTAGCGTAATTCCAACCCTCCGAAGTTGAGGTGAAATGCGACGAAATTAAGCTCTCTGTGCTCAATTCCAAAACCTACCCCTCTCCTTCTCGTTTCACCTCTACTGCAGAGACGCCGCCTCCCCCCAATGCTCGCGTCCAGCTTCGACTCAGAGAGGCTTTCTGCTCCACCGTGAGATCGAGAAGCACAACAAGTACGCTCTCCGTGTCCCAATTTAGTGGTTCCTCTATCTCTTCAATTTTCTTTCAATATTTTCATCTCTTGTGATGTTCTGCAAGGCATTCATCTTCTTCCACTACTCATCATCTAATCTGGCTCCAGCCACCAGATTGCATCCTTCTAAGCCAGCGTCACCCTTGAGATCTGAAACTAGGTATACTTGGTTTAAATCCAGTGGTATTTGCTTCTTGTTTTGTCGTTGTTGGTTGATTCTTGTAAGGGAGTCGCCGACTGCATTGCAGCGCAGAATGGCCGAGCACGGTGGGAATCTGACCACTGGAGACCATTTGCCTTCTTGTGTAGGTGGTTGTGAACTAAGATCGATGCTCGCCGACAGAGGCAAGAACAAGGGTTGGACTCCGATCTTGGCCAGCAATTGCCTCCGGCAGAGGTTCCAGAACCTCATGATCCGGGTCGTACAGTCCGGATTAAACTTAACCTGGGACTCGAATTAGGACCCGACCCGACCTGACCCATGGATTTTTTAAAATATTTTATTTCATAATTATTATAATTAAATAATTTTTTTACTTTTTTTTAAATTATTGTCAATTATTCCTCCTCCCTTCTTTCTGTTGATTTTTATACTAGCCTGATAATTGCTGCAAATTCTAATTCTGTCTGAAATGGAAGTTCGTTTTCTTCTTGTTCACAATTCTTCTTCTGACAATTGGTTTATTATATAAATTCAATGGCATAATACTTTGCAAGTGATGTCATGTTA
This sequence comes from Sindora glabra, assembly GCA_020226215.1. Classification (NCBI taxonomy): domain Eukaryota; kingdom Viridiplantae; phylum Streptophyta; class Magnoliopsida; order Fabales; family Fabaceae; genus Sindora; species Sindora glabra. Next base: position 122,657,983 of record CM035225.1, read on the forward strand.
TTTACATGTAAATATCCAATTTAATCGACGATTAAGGCTCGAAGAAGTCAAAGATTTAATTTCTAAAATCAAATTACATTATGATATAAAAACGGTTGCAGGAAATAAGGCCATATAAAATTTATATAGGGTAAAGGAGGATAAAAAAAATGAATCGATTCATAGGATAATCTGCAACTGTAAATTGTTTTGGTAAAAAGAAAGTATATAAACGATTTTGCATACAATTCAGCTTTTGAATAAATAATTTTTTTATCTTTTAAATGAGGAATTAAATGTGATTTTATTTCTTACAATCCTGTAGTTTTAATCCTAATAGAAGCAATGCATAGCACGTTAGTTCAATTATTTAAAATTGCATAACTCAAGCTTTAAAATTTATGATTTAATTCGTTTACTCATAAAGAAATTAAAATTATTATTGATTATTAATGTAACAGGTTAGTTTATGAAATTATTTAATATTAATAATTTTTAACATAAATAATTAAATCAAAATAAAAATAAATTAATTTATTTTACTATTTATTAAGACATAATTCTTATGTCATATCATTAATAAGAATCAATTTAGATATATACATATATATAAATATATGAAAAGTTTCAATTAAAACAATACTAATTATTTCAATGACCGGTACAATGCTTGGAAAATATTTATTATAATTCTATACCTCTACAATTATTAATTACAATATAAATTTCCTAACTTAATAATATTATATGTCAAAACCAAGTTTCCTGAAATATTTATAGTTCCCTAGTTAAGTAACAATTTTAATAATTGTCAATTATAGGCATAATTTTGTTAGAGGTTTATATGAAATAAATTGAATAATGTTTAACTATATTGTATTACTAATTATATGAAATCTATTTCATATTTCTCATCATATAACTATAAAGATATCATATTGTAATTATTATGTTTTATTCGTTTCCAAGACACCTGAGCATCATACATTGTGTTCATTCATACAGGTTATTTATTTTGAAGAAAAGCACTGTGGGTAATCAATTTTAAATCTCTATATCCAAGGAAAGATTCTTGCCGAGCATATTCAAACTAACTCCATTCCCCTCTCGGTTTCGATGTATAAGGTATATTAGCATCCACCTAGAATGCTATTTTAATACCATTGGATTGTTTGATGTTATTGTTCAATCAATTATCATGGAGTTATGTTAACATTAATTTCATTTCTTTAAAATTCTAAAATGGACAGCATGTTAGCCTTTATTGTGGTTATTCCAAACTTTTATGTAGTATAAACACCTTCATTGTTATGATAACCATTAAGCTTATTTATTTAATAGTATCTACACATGTGTTTTCCTATTATGTGTTCTATAGTTATTTTGTGGAAGATTTGTGCAATTAAACATGGAGGGTAACTTTGATGATACATACGAGGAGTTGGCGGAAGTAAATAGGATGATTAACATTGATATGATAGAAGAGTGGGATAAATTATGTGAAATGTACACTGTTCAAATGGTTTGTTATACTGTTCATTCGATGCATCTATTGCAATTGGAAGCAAATACTGTACACCGTCCTATTAATGATAGCACTGGTTCAAGGGACCAAATGTGCCAGCAGTTATTACAGAACCTAGTGGAGGTTGATAAATATCGTAATATGGTGCGTATGAGTCTCCATGCTTTCCATCGATTGTGTGAAAAGTTAAGAGTAATGGGTAGAGTGAGAGATTCAACATATTCAATAGTTGAGGAGCAAGTTGTTCAATTTCTACATATGTTGTCACATAATGTGAGGAATAGGACTATATCATTTTTTTCCATCGATCTGGAGAGACAATTAGTCGTTACTTCCATAATGTCTTACGAGCTATTGTTCAACTTAGGGATGAGTACTTTGTGCAACCTTTCAGATCAGGGATTCTTCCACAGATATTGAATAACAGTAGATTTTATCCTTATTTTAAGATAATGAATTTATATATATATATATATATATATATATGTTAAATTATTCAATCCTATGTATATTTTAATTTACACAATCTTTATATAATCCTTTTTTCAATTTCTACACATAGGATTATATTGGAGCTATAGATAGGACTCATACATGAGTCAAGGTACCAAGAGAGGATACGGCTCGCTTTCGAGGAAGGAAAAATTACCCGACACAAAATGTGCTAGCTGTATATTCATTTGATATGAAGTTCACATTTGTTTTAGCTGGATGGGAGGGAACTGCATCTGATTCCAGAGTTTTTAAACATGCATTGAATAAAGGAGGGAATAGATTGAGAATACCTAGAGGTATGATAAATTATAATATGTCATTCAATTAAATAAAACAGAATAGCTTCTACTCTTACATGATTTTTATATTTTTTAGGCAAATTTTACCTAGGAGATGTAGGTTATCCCTTGAAAAGTGGACTTTTAACCTCATATAGAGGTGTTTGTTATCACTTAAAGGAATATATAGCACGTTGTCCACATAATGCAAAAGAAATTTTTAATCATCGTCATGCTTCACTGAGAAATGTTATTGAAAGAACATTTGGGGTCCTGAAAAAGAGATTTCCTATCATAACTAGTGGGATAGAGCCACATTATTCTTTTGAGACTATGACAGATGTTACCATTGCATGTTGTGTGCTATATAACTTTATGATGGATGAAGATCCTGATCCGCAGTTGATGGATGAAGTGGACCGTGAGTTGTTGCATGGTGACAGTGAAGATACCAAGGATCGGGAAGCATAAAATAATGAGGCAAACTATAGGGAGGGATACCTTTTGAGGGAATGCATAGCCACCCATATGTGGACTGACTATAAACAAACTTTGTTACAGTGTTGTAGATTTCTTTTATCTTGAGCCTTGTATTGGACTTGAAACGAATTGAATGTTTTTGTTATGGTAAATGTGAATGTTGTGGTTATTTGTGTAAGTTGTTAGTGTTATGAAGTTGGCTTCCATTAATGTGTTATATATATGTCATAGACAGGGTTTTGTATTTGTACAAGATATATTTTAACTACTATGTAGGTGATGTACATTTGAGGATTATCTATATTAATTCACAGTACTTGATTGTTTGTCAATTTGTAGATAGAGAATGCCAAAGAATAGGAAATCTGATGGTACGGGTGAAGGATCATTTAGGGATAGTTGAAATGGACACCAGAGATGGATACATTATTATTGGATGCATTGTTGGAGGAAGTGAATAAAGAAAATCGACCTGATGGGACATTCGCTACCACAACATATACTACTATAGTGATTGAGCTGAAGCAATCAATTAGTCCATCTTTTTAAAAACATCACATCAAAAATAGGATGAAAACATTGAAAGAGCACTTCAATGAGTGTTATGACTTATTTCATAGGTGGAGCAGAATTGTGTAGAATCCAATTATAAGAATGTTTGAAACTGAGCAGAAAGTGTCGAATGAGATCTGTGCGATAATGTATCAAGTATCCTAAGCATCACATATTTATTTTCTGAGTAATATATATGTCATTGTATGTTGGAAATAGATTCATCAATACTGATTATATGACATAAATGACTTCTATAAAGTTAAAGTTTTTCCAATGATGTATTTATTTAAAAAAAAAATCGGATGCTCAAAAATGGAAATGCACTCCTATCCATAACTATGACAAGTTACTAGAGCTCTTTGCTAAAGATAGAGCTACGGGTGCACATGCTGAGATTTCAAGGGATAAAGTTTTAAGGTGGCAGAAAGAAGGCCTGGACCTTAATGATGGTTTTGGACAGATGCCTGACTCTGATTTGTAGTGGGGAGATGAGCCCTCCACCTTCCCACAGCAGGCTAGTGCATTCACTCTTGAAGGTGCTCTCTCCACCCATAATATGGTCCTTCAAATCAATCGCAAGGAACTTCATCTTCAAGGGGTTCTAAGCGGAAAATACTTATGTCTGATGTGGTTGAAATGGGATATGAAAGATTGAATTTGGGAATGAAAGATCTTTCCTCAGTAATGAGAGAGGTGGCCGACAAGCATGTCCAGATAGCTGAAAAAAGTCTGTCAATCCTTGAGAAGAGTAAACCTCACCATTACAGTGAGGCTGAGGTGTGGGAAGAGTTGGAGAATGTAAGAGTACCCCAAGAGTATCTTGTAAAGTATTATGACTTTTTATATGATAATGAAAAGGCCAAGAAGAAATTCTTCGGTACAACGCCGCATGCACGATTACAAATACTGTACTAACAAATGGCGAATGTAGGAGTTGGCTGAGTCATGGGTGATCAAATCAAATGATACTTTGTTGGTGAAATGTTAGCAAGTAATGTAATTTACTAACATTGTGCTTTAGGTTTGTTAGTTGTTGGAGGATTTGGATGTATTTTATCTTTGTGTTTGCTTTGACATTCCATAGGTTCTATCCAAATATTCTTCCTATGTTTCTTGCTTCCTTACAACATTATTGGATTGATCCATATTAACTTTATTTCTTATTTATTGTAGGTATTTTTGCTTCACCAATGCATGAAGATGTAACTGCTCTAGATTAGTTTGTTGTATAACTTGTGTATTTTCTATGGGATTATTGGATTGAGATGTTTGTTTGTGACTTTTCATATCAGTATTGCCAATTGCAATATTTACTGAGTAGACAATTGATATGGTGGAGACATTTCTATTATATGTAATAGGTTTTGTACCTATTTTAACTCAATTGACAGAAGATTTTATGCGTAATTTTAAATTATAATGTTAATAGGTCGTGTGCCTTGGAGAACATCTATATCAACATAATGGATATGATAGGTTTTTAAACCTACATATGTTGCCAAGGAAGTGTAATTGTGAATGATGGTAGGGTTTCAATGCATAGTTAAATTTACAAAGGTAGTGCTGGTTAATCTTATTTTTTTAAAAAAATTAAGATGTGGAAGTAGCAAAATTCTATTTTTTGCATAAGAATTTTTCTTACCAATTATAGTGCAATTTGTTTGAAATTAAATAATTATATGAATTTTAGAATTATAAACATAAATATGTAAGTAATAAGATAAATATTTAACATAAATTATTATATCCGTAAATTAATTTTGGTTTCATTCTATTAAAAAATATTATAACTATGTCACCATAAGATTTTTTTTAATTTATAGTGCAAATTTTTTAAAATTTATTAATTATATAAAATTTAGAATTATAAATATATATATGTTAGTAATAAGAAAAAAATTTAGCATAATTTCCTTTAACTGTAAATTATTTTTTATTTAATTTATTACATAATAGTATAACTATCTCAACATAATATAATAAAAAGATATTTTAGTCATTTTACTCATCCACATTTCCTCTCCCTCTATTTTCATCCATTCCAAACAAAAGAAATTCATTTCACTACTATTTCCACCTCCTCCCATTTTCGCTAATTTCAAACAACTTAGATGAAATCACTTCCAACTCCATTTCCATCCCCCTCCATTTTCATCTCCAGCCAAACACACCATTAGTGTTATGTACTTGTTAAAATTGCATGAGGAAATAATTTCTTTTATGATCATTACATTTTTTATATATAATATTAAATATTTATAATATTTTTTGTAATTATAAATATAAATATATATATATATAATTATTTTTTATAAAAATATATTTTGTAACACGGAACTCAACTTCTTAATTATATGCCATTACGAAGAGAAATTATGACGCACTCCTGCAGTAGGGAGAATTTTTTTACCTATGAATGAGATATATAATCAAGAATATAAAACTTACAATTATATCATTATCTAAACTTATTCAAGCTGACACATTTTTTTAATTCTCTGTGACAATGTATAAAGATGATTAAATATGAATTTACCATGCTTTCTGGTAGTTTAAAATATCCAAATCCTAACATTTATCACGTTGTTGAATTATGGAGTGTTTTAATTTGTCTTTGCACTGTTTAGAACCTTATATGAATTAGAAATGGACTTAAATTTCAATTTTCATTGAGCACGAATATTTTTTTTTTCACCTCAACTTTTAAATGGCAAGAATATTCTCATTAACATTCTTTCTAAGGATAGATAAATTAAATTGTTTCGCATTTTATAAGAGCAAAATAAAATTATTAACCAATTAACTAAAATTGGCTTGAGAGCCCTTTCTCAATCACACCAGCTCTTCTCTTATCCATTGAATTGTATAAGTTTGCTGTTTGAAGACGTCAAGAATAGCAATTTAATCTCTTATTCCCAGAGTCTTAAGTCTTGCCCATTCTATATATATATATCCAAATCCAAGCAATTTTATCCCTTCTATTAAATAAAAAAAAATCCAAATTCAAGCAAAGGGATGGGATGGTGAGATTAAGTGAGATTTTTGTTCACTAGGAGGATAAAATAATTAATTATTTATAAATTTGATTGTGTATCATAATTTTATATCTCACATAATTCTAAATTATAATTATTTTTTAAAAATTGATGTTAAATATTTTAATGATACAAAATTATGATTAAATAATAAATTATTTTTTATAATTTATATTTTAATCATATTTTTAATAAAAATATTTATCTCAATTATTTTTTACAAAAAATTAAAAATTATTAAGAATTATTTCAAATATAACACCAATTTACAAATTATAATCTATTAATAATCGTTTATTTTTACTGCTGCACCAAGGACCAGGGGAATTTGAGGAAGGAAAACGGCGGTGTGCTCCTGGATTAACTCTTTGTTTGGGTAGAGAAAAAATAGAAGAAAAAGAAAAAAATTTAAATTTTAAATAAAAAATTAAATAATAAAAAATTTTAAATTTTGAATTAATTATAAAACTTTATTTATTTATTTTCTTTTTTTCTTTTCATTTAAATAAAAATTTAAAATTTAAAATTTTTCTCTCATCTCCTTTCTCACCGTTTAAACGAAACCTAAGCTAAAAGGACAAACCGCACCGTTTTGTTCATGTCAGAGATAGGCTGACGTGGTAAGCTAATCATGATCCGCAAACTCAAAGTAGTAAGTTCCAGCCACGCCGAAGGTATTTTTCATCACAATTGCATACAATGCTTCTTTGCACTCAATTTGACACGAGATTTAGCCATAATTATTTTATGTTTCAACTCAATTAATTAACAGTTTCATCTCATGTTATTAAATCAAAAATCTAAACTCTCCCGTTTGGACCAAAAATATTTTATATAAAATGTAATTATTAAATATTAAGATGAAAATATATTTTATTTATTTAATATTAAATATAAAAAAACTTTAAAAAAGAAATTTTTTATTCTGAAAGTAATTTTTTTCTCAAATAACATGATTTTATTATCACTTTTTAATAAAAAATATAAATAATATGACATTCGTTTATATATATTATAAATAAAAATATTGTAAATTTCAAAAATAAAATTCAAAATAAAATTTTAAATTTTTTATATTTATTAATTTAAACTTTATAAATTTATTCTATTCTTCTATATTTAAAAATAATTTTTAGTTTATATTTAAAATTTTATTTTTAGTGCATATTATATTATTTATATATAAATAAAATACTTTCACATGGGTAAATGAATCCTAACCCCATATTTGGAACAGCAGAGAGGAAAAAATACCAAGAGAAAATTTTAAATTTCGAATTTTTCCATGATTTCGTAGAAAAAGAGACAAAAAAATGTGCTTTCTATTATTTTTATTAATCAAAATTTTTAATTTTTTTCTTCTTCATTTGTTTTAATTATTTTATTTTCCATTTCACCGATAAAAAGGTAAAAGTCTTGTTTATCAATGGCTCCTGTATAGAATAATACATCGAGCAAACTTGATGTCTGTTAGAGCCACTTTTAGAAACATATATCGGCGTCTGACAAGTACAGAACTGGACATTATTGTTACGGTGCCTCCCTTGAAGTACCAATGACTCATAAGTTAATATATGAAATCTTGAAAGGAAAAAAAACATGTGGTTGAGAATGAATGATGTTCCTCTTATTCTTTTAAATTTATTTTTTACCCACTCCTTTCTCATATATCTACATATTTGTGAGTTTCGAATTCTAGACGTTACAGCCATACAAAAAAAAAAAAAGAAATCAGAACAATGAATGTAGATTTATTCATCAAGAATTTAAAATTAAGATTGATGTTATGAAGTTTCCACTCTTTATTCTAATAATGAAAATTTTAGTACTATGATGCATTTTTGTCAAAGGTATCCTATATTTTGAAATACAATTAAAAGTAGTATTAAAGATTAGTATTAGTGTAGAATTAAAAATATTTTCCAAAAGTAGACAACCCAAAAATTTATAAAAAAAAAGAGAATAAAAAACTCAGTTTATTTTTAACAATATTATATGTATCAAAAATTGAATTCAAAGTTAAATTTTAAATATAAATTGAAAGTTATTAATTAAATATAAAATGATAAAATAAATTTATGAATATTAATTTAGTAAATATAAAAGATTTTAAATTTAACTTTAAATTCGTTGTATATAACATTTTTTTTAACTTTATGTCCACTTGTATCCCTAACTATAAGCTTGACCACAAATAAAAATTCAGAAATGAAATAATGGGAGCAAGACGAATATTTTTTATGATGTTTGCCACTTGATGATTTTCTATTTATTCTTAAAACAAAAATTGGAAAGTGGCTAAGTGGAGCAATCGAAGTACAAATAATTTCTGGAGAGATAGCGAAGAAGGGAAATGGAAGGGTCCCATTAGCAATTAAATGTGACGTAGTTTTCTTGTTACTTCATATCCAATTAGCACCAAAATCTTTGGGCCACTTTCTGTCTCAGACATCAAAGGACTGAACCAAGGACAACGTTCCCGCATGGGTTGAAGTTGATGTCTCTCGACTCTCAACCCCCCTCCAACCATCATCCCTACCTAATTATGTAATTAATTAACTACTCTTTTAAAATTGAGAGAGGAAAAAGGCAATAATATGAATTATGCTTTGAGATCCATTAGTACTCGAAAATATCGCAATCTATTAATCCTTGCAATTTTTGTAAATTGAAAGACTTTTCATATTTTTTTAACGTTATAATATCAATTGATTTTTGCATTAACTATTATTTGATCGCATTAAATTTTTTATAAAAATATTTAATAAAATTAATTATTTAAATATAAATTAATATATAAAGATATATGTATATTTTGGTTTTATTTTTTATAAATAATTGATCAGTTAATTGATAATTAATAAATTAATTAAAATTATAAAATAATATAAAAGAATATATTAATATAAATATATATAATTAAAATAATTTATATTTATCTAAATATAATATTATATTAATATAATTAATATGTTTAAAAATAAAAATATAATATTTAATATTTAATTAATTATATTTTATAAATTTATATATTTATATAATTTTTATTTTATTATTTATAATGAAATTGTAATTACTTATAATTATAATGACATCATTGTATTTTAGAACATTATATATTTATTTATATATTTTTTTATTTATTTATAGTTTAAAATTATGATATAATTATGTTAAAATTATATTAATTATATTCTATAAAAATAATATTTAAATTTATATTATAAAAAGTATGGATTGTAAATTAATAAAAAATAAGAATAAATTTAGAAAAAAATTTAAAAAATAATAGCTTTCAAGTTATAAGTTACTCAAAATAATTCATTAAATCAGAACTTATTTTTTTAATAAATTAATGCATAAAACACATTTAGAGACTAACTTATAACTTAATGGCTAACTTATAATTTGATGATTAAGTCAATAAGTTATAAGTTATAAGTTACTCAAAATAATTTATTAAATCAGAACTTATTTTTTTAATAAATTAATGCATGAAACACATTTAGAGACTAACTTGTAACTTAATGGCTAACTTATAATTTAGTGATTAAGTTAATAGGTTATAAATTAACTTATTTATTATATAAAATAGAGTCTTTATAATTTATTTAAATATTCTTTTATTTTAATAATATTTTAAATTATAATATATTATTTATTAGATTAAGTTTTTAAAAATAGATCATTATAATTTATTATACTAATTTAAGTTTTCTTTAAAAAATAAGTAATTATAATTTGCTTGTTAATAAATTCTTATGATAATTTTTATAGATGCAATGTTATACCTTCTCTAAATAAAGTATATTTTAATTTAATTTTTGGAAGAACAAGGGTTGAAATGACCAATAAAACCTTGACAAGATAGAAATAATTTTTTTGTACAATGGAAAATCTAAACAAGAACTAATGAATTAAATAATAAGAGGATGTGGTATTTTGAATTATAAGATGTGAATGCTTGAGTATGAAATATATTTAGATAAAAATTCATAAAAGTTTCCCAAAGGCATTTTTCTTTATTTTTCTATCCATACTCCCTTTCCATTTTCATTTTTCTCAAAACATTCCCACACCTATGCTCTTTCCTTTTTCCTTTTCATTTCCATTCTTTTAAGGATTGTGGATATAGCTATTAATCATTTATCTAATCTTCCATCTAAAGAAGGTGAGGATCTCGTTCTTATAGAAAGTCTTTCTATTTTCTCTTGTTTTAATGGGAGATAATGTTTATTGGTTTTTAAAAAGGTTTAGAACCTTAACTCAAGAATCTTTATTATTTGTTGCAAATAGGACTAAAAAGACATCAAATCTACCTCTTGAGCAATTTCTTCCATATAAGATGGGTGGATATTTTATCAATCTTGTTTAGACAAGAGAAAATCATGAATAAATGCTATTATGTGGGTTTTGTGCCCTTTTGTCTATGATTGGAGAAAATGATGATGATTTGATGTCATTTGATGAACTCAATACGAGATATTCATGTGTTAAACATTTATGGAACTTTATTTATGATGAAAGATGAGTTAGTGAGGCATTTTATGGAAAAATAGGTAACAATTTGTGTTATAATAGCAGACCACTACTCTAGAGCTCAAATAAGGGACCTTTCGAGGATAAACAACTTGCCTTCTGCGAGTAAAGGGTGCTCATTTTGTCCTTGGGTAGGATCCTTCCCTTGGTCAAATGGGTGATCATTTGTGTTGCAACGACCAACTATTTGCCTCTATTTAGCCATAGTAACATGATGATACACTGAATAATGATTTATATACATGCATTCCTAATAATTGTGTTATGAATACTTGTGATCATGTATTGATACATGATGATAAAGTATATTGAATTTTAGAAAAAGTGTTATGCTATTACTAGTGGATATCCAAGTTTTGAGGGAATATAAGATCTAGGCAAAATATATGGAGGTGATATGTATATCGATAGATTGAATTTTGGTAAAAAGAAAGGTAAAGTATATGATTGGTGTAAAAAAAATAAGGATGACATATAGAGGAAAGATATAAGAATAGATAAGGAGACATAAGATAGTGCATGTATTATTCCTTGTGACTATGCATTAATGTGTGATGTAATTAGCAATAATTATTAATATTTATATGAGTGTATTCTCTAAGAATGTCATAAGTCATTGTAATTCCTTTATCATGAGAAGCAATGCAAGGCAGTTTGATTGTTAAATGAGAACAACGTAAATATGGATGCTTGAGCTAGTGAGCTAATATTATGTTTCATTACATGAATAGATATTTACTCATCAAGCTTGAACTCATTGTTTCTATGTTTATATTGCAAATTCACATGTCAAGCCTCTACTGCCACCATTTGCATATTAGATCTTTTGAGGAGCACTTTGGTAAGGTGATGGTAGGTACAAAATTTTGTAGATATAATGCTTTTGAAGCCTAATTCTTTGTAGGTTGGGTAAAGGTTTACAAACACTTCCTCATTATTTTAGATGAATTAGAGTAGCTTATTCTTTGCAAACTAAGGTATAAGCAATTCTAACTCCTGAGCAAATTGTACAGTAATTAAATATCATGATTTGCTTATTATGCTAATTGCTTATATTCCTTTTAAAGTTGATGTGTTTTCATTTACTATTGCAAATAAAGATAATTAGGCTTGTAGAAATAGGAAAAGGAATTCCACCCCAATTACAATCAAGAAAGGGTTATGACATACAATAGACATTAAAATTTATTTTCTGACCATTTCTAATATTCAATTAAAATTCATATATTTTTTATCCAAGATATTGATGAATTATATATTTTAAGCATAAAAAATTATCTTTCATAATATCTCGTTGTTTTTTCTTATCTTAATATATATTTTTTGGTTTGAAAGATATCATTTGACAAGAAATAAATAATTTATCAATACATTTTCTATTACTTTCTTTATAATGAAACATATCTTCTTTTCTTTTTTATACAATTTGTTGATTATATTCATGTATTTATTTATCATTATGTGAAGATTTTAATACATATATATATATATATATATTATTTTCTTAAGAAATAAATAATTATAATTTAAAATTTCTTATTTATCAATAATAGAAGCATAAAAAATTATATAATTATAAGTAAGAATGTATTTTAAAAAGTTACTATTCCTAAATATAAATCAATTATTTTAAAAAGTTACCACCATTCCTATATTTTTTAAAATAGTTTATTAAAATAGTTATTTATCAAACATTTATATTAGCTAATTGACTCGATTGAATAACTAAAATATTGAAATTAATTAAAAGCTAATCAGAAAATTTTTTTTTGCCAAACAACCTTATAATATTATAAGTTTTTTTGGTGAGAAATCAAAATTTGTAAAAAAAATTGACTTAGCATTTGATAATGAAATTACAGTCTTTTTATACTTGCTATGCATTGAATTTGTATAATTAACAAATCTTTAGTACAAAGTTTGCAAGATTTTGCATCTGCAATTTTAACTTTATGACAAAGTTCATACAAAAGCACAAGATTCTCAAATAGTCACAGACACAGATATAATAAAAAGCTTCTTTTGAATCTTCTCTTTTGATCCGTTTTTGAGATGATCTACACTTGACACTTTTTCCTATAGACTGTGAAAGAAATTTAATAAATTTTTAATAGCAGGAATAACAAACTATTTAAGATATATATATATATATATATAGAGTTTGAATTTGAATTCACAATATTATGGGAAAAAATTCCAAAATGTAATAGATATTGTCATTGCATCACTATATTGTTGGCGACAGATGAAATCCAATTCTATGGAAAAACGTTTTTATTAAGCTGTGTTTATTTTCTGTCATAAATATGAGCCCTTTCGTTCTGTAAATAAAATAGGACTTTCCTCTCAAAGAGTAATTTATTTTTCTTAAATTTTTATATTTAATTTTACATAAATAAAATAATATTTATAATTTTAATATTTTATAAAATAATATTTTCTATCAAAATAAATAAAATGCGAAAAACTTTGCACAGCACGCACGTGCAGTTGGAATTATTTTCGTGCATGAATAAAACTTGCACCATTATATTAATTTCGGGGGGAATCAAATTTAGAACAGAACCGAAACCCTTTAGAAATACGTGGGGCTTCCTCTGTCGAGCTTTGCTGGCGACAATGGCATGTTAGACTTTAACAAAGCTTTTAATGCCGATAATGATTCCATTTAACGCTGGTAAAATGGATAATGCCACGCCAATTTAGCTGCCCATCCTATTTGGTCATATGTTTTTTTGGCTCTTGGCAGCCCTACCTGCAACTTAGTTCCTATATTGCATATGACCGTTTAATTAGGTTCTTGTCTGCTCAACTAAAGCTAATCCTTGACTTATGAGGTTGCTCACACCAAATTCTACGTGCAATCTGTGTCAAAAGCTAGTCAAGAAACATGGGCAATTCACTAGGTTCATGTGGACAAAATGCCAAATCCGACGTTGGTGCTTGGGGAAATTGATTGGATAATGTGTGACAGGAGTAATAAGTCATGGGGCTGAGGCTTTGATGACCTAGCTGGCTATATAATATGATTTGTCATACACCACTAATTAATTTGATTAATGTTTCTTTACATAATGAAGTACACAATAAGCAACGGGATATTCTTACTTCATGAACCAAAAAAAAAAAGAAAAAAGAAAAAAGAAAAAGGAAAATGACATAAAGCGTTAGAAGAGATTCATTTGAACTCCTTGATTAATGCTTTTATTTTTATTTTTTTGAAGTATGCCATTGATTTTTTTTTTAAAACTTACAGTAGCTTTTACTGATCATATAATTATTTGAGATTAACAATAATAAAATTTAAACTTAAGATATAAATCATCAAAGATAATATAATAAAACAAAATCAGCAATGCTTATTTAATCATAATAGTAATTGTGAATTTATCAATTTTATTTTGTAATTCATTTATGTTATCGATGACCTTTCTTTATAAAATAAAAAAATTATAAAAAAGAATTTAAATTTAATTTATTATCATTATAAATTATATTTATATTACCATTCATTCATATATTATTGTGTTAATAAAAAATTATTAATTTTTTAATTAAAATCAAAATTACATAATTACTTTTACTCTTTAATAATACATCTATTATTACATTTATTGATAATATAAAATATTTTATTCTGTTAATATATCAAATTTAAATTCTATCTAGCCATCTTGAATGTCATGAACCTATCTCTGTGTAATTTATTTTATAACTAATTAAATTGCAAGACCTAGATGGAAGCAAACTCTGGCATCTTGTACTATCCAATTCACAATTTCAACTGACGTTGTTGTTATTCTTTTGTCAGAGACGCCGAGATCTAAATTAATTAGGGTCATGTTAAATACTTAATCTTCTTAATGACATTCTAATCGGGTTCACATGGAGCTGAAAAGTCACCTCGGATGAGAACACAGGTATAGTGGAAAATGACGAACCCTCTCTTTTTTTCCCAATATTTTATGGTCAAAATCGATAAAGAAATTAAAAAATTAATTAATTATGAAGAGCCCCTTAAATTTAACTTATCAAGGAATAAGTATATTAAAAATTTGCAATCACATATCAACATAGAATTGCTTCGTGTGGTTGAATTTCACCAGTTCTGTGTATGAATGTGTCGGCTTTTCATCGTTTATTCGTTCATGTGCCGTGTAAAGGAATGGTTTGGATAAGATATGTTTCATTTACCTTCTTTTTTTTTCAAAACGTAATCGTCGTCATCATACCATCTTTATTAAAGATTAAAGATTTGCACATCAGCAGCATATCATCTCACCAACTCTATGCTACCATGCAAAAGTGGTCGACCTATAATAAAGCTCTTCAAATTCTTTGTTTTTATTTGGATTTGTTAACACCCTAGTTAATTTATATACATAGGTGATTCTTAGCCTTTATGCATACATATTACGTATGCACGCACATATATATATATACACACACATACGTGTGTGTGCACATGAGAATGAGAAATAGACAAATCAAATTAGATTATATGAATTTCGATTCATATGAATTGATTTATATAAATTTACTTAAGTAGATAAAAATTTTAAATGATTTAATATAATTGATATATGTGATTCAATTCACAAATCTGCAAATCAATTTGATTTGGATTGATTCGTTTGAATTTTGGTTTATACGAATCAATTTATATAAATTTGTAATTTAAACAAATCAAATTTTTAGTAACTCAATTTATTCAACTTTATGATTTATTTGATATCTTTATATAAGTGAAGATTAGTAATTTTTATTTTTTTAAATTAGATAAAAAATATGCTATTAATTTATTAATAATAAAATAACAAAAAGTATTATACTTGATATGTCAGCACCATTAATTTTTTAATTTAATGAATTCAATTACTATATAAATGGAAGAAAATGAATTATATATATGTAGAGAGTGAGTGAGAAATGATATTTAACTGATTCTAAATTCTAAATTCCGTCGGATATGAATGATTCTAAATCTTAAAAGATTATTTTCAGCTTCCCATATTTATGAAAAGAAATCTTTTTTATTAGAAAATTTCATTTATTTTTATCAAGTAAAGAAGAAACATATAATTTGCATATAAGTTTGAATAAAAAAATTATAATATTTAATAACATGATAATAAAAGAAAGTAATTTATTTTTTGAAATAAAAAGTATTATTTTTCATTATACTCTTTATATCTAATGTTAAATAAATTAATCATTTTCTTGTATATTAATATTTTATGACTATATTAATGTTTTTGTTAAAATAAATGACCCTAATTCTAAAAATCATTCCATCAAAACATTTGTGGCAAATAGACCTTATGAGAAATGCATTAAAATTTATATTTTTATTAATTGTTTAAAGCACCAAAAGAATTAAATTCTTTTATCTTTTTGACATTGTCCAAGATAAATGTGCAAGGATTAAAAGGACTTTTAAATAATTTCAATTTAAGAGAAAAATTGGATTTTATTATTCTATATGTTCCACATATGAAATAATTGAGTATTTATTTGAGATAATAGAAATAGAACTATAAAAATAATAAATAATTTTTATTAATTAATGAAAGAAATTAAAAATAAAAATTTTCTCAAAATGCATGATAGATAAAAAAGAATATATGAATAAAATATTACGTAAACATTTAATGTGAAAAGAGTGTTGTGATATTGAGAATGAATCAAATGAATAAGACGGATGATACAATGCGAATATGATTTTATATGCATATGTATACGAAAAAATGTTATTATTAAGAAAAGGCAGTCAAATGAAAGGTGGAAGGCTGGAAGCCAACCTGGAAAATGCAAAAGCATAATACAATGGCTTTATATCAATAATGCTCTATGCATAACAAATAAAATTTAAAATTAAATTTTGAATAAAAACTAAAAATTATCACTAAATACAAATTAATAAAGTGAATATATGAAATTTAATCTAATAAATATAAAAAATTCAAAATTCAATTTCAGAACATATTTTTAATATCTATAATATATCTTGCTTTATATATAGCCTTATCAAAAAGAAAAATATCGAGATGTTGTGTCTTTGAAGTGTCTTTCACATTCGTGTCTCTTTATTTTTGTTTTGCCAAATTCATTTTTAAAAGTTCTGATTATGACCATACATCGATTTGTTTTTTCAAATTCATTTTTAAAAGTTTTGATTATGATTATACATCGATACGAATCTATTAATTCAACCTTAAAACCCAAATTCATTGACATTGAAATAAGGAAACCAAACAAAATTGTGCTTCGCTCATCAACTCCCAAGTCACAAGCAGTAAGAGTTTAGAAACTCAAAAGGGTCGTGACTCATTAGTACACTAAATTGCAATTTTCTTGCAATTAGTGAAAAAAAGGGTGGATTAGCAATATTAGAAGGAAACGTGGGGGTAATGATGAAAACATAAAATCTAAAGAGAGGTACTTTTTTATACATCATCGAAAGATTTCTGAATTTTGTCAGTAGTATTCTTACTGCATGTTTCGCTTCAAGATAACATATGTCAGGCTTAGCAAGTTTATAAAAAGTTTTAGGAGAAAATTTATTTTGATTTTTATAAAATTAAACTTGTATCAATTTTATCTTTTACTAAAAATTTAATTTCTATAAAATTAACTTTACATTAAATTTTAATTCCTCCGTATATAATAATTTAGATGCTTCATTTCATATATGAAAGAAATAAAATTTAACTTGGAGTTAATTTTATAAGAATTAAATTAATATAAATTTTTTATAAAGGAAGAAATTGATATAAATTTAATTTTACAAGGATTAAAATAAAATTTTAATCAAAGTTTTAATTCACGTACAACCTCTTATTAAATTTGAACATGGGGCAATAAAGAAATAAACAAATTTTCTTATCATTTGAATCAATATGATCAACAGTCAAACGATCGATATTACTTGAAAATTCATCTAAGGAGAAAGTTGCTATCTTGATGTGCATGTATTGAACCAAAATGAGTGAAAGATTGAAACATGTGTAGTGTTTGAGAAAAAAACATATCGGACTAATCAATAAGATATTAATTTGGTAAAAAGTATATTAATTCTAGACGAATTCAATTTGTTAATGAATAAAAATTTAAATTTTGAAAAAGATGTTTATTGAAATAAGATAAATCTACTAATATCCTAAATTCTAGAGCAATTGCCTCACTTAATTATCATCTTCATTACCAACAAAATGCATGGGAGTGGTTTCACCGGAAGAGATATTATTTTAAAGTAAAATGGCAAAGTAAACAAGTCATAGGGACGAACCTAATTAGTCAAAGTTGGAAAATATTATAGAAGATAAGACGAGGTAGGGGAAGATCCACGTCAAATGGCCCTATAAACTAATAGACGAAAAATATTATGGGCTGCTTGTTAATTGCTAAACTGATTTGGAAAATCTAGTTGATGTGCCTATTTTACCTTTCAAATTAAGCCCACTAATTTGAATACCAAAAGCCCAAAAAGAGAAATTTAGAATCCTTTTGGAAAGTTGATTTTTCTGCTTATTGATCTTATCCCGTTTTAAACACCGTCATAATTTTGATCAAGTCTCTGTTCACATTAAAGTCAAAATTTGGCCAACCAAGAGCTTCCCATATGAGATAAATAATCCATTTTTATTTTTATGATAGACTAATAGTGTGTTTAACAATTTAGTATTGAAATTAAAATTAAAATTTAATATATTATCAGTATAAAATATTTTATATTATTAATAAAAAATATGTAATTAAAAAAATAATAATTAAATTTTTTTATTAATAGTAAGATAATTTTAATAATTTTTTATTGATATAATACTACAATAATAGTTGATATTGTAAAATTAATTCATATTAATATTGCTTCAAATTTAAATCCTTGAAATTAAGTATCAAGTTTAATTAGTAGTTTAATATTAAAATTTTATGTGATTTCAAAATCATTCTTAATCATAATTTTATAAATGAGGCAACCAAATATCAAACAATGTGATATATATTATATTATATCTAATTATTATTTTAAGAAAAAAAGATATCATTATCTTATTTAATTTATTCATTTAACAAAATGTGATTATATCATTTTGCTTAATTTAATGTTTAATTTATCAGCAAATCGAATAAATAATATTTACGTTTAAATCTAAATTTGTTTATTTAAGTGTTTGAAGTAGTGTTTCTAAACGCATCACTATCTGATTTAATTATAATTTATATATGTGAATTTGAAACGAGCTTTTTCCCTTTGTTACTTAGATGCCCTGTTCATTTTTGTGACCCTATCCGGTTTATTTTACATGGTATTTAGTTTTGGAATACAATGGAAAATGGAAAAATCAGTATATATATAGCACCATAATTTAATTTAATTTTTTTATCCTGATATCTAAAGAAAATCATCTTATTTTAAGGATCTCTGTCGAGCATCCGCCAATGAAAGGGTACTTATTGATAAAAAAAAAAAAAAAGAATGGAAAAGGAAGATGGAAAATGGAAAGGACATGATATTTTAATCGATCTCATTCTTAAATGGGGGACTCTATCTTTCTTTCTACATTTTCTGTACGGTATATGTTAATTAACGATCTCTGTTTCTGGGCAACGTGTGCGGCGGATGTTTAACTGAGCGAAACAGAACAATGAGGATATGGTTTTGAAAGGACAGAACTTGATCAGCAAAATGGACATTTAGTTTCTTACCAGAAAAAAAAAAAAAAGGGACATTTAGTTGTTGATATTGAAGCATCGTTTTATTATCTTATTCTCGGACTATGAAAAATTATTTATTCTTTTTTTTTTTTTCCTAAATTTTTGTTAGTACACGGACAAGAAGACAGCAAGGTCTACCCTCATTTGGAGCGTTCTCTTCATTCCATTTCCATCGTATTTCTTAAAATATGAGAATGAAAATGACATCTATGCTTAAGTTTGTGTTTTTAAAAGGCTTAGGCTATGGTGTATTCTTTTATGGTACATTATTTTATGATGCATTAGTAATTTTAAAATCTTAAATTTTATCTAGTCTGTATAAATCAATAAATTTAAGTAACTAAATTTAATTATACGCTGTAAAAATAATGTATCGAAATTTAACTTTTTTAAAAAACATGGTCCATAAAGAACGGCAATAATGTCACTCTGACTTTTAAAATATGTAAAATATTTAAAATATGTGACTTTTAAACCAATTTTATATGTTTCCAGACCAAAGGGGGTTTGGGGCGGGAGGGGGGGGGGGTGAAACTTGAAAGTTGAAAGTGTAATTTCATCAACCACAATTTAGTTGTTTTTTTAAGACTTTAAGCCAAGGTGAGATATTATGAAAACGAGGGCAAATATTTTTAAGAATAGTCGTGATACCCTGTATCTCCTTCCCACTTACATTTAATTCGTTTGGTCCAACTTATCTTTCTCTTTGAATATCCAACCAATCCTGAATTAGTTGAAAAAAAATTCATAATTGGCACATCTCAATCAATAGTTATTAAATCTTGATACATGATCAATTGATTTGTGCAAATATGAATGTTTGATATAATAATTACTTTCTTAATTTCTTTTTAAATATTATTTAAGGTTAATATATAAAGAATAAAAAATATAATAAATAGATTTAATTTAAAGATAAATAAATTATAATTTATTAATATATTTTAACAAAAATTAATTAACAAGTAAAGTTATTAAATATTTATTTAGACAATAAAAAACAATAATTGAAATAAAATAATAAATATAATTTTAATATTTTAAAATAAAAAATAAATAAAAATAAAATTTTGTTCTAAAATAATAAAGAAAATAGTTATTAAGTCATTACTTAGTACGCCTCTTAAGGTCCCACATCCCCATATATATTAAAGGCTTGTTTCGTATCACAATGAAAAATAATTAATAATAATAATTGATTTTAGAATAATTGATATATATTTAGTAACATTATTAACATATTGATTATGTATAATTTATTATTATTTAGATGATGTACAAAACAATCACTTCTTAATATTAAATTACTAAAAAAATAATAGTATACACAAAATTATATCAAAATTATTAGCTTTTTTAATATTTTTTATATTATTGTTTATAAAAAAGAATTAATATATATATATATATTTAGTTCAAATAAATAATATATATTATTTAATTTATTCATATTCTTATTTAATATATATTTTCATTTATTTAAATCATTTTTCATAAATTAGAATGTTTAATATTTTATAATTAAAATAGAGTTTATAACTATTTTGATATTTACTAATTTGAAAAAATTACAAATAATCAAATTATAAAATATCAAAAATCATTTATAAATTCAAAATAAAAATGAGGGTAAAATGAGTATAAAATTTAACATTTATAGTGTTAGAAAAATGGTAGTGAAGCTAAAAGAATAAAAAAATGAGGTTAGTATGAACATAAAATTTGAAATCTCTTTTTTTATAATTACAATTAAAAATAAGTTACTTGAAATAAGTTGTTTTTAATTAAAATTATTACTTATAATTAATTATTAAAATATTTTAAAAATATAATCAAACATCTTTAAAATGATAATAATTAATTATTTAATTGATAATTATTAATCATAATTTTTAATCACGATATCAAACAAACACTAAATCTATCTTGCACCCTTAGAGCTTTTTCTCCATTTCTCCTTACTAAGCTACCTAAATTGCTTTTAATTTAATCATGCAAGAATCAATAACAAACTTCGATCCACCATGTTCTGAAAGTATTTTCAAGTTTTGTAATTTTTTTTTCACCACCTCCATTCAGAAGAGGGGTTATCAACTAATGCTAGGATACTTTTTTTTTAATTTACAATCACAACCCCCTAACATCTTGATCAGCTAATCAAATATTTAATTATTTTTATTAGTCGACGCACTTATTTTGTGTGCATTCGCAAGACAATTTATTTAAAAAAGAGAGGAGAAAAAAAAAAAAGAAAAGGAGTTGAGCTATCATTTTTCTTTGTCAAAAAATGTGTACTTCACCTATGCCCAAGGTAATTTACTTTGTCGTCAAGTTATGTCTACTATAGCTTTCTTCTTTTTCACGCAAAATGGTACGAGTTCTTGTCACGTAGCAAAGCTTATCAATACGTCAGTCACATCGTTCAGTAACAAAGAGAAAAAGTTTATGGAAATGAATATAGTTAATATTTAAATTTAATTATTAATATATTATTATATAATATATTAAATTTAATTTTAAAAAATAAATTTAATATATAATTAGATTTAATAATTTATTAATATAACATATTAATAATATATCACAATCATTTTTAAAATTCATAATATTATGGTATTAGCATCAAATTTACAATAAAATTGAGCAAGTGAACATAATAAATACTATTAATGGAGAGTATATTTCATATTATTTTAAGATTTTTAATTTTTATCATATGCGATATTTGAATTTAAAATATTATGCGTATAAATTAAATAAATTATTATTCTTGTTATTGAAGAAATAAAAAAATATTAAAGGAAGAACTTGTTGCCGCAATTGGACTTTAACATCATATTGAGAACAAGGATATGAAAATAGTGTAACATCATCTTTCTTTTGTAATTTTTCCCCGTGTAGCTTTAAGTGGCTTCACTTTTGTGCAGTTGAACTTGCGGTGCCAAAAATGAAACGACCAACAGACAATTAACTGCAGAGAAAGCAAACTAACAAAGTACTTCTGAAAAAATTAACAGCCCAACGTACGCTAATATAATGGAATATATCTAAATAAATAGAGTGTTGGAAGAAAATAACATTACCAGTCAAGATTATACATCTTTTTATCCGCAATATAAGTGATTATTAATATTAATTAATGATAGTGCATAAATTGATTTTATATTTGATAAGACTTCTAGTAATTATTGATTTTTTTAAAAGATAATTGAGGTAAAGATTTTTTTATAAAAAATTAATATCATAATTAAAAAATAAATAATTTTTTTATTAAAAGGGGGCATTTGCCCCTGAGGAAAAAGAAACACAATGACACTAATGCAAGGAGACAGGACAAATCTTTTGGACCCTGATTTTTGGTAAAGTGGGAATATACCAACATAAGATTTTGCAACAAAATTTGCTACATTATTGGGTTCCTCAAAGATATGTTTCAACTAGTCACACCAACAACAGCCATCAACTTCCTGCGATCTTCAATCAGATTGTTGTAAAAAACAAAAGAATTAAATTTATCAAATATAATAATTTGGATAATAAATAATGCATCAAGTTTCACTATGAGAGGATCTAAACTTCTATTTTAAATAAGGAGAAGACCATCCTCAAATTAGCTAATTCTGCAACAAAATCTAAACTTACTCTAATTTTCCTTGCATATCCAATAATCCAATTAGCCCGCTATTTCTAAGACATGAGTTCTTGGTGTTAAGGATAGGCTGTAATTAGCTATTCAGTTAGCACAATAATTACCATCATTAAAACTATACAATAATTTTACATCCCAATTTTTCTGCAACAAATTTATGATGATATATTTAAGATAAATTGTCCAAATTACAAAAATTTATCATAATTTTTTTCTCACTAAAAATATTTATCATTAATTTTCTATCACAAAAATCAAATATTCACTGTATCAAATATAAAATTACAATATATATTTAAATTTATCAATAATCAAATATCCAATAAGCAATTTTTAGCCTGGCAACTAAACCACTTCTATGCTCCTCGCATTCTGTAATACACACAATATTATAAAATGTCAACCCTCAAGCATATATACATGTTTATTTTTATGAAAAATACTGAGTGAGAGTGTGCTTTTAATTACTATCTCATCAAAGCTTTCAAAATCAAGAGAAATTTTGTATGTTAAAGTTTTGATATATATTTTATTTTCACTCAATAAATAATAATTATTAATTTAATTTCATTATTTATTTATTAATTGCATGAAACTCATAATATAATTAAAAATAGTAAATACAATAATTAGTTTCTTTCTTATATAGATTATGAGTATTATATCTTTTAAATTTTATAATTAATATTATTAATCCCTCGTTTTTACTTTTATTATAATTGTTCATCCCTTTTTGTACTCATAACACTAAAATAAATAGTAAAAAAGGAATATAATTGAAAAACAAGCATGTATTTAATATTATTATAAAGTGAGATATAATAATTCATTCTAACTTTTTATTAATTTTAACATTGCAAATAAATAGAATGATGAATAATTATAATAAAAGTAAAATTAAAGGACTAATAATTTTATAAA
This sequence comes from Sindora glabra, assembly GCA_020226215.1. NCBI lineage: Eukaryota > Viridiplantae > Streptophyta > Magnoliopsida > Fabales > Fabaceae > Sindora > Sindora glabra. The sequence goes on from CM035225.1 coordinate 122,682,157, forward strand.
ATTTCAATAATATAATAGTTATCACTTTTATGAATGATTTATGTTTATTCTATTAAAAACATACTCCGTTCTTCAAGTGTTGTTTTATGGAAACTTTTTTCCCTATTTATCTTTGATTTAGAAAATCAAAATTACATTTATTATATTGTTTCAAATATTACTCCTATTATTTTAATAAATAATTAATAATTTTACACATTATTTGTGTCACAACTAATCTCAAAGCACATGATTGACATAGATAATTACTATGCGTAACCATTTATAAGCCTTCCTTACATATGATCAATATAATAGTTTATATACAATGATATATCTCCTTCAACGAGAAGTTAATGCTGAAGTCAAATATAATTAAATTTTGATTAAACATGTAACAAAATATCTCCACATGTATCTTATTCAATTGTCCCCAAAAACTTACCTTAATGCCAACATTCTCAAGTGGATCTTCCAAACCATCTAACAATAAACTAGGCATTTAAAAGAAATATTCTCCATAGAAAAGAAAAGAAATATATAAGATTGAGTTTTTAAAGAAATTTAATGAGTAACTATTCTAAACAAATTATAATTTAAATCAACAATTTATATTACATTACTATTAAAATTTTAGAGAAAATCTAACTCACACCTCATTTGTGAGAGGAATGAAGTATCCATAAATTACTTAGCATAAGGAAGGGTTAAATGCATGTAAGGAATCCATATTTACTTACCCATCTTACCATAATGCCAAGAATGCTCACATATACATGTCGTAGTAAATTGCCACAATGAAATATTGAATTTAAGTTATCACTTCAAGGTGCAATCATTTTCATTCACAATTTCAATAATGACCATTGGAAATTTTGAGTAATTAATAAAATATCTATATAAACTTCTTTATGACTCCTAACTTTCTTTATCTCTTCACAAATTCAACCTTATTACTTCATAAATGGGTATACAAATCTAATACATATAGTCACAATATGAATATCATTTTCTTTAACAACATCAGATCTTACTCATAATATAATTTAATAGATTGTTAAAAAATATCATAATTTATCGTTTTACAAATTTAACCTTATCCTTTCATAAATGGGTACACAGATCTAATACAGATAGTTACAATATGAATATCATTTTCCTTAACAACATCAAATCTTACTTATAACATAATTTAATGGATTGTTAACAAATATCTTAACTAGCACTTCAATTTTAAGTCATAACAACAATATCATTTAAAGATATACATATATACATACATATATATACATACACATAAATACATCTATAAAGATGTCAAATAAGTTTATTCATTATAATATCCAATTATAACGTAATGTTTTAAGTTACAATACCAATATATCTCTTTGCATTGCCTTATTGTATTCATCTATCATCTAACATAAGTATATATACTCATATTGTGACTATAGGATTATTTAAAGCTCTTGGAATTCTTGAAATAAGAATTAGTGGTAATAAGGTATAATCAATTATCGGTAGGCCAAAATAACCCCAACCTATAATAATCAATTATATAATCGATTATATCAACATTTGTACTAATGTAATCAATTAAAATAAATCTCATATCCTTATAATTAATTATATAGTTAATTATCTCATGAACATATTCAAAATTTTGTAAAAATTCACTATTTATTTGCTATTAAATCATTATTAATCTATTATTTATGCAATCGCACACCATCAAACAACTAAATATCTCATTCACAACATTAAACCCTCCAAGTCCTTCATAAACTCCCTCATTTATCACATTTTAATTCAAGAACTTCTTTTAACAATAATAAGTGAAACCTTAAGTATAATCATACTGAAATAGAGAACATCAAAGTTAGAAATTTAGTAAGAGGACATTTACCAAATGGGTAAAAGAATTCCTTAGAACAATTTGTGAGTTTTAGTGTTTTAAGGCATTTGATCAATTTTACACAAAAGAGATGATAAGCTAACTAGATTTTTCAATAGAAATCAAAAGGTAATTAAAGAAATCTTACTAAGAGTTTATTGGAATCTTGGAAAAAGGTGGTGGAAGAACTTAACTCTCTTAAAGTTTATGGATCTTCGTAGAGATAAGCTCAATCCTTAAACTTAGATGGAGTACCTTGTAGTTGAAAGATGATTTAAAGTGATTTGAACTTGGAAAAGAACAAGAAGATGAGAAGATAGAGAGAATAAGGTGTTAAGTTTGTTGAAGAAAGAGGGGGAATTGTGTTTGAGAGAGTTTGGAAGTGTTTAAATAAGTTTAGTAAAGTAAAATGTCTTTATATCAACTAGTTTAATGAGTTTTTGTGATGCATAATTAATTATGCATTATATTTCCTTTCAAAACACATTTAAAGCTTCAAATATGTAATTTTTGCTCCATAATCGATAATGTAATTAATTATATGACCTTTGAAACTTTATAATTAATTATGTAGTCAATTATGACGATTTAAAGTTTATTGAAATCTTAGAAAAAGGTGGTGGAAGAACTTAACTCTCTTAAAGTTTATGGATCTTCGTAGAGATAAGCTCAATCCTTAAACTTAGATGGAGTACCTTGTAGTTGAAAGATGATTTAAAGTGATTTGAACTTGGAAAAGAACAAGAAGATGAGAAGATAGAGAGAATAAGGTGTTAAGTTTGTTGAAGAAAGAGGGGGAATTGTGTTTGAGAGAGTTTGGAAGTGTTTAAATAAGTTTAGTAAAGTAAAACGTCTTTATATCAACTAGTTTAATGAGTTTTTGTGATGCATAATTGATTATGCATTGTATTTCCTTTCAAAACACATTTAAAGCTTCAAATATGTAATTTTTGCTCCATAATCGATAATGTAATTAATTATATGACCTTTGAAACTTTATAATTAATTATGTAGTCAATTATGATGAACAAATTTATTTACTTGACTTTAAAAGATTATAACTTATTTGTTTTACACTTATTTTTTTTTTACAAATCACTTATTATTAGAACAGTATTTGAGTCTATTTTCAAATGCTAGTTTTATGCTAATGTCTTGTTAAATTTTGTGATATCACTAAAATAAAAGATAAAAGTTTAAAACATAAGATTGTGAAAACTTGGTTTCTTAGACTTGACTTGTAAAAGTCATAACTCTTTCATTTTCTAACTATTTTAAGTAAATGACTAGTATATGAAAAGTTTTTTGAGTCTATTTTTATAATAAACAAGCCTAATGAAAAATAAATGAATAGTTTTTGAGTTATACATAAAAGAGCATTCAAAAGTTAATATTGAAATATTTAAAAGAGTAAGTTCATTAAATTAAACTTTTTACCACTAATAAGGTAACAAAGGATCTTTAAAACATCTTTAAAGTGCCATATTCTAACTTTTAGTAAACGTTGAAAAAACATCTTGAAAATTATTAAAATATTTTCCCAACACATAAGTGCAGCAAAGGAATAGAAAACTTTGCAATTTCAAAATTGTCATTTTATAGAACTTACAAGACAACTTTATTAACTTGTGACATGAGCAATTTTATCATTTAGTAAATTATTTTTTTATTCTTTTTTTATTCTTTTTATTATTTAATCAAATCAAATAAAAATTAATATTTTTATTATTTCAATTTAATTTCTACACATCCAAATAATAGGTGAAAAAACACTTTTCTATATATTTTTCCATCTCTTTTTTTAAACATATTTTTTCCATATTTTTTCTCACAACATCTAAATAAAGAGTTAATAAGAATTGGAGAGAATAATTTGCTAATTCCTAGAACGTTGGATGCAAAACATTATCCCCTCAATTTCTTTTTAAGTGACGTGGAAGATACGTACACAATGATTAAAAAAGGTCGCATATAACCTCAATTTAAGGAGAAACAATTATAATTATAATTTATTAATATATTAATTTTCAAAAATCAATTGATAAGTAAAATTGTTAAGTATTTATAATATAATAGAAATAATATTTAAAAAATAATAATTAAACGTAGTTTTATTTTTTTATAATCCACAGATAAATAGGAATTTTTTTCTAAAAAGAATACTTTAAAAGAAATGAAGGAGCAATAATTAATCTTTCTTTATCCGAATGAATAGCAAATTAATTTAGCAACACTTATAATAATCAAAGCATATTGCAGGAATTTCTTCCAAACTATGGTAAATATGACAGGGGTCTAGCTGATCAAGGGATTCAAGTCAAGGAAGCGAGCGGGAGGGGTTGAAGGTAGGCAGGTAGCCTCAGTTGAAACGTCCAAAATGTTGTTTAATTGGTACGGCTTAAAATAATAATTAATGGGCAAGCCTTCGATGCCCATGTAATTTTTGAGTATAATCACACATAAAAATTAATAATTAAGATTTTTGATACAATTATAAAGTAGTTGAATTCTTATTATTATATTTAAATAATATAAAAAGTTTTATTAATTGACTTTCTTGTACATTCTAATTATAAACTTACTATTAATATAAATAAAATAAATTTATTTTTGATAAATAAAACGAAATTTTTTTAAATAAGTTAATTCTAAATGCCGATTATATGAAAACTTAAACTCTATTTCTAATAAGAAATAAATATAATATTTTATAATTTCAAACATAAAATATTTCTATGTTTGCACATCACATCGTATTATTAGTTAAAACTTAGCGATAATTAAATTTATACAATGTCGAACATGTACCTAAATGGGAAATAAAAGAAAAAGGATTACCCACTTATTTTTCTGCGGTCTTAACCAAAAAATTTCTATCAAAAGTGGAAAACGTATTTTTTTAATTTATTTATCGAAAATTGTAATTGTAATTTATTATATAAGTTTTGCAATTTTTTTCACAAAAATAAATTTTCCTTGGAAACTTTTATATTTTAATTTTAAATAATAGAATTGTAATTTTTATTTTTATTACATGTAAAATTTATAACAAACTTATAAAATAATATAAAATATATTATACTTATTTTTATCAAATATAAAACCTGAATTTTTTTATATAACAGACATTTAAAATTAATAATAAAAATAATTAATTTTTATTATTAATTTATTACGTTGAAAGTAACTTGATTGAAAAATACTCATCTTATTTATATCAATGACAAATTTATAATTAAAATACGTAGGGAGGTAAGTTAACAAAACTTTCTATATTTAATTAAGTAAAGTAATAATATTTCAATCACTTTATTAATATATCAAAATCACAAACTTTCATGTTTATGGGCGTCTATGTTAAAAAAAAAAAATTGCTTGAGCGTGGAAGTGTTACCCTTATCCGGGAACTCAAAATCGATAATTAATTAACCATTTAATGCCTAACCCTACAGACTATAACAGATGAAGCTTTGCAGGGTCACTTAAACACATTGCTATCCTTGCAGGCCAAGTTGCTTTGCTTGCTTGCTTGCTTGCTTTGTCTCCCTTGATATAAATAATTAATTAACCATTTTTCAATCAAGTTAATTTCAATGCAACTTGCAATCTTGCAGACTTGAAAGCTCAGTTCCAAAGACAACCATGTATAGACCATCTCGCTTGGTTTCCGCTTAGCATACAAGATAAAGACCGCCATTCAAACATGTTCTGCCATTAGCCAATTTGCTATGCGACATGCGTTGGAATTGGCGCTTTTAAATAGGGTACGAAGCCTTTGAGTTCAGATCAATGAAGTTGCTGGATCTGCCAACCCGCCGCCACGGCAGCTGCAACGGCCACGGTGAAAATGGTTGGCCGGACAATATCATCGGCTGCTGAGATGTCGACCGCCAATGGATACTTTACACTGCATTAAAAAAAAAAAGAAAAAGTCAATAAAGAAAAAATTGAATATCGAAAATAATGCTCATCGAAAAGAAAGAAATTTATTAATGCTGATTATCTATCCCACTCCATAATTTATAGCAAAAAAAGAAAAAAATTGTCAGAGATAGTAGGGAGATTGCTTGTGGAAATTCTCACCACATGGGATATATAACTATGATAGTTGTGGGCGGTGCAATGCATAGAAACTTGAAAAACTTTCCAACATCTGAAGAAACAATCCAAGCAAATAACATCACAACCATACTCTCTCTGTATGTAACGGTGCCACGCCCCCATATTTGGTCCCCAATTAAACATTTTCCATCTAAAATTTGCTTTCAATTCCAATTCAAACTCGTGTGACTCTGAATTTCAAATAGATCCAACCTAATTTTTATCATAAAATTATTCTTATTTTTCACAATTTGGAGAAGAAAATAGAATAAATCTGGAATTAGAATTTTTTTTATTTTAATTTAGAGGTTACCTTTTGGAGGGTCTGGGGCAGAAAGTGATGAGATAATCAGCAGAGGAACAAGTGAAAGTGCTGCTTCCATCATCGTAAGCGTAGCTGTATGCGCGTGGGCAAGCACTCTTGAACAGCTCCGAGTAGGAGCTGGGTTTGCATGTATCCGGACTTGCGTAGGCCCCCTTGCAACAATACTGTGGATCTCCAAATGCTTCACACGCGCTCTTACAAGCTACCCCGTCTCCCCCATCATCGCCCGGTGACACAACCTTAAGCTCATTCGGACAAGCCTCGTTCAGATCCCCCACACAACCTGTCGTCGAGCAGTTTCTGCCGCCGGATCCGCCCTGAGGCTCCACCATCATCGGGAGGTTGTAACCGTCGACGAGGCTGACGTCGTAGAAGTCAAGCCCACCGGCACCGTTCAATGTCCACTCTGCCAGCGTGGCTGGTGGTGCGGCACCGCCACCGGCGCATTCCACGGTGGAGGAGCCACAATCTCCAGTGACGCAGGAGAACTTGCCTGTGGCGTCTTCGGAGCAAAGGGTTCGACCCCATAAGCGCCCGGACCAGGAGGTTGGCAAGGTAAGAGCGTTGGATTGGTCTGGCTGGAGGACAAAGCCCGTTGTGGGGGGTTGTGCAGTTCCAGCGCTTGACAAAATGCCCGGCCAAACTGTGTAGCTGCACTTGTTCACGATTGTGAAAGTTGCTGAATGCAAACCTGTACATCAACATTGTAACAACACCGTTTTTCAATGCATCTTGAAAGACATAAATTAATGAAAATGATTTTATAAATGGGACGTTTTATATACCTGATAGGAATCGGAAGAGAAACAGGAAGAAGAAAGCAACGGAGAATCCTTTGGAAGCTGCCATAGCTGGAAATTGCGATGCAGGATGGATCAGAATGATAATGGACAAATTTGAGAAGTGGAGTTCGAGCAGGTGAGGTGGAGGTGCTAAAAATGAGGGTGGGGAGGGAATTTATAGAGTTGTTACGTGTAATTCTACGTTCTCCCCGGAATAAGGCACTGTACCTTACTCTTCTACTCTAGGGAGAAAGACAGAGAAAAAGAAATGAAGTAGCTTACTTGGACGGTAACTTAGAATTTCTCCATTGTTACGTGGGAGCCATGTGCAAGTTGCGGGAACATGACCCACTGGGAAGCTTGCCCACATCACTGCAGTGGATTTTGACATGGGATCTCTACTGCTCGTATAAAAGTCATACTATTTTCACCCTTTGTCCGTATATTCTATTCTTATAAATTATGGACAATTTTGTAAATTTTATTATTTATTAAAATTATCACTCTTTTTTTTTAAATAAATAGCATAGTTTTGAAAATTGGTAGATGAGCCATGTTGATTAAAGTATTTGAATAAAAAATATATATAAATTGATAGAAATCGATCAAAATTAGTATAAACCCATTAAAACTAGTCTAAACTAGTTAAAATTAATGAGATTTTCTTCAATTTTTTAAAAATAAATTCTTTTTAGTTTCATAATAATTGAAATATATAACTTCTGTAATTTTATATTAATTAAATTTGTATTATTTTTACTTAAATTATTATTACGTCAGTCATATTTTAGTATTTTAAATATATATTATTAATGCATATATATAATTTATATTTTTAAAGTTAAAATTGATTAAATTATTAGTTCAATAATGGATGATTGAATAGTTAAATTAATGAATCAGTAAATCAGTACTCTTTCTACTTCGATAACTGATCAATATTAAAAACTACGGTAAAGGTGTTAAGAAATTTTTTTTGTCCTATGCATATATCATAATTTTAGTGAAATTACTCTTAAAATATTAAAAATTATGGTAAATAGCGTTAAGAAACTTTTTTGTCCTATGCATATATCATAATTTTAGTGAAATCTATAGTTAAAGGTGCTTGCTATGGTACCCTTAAGGGTTTGATGTCCGAGGTGGTGTGGTAAAATACAAGTCATTGGATAAAATTACTAAGTCAATGCTAAAATTTTTGTAATCTCATCCAATGACTTATATTTTATTACACCATCCCGGATACCAAACTCCCAGGAGCACCTTAGAATTCACCATAGTTAAATTATTTTAATTTTACTCTGCCATGGTATGTTTTAGTCTTTATCCATGATTTTGTTATCATAATGCAATTTAAAACTATACCGTAACATTATATATAACCAGTTTAAAATACAGTTTTCTCTGTTTGAAAAGTGCAAAGAGTTGGTGACATAATAAATTGGTGAAGTCGCCTTTTTTAACTTTTTACATGACATTATACTTTATCATGAGCAGCCGGGGAAAAATATTCTTGCATGACATGGTGTCCTGACATGAGGTCCAGGATGCGAAGACAACTGGGCTACCCTTGTTGTGACCAAGAACATCTTCTTATGTATAATTTTATCCACTTACATTTAAAATTATACAATATTAAAAAAAACTATTACCAAGAATAATAATTAAAAATATTTTATTTATCTAATAACAAATATAAAGAGTATAATAAAAAATAATATTCTTTTTATTTAGAGAGATAGTTATTTTCTCATTATTATGACATTATGTAGCATTTTTTAATTACAAAGCATATCAATAACATGCCACTTAACAAATGATTTTTTTTCCTTTTTACAATCACTATAGCAAAAAAAACCTTTAGTGATGACAATTATCATCAGTAAAGAATTCTCGATTATCGGTAAATGTAAAAGTCGTCACTGAAAATGTCGTCAAAATAGTTTCATAACTGAAACAACCTAACACTGACGATAATTAGTCGTCGCTGAATGCTAAAAGTATAACATTCAGCGACGACTATGTCGTCGTAGAAAATAATTTTAAAATTTAAAAAAATTTAAAATTTAAATTTTAGCGGTGATATTGTCATCGCTATAGCCAAAAAGTTGTCGCTAAAACTGCACTTTTGGCGATGACATTTTCATCACTATAGACTTGGTTTTTAACGACGACAATTGTCGTCACTGTAAGTCACTGAAACTCTTGAATTCAACAACGATATTGTGTTTTAGCGACGACTTGTCGTCGGTAAAAGTTTAACCTATAGCGACGATAATGTCGCCGCTAATACTTTTTTTTACTTTTTTTTAAATTTTAAATTGAAATTGCCATTATAATTAAGTGGATTTTAAATAATATATTATATTTAACAACATAATTTAAAATATTCTTTATTTGAATTTATTTGGATTATATTTATATTTTTTTAATTTATTTTAATATAAATTATACATTAATAATACTAATAATAATGTTTAACAATTTAATCTAACATAAAAAAATGAATACTCATAAAATAATTATAAAAATAGTATTTATATGAATAAATTAAATATATATAATTCATGTAAATGTGTACATATGAGAAATATAAATATACATATACATAAGATACTACGGAGAAGGAATGTGAAAATATACCGATGCATCCTCATTATCATCATTATCGTCATCATCCTAGCAATGAGGACGATAAAACGATGGTGATGACTGAGAAGGATCAGGTAGCTGAGCAGCAGGTGCACTTGCCAATCTGCTTGGCCTAAGCGGTGTAGCAGCAACAGCAAATGGCAGCAGCGGTAGAACAATAACTTGCTGCCTAAAAATGGAACTCATCTAGGTAAGGTAAGTCTGAATCTGCTGCTCCATCTACTCACGCATCTGCTCCTGATGTGTAAGCTGTTGTTATTGATGATCCAGTCGTTGCTGCTGCTCCTGAATCAACTATTGGCTATGCTGATACTGCTCTCGAGTCTGTTGTAGCTCCTTCTGCAACTCAACGACCTGAGACACAGACTGCGAGCTCGCCCCAACGCTAGAAGTCCTCACCGACTGATAGGACTGACCAGCCAATACATGCCTAACAGCCCTCCTGTATCCTCGACGAATCCCAAGCTCCTCATCGACGATGACAGCCTCATCAATCTGTATAGATGTCATAGGCGAGCTAGTGGATGATACACTAGATTGTACGTGCTGAGTCACTAGCTCAGTCATCTTCGCCTTAATTTACCAAAATAAAATTAGGATAATAATTCTTATCACATATATTCGTAAAATTATATTTAAAATATAAATTTTAACTAACTAACATATTGTTCCTGAGAGATCGAATGCGCCCACTTTCCTGACCTATAGGTGTGTTGGTCCCTAAAATTATCGAAAACTGGTTGTAGTTCATTAATATTTCTATTCCTCTATTCATTTTTTGTAAGAGGAAAAAAATGAAAATAAATAAATAATGAACAAAAAGCTACCTAGAAAAATGTAAATTTAAAAAAATAAACAAAAAAGTTAATTTACCTTATCAAATTGATGTACAGCAATAGACTTTGAACTATGTCGATCATTCACGACCTTTTGCATTTTATTATTTGCATTCCTGCCAAATAACTCTTACAAATTAAAAAAAATATTAAGTTTTTTTGTTTATAATTAAGATATGTGAAAAAATAACCTAATCCTATTAAATGACATACTTTCCCTATAGGCGTCACTATCAAGAAAGTCCACACACCTCTGTCATGTCTCGGGTGCAACAGATCGGGACACACAACGTCTAGCACAATTCAAATCATAATCCTGGTCCTGGTCACCCCCATGCTCTAAGAAGTGCTTGTTCAACCTGTATTTCTAATCCTTGTACAAGTCTACAGCAGACTGCATCAAACTGGAAATCGTTCTATCCTGGTCACTCTCGAAGATGTCCTGAAACTTGAAGTGGGACTGCAATAAAAGATATTTAACAAATTTGTCAGTTTTATATTTAGGCATTTTAATCTCAGAAGGATTTATTCAGCAAAATTTAGGAGAAGGATACTTACACAAACCTCTTGCACAACTCTATCTTGGATCTCCTGAGGTACAACCCGCCATGACTTATAATGAGGTGGGACGTGAGCTCAGATCATACTGCTAATGTTACGAGGGAGATGGCTAGCATTCTTCCCAACCGCGTGCCATGTACCAGTCGCATCGAACTGTACAGGCACCGGTTTCCCCCACCCCAGCCTATCTTCTCATGCAGCAAGATGGACCTATTTGGACCCCTCTTTCTTGCAGCTGCCACTTCAACAGATAAAGAAAAATATCAACACAATTAATAGGATATTTAATCAATCTCAAGTATGTATAACTAAGAACAAATACCTGAGCCCTCGCACTGTGATGGAATGTGGGTGGGACATTGCGGTGAGTCGCTTCCAACATTACCTCCATGGTGTCGTGCCTCGACATCCGCCATAACTGAAATAATACACATTATACAAGTAGTTAATGGAGAATCCATAGTAAAATGAAGCAAATTATAGGGTATAACTTTTTACAACCATATAAATTATTTAAATTATCATGTTTACACAATTACGAGTTGTAGTTCGAATATCTTGTTTTATCCCTAGTCTAAATTAGTGTCAGTGAACCTAACAAACTTATTATCATCGGTTTCTCCTTCGTTATCCGATTGTAAAAGCCCCTCCTCCGTATAATGATCAATCATTTTGTCAAAGAAACTATTGTCATCATCGATGAAGGCATCTTCTCCATGATTGCCAAATCCAACATTCCTGGAAGGTGGAATGACTGAAGGTCCATTTCGTTGATTATTTAGATCTACTAGATGAAAATCTCCAAGATCAACTATCAAGTTGAAATTAGATGAGTTACTATCATGTAGAAATAACAGGTCTTGTGCATTGTCTCCATCACTAGGTAGATCCCATATGTCGCGATGCACCAAATTATGGACGACCCTCCAATTTAGTCCATTAAGGAGATCTTCAGTGTAAAATACTTGTTTTTCCTAGGTAGCAAGTATGTAAGGATCATCTTTGTACCATTGCCCACTAATGGAGATAATTGTGATATTCTTATCAATGTAAAATTTCTTCTTTATAGAATCAGTGTCATACCACTTGCATTTAAATAAAGTTACACTACAATTATTTAAATAAGTTAACTTAATGATTTCCTCCAGTACACCATAGAATATGTTACCATCATTACCCAGAATAGAAATGCCATTGTTTTACGTTTTATGCTTCTCATCCTGAGTTTCGACTACAAAGTAGACTCCATTCATAATACATGTAGAGTAACTGTTCCTATGAAAATGGTACATCTACAAAATAACAATTTTTTCAAGAATTAAATTAAAAGATTAGCAGGAGTAATTGTCAATATTTAGGATATTGACTTAATGCATTTGGGAAGAAAAAACCCTTACCTTCGAGTAAAACTACAAGGGGAATTTGGTTTTTTGTAAATTATTAATTTTTTCGGCATCACTTCGTTCGAGTTCTAATCGGTGCTCACTATAGAACATAAGAATCTTAGTCTATTATAATTATTTAGGAGAAAAGCACAATTGATCATAGATACTTACTGGAGATACTTTTCAATCTCAGTACAATTATTCAAGATGTACCACACTACAATATCTTGATCCCTCTTATCGAAGTGAGAAATAATTTTCTTCCCCACTAGCCGACACTGGGATCGGAACACCGACAATGCCCTTCTTGTTTAACTAGGTGCTATATATTAATTTCTATCAGAACGGTTGAATCTAGTTTCCACTCCTTCTAAGTATATAGAGAAAAATATTAATGCCTCGTCAACAATATACCCTTCTGCAATCGAACCGATCAAGCACGATTTCGGACATAATCTTTTAACTTTTTTATATATCTCTCATATGGGTACATTCATCGAAAATGAACAGATCCGCCTTCCAATGCTTCATTTAGTAAATGCATCATCAAGTGAACCATTATGTCGAAGAATGCCGAAGGGTATATCCTCTCAAGCTTGCATAAAATAATAATAATATCTTGTTTGGCTTGCAGAATATCCTTCCTATTGAGAGTTCTAGTACATATTTGATTGAAGAAGTTGCATAACTCAACAAGTGGGTATGATAATTCCTTTGGCAAAAAGGCTCGAACTCTTGGCCCTAACAATCTTTGCATAATAACATGACAATTATGTGATTTCAACCCCTTCAATTTCATGTCACGATCAGTAACATTCTTCTAGAGACTCCCAGCAAACCTATCTAGAAATTTTACATTTTTTATATATTGACAAAATCATCTTCGTTCGTCTTAGTTAAGCGTATATGCAGCATGAGGCTTGAATAGTTAACCCCTCTGCTCATATAGATGTAAGATGGGCCTTATCTTTATGTCTTCCAGATCTCATCTTGCGTTGTCTATATCTTTTGTTTTGTGCTCAATATCTAATAATGTACCTAGAACACTATCACATACATTCTTCTCAACATGCATCACATCAATATTATGTCTTAAGTTCATTATCGACTAATATGGCAGGTTAAAAAAGATACTTCTCTTGCTTCAATTAAGCTCATCAGCACCCCTCTTTCGTTTTACATCACCAAATTGAGCATGTTTTCTAAGAAGCCTCCATGCCACCTTTCCTAATTGATCCATGATAAAGTTATTGGTAAAAGGACGAGGAGGGGCCCTCCTCTCTGACCTCCTATTAAATTCTTTCCTGCTCCTCCATGTGTGACTTCTTAGTAGCTAATGACGATGATTAACATAAGCTATTTTTCCTCTGAGATGGATTGATGGAGTATCCAGGTTGTATGTAAAACATGCTTTATATCCTTGTCTGCTCCACCCAGAGAGATTACTTCGAGCAGGAAAATCATTCACAGTCCATAGCAAAGCTACTCACATGTTGAACATCGTATTTGTGTTCACATCTCGAGTTTCTATTCCCCTCTCCCAGAGATGCCTCAACTCTTCTATGACCAGTTGTAAGAAGACATCGATATCCTTGCCTGGTGCTTGTGGTATTGGGATAATAGGGCCAATATGAAAAAGGACTGATTCATGCATATCCATGGCAGCAAGTTATAAGTGGTCATCACCACTGGCCACATGCTGTCGAATATGCTCCTGTCACCAAAAGGATTAAATCCATCGGCACTTAAACCCGACCTAACGTTTCGTGGGTCAGCAGAGAAATTAGAATACCTCTTATCGAACTCTTGCCAAGCTTTTTCATCAACGGGATGTCGCATCACCCCTTATCTTTTAACTTACCAGTGTGATGCCATACCATATTCTTTGAAGTATGTCTCGACCCATACAATCACTTTAATCGAGGAGTCAATGAAAAATAGTGAACCACCTTTTGAGGCACTTTCTTTCTTTTCATATTTGTATCTACCCATCGGCTCTCTTCACAAATTGGATAATTATCTTTCGAAGCATGTTCTTTTCAGAAAAATGCGTAATCATGTTTGCACACATGAATTGATTCATACTCCAATTGTAACTTGTTGAGCTATTTCCTAGCACCGTGGTACAATTTGGGTAATTTATTATTATTTGACAGTGCCTCTTTTAATTACTTCAAAAGAGTATCAAATGACTTATTTATCCACTAATGCAGAACCTTCAAGTGCATGAGTTTCACCAGAAAGTTCAAGGCTAAAAACGATGTACATCTTGGGTATAACTCTATTTCTACTTGCTCGAACATATTATTATAACTATTATAGTTTGCTCCAATGTCTCCGTCAGGTGCATTCTTACTCCTTTTCACATCATTACAAACTACTTCTTCAGGTATATGAGGGTCGATGAAGTCGTGTAAAATATCCACTACTTCATCTCTATTGTCAGTAGATGTCCCCCAAGTTCTCCTAGAAGTTGAAACATCCGCTTCACCGTGGTGTAGCCAATTTATGTATAATGGATGAAATCCATTATCTATAATATGTACCTTTAACGTTAGTAATGTTTAGAATAATAAGTTTACACACTTTTTGCATGGGCATCTTACCAAACCCCTTTCTTCAACAAAGTTTTTAGCTCTTCGAACAAATGCTACCGCACCATTCTAATACTCATCCAACAAGCGATTTGGTAGATGTATCTAACTTTTATCTATAAATATTGTATCACTAAACAGGAAGATAATAGCTTTAGGTGGAATAAAGTGTTGTGGCTAATATTTGAGATATACCCTAAATTCATCGTATCATTCCAATTTTATAGGGTAGGGTTTTATCCCATTTGAGATACTTCTGTAGTTACGTTTTTTCCCAATTTATCCACGCTCATCGTTTGTTTTGTACAGAAATTTCAGCAGCATCTCCCCATAGTTCTCCAAATGTGTAAACTATACATCCGTATAGTCTATACTTGGAGAACAGTTAGAATGTTAAGATATTCTTACAATATCAAACAAGAGCCAGATAAATTACTAATAATGACTACAGAACATATCTCAAATTGTCCAATTTCTCAGGATAATTCAAGGGTTGGTTGATGTATAGAGAACAACTAACCCTCGAACGAATCTAAGCTTATAATGTAAATGCAAATGCAGTTCTATTTAAAATTATTGTAAAAATAGATTTATAATACTTAAAAATAAAGATATGACATTTTATGAGAATCATTATTTAACTATCAATATTGTTATTTAAGTGTTTTATGATTAAAAATTAATTATTTTTTTAAATATCTATAACAATTGTTATGTTTCACAATAAATTTGTAGGAATTAAAACGTATAACCTACTCTGCTATATGTATAAAGTGCACAATTCAACATCTCTAAAGAGATGTGCATTTTATGAGTGCTTGTAAATTATCATACGAGGAAAATTTTTTGCTTTCTATTATCATAAGATCGTTTTGGTGATTTTGCTAAAAAGTCTTTCCATCTCCAGTACTATATATAACAATTATACAAGTATAACATATCACAAGTTATTATAACTAAATAATAACATTTATTATTATAATATTGAAAGAAAGTAAATTTTTACTCACAAAATAAAAAATTATTGTTTGTCAATATTTCTTTTAATGTAATAGTAAACAAATTAAATAATTTTTATCATTTTAATATTTTATAATTATATTCTTTTCAATTAAATTTAAGCAAATTCTAAGAAGTTTTAAAATAAATAATAGCGAATTAATATCTAAGAGATTATAGTATTAGTAGATTTGACTTAAAATTTTTTTCATCGTACACTTATTATTAATTTCATAAGTTATTTATTAATGTAATGTTATTGTAGTTTTAGCTATTAGAATTAGGTACATAACATATAATTTCTCAAAATAATATTGAAAAATATTTCATCATTTTAAAAAATTATATCCCTTAATTTGAAAATTAATATTTAATCTAAGAAAAAAATCATATTACATAGCGGTTGAAATTGTTAATTGTAAAAATAATTCACTTAATCAAAATTTGATATTGAAACTTACAAAATATAATCTTCTTCAAATAATATAAAAATATAATTTATTTTAATTGTATGTAGGGTCTAGCTTTAAAAAATAATGTTAATAAATAAATTTTAAAAATTAATCAATTATAAATTTTACTATTTTTAAAAGTAAAAAGTAAATTTAATTTATCTATAAATAGGGTGATTTTCATGTGACCTCAAGTTTAGTTGAGTTTTTCTTTCTATGTAATGTAGATAGTATAATTTGGATTATTAGGTTCCATTTTCATGTGTTCTAAAGTATCATTGAATTTTTCTTATTATGTGGTGTAAATAGTATAATTTAGATTGTTAAGTTTCAATCTCAACTTCAATTTCAATCTTAATAAAGAAAGAGATTATATTATTATAATTTCTTATTTTAAGCTATCTTTATGTACTTATCTTAATTTTCTATGTTATATTATTTCAACAAAACTAATAATTTTAAAATTTCCTAAATTATAACATAAATTTTAAATTTTATGGATAAAATATCATAATAATTCTATCTTACATTAATCTAATAATTTAATCTACACATATATCATATAATATAATGTTATAATTTAAGGAATACAAAATAACAACAAAATTTATATTTACAAATTTTATACTAAGATAAATTTACGTAAATAAATTTAATATTTACAAAATACAAAATAAAATAATACGAAGTTTCATATTAAATTGAACATACTATCAATTCTATTAATTTATTGTAAACTATTAATCTCATAAATAATATTGTACAATAAAAATACTATAAATTTTAATTCACATACTTCAATGGCAAAAATCTACTTATCAAATATATTCTAAATACTCTCAACGAATAATGATGAATGCTAATAATAACTAACAAATTAAAATATTAAATATAAGAAATTATTATACATCAATATATATAAAAAATAAATACACTAAATTAGAGAAAAAACTATAAGAGAAACTTATCTCAGGTCCAGCTTTTCTTTTACAACCGCGCGAATGAGAGGCGAGGAGGTACGGATAGTATATATAAGCACACTCTTCAGCGACGATAAAAAACCTTGATCGTCGGTGAAGAGTCATCGCTGTAGGCTAAGCCTTATTGTCATCGCTGAAGGCATGCCCAATTTCTGAGATTAGCCTTCAGTGGTGACTTTTGTTGTCGATAAAAGGTAAAGCCTTTACTGACGACAAAGTTATGGCTGAAGGTCTGCCTCGAAAATTGGGGAGACCTTTAGCGACGACAAATGTCATCGTTGAAAGGCTTAGCCTACAACAATGATATATGTCATCGCTAAAGGTCTTATGCAATTTTTGAAGCAGACTTTCAACGATGACTTTATCGTCAGTGAAGGCTTACCTTTTAGGGACAACAAAAGTCACTGCTGAAGGTCAAAATTTCCTGCTGAAATTTTTTTCAACTCTTTAGTGACAACAATTGTCATCGCTAATGTCTTTATTTTTTTGCCAAATTTTTTTTTCACTTCATCGACGACGTTGTCGTCGAAAAAACTTTTACCGACAATCGAAATTTTATCATTGCTAAAGGTGTCGTGTCATTGCTTCTTTTTTTGTAGTGAATAATGAAATATGTGTTAACAAAATAATTTAATGTATTGTAATAGAAAATTAACACATGCAAATTTAGAGTTCCTTCAACTCATTAATAATAAAAAAAATTAAAATACAATCTTAACCCTCTAATATTTGAAGTGATTGCATTTGATCTTTATAAATGAAATATTTCATTTTTATTCTCTTAATATAAATTGGATTAACTTAAATCTAAATTGTTCAATTTTATCAAATTTAAGATATAGTATTGGATCCCTATAAATGAAATATGCTATATTTATGCTCTTAGTACAAATTGGATTTGAAAATTTTTATCAAATTCAAGATAAAATTTTTTATATGAGACACAAATCTTCAATAAATAGATAATGACTAAGAAGAAAATTTTAATAAAACAAATCTTATTTCATCAAAAATATAAAATAGTATGAATCATCTATTGCAAAAAAATACTTTAATTTAACCATTAGCATCACATAATCAACTAATTTTTCTTCAATTTTGAATAGTGTTGGAAATTCATGTATCAATTAAGACTTTCATTCTTCAATTTAATAAAAATTATCAATGTAAACTAATTATGATCTAATTTATAAATTAAAGAGATCAAATTAGAATATTTTATTCAAAAAGACCAAATTGTAGGAGGATCAAATTTAAAATTAAACCTAAACGGGGCTCGGTATAGGAGTAAACCATGAATGGTGAATCTAGTGGGATATACCGTATTTAAGTTAACGCTTTGCATGTGAATCTTTCTTTGGGTCTCTCTCACTCACTTTGTTTGACCCATGCCTGATCCTCAAATCGAAGCCCACGATTCCTAGTTTCTAAGATGGAGCTTGTTAGTTGTTACTATGCAATGCATTCGGTGATAATTGAACCTTTTGAGCTATAATGGAATGTTTCTGGAAAAGCTTGTCTACCAAATTACCCATGGGGGTTTGGAACCCATGGGTATGTGGTACAATGCAAGCCCCTAGATGAGTTGATTTAGTCAATGACTTTCCTCATCTAGTGACTTGTATTGTGCCACATACTCATGGGTTCCAAACCCCCATGGGTAACATAGAAAGCACCACACTTGTAAACCTCTTCTGTGTGTATTATAAAAGAGAATCTAATTTTCAAAACAATATGCACCAAGAAATTCTAATTAAGTGACTAAAAGGAAATGTTTTGTGTCCCTTTGAGAAATGGAAGAGCATATAGCATGCATGAACCATTTAGTGGCTTGATTGAAGCCCACTTAGCAATATTTAAAGTTAAACAAATCGAGAGTTAGATTTGGAGCGAGGAAAATAACACATCAAATATTATGTGTAATTCATGCTCGGTGAGTAATTTTTATTTTTATCTTTATAATAAGATATGACAAGTCGCCTAGGCCTCGTTTGCATTTATTTTAGTAAAAAATATTTTCTATAAGAATATAGTTATAAAATATTAAAATAGTAAAAATTATTTAAATGTTCAAAATTAAATTAAAAAAATTTGATGAAAAATAAATTCTTCTTTTTTAAAGAAAAAGTTATTTTTCTCTACTATCATATCTCTAAATATTATAATTTTTAATTACAAATTGTATAGGTATATGATACACCTTCATTTAGGGAACTGTTGAATATTCATGGAAAGTGAAATCATTCTTTGAAATTGTTATGAATTTACTTTTACTATCTCAGAAAACTGCGATAATGTAGTACCGTGGGTTTATAATGTAGTGGTTCATGAAACTATTAAGGGAGTGGCACATTCTATTAAATGTGGCATTGGATAAATGACCTAACTCCTGCCTATGTTTGAAACCTTGTTCTTTACGACATTTTGCCCCTATTGGGCTAGTTTGGCTGTTCTTATTTTCAATAAAATAACTACTTCTTAACAATATATATATATATATATATATATATATATATATATATATATATAATTTTTTTTTTATAAAAGATACCTTCCGGTAAATAAATAAATGAAGCTTTAATATACGTTTAAAATTATGAATTTTATGACCGAGGAAGAAGGAAGAGTGCAAGATCCACAGCAACATTGAGTGTCAACCATGTCCGCTGAATAGCTGAGAGGCTAAAAAATTGGAACAACTCCAGTGACGCAAGCGATAATTTGGTCAATCAGCCGAATCCGAGCTAGTTTGCTAACTTCAACTGAGCTTCAAGAGCCGAAACAGACGACCCCATTCAAAATCAACTGAAAATAAAGGTCAAAGGTAACTTACACACTGCGTTGACGTATGTAGAGAACATTAAAAATAATATATTTATTTTAATGAGTTCCTTCGATGAACGCTAAAATCACTTCATAATAATAGGTTGAATTTAATGGAATCTAATATCTACACCAGCAGGAATGGATAATGCTAAATCTCTTGAAACATCTGTTTCCGACAAAGATGCTGCAGAAGTCTAGCTTTGTCGGGATCCACTGAGCCTTAGACCCCTGCCACTCAGTCACAGGCCCAAGGACCCTAGCTCACCGTTACAAAGCCCAATAAGCTGTTAGATGAAGAACTAATTCGGATTTTCCATTTTCAAGGATTAAAAGGGCATGCTGATGGCATTGAGAGGAGTATGGTGGAAAAGAAAAGCGAGGACAGGTTGAATTAAATAATATTGGAAGATTTGTAAGATGAAGTTGGCTACGTGGAATCATATTATATTACATTACATTTTCTCTCAAAAATAATTATTTCCAGTAAGGCCAATATAACGGAATTGGCTCATTGACAAAGTAAAAATCATCAACAGCAAAAATTACATGGACAATCTACAGACTGTAGGAAAAACAGAATAATTACTGCATATGTAAAATGGGACTACATCACTGTATCAGTCTGAACAGAAATTAGTAAACTTCAACATTCCATTGCTCTGACTTCTTCAATTGTTTTTTGTAATCACTCCAATCAATGCCTGAAAAAACATAACCATGTGATTAACACAATATTGAGTTTTATAATGTCTCTCTCCAAATGTAAATATACCAGAAAGACTTAATATACCACCGAAATAATAGTTTATTGATACACCACTAGATTTGACCGCATATAAAATTCATTTATTTTTTTTGTAGAGTCAAATCTCATGATATGTAATGACAAATCAATAATTAAATTTAGTGGTGCATCAGTGGTGTACTATAAAATTTTCCTAATAAACAGATATATTTCTTAGTTGACGAAGCAATGAGTTGTTGATCATGGAATCCGCTCCATAAGAAGGCGGATCTGTTTTAAAATCTCCCCACACCAACAATTTAAAAAAATGTTTCTTACCATCTCTGGCAGCCAAAGACGCCATAATATCATCAATTCCTTTCTCCATTCCCTTGAGTCCACACATATAGACATAGGTGTTGTCTTTCTTAAGCAATTCCCACAACTCCTCTGCATATTGAGCCATTCTGGTTTGTATGTACATCTTCTCTCCTTTTTCATTTGTTTGCTCTCTGCTCACAGCAAAGTCAAGCCTGAAATTTTCTGGTGCTTTCTCCTTCATCTTCTCAAATTCCTTTTCAACACAGTTGGAGTAGTATCAGAAAACGTCTCAAAGAGAGCATATCACCATATCAGTTAAGTCTGGGATTAGTTAGAAAAGGGCGGGGGTATGGCGATTCATCTCACCTCCTTATATAGCAGTGAGCTGCCTGTGGGGACACCCAAGAAGAGCCATGCCAATCCATTGAACTACATTTATGTGAAAAAACACCTCTTTTAAATATCAAAGAAGCTCACTATATAAAATTTTAAAATGCTAAATTTGTGTAGCTTCTTGTGCCAAAGATATTCACTTTGCCTTGCACTACTATTTTGGCATCAAGAATTACTATTTAAAATTTTAAATTATGATGCAGGTTCAACAGCTAAAAACCTCACTTGCTCCAACTTCAGCCTTAGCCTACGAGAAAATTCTTTTTGACTTGGAGAAAAGTCCAGACATCAAGTTCATCATGATTACAAAATATTTCAAATCTATATATTGGAAGCAACACTCTCTATATATTGCAAGAAGGATGGGAGGGTTTTCTTTGTATACTTACCTTATAGTCATCGTACTTCTCAAAAAGCATTTTCCATAAAAATGAACGGAATGGAGCAATCCCAGTTCCAGTAGCCAACTGTGGGGAGAATGTCGACGATCAAAAGAGATAATAAAAAGCACCAACTAAAGATCCTTACAAAAAAGGATAAAAAATTCCTCTACTCTATTTTGATAAACAGATAATGTACCATGATGATAGTGGCATTAGGATCTTTCGGCATGAGCATTTCTTTCCCAACTGGCCCTGTAATCTGTACTTCAGCTCCAGGCTTCAAGTCACCTGCATGAAGAGGAAAAGAAGTGATTAGCAATAGAGGATAGATATCATTTGCAAAACAAAGAAGGAATCTATTGGCTTGATTAAATATGTTTCACATCAGAGAGGAAAACTTTGATCAGGTCTGCATCATTATATAAGAACTAAAATTATTCTTCCTTACACAAGAAGTTTGAGCAAACACCCTTCACAAGTTCTCCATTTTCATTTGTGTACACAAGCCGTTTCACACACAGAGAAACCTGTATGAAGGCATCCCATCAGACCAAAAAAGAATTATCTTATTGGAAACAAGGATCATTTGACACCAATGTACTCTATCAAATACCCCATTTCGGTAAAGTCCTCCAAAACATGATATTTTTTTAATGGTTTATTCCAAAGTTTTTCTGAATGTTCTTCTACCTTTTTTTTGAAACCGACTATCCTCCAATAAACCAACTGATAGAAAGGAAATCTAAAAATGACAATGAAAATATGAATGATACGAAGTTGACCAAAAGCTCTATCAAGTTTAATTTCCAGCAACAACAATTTTAAAGAATATCCTGATTAAATCTAGATTCTGAGACTCACAGTTTTGGAGTCTCCGAAGTCACCAAGGGCACTGCTGGCAATAGAATACAATCTGAGCTTGTGAGGCTTGCCATTCTTGTCAATACCATCTGGAATCACCCCAATTGATTGTCCTTCTCGGTAAGGTACTTCTCCTGAGATACAGAACTAGTTTTAGCTTGTTACCTCTAAAGACTAAATCTCAATAGCACTCAAACTGATGAAGAAATGAAAAAGGAAAAAAAAAATGTAAGAGGCTTTAAGTTGAATACCCTCAGTGCTGAAAACCATGTGCCAAGTTTCACCAGGAGCATCATCCCCAGTGATCTTAGTGTTGAGCAAGCATCTCCCTATGTATGGATTCTTTGGCCTGAACTTATTCACAATCACTCCCTCTTCTTGTTTCTTTGATTCCTTCTCAACCTTAGTGGCAGGTGCTTCTGTGGTCACCTGGGCTCTGATGGAAACAACCCTACTCCCACTGCTGTAATTAGAGAAATGCTGCAATGGAACCTCACAAAATTAACCAAAAACCCAGGTGGCATCACATTAAATTCCATTTTGATCTATTACAACAATTTAGACTCCATTTTGTTCCATCGTTCAGAGACCATATCTTCAAAAAGGACTCTATCAATTCAATTAAAGTACTAAAATCATAATTCTGAATCGAATTGCTTCACTGCTAAATATGAAGGAAGCATAAAAATACCTTCTTGAAAACTACTTTCTCAGGGGCAACAATGGAGATCCTGCTTGGAAGAGAAGAGGACTTGGATGATGGGAAAGAGACTGAAGCAGTTACAGCAGTAGCCATATTGTTGTAAATCTAAGAGGAGAAGGGAGAGAGAGAGGGGGAAGGTAATGATGAATGAAATGATAATATGGGTTTTGTTTCCTGGTTGCAGAAAGAGGATTATAAGATTGGGCGGATGACATTTTGAAGGCAATGGCAGTGGCTGAAGTGAGGATAATGTGTGTGTGCGCGTGAGAGAGAGAGATCTAAGACACTCGTAGTTCTAGCCTATGGTCACAACAATCTGTACCATTAGATTCACAGGGCACCCAATTCCTGTGTCAATGCCTTTAGGCAGAATGGCTTCGAAAATTTATCTGTCACAGTTTCTAAATTTTATGAACAAAATATTAATAAAAGTTTTCAGTTTTATTTCCCTACAAATATTATGGCATCTAAATGGTTTTTTTTTTTTTTTTAACTTCAGTTTTCTCTGTAAAACCTTTATATTTGTAGTCGACTCTCTAATCCCCCAAAAATGGTTCATTTTGTGTATTTTTTGCCCCACATATTTCGTCAGGAAGCATTTTTTTGATAAAAAGTATCATATATATATATAAATGAATAGCAAATCACTTATATACATAATTTAAAAAAATAATATTTAAAATCATTGGAAATTATAGTATTTAAAAAATATTTTTTAAATAAAACAATTTTCAAACTTTTCATATTTAGTTTTTCTATTTTTATTATTTTATAATTATATTTATAAAAAATATTTTTCATCAAAATAAAGATGGGATTATGAAATGCATTGATATTATTTCAATATGGATTTTATTTTACAATACTAATTAAACTAATTCTTCTACTTTATCATAAACGGAATGCTACTACCATGAAGTTAATTCAGAAAATTAAAAGGGACATGATTAGAATCCATATATATATATATATATATTTGTTCGCAAAATGCTGGGTTGTTATAAAAGAAGGTATACAAATAGTTTTGTAAATTATGACCGGAAAATGTTAGGCCCAAATACAAGCTAAACAATATGAGTAGCCCTTTAACAATCTGGGCTCATAGAAAGAGAATTCAAGTGTGGCCCTGACCCACTGGGTCAGACTTGGCAGATCAGAAGAAAAAACTGGGCCGACGAGCGTCCAGGCTAACCTGTCAATTTTTAATTTTGGTGGTAAAAAATGAATGATGTAGTTTTGGTTTGATTTTCAAAAGGGTGCTTCCTATGTTACCCCCATGGGTTTAGAATCCCCATGGGTTCCAAACCCATGGGTATGTGACAAAATGCAAGCCATTAGATGAGTGAAGCTATTGACTTGATCAACTCATCTAATGGCTTAGATTTAACCACATCCCCATGGGTTCCAAACCCATGGAGGTAATATAGAATTCCCCTACTATATTTTAACCATCCTTGCAACCTTTTCTGGCCAACACAGCCAGTCACCTTCTTAGCTCTCAGTTTAGAAGATCCTTTCCTGTTGTTTTGATTTCGATTTAAAATTTATGTAAGGCTAATTTAATTGTCCTTAAATTATTTGCAAACGAAAATTTTACAAGTGATTCATTAGTGCAATGAAATACATGATAATATTTTGTGTATGGCTGATATAAATATAATTATATTATTTACGTGCGAAATATAAGTCCTTCTTATATTATTATTATTACGGGAACGATGATTGATTTCTTCTTCAAAGCCAGATTTCAATTCCAGCCATCTGGAATGCTCTCTCTGTCCTGCCCTTAACGTTAACAGCTTCTTTGGTCTGACAGCGGATTCTTTTTTTTTTTTTTTTTTCTAAACGGCATCTTATTATAACATGGATTGGACGATCCATTTGATATGTAGAGGCCAATTCTAGCAAATAAAATTTACTGTATGCATGAATTAAATTTATTGGTATATTTTGAGCTATTAGATTAAATTTTTTTGTTTCAAAAAAAATAAAATTGAATGTAAATAATTAAATATTTAATACATAGATAAATTTAATGAATAAAAATATTTATTATTATTTTTTCTTATGGCTCAATTAATGGGTGAGTTGGACTCAAGCTATAATTATTTTCATTAATACAATTATATATTATAAAAAATAATTATACTTAATTTTTTAATATAAAATATTTAATTTAATATAATTAAATATTTTATATGTTTAAATATTCTATTATATATTAAAATATGTATTTTATAAAAAAAATTATTTATTAAAATAAAAATAATTAAACTTTCGCATCAAATTTCAAATCATATATAATTTTTATTAGATTGAATCGAATCAAATCCTTTAAAAACTAAACAAGTTAAGCTTGGATTTGAATCTTTATGTAATTATTGATGAAAAGCCCGGATTCAAAGATCAACACCTCCGGTTATCACTAATGTTTTGGTGGTCTCGTCCACCCCATTTTATCTTTGATAATTTAGAATGCCAAAAGTCGATTTTGACATTTTATTCTCCCCTCACTTTATTAGTGGAAAAAAAAGGAAAAAAAAGAAAGAAAGAAAGAATAAAGAGCCTAAAGAACAAAGAGATATTAGGAGAAGACGAGGAAAGAGTAGACATAGACTCGAGACTTTTTCTTCCTGTATTTACCAATGAAGTTAACAATTAAGCTTAAGTTTGACGGTGACCGCTGAACGCTGCAGGCCTCAATTAAATAAGATGCATGCATGATGAATTCCACAACTTTGTTTAGATGAGGGGAAAAAAAAAAGAAAAAAATTTTAAATTTTTTTTAAATTAAAAAAAAGAAAAAATATCTAAAGTAAAATTTATGATTGTAATTTTACAATTAATTCAATTTTTTAAAATTTTTTCTCTTTCTTTTTTTTTTTTCATTTTAAGTTTAAAAAATTTCTCTTCATTTTTCCGTATTTTCCTTCCAATTAAACAAAGGGTAAAGGTTTGTTTAAATAAAAAGAAAGAAAATAGAAAAAAAGAATTTTTTTTACTTTTATCATTTGTCTTATTTAGTTGATAAAAAAGCAAAAGAAAGATAAAATATATAATTATCATTTTCTTAACTTATCAAATTTTAAAGTTTTTTCTACTATTTTATATAAATTTAAATTTTTTTCTTCATTCTCTTTTATTTTCCCTTACTAAACAATGGTTAACAGACACGTAAAAATCTGCTTTACAGAATCCGACAAAGCACGTGGTACGACCATTTGTTATGGTCAGTCTTATTTTGTTTGTATTTCATACATCATCCTTTTTTTTTTTAATTAAACGTGATTGATATTTATTATGATATAATATAGTTGACCCATTAAAAAAATCTGGACACATGTTCTTCGGAACTTTTTATACGTCACTGGGACCTTTGGTCTAAATTCAGATATTTTGTTGTGCCTCTAACATTATTTGATTTCCCAAATCAATTAAAACATGTAATAAACATGGCTTCACGAGCAGATTAAATAATTCTTTTGTTAACTTTATCTCCGCTGTTTTTGTAGCGGGCTACGCGGGGGGACACACCCCCTCATCACCGTATATTTTGATAAAATTATTAATTTTATTTTAAAATTACAAAATATTAATAAAATAATTTTTATTTATTTATACGAAAGAGTAAAATTATTTTTATAAATTATTATTTAATTTATTTTAAATATTTAATTTTATTTTTAAATAATAATTTATACAAATAAGATTTGTACAGAGAAATAAAATTATTTATAAGAATTATAATTCAAGAATAAAATTAATTGTTTAATATAATTCAGAGATAATTTTGTTAGTATTTTAAAATTTTCAAAGATGAAACTAATAATTTTATCAAGTTTCTTCTATATGATTATAAAATATTAAAATAATAAAAAATATTGATGTATTTGATATTAAATATAATAAATTCAACAGAAAATAATATCATCCTTTTCAAAAGGATTTTTTCCTCTATTATCATAATTAATTTTTTTAATTACAAGATATAAAAATACATCACTTTTTTTATTTATATATAAAGACCATTATTTTTTAGATTTTTACACATATTTTAGAACTTATTGTTCATAGTGTGAAACTAGCATTACTAATAAATACTAAAACGCTTTTAATTTATTTATCAGTTAGACTTGTTGTTTGCATATATCACCACTAATCATCTCTTCGAACGATTCAAAACCAGGTCTGCCACAAAAAATAAATAAATTAAGGGATTTATAAAGAAAATTCTTTTAGAGCTTGACACTAAAAGAATAATATTCACAAAAATTACCAGAATCGAATATGCCACTCACAACTTATCGCACACTTCAAACTCAAACAGAGGAATATTTATATCTTCCAACAACAACATATATTTTTACTTTCACCTCAACAAATAGAACACGATTGCCAATTTTACTGTTTAAATATCAGTTTTATAAATTTCACGCAAATTTAAAATTATAATTTTTTAATTTATAATATATTAAAAATTATATCTATCTTTTTCTCTTATGGGATAAGCTACGGGGATGCGTGTTATCATCAGAGCATATAAAACTCCTCTCAATTTCTGTTATCACCCATTTTAACACGACACCATAGCTTTGGCGATACTTTAATTTTTTGCGGATGAAAAAGAGAGGTTGTTGCAAGTTGCAATCAGCAGCAGAACCTAATTCTGAGCACCACGTGGGAATAGGGAGTCAATGGCGTCTTTATAGATGCAAGTTGTGAGAGAACAAAGCAGGAAATGAATAATTGAGAGCAAGTGGAAGTGAATGACTGAATCAAAACAGGAACAGGGGCTTCCCCTCCTGCCGTGGGTTAGTTTGAAACGCACTATCCGATATCTTCCCCCCCCCCCCCCCCCGGGCGCGCGGGGCACTACCTATATTCTCTTGAAAATGAATTCAAGAATCGTTCAAACTTCCAAGAGTTGCGTTTTGAACTCTCCTGGTCTTTGGTCTCTGGTCCACCGCAGACTCGATTAAGATAGAACCATAATTTTAAGTTAGCAGAAACCCATGTGGAAAGACGAGTTACCGTTAAAGAAAGCAAAGTAGCTACTGCAATTGAAATACCACGGATGAGAGCGAACAATTGCGGACCTCGTCAAACCAGCACCATGTTGTACTATAAATGTATGCACTCGAGGACAAGTTCATAGAAAAACACTTAGAAGAATCTCGAAAACTCTCAAATTTTATCTTCTCCAGAATTTTTCACCATAATTTTTATGAGAAGAGAAATAAGCGTGACATAAAGATCTGAGTGACTTGAATAAACACAAGACAACATAATATGCCAAACAGAGGGAGAGGAGAAAAAAATTTGATAACATGAGAAAAAATATGTTCTTTAGATGGCTAAAAGTTCAGCAGAACAAACTGAAACAGGCCAATTGCAAGTATATACACTCTTGATGAGAATGATCAGCATAATTTTTTTTTTTTTTATTACAATGACAACAGCAAACTTTTGGCCCTATTGGTGTAATTTATGGAAGCCTCTTGAACCTCTTGATTGGTAGAGCTCCAACCTACTCTTGGCTTCATGTAACAATGCCTCAAGTGCTTCATCCTGTGTTACGTAGGCTTGCTTGGATGCCCATTCAAGCTGTGAGAGCACCTCAGCCTGAGCAAGTTCTTCACTATCTGGTACATGCAATGCAATGTAGCTTAACAAAACTAAGGCAGAAATTTGAACAATTTGTTCTCCAAAATATACAAGCTGAACCAAATGCTTTGCTCCGCCTGCGCTTATAATGGCCTTGGAGTGATCAACATGGAGGTAATTCTCCGTGCAGGTGAATTTTGTGAGAGCAATTGCTGCCTCTCCTGATACTTCAGCTTCTCTTTCGTCCAGAAGTTTTACCAATGGAGCAATCATTCTTGTCTCGGTTGCTTTAAATGTCCTTGCCAAATTGCCTATAGCCTTGATGCAAGGAATAAGGAGGTCTGAATCAGCCTCCTCAATAATTTTAAGCAATTGATCAACAACTGCTTTGCAAGCAGGAGAATTCGGCTTGAAAGCCGACCTTCTCAACTCAGCATCTTTTTCTGCAACAGCTGTAATCTCCATCACCGCCATAGCAGAATTGTACTGGACTTCTTCAGGCCCTTTCTCAAGCAGAACCGCAAAGCACAACAGAGCTCTTGATTCTGTGATGCTACGACAAATGGGCGAGTTTCCCTTGGCCAAGTGCCAGAGAGCTCTAGCCGCCGTTGCCTTCATATCAGCCTTACTCTTGGGATCTTCAAGTTCCCTTCCTTTCATGTTAATTGCAGAATGTGAATGACTCTGATGGTGATGAGGTTGGTGATTTTGCTTACCATTACTGAGGCCATTGCTCTTGGCCTGGTTGGGTTGGGAAGTCTGATGGGCTCCATTGCTTTGATTAGACTGCTTGGATGCAACATACATTGCAATTGTATTTGCCACCACAGAATACATCTGACTCGGTTTTTTATTTCCCAAAGGATGCGAAATTCGACTCTGAAGCTGCTTATCGTCATCCTCATTGGCCTTAGTCATATTATGAATGTTTGAATCGTTATTTGCCACCACAACTGCATGAATTGAAGTAGGCTTGCTACTGGCAATGGCATACTTGCTGTGTTCCTGAACTGTTTCAAATGCAAGATGGCTGACAAGTAAGCGAATAATATTGTGCTGAGCAAAAAGATCTTGGCATTTGGGGTGATTCGCAGCAAGCTCAGACACAGCCCAAGCCACCGCAGCCTGAACCTTCATCGGACCTTCTTTGAGGATTTTCGCAAACACTGAGCAAACACCGGCATGGATCATGTGCTCCACGCTTTCCAGGTCACGGCCCAGAAGTCCGATTGCTCTGGCGGCGTACTCTTGACCTTCCATCTTACCCTCTTTGATCAATTTCAGCAATGGTCCGATCCCACCCTCCTCGATTATCAACTTTCCATACCGATCATTGTCCTGAGCCAGCGAAACCAGCGAAGCCGCCGCATCGGTTCGGTCTTCGAGCGAGCCAGTACAGAGGATCGCAATCTGTTCCCATATAAGGCATAAAATCGGTTCATTTGCGGCAATCGGAGGAAGACCCAGATACTCGTCGCCGCGGTTATCCGCCGGAGTGGACACACGGAGGAGCCAGGATACGTCGCCGATTGAATTCTCGAGCTGAGAAGACATTTTGCGGAAAGCGGCGGCGGGCGTGAGGGTGAAGACGCGCTTCATTAGTCCATTGGCCCGGCATTTCAGAACCAAGGACAGAGCTTTGTCGAGGACCTGTTGGGTGTCTTCGATGATCCGCCGTGTCGGGCGCTCGTAGAGATCAGAGCTAGCCCTGGCCGCTTGACGGAGAAGCCCGGCGAGCTTGTCGGTTTTGGATTTGAGCTCAGCACACTCCTGCTTGAAAGCACTGGCTTCATCGGCGGCCTTGGCGACTTGGTCTGTTAACTGGATCGGCTTTGCTAGGATTTGCTTCACTATGTCCGCCATGGGTGCCAAGGCGGACCCAGAACCAAAATTTCGATTTTTATTAACTGAAAGAGCAAGTTTCTAACTTTATCGAGGAAGAGAGTGATTCAATCGAATCGAAGAAAAGGGATTGATTTCCTCCGCCAACAATTTCGGCTTTGATAGAGGGAAATGATAGAAAACGGTAAGGTGGTTGAAACTTGAAAGGTGGCTCCGAAATGGGATGAACTGGAATTTGTCAGTGTATGGGTCAGGCATAAAAGAGAAGCATATAGAGATTGGAGTATGAAAACGATGTGGGGGCTTTAGGTTCGGTGCGATTAGCAGCAAACAGCTACAGAAAAATCACAGAATAGAAGGTTTAAAAGAATCTTAAATGGTGGACGAAATTTACAAGGTCCAACGCGGTTTCTTCATTAGTTATAACCTTAGACTTGCTACGTGGGTGTAGTATTTGGCTATTTGTTTGCCTGTCATAAGAATGTGAATCAGACCAACGGAGATTGATAATGTAAAAAGCTAAGCAGCTGTCTTTTTCACCAACCCCACCAAGATACCCTCTCCTCTTTTCTCTTCTTCCTCCCCTAAATTTGAGCACAAAATATGGTATGTGCACATGATTAAGACTCCACCCTATTGGCCTGAAAGTTTCAAAGCTGATATTTCTTTCTCCTGTTTTGGCTTGGCATTTTGTTGTTGAAAAGAAGAGCCAATCATATTACAAGACTTTTTTCCCGAACCCAAAATGTGGATCAAGGAAAACTGTTACGGGGGATCTTACAAAATCCTATCTTCAACAGAGGGCTAATATAAAGTCACCTCTTACTTCTTTGTACCCTGCTTCTTCTTCGCTGTAATGTCTTTTTGAATGAGGTTTGGTGATAGTTTTCAGGGCAGGACTTCGGCACCCCAGTTCCAACTAGGGAATATAAACTTCGAACACATGTTTATACAACGGGATTTACTTTTTGTTCAATGTAATATGCACGGTATAGAAAATTCTTTTCTCCAATCAAATCAAACCTGACATTAGATATTTTAATCATTGCAGCTGTGACTTGGATTAATTTTTACTTTTTTTTCATTTAAACAATAGTTAAAAAATTAATAATTTTTTATTGAAAATCAAAGTAATTATTTTATTTAAAAAAATAATTAAAAATTAATATTTTTCAATTTCAAAATTAAAAATATTGCATCAATCTAACCTAAGATTTAAATAAAATTTTATTATTTATTTATATCTTCAAATAAAATTAAATTAATTTAATAATATAAATATTATAATTTGTTTTATTTTTTTATGAATTTTCACATAAATAAATACATAACTGATTTCTGTAATACAATAAAAGTGGCTTTGTCGACAAAAATCAATATGAAAGAACCTTTGCAAGCTTATTCGTTTTTTAAGACTTATTTGTTATAGTAATAAAATAATAAATTAGTGAATAATTAATTTTTGATGTATTTAAATTATGATTTAATTTTATATTTGATATACTTAAGTTATCTATCATGAATCAAAATTTTATTCAATACATATATCATATTTGTATTTGTATCTTGTATTGAAACATAATTTTTTCTCACACTAAAATTTTTCAATATCCATTCTATTTTAAAAATAAATTATTATTAAAAAATATATCAAATATAAAATTAAATTATGTATTTAAATTCATCAATAATCAATTATTCACTAATTTATTATTTTGTTACTATAACAAATAAGTCTTAAAAAAAAACTTGCAAAGGCCCTTTCATATTGATTTTTACTAACAAAGCCACTTTTATTGTCTTATAGAAATCAATTATGTATTTATTTATGTAAAAAAATCATAAAAAATAAAAAATATAATATTTACATTATTAAATTAATTTAATTTTATTTGAAGGCATAAATAAATAATAAAATCTTATTTAAATCTTAGGTTAGATTCATGCAATATTTTTAATTTTGAAATTGAAAATTATTAATTTTTAATTATTTTTCTTTAAATAAAAAATAATTACTCTAATTTTTAATAAAAAAATTATTATTTTTTAACCATTGTTTAAATGAAAAAAAAGTACACACTAATCCACATCAACTGCAATGGTTAGAACATTTAATGTCATGTTTGATTTGATTGGAGAAAACAATTCTCTGCTTTGTGAGTATTACATTGAATAAAAAAGTGAAGCTTCTTGTACAACCGCGTGTCCGGAATTTATATTCTCTAGTTGGAACTGGAGTGCCAAAATCCTACCCTAATTTTTAGAATTTAAAATTTAGAGTTTAGTGTTTAAAAACTTTATATCAACCTCGCTGTAACGTGGATCAAGGAATACTATTATCGGGAGTCTTACAAAATCCTAACTTCAATCGGAGGTTGGTATCGTCCCCTCTTGCCTTTTCATATCTTGCTTGTCTCTCGCTAAAATGTTTTTTCGAATGAAGTTTTGCGATGGTTCACCCCCCACCCCCCACTTTAAATGAGTTGAGAAAATAATTTTTTATACGATTTATGAAGTCATTAAACTAGTAGAAGTAGAATGAAAAATATAATTTTTTAAAAAATAAAAAAATTCTTAATAGCATGTATGAGTATGATAGAATGGAATGAAAAAAAAAAAATTATAAGTAATATAAAATGAGGGGTCGTTTGGTTTGCAGCAAAAACATAGGAAATTGTATTTCCCAGGATATAAACTACAGTAAAGTTGTTTGGTTTGCACAAATGAGAGGAAATAAATCTTCCTGGGAACTTGTGTTTCCCATAAAACACGGGAAATCACTTACCCACTCCCCCCTAGGTAAGTTCTATTTCCTGTATGTTTAACTAATTCATAGACAAAAATATCCTTACTAAAATTAATTAATATCAATTTTACCCTTTTAATTGATTATCATATTTTACTTTGTGAATGTCCATTTTAATTAGTGTTACCGTTATTTTACAGTTTGCTTATATATATATTACATGACATATTTTATTATTATTATTTTATAAAAAAATTTAAATATTTAATTTAAATAAATTAATTAACAGCATATTTTTATTTAATTCCTACGTTATTTTATAACTCACTTATTATTTTATTTTTTTATTTATTTTATTGCATAATTTTCTTTTACTTCTTTTTTATTTTATCTATTGCTATTATTTGAAAGTTAGATTATAATTATTAAATAATATAAATATAATATGATATATTTAATTTGATTATATAAATATTTTGAATAAATTAAAATTTTAATATATATTATATTAATTTCATTATATAATTATATATTATATTTGTTGATTGAAATTATTTGAATATTAAAATAAAATTTTCTTTAAATTTTATAAATATTTTTTAATATTAAATTTCAAGCCCTATAATTCAAATTAAATATATATATACACACACACACACACACATCAATTAGAATTAAAATTTTTTTAATTAGTTACTGTTTAGAGAACAAAAGTAATATGTTATTATTTGATAATTTAATTTTTAATTAAACTTAATTTATCTATTTATTTGAAATTTTCAATTGATGTTACTGTCTTGGAACGTAACAGTAACATGTTATTGTCTAGAGAAAAAATAGTAATATGCTATTATCTATTTATTTAAGATTTTTAATTGATGTTACTGTCTTGGAACGTAACAGTAACTTATTACTGTCTAGAGAAAAAATAGTAACACACTATTATTTAGCAATTTGATTATTAATTAGACATGATTTATTCATTTATTTGAAATTTTTAGTTGGTGTTACTGTCTTGGAACGAAACAGCAACTTGCTATTATTTGGCAGTTTGGTTGTTAATTAGACATGATTTATTTATTTATTTGAGGTTTTTAGTTGGTGTTACTGTTTTGGAACGAAACAGTAACATGTTACTGTCTTAGAACGAAACAGCAAAATGCTATTATTTGGCAGTTTGGTTGTTAATTAGACATAATTTATTCATTTATTTGAGGTTTTTAATTGTTGTTACTGTTTTCGAACGAAACAGTAACATGTTACTGTCTTGGAACGAAACAGCAACATGCTATTATTTGGCAGTTTGGTTGTTAATTAGACATGATTTATTCATTTATTTGAGGTTTTTAGTTGGTGTTACTGTTTTGGAACGAAACAGTAACATGTTACTGTCTTGGAACGAAACAGCAACTTGCTATTATTTGGCAGTTTGGTTGTTAATTAGACATGATTTATTTATTTATTTGAGATTTTTAGTTGGTGTTACTGTTTTGGAACGAAACAGTAACATGTTACTGTCTTAGAACGAAACAGTAACATGCTATTATTTGGCAGTTTGATTGTTAATTAGACATAATTTATTCATTTATTTGAGGTTTTTAGTTGGTGTTACTGTTTTCGAACGAAACAGTAACATGTTACTGTCTTGGAACGAAACAGTAACATGCTATTATTTGGCAGTTTGATTGTTAATTAGACATGATTTATTCATTTATTTGAGGTTTTTAGTTGGTGTTACTGTTTTCGAGTGAAACAGTAACATGTTACTGTCTTGGAACGAAACAGTAACATATTACTATTTAATTTATAAATAGTAATAAATTATTTTTTAGTAATTTTATTTATTAAAAAAATTATTATAACACTACTAGATACCAAAAGAATTAGGAAGAAAAATTTTAATATAAAATTCGAATGAATTTAAATTGATAAAAATAAAATCAAAGTTAAAAAAAATAACAAAAAATTAAAGAAAATTAAAAAAGTCATTAAAAAATGCCTTTTTTGCCAAATCAAACTGGGCAAAACACCTATGGTATTTTGCAAACACGTAGATCTCGAAAAGTCACATGAAATCAAAAAAAAATTCACTTAAAACGGACAATCGAGCACAAAATTATAATCATTCAAAGTTTTGAACTCAATTTATACGTTTTTAACCAAGTAAACTTCGTCAAACCCACATTTTCTTATTTTCTGTTGAAAGAGCAAATGAAAAAGATTGAAAATAAGTGGTCATGCAAAAATTGGTTAACTAATAAAGAATTTATGACTTTTAAAAATTTTTAATTTATCACCGCATTCACATAGTTAAAAAAAAATAATTCCAATATATAATATTCATAAATCATAAAATTGAAACCTATTTTAAAAAAAATATGGCGCTATCACCTCTTTAAAATCAATTAATATCTATTAATATATATTAAGTTATTATTGAGGATATTGTAGTCATTTCATTGTTATTTCCTAGGAAATTCAAAGTTGAACCAAACAAAACATAGGAATTTATTTCTTGGGATATGTGACTTCCTTTATGTCAACCAAACAACATTTAGGGATTTCCTAGGAAGTGTACACAGTAAATAACTTCCTAAGAAATTCAACTTCCCATGGGAAGTTACTTCTTGCATGAACCAAACGACCCCTGAGAATATTTATTTCTTATATTATATTATGTTTGATACTATGAAATGAAATAAAGAGAAATAAAAAGAATAAAATAAAAAATTTTATTTAATTGATACTATCGGATAAGTATGTTCATTTCATTAAATAATAAAATTCCTATTTTATATTAAAAGTAATGGAACAACCATTCCATTATTTATAAAATGGCTCTTTTACGCTTCGATTCCTTGCATATTTTATATATACATCACTCTTCATTAATAAATAATAAAAATATCAATTTCTAATATTTTTATTTTCAAATATTTTGATAATTATGCTAGTCATAGTAAAATTTAAAATAAAATATTTTTGTATTCTTTATAAAAAATATTTAATGCAAAAAATTGAGTAAATTAATTTTTATACTTTTGTATAAATTTTTTTGTTAATTATAATTTTGATAATTAAATTAAAAATATAATAATTTTTATTATTGATCATATCGTATATTTTTTATTTAATATATATTATTATTTTACTATTTAAGGATATTATTATCATTGAAGTCTTTTTTTTTCATTTCATCTCTACAATGTTTATTATACCAAACATAATTATGGAATAAAACATACATTTCATTCCTAATCATACCAAATAAAATATGAATTGATCATTTCATTCCATTCAATTCCACTCCATTATGTCAAACGTAACATTTAGGCATGCCCATTCCATTAAATAATGGAATTTCATTCCATAACAAAAGTAATTAATAAAATAATCATTCCATCATTTTCCAAAAGTTCCCATGATTCCTTATTCTATCTTTATATCTACTATTAATGGTTGCTTATAACATCCTTATTCCTAAACTTGTCATGAGTTAAACTTGACCGTAATTGATGTGAATCTTGTTACTCGATTTCTACCAACCTCGCTATTATTTATACCAATTCTACCTATAAGAAATCTCTCTATTTTCATGAGGTTTCAAAATTCATTTTAAATTTTTATGCAAAAATGGATAAAATTTTCTTCATTTTTAGATATTTTTTGAGAGTCATACACCATAAATTATGAAACTTGTAATTCTTATAGAAACGATAACAACACAAAATATATATAAGATACACAATCTTAACACATATAGTATTTATACAGACACAAATCAACTTCGTTTCTAATTTTAATCCTAATTCAATTGTTAAAACCTTTCAACTAAGTTGTCTTTGATTCTTCATAGATATAGTAAAGCTTAAATACACTTATTTCAACTTGAAAATATAAAAAATAAAATAGAATGAATTATAAGAACTCAATATACATATATCTACCACAACTACGTTTAAAATCGATCACATAAATAATCAATCGCTAGTTATGTATTAAAATAGAAAATAATTGTAAACTAAATTCTTGGATTAACTTAACATACAATACTAATTCATGAGTTAACATATTTATTTGTACATAATTCAAAATTTCAATTTTACATCATAAA
Organism: Sindora glabra; assembly: GCA_020226215.1. NCBI lineage: Eukaryota > Viridiplantae > Streptophyta > Magnoliopsida > Fabales > Fabaceae > Sindora > Sindora glabra. The sequence goes on from CM035225.1 coordinate 122,720,214, forward strand.
TCATAATAATTTCAACTATTTAATTTATGTAATATTAATATCATCACACACACAATCCATTCTAGCTAATCATCACATTTATAGATAACTAATAAGGCTTAATCACATTAAGTCTTTACAAATTACATCAAATAATAATATTTAATCATAAGCATATTTTAATATCACATCATAAATGCATAATAATTATAATAAATATATATATGCATTCATTTTTTGATCCTCAAGTTAACCTTATACTTTTTATAAACTTTTCATCCTTATCTTTCTAGGGTTTACCTTATACCCTTCTCACCTTATTATAAGAAAATTTTCATTTGACATTCATATCATCACTCCCATCATATTTCTCAATTTCAATGCCACTTACGGCATAATTTATAGTATAATGTATACATTAGAGTTCAAGTTCTACATATCATAATTAAAATCTAATCATAATACAAGGTAATAGAATCATCATTGCAAATCATTTCTAAGATATGTACTACTAGTCAATAGCAACACTACCATCTTGGCATGGCCACAAGTATTTATTCTTATCGCAATGCAAAATCATTAATTTATCATCATAAGCTATTCTTAATTTGCTAATAATAATCAATGGTACTACTTTGCATAGTAAGTATGGTCAATTAACATTTACTCAATTCATATATATCCATAATTTATTGTTCTATCAAACATAGGTTCCGACAAGCATTAATAAGTCGCATTTGCATTTTGACTTTATCACAAGGCTTCATAAATATAGATAACATCATCTTGATAAAGTAATAGTCATAGTTATTGAGATTAAAGCACTATATTCATAAATGTGTTCAAATCCTATATATGAATTGTATTTGCAATAAGTAAACTTAATGAAAAGATTATAAATTATACCATTCAATAATTATAAGTAATAAATAAATTTTGTGGGTGAGATATATACTCATCTAGTAAGATTCACCTATTTCATCTGCTCCAAAGTATGCAAATTTAACTTTTCCATATCTTCCTACTCATAAGCTATAGTGATAAATTATGAATACATTAGATTTATTTGTTTCCTTCCTAAATTACCATTATGAAATCTAATCATGATATTTTAACCTCTTATATTGCAACTCTATTATTTTCCTTTAGGTTAATCATAAGAATCTAGAAATATGTCATAATATGGAGATTCCTAAATTGAAATTATACAAATGAAAAAATCAAAACTTAATTTCTTCAATTTAAGTATAAAACAAGCAAAATATTGGAATATTATACTTTAAACACGCTTTCATCATTTTATTACGTAAAATCATATGTTAAGCTTCTAATATTTTCAATTTTATTCCAATGAAATTTTTTTTCACATTTTTAGAACTCTTTTGTAGATCAAAGCCATTTAAGCATAATTATTAAAAATTGATGATCTATACATGTTCAAAAGATGTCATTTTAACACTTTATAACATAACATTATTATATTTTCAAATTATTATTAAGTTTCTCAAAGTATGAATAGAAATGCATTTTCTTAGTTCAAGTTAAGATTAGTTAGAATATGAGAATGTAGCACTTCATAACTATCCTAATTACAGTATTATGAAATTCTTCTTCATAAAAATCATATTTTTGATGTGCATCATCATATATCTCAAAAATTCACAGATGAGTTTTCTTAAATTGAACTTCAATCATGAGAAAAAAAGCATAAGGAATCTTTGCATAAAAAGCTTCACAATATCCCAAAAAGGTTGTTAGAAGCTCACCAGCATTAAAAAACATGGATGACAGCTAGAAAAATGAGGAAGCTCCAATGCTCTATAATGCCATCACTCCCCTTTGATCTGTTGCTCTCATAACCACAACAACGATTTTTTGCTTGATAAAAAGAGGAGCACATGCTAAAGATTAGCTAGTGGTGGACAAAAATGGTAATGGGAGAAACTGAGCCGATTTCATGAATTTCACTACTCCATGAGCTAACGCTAATTACAACAGAGGAAGGACGGAAGACGACAGCCTAACAACGCTCTAACAAAGGTGTATGGTAGCCGAAAAAGCTAGTTTGCAAGGGTTGGCTGAACTAGGTGCCTAAGAATTTGGAAGGTTCAAGTCGTAAGCTTGTAGCCTCCACATATCACTAATAATGGTGACCAGCCTTGGAAAAAAAGTAGGCATGTAAAATGGATGAGGTTGATTTATGCGATCCTAGCTTGTGCAAGCTTGACCATATAAGCCCATATATAAAAACATGCAGTAAAAAAATTGCCTGTACCACCCTATATGAGTTACAGGCATGCCCAAAAGTAGCCCACATATTTTTATATTTTTATTAATTATTTTATTTTATAATTTATAATTATATTTTAATATTTTAATTTTTATTGAATTATTTAGGTATGAAAATTTAGATTAGAATAAAGAATTCAGGTTGGGTTTATTAAGAAGTAATTGGATTAGATTTTTTTTCTGTGGGTTGGGACTAGGTGTGGGGAAGAAAATTAAACAAAAATAAATTTTACCTACGGTTAATCTTGTGATTGCACAAGCTTTTAGTTACACAGGCTTACTCATATAAGCCCTCATTAAATGTAGACTTCATATTAAAATGCCTATACTGCCTCGTGATCTCGAGTTACCCATATTGCTCGTAGTCATGAGGCTTGTTTTACATGTATAAAGAAAAGCCTTGTTTGATGATGGTGCAATGGCTGGAAGAAGGAAATGGGGACAAGGTTAATTAGGAGGAAGAAGACAAAAAAAGGAAAGGAAAAAGGGAAGATTAGGAAAAGAAATAGGGATAAGGAGAGAGGAAAAGAAGGAAAAAAAAGAAGTCTTAAGTTTTGATTTAGTATTTCTCACATCATATGAGCTTATTTCTCCATTAAATCTCAACCCTCTATTTTTAAACTAAAATCAATCCTAGTTGTTCATTTATTTTTAAAGCCTTCTTTCATGAGGATTCCTTTTTCATCTTATTTAAAATTCTAATCTTATATTTCAAATAAATATTAGAAGATTATTTTATTAAACCATGAATACACACACGTATATATACATATATATAAATATCATATTTTTGTATGCTTTAAGTTTCAAAAGTATTCTTATAAATCTATAATTTTGCCAATAAAAGCTACCTACCAAAACTGATACATATACTTTTAAACTTTTTACTTCCAACTTAGTGTGAGAATCACTAATTTAATTATTTAACTTGAATTTTGAAATAAAACCTCGACCAAGTAAACACAATTTGTTATCATCTATGATTAAAATACTTGTATTGAAGCATTTAAAATAATAAAATTTTAAATATCAATGCATGGCACTACAAAATTGTTGGTGATGGTTATGGAGATTCAATTTGAGCATTTAAAAACATTTAAAAAATAACAAGATCTAAGCTCACAATAAGTAGATAATTTACTTATATAATATATTTATAAAGAATACTTCAACCAATATTTCATATTCGATAGTAACAAAATAGCATGTCATATTTACCATGTACAAACATTGCCATTCAAATCATCTATACATTAAATAAATGCATATAGCAGGAATAAGTAACAACTAGTTAGTAATAATTAGCCTATCTTATACTTCTGAGTCTAGCATTGTTCGTGTACAACCCCTAACCTTATTTCTTTTAGTATTTATCAATCATAATTATGAAATTTGGATCCAAAATCAATATGTTAGTATTTCATCATATTATTTTACAACCTTTTAGAGTTTCACGTCATCATCACCCTATCATTCACCACCTTTCATGATTCAATATCATCATCCACATCCATTATTAATGCATAACAATCCTTAAAGATCAATTTCAATTTTTAACACAAAATAGTACTCTCTATTCCTATTTATCTGTTACTGTTAATCGATTTCACACATATTAAGAAAGTAATTTAATTTTTTTATTTTTAGTGAACTTTATAAGATTACCTTTTATACATAAAATTCAAAATAATTAAAAATAAAGAGAGAAATGTGGAGGAATAAATGCAAGTTAGTTAATAGTGTAAAATAATAAAGTATTTATTAATAAAAAAGAATGATAAATTTGAAAAAAAAAATTTAATATTTCATTAGAATTCTAAAGCAACAGATAAAAAAATAAAAAAAATTATTCAAAATGTAATAGATAAAAAAGAATGAAGGAAGTATAAGATTATCATGTATCAAGCTAAAGAGACAATAATCCTTAACAAGATGTCTATCTATCATTACCGAGATTAAATTTTACCATAGAAAAACCAAATCATGTTGGTTATAGTGTTAAAATGTGAATCAGGGCATGTAAATTCATTGATCAATCGATAATAGTTAGGCGGATCTCAAGAATCAGTTGTACAATTGATTTTCTTACTCTTGTTTTTCCCTTTTAAAAAAAAGAATTGATTATGCAATTGATTTACATATGAAGAAGTTTTGGGAAAGTTGGAAATTAATTGTGCAATTAATTCTTTTGTCCAAATTTGCTTCTTGACGATAAGAATCAATAACACACTTGATTCTTGTACCAAATTTTCTAGAATTTATTTTTGAAACAGCACAAGTAAACCAGCAAATCTTTTCTTAAGTTGGCAACCAACAAAATATAGGCAAAATACTCTATTTTTCTACAACATAAATCCAGATTTTAACTTAAAAAACTCATTCATAGCTCAAGTTTACTAACTATTGTAAACTAACTCATTAGTAAATCAAATCATTAATTTATTCAGTTTATAAGTAAGTAGATTATCTACTTAATTTAAATTAGAAAATTTGAAAAAATTAAAAGATTTAGTGCTAATTTAATCATCATAAATTGAGTACGAGTTAGTCTAGAGTTCCTAGACTATAAATTTCTATTATCCTTCAACATTATTCAAAGAAATCCCTAACTCAAAACTAGAATCAAGTGAGGATTTTACCTTGTTGCTAGAATTTGTGAGGAAATTTAGTAGTGATTGGCATTAGGTTGCTAATTGAAGACGATGTAGAAGAAGAGTGCAGGGAGGAGGAGAAATACGCTACATCCGCCGAAATTTGGGGGAAAAAGATGGTTATTGACTTCTGTTTGTCTAAATGGCCGTTTCGTAATTTCATGGATAATCGGGAGCATTTCCAGAACTTCCAACCTTCAATTTTCTCTTTACACCCTGTCACAATTTCAATTTTATACGATATTATATTTAACTTAATTATGTCCTTTTTCGTATTTAAAGTTCATTTTTTTATATTTAAATATCTATTAAAATTCTTTTCATAGCTTTTTTTAGTTGCCAATGTTTTTATTGAATTACTGATTACAGAAATAAAATAAAATTTTATAATCCAGGGGTGTAACAGTATGGCATGAATGTAATTTTGCATCCCATTTTGACAGCATGCACATATCATTATCAGAGGGGTGTTTTTGAACCCTTTCTAGCATTAGTGAATAGATTTTAACCTTAGAGGAACCTTAAGAATAATTTAACCCTTTTTTTGACCTTTCCACGGTGGATGTGCTATGGGATTTTTGTTCATTTTGATAGAGGTGTGAGCAGTTTTCACGCTAAAACATCCATCTGAAGATCCCGTCCAAATTGAACGGTCCCTGCCAAGTGACTGGAGATGGTAGAATTCTATACTCAGAATTTTGACACGGGGGAAAGTTTATTTTTATTCCATTCATTAATTTTTCACGCCATGTAAATTTATCCCTTTTTTTTTAGTATATAAGAAACAATAAGTTGCTTAATATATACGCAAAATTCACTAATCTATAAGAAAAAAAAATAGTATAGTAACTTATAACTACTTAATAGACAAATCAACGGCTAGTATCTTTTATCTTTTGCAAACTGCACTTTACACTTCTGGAAAGACCTATGCCCTATGAATTTGTATGATAATTTCTTCATAAGATCATAAGGTTTTTATAATAAAATCTGAAGCCTAAGTTGACAAACAAGAAAGAAGTGGATTAAGCTTTAGCCAGTGCTGTATCTGGTTTTTTTCTCATTTTCTGTTACGTGTTTTGAATGAGAAATAGCGGCGGCTTCCTTTATTGGCCCAGTTTTATATTTGAATTTGATCGAAAAAGCATAGTGGAGCTAATTAAGAATCCATTGCTTAAAATTAAGATCGCTGAATGAAAACAGACACTTTATCGAATGCAAACACAATGACATGATGGAATGTCACAGGTTGTCGCAGTTGGTGGCAGAAGGCATGTAACAATATTAAACTTTTTAAAACTATTTCAGTTTGTCATGCAATTATAACACCAACGAAAATTACGAGCAGGCAGCTTAGATGATGCTGAAATACAAGCTGGCACCCTGAAGAAAATATATATTTTATTTAGATGGTGGAGAGATAGAGAATAAAAAAATGGAAAGAGTTAGGTTACAAACAAGCCGACGAAGTTCGAAGAAGGAGACCTGGCATGGAGAGCGAAGTTACCTTTCCGACTCAGCGTTTGTCCACTTCTGCCCGCTGCTATGCTCCTCATAATATCCGATCATCACTCTTAATTTTCTATTTTTTTAGTATTAAATGCATACAAATTAAAAAATAAATTATAATTTATTATTAATGTATTTTCTATATCAACTGAAAAATAAAATTATTGAATATTTTAAATAATAAGAATAATGTTTAAAAAATAATAAATATAGTTTTGATTTTCCAAAATAATAAATAAATAGAAATAATTTTTCTCTAAATAATGCTTAAAAAGAAATAGAGAGAATGAATAAAATATGCCCATTATTTTTTCTTTAAATCAATGTAGAAAATTAACAATATGAATAATAAGAGAATTTATAATATATCACTAATACATAATATATTAATATACTAAAACACTATCAAATTTAATTATATATTAAATTAATAATTTTTAAAAATATTTCACATAATAACATATTAACAATTAAACAATCAATTAAATTTGTTAATATACCACGGTCCTGTAGACTTCAAAAGGCAGAATACAGCCGCTTTCCGATTATTTCGAGCTCACGAACGCCGTACAACTTACTGGCGTCCATATCTGACATAATCCAACAGGGAAACAAAATCCTAGGAATGCACCGTGCATGTTCCGCCGATCGTGGTCCTCAACTTTATGTTCTCTGGTCGGAAATGGGTCTGTCAACGACATTTTTGCATTGCATGGCTGGCTATTAATATCCAATGACACAAACATCATACTTACCGACTTTGTCATGAAGGTGTTAATTACTTACTGCATGCCGTATATATCTTTCTTACCGACGGAGCGTGGGCATTACATTATGGTACTCTTTCACAAGGCCGTATAGTGGGCTTTCGTAAGTCGAAAGGGGCATTATATTTCTATACGACTACAAATTCTTGTTTGTTTTATATTATGAAAACCGGCAGCCAACAGGTAGACACAAACAGGCCCCTTATGCTTTGTTTGGAAGGGAAGAAAAGAAGAAAAAAATATAAAAAAATGAAATGTATAATAATTTTTTAAAATTTAAAAAAAAAATTTCTCCTATTTTCTATAATATTCAAATTAAACAAGTTTCTCTTTTTTTCCCTCCTATTACCCAACAAAGAGTTAATTTCCCTACATAATATTTGAGGAGCAAACATCGCTTTCTAAATCTAATCTAATATGCAAATATTGTCAATTCTAATTAGATATATAGGTTACTAAGCATAGCACGTGTTTGCATTAATTTAATGGTACTGTGTGCTGCAGACTTGTCGGTGGTACGACCTTCGTCGAAGCAACCTGGTTTTGCCTTATCTTCGTACAAATGAAAAGTAGCTATAATATGCGCACGTGCTCAATGCCATTTATTTTAGCAGAAATTCTGCTTCATTTCAGACTGGAAAGAAAAAATTAAACGCAAAAAACAACTATTTATTAAGTTTTTGAATGTCTTAAATGTTGTATAAACGCAAAAGAAAAATAAAAATCTATTAAAAGAGGATAATGTTTTTAGGTCTGAAGTTTATATATGAAGGTCAATCTTACATTCATTTTCAATTTTCATCTATACTGTAATTATGAAGTAAGCGTTTTAATTTCTGGCATTTGCCATAAATTGAGTGATCGGTAATGAGACCGAGAAAAATAGGATAAACAATTAGAAAAAATTAATGATATATTAATATATAATTAAATTTAATTTTTAATATGTCATTAATATATTATGAAAGATTATTAATTTAATATATAATTAAAGTTAATAATTTATTGAGGTATTACTATATTAGTTGTGTACTGTAGAATGTCCGATGTATTAAAAGTAACTCAAAACTTTTTGGCCGAAAGAATTAAGGGTATAAACCATTGAACAGATAAATAGGTATTCATGGGTGGTTATTAGATCTCCAAGAGAACACGAATTTGTACATAGCTTATCAGATATTGTCTAAGGGTATGTTTGGTTGGAGGTGAAAATGGGAGGGGGTGTAAATGGAGGGGGTGGAAATGGAGGTGAAAATAATTTCACCTGAGTTGTTTGGAATGGGTGAAAATAGGAGGGGGAGTAAATATGAGTAAAATGAATTTCTTTTGTTTGGAATGGGTGAAAATAGAGAGGGAAGGAAATGTGAATGAGTAAAATGACTAAAATATCCTTTTGTTATGTTATGTTGATGTAGTTATAATATTATTTAGTAAAATTAAATAACAAATAATTTATGTATGAAGGAAAATATGTTAAATTTTTTTTTCTGAATACTAACATATTTAAAAAATTATAATTTTTTATTTTCATATAATTAATAAATATTAAAAATTTTACATTATATTTAAAAAAAATACTTATGGTGAGGTAGTAAAATTATTATATTATCATTGTTTAAATTACTTTTCAATTTAATTATTATTGAATAATATTTTTTGAGAGATTATAAATTTAATATTTGATTAAATTTAATGGTATATTAATAATTTATTATAAGCTTTTGATATAGTAATCCATATAATTAATGAATGAGATTAGAACGGCGGCACTACTTGGAGCTCGAACTCGGTGGCTGGCGGCGGCAACTCTTTTTGCTTTTGATTCGCGTTCTTGCACACTGTGAGAGCAATGAGGGCAGCTGTTGGAATTTGGAAAGTCTGGCCGCTTTTCACCCCTTTTCCCCTCATCTCAGGAGGGTACCGAGTTTCACTGGGCCCCACCACAAAAGGACAAATTACATTTGCGCCCCCTCTGAATTTCACCTCCCTCCAAACACGCGAAAATTTCCACTATCACCCCAATTTCGCCTCACCATTTATGCCCCCTCCTTATTTCACCAGTTCCAAACGCAGGGTAATAGAATTTCGTTTTCATTGGAAACGACAAAGTTGAGCGGCCGCGTCAGTACTTCTTTATCTAACTTCCGATTTTTGGACGGATCAAGTTTGTACTGACGTTAGGGGCCGGTGGGATGTAATTCTTCATCCTCATGCATTTACGTTATGCTACTTGTGTATAAGGTTGCTGCTTCACGGCAAAATTGCCAACGGACTGCAACGGTAAAAAGAAATTTTCATTTTTTTATGCCGACAAAATATATGACCAAAAGCCTTACTTTTGTGAATTACAGATCGAAGTGGAACGTGATCAGACGACGCGACCCGACGCCAGGCCTGCTTGACGCGATGGTCACGTCCTGCAACAAGACATGATCAGAGCTGATCACGTTCTCATGCAGGCCGTGATCAGTGGCAACTGTTCCTCCGTGAGCGTCTAAACCCTATATATCTCGCCTTGCTGAAGTGCATATCTCCCCCCGAAGTTGCCGAAGTTGCTGAGTGCTGAGAAGGAAGGACTTGAAGTCTCGCCCTTACTGAAGTGCTACGCGGATTGAAGCAGAGAAAAGGAAGACTGCAAGGTAACATTTTAATTTAATATATTATTTTAATTTTATTTAATTAAATTAAATTTATTTATTTTTTTGATTTTATAATTTTAATTTATTTATTTAATTAAATTTATGTATTTATGAATTTATTTAATTTAATATATTTAATTTATTTACTTGATTTAATTTAATTAATTAAATTATTTGATTTAATTTAGTTAGTTTTATTCATTTGATTTAATTTAGTTAGTTTATTTATTTGATTTATTTATTTAGTTTATTTGTTTAATTAATATATTTGAGTTAATTTTCTTAATTTACTTATTTAATTTAATTTAGTTAATTAATTTATTTGATTTAAATTATTTGATTTATTTATTTGATTTAATTTAGTTAATTTATTTATTTGATTTAATATATTTAATTTATTTATTTGATTTAATTTAGTTAATTTTATTTAATTGATTGGATTTAGTTAGTTAATTTACTTAATTTAATTTAGTTAATTTATTTATTTAATTTAATGTATTTAATTTATTTATTTGATTTAATATTTTTTATTTACTTGTTTGATTTAATCTAGTTGATTAATTTATCTGATTTAATCTAGTTAATTAATTTATCTGATTTAATTTAGTTAATTAATTTATTTAATTTAATCTAGTTGATTAATTTATGTGATTTGATGAAGTTAATTTATTTATTTAATTTAATTTAGTTAATTAATTTATTTGATTTAGTTAATTTATTTATTTAATTTAATTTAGTTAATTTATTTATTTGATTTAATATATTTAATTTATTTATTTGATTTAATTTAGTTAGTTTTATTTAATTGATTTGATTTAGTTAGTTAATTTACTTGATTTAATTTAGTTAATTTATTTATTTAATTTAATGAATTTAGTTTATTTATTTGATTTAATTTATTTAATTTATTTATTTGATTTAAATTTTTTGATTTACTTGTTTGATTTAATTTAGTTAATTAATTTATTTAATTTAATCTAGTTGATTAATTTATTTGATTTAATTTAGTTAATTAATTTATTTAATTTAATCTAGTTAATTAATTTATCTGATTTAATGTAGTTAATTTATTTATTTGATTTAATTTAGTTAATTAATTTATTTGATTTAGTTAATTTATTTATTTAATTTAATTTATTTAATTTATTTATTTGATTTAATATATTTAATTTATTTATTTATTTTAATTTAGTTAGTTTTATTTAATTGATTTGATTTAGTTAGTTAATTTACTTGATTTAATTTAGTTAATTTATTTATTTGATTTAATGTATTTAATTTATTTATTTGATTTAATTTATTTAATTTATTTATTTGATTTAATATTTTCAATTTACTTGTTTGATTTAATTTAGTTAATTAATTTATTTAATTTAATCTAGTTGATTAATTTACCTGATTTAATTTAGTTAATTTATTTATTTAATTTAATCTAGTTAATTAATTTATCTAATTTAATGTAGTTAATTTATTTATTTGATTTAATTTAGTTAATTTATTCATTTGATTTAATGTATTTAATTTATTTTTTTAATTTAATTTATTTATTTGAGTTAATATTTTTAATTTACTTGTTTGATTTAATTTAGTTAATTAATTTATTTGATTTAAGTTTATTGATTAATTTATCTGATTTAATATAGTTAATTTATTTGATTCAGTAGATTTATTTATTGGATTTAATTTATTAATTTATTTATTTAATTTAATTTATTTAATTTATTTATTCGCGTTAATATTTTTATTTTCTTGTTTGATTTAATTTAGTTGATTTATTTAATTATTTTAATTTAGTTGATTTATTTGTTTGATTAATTTAGTTGATTTATTTGTTTAATTTAATTTAGTTGATTTGTTTGTTTAATTTAATTTAGTTGATTTATTTAGTTGATTTGATTTAGTTAATTAATTTGTTTGCGTTAATATTTTGATTTACTTGTTTGATTTAATTTAGTTAATTAATTAATTTATTTTAATTTAGTTAATTTATTTATTTGATTTAATTTAGTTGATTTGTTTGTTTGAAGTCAATTTATTTAATTTATTTATTTGATTTAATTTAGTTAATTAATTTATTAGATTAAATCTATTTAATATATTTAGTAAAGCTAATTTATTTGTTGGAGTTAATTTATTTAATACCTTTAATCTATTGAGATAATGATATTTAATATGTGTAAGAAGTTATTATTGAAAACAATAATATTATTGTTATTCTTTTAAATTTATTTAATTTACTTTAATTAAAATACTATTGAATTTATTCTTTAATCTATTTATCCATAGACTATAAGTTTTTATTGTATTTTAGTTGGAAGAAACTTAATTTTGAGCTGTATTTATTTTTAATTAGAATTCTGTATTATTCTACTTGATTAGATATTTTATTTCTGTATATCATATTTGCTATTGTACATATCATAATTTACGTATATTATTCTAATTTCTTTGTATTATTGTAATAATTGAGTATATGTTTTGTTTATGAAGTCTATGCAGTCTAACTTTCTAGTGCAGATAAAATCTGTCCCTCCAGGTGAGACTTTTAGTTATAATATTAGATGACATGAAAATAAATCTAAGTGTTATTTATTTTTTATAAGTATGTTTTAATCCCTGAAGTCATTTTAACACCCCGGATATTGTAGGAATCACCATGAGTACCGGAAAAAAAAATGTATGTATCTATGCGAACGGAAAAATTTATGAAACGAATGAGGGCAATACATTTAAGTGTCGAAGAGTCAAAGTTATGAGAATTAAATTGGATATCACCTTGGATGCATTGAAAATTGCAATTGGCTGAAATTTAAGACTTGCAGAGAATCAAGCTGTGACTGAGTTGGAGTATAGGCATCCACTTTCACTGAACCCGACGCGATACAAAGCTTGTCTATTAGAGGATGATGATGACATTCAACGAATATGGGAGACAAATGCCAGATTCCCCACTCAATTGTCTTGCCCAGAATTGTATGCACACATCGCAAGCAAGGGATTTGATCTGAACGTTGGTAGTCAACTAGTTGACGAGAGTGGGTCATGCACACAACCATCCACTAACCTATTTCCTAACTTTGGTGAAGAGCCATCAAATTATAACCCGTACCATGGTAGTCTGGAACCAGTGGGTGGACATGTGGGTCTTGGATAACAGTTTCAATCTCCCGTTGTTGATTACACTGCAAAGCCATGTTCTTCCCAGCCCGGTTATGGTTTCCTTCCATCCCCCTCTATCCCGGAGGAATCAGACGACGTAATGAATGATTTTGAAGAGAATGATGCACATGACGACATTCCCGAAGGATTTAATTGGGATCATGACAGTTGTGATGATGATGAAGCTGATGGTGGTGAAGATGTGACCCCAGCGATCCCTGCAACACCCGTGAACTAATATGTGGAATCGGCAACTACTTTTTTTGGAAGAATAAATATAGATGCGGTCGACAGCAATGATTTTCTCGGTATAGGAGGTGCCATGAATGTGCTCAATGACCAAGAGCCAGATGTGGGTTGGCTGTATATGGACAAAAATCGTTCCGTCACGCGATGAAAATATATTCAATTCGAACCCACCACACATTTTACTCACATTACTCTTCAGCCAAGTATGAAGAGTATCGATACCCTCACTACGGTGGACAATGCAATTGGAGGGTTAGAACCTACCATAAGCCGAGAGAGAACAACTAGAAAATAACTAGATACAATGGACCTCATTCATGTGTGTCTGCTTCTTTTTCGAGTGATCATCCGAAATTGGATACAGATGTCATTTCATCTTACATTGTGGGGTTGGTGATTGAGAACTCCAGCATCTCCATTCAAGGGGTTATTGAGCATATCCACGGTATATTTGGGTATTCAATTTCATATAAGAAGGCGTGGAAGGGTAAACACCGAGCTCTTGCACTCGCTTTTGGGAATTGGAAAAAATTATATGCTTTACTACTGAGGTGGTTGGCAGCTGTATGACATTATAATCCTGGGTCGTACTTCGAGATTGTGAGCAGGGAATGCCCGTCAAGCAGCGGTGAGAGTGCGCCAGTAGCACTGTTCCATAAGGTGTTTTGGACATTCAAGCCATGCATTGATGCGTTCGATCATTTAAAACCTATGGTCCAAGTTGATGGCACATTTTATATGGAAAGTATAAGGGGGTGTTATTGATTGTAATTTCACAAGATGGGGATAGAAAAATTGTTCCCCCTGCATTTGCTGTAGTAGAAAGCGAAACATACGAGACATGGGCTTGGTTCCTATCAAACGTCCGACGACATGTCGTCAAGGATAAGCAGGGTGTTTGCTTGATATCAGATAGACATCCTGGGATAGTTGCTGCCGTTGCAAACCCATGCGTAGGGTGGCAACTACCCTGTGGTTATCATGTGTTCTGCCTACGACACATCGCCAGTAATATGAACTCAACCTTCAAGACCGAGTGGCTAAAAAAGTTGTTCATTAGCATTGGTACGTAATACTCCTGAAAAACTTCTCTAATTATCATGACACCTTATTATCTTTGTTAATTATGTCACAATGTTGGGTTGTACAGGTTACCAATACGAGCGACATGTAGTGGATTCAAAGTTAGCGGAACTACAATCGTTGCACCCAAGAGTTACCGATTGGATTGCAAATATCCCAAAATATCAATGGAGCCGTGCATAGGATGAAGGAGGCAAACGATGGGGCCATATGACAACTAACTTGGCGAAGTGTGTCAACAGCGTCCTCAAAGGGGTTAGATTTTTGCCTATCATGGGGTTGGTCAAGGCAACAATGTATCGATTAAATGCATATTTTGTTGATAGATCAGAGGCAATTGCAGCATAGTTACAAGCAGAAGAGGTATTTTCCGAGGACGTCCAAAAAAAGATTCAAGATTGTATTCGGAAAGCGTCAACCTCTCACGTGCGCCGTTATGACCGCCAAGGGTTCTTATTTGAGGTTGAGGAGCCATATGACTTGACGTGGAAGCAGTTCGATCGATCCTACAAGGTTAGCCTTCGCGATCGTACATGTGATTGTGGCGAGTTTCAAGTTGAGCACTGGCCCTGCCAACATGTATTTGCTGCATGTTCGAAAGTTTCATTGGATCCCTTACAGTTTGTTGATCGTGTTTTCCGATTGGAGACAATGCTCAGTGCATATAGCAGTGAGTTCCGACCAATAGGCGGTGTGGAGCATTGGCCAGTGGTCGATGGACCAGAACTCATTCCAGATCCCTCGGCGATACGTGCCAGCGGTCGACCACGATCTAGGCGTATAAGAAACAAAATGGACTGGCAGGAGGGTCCATCCGATCCTCAGAGGTGTGGGCTATGCAGACAGATAGGGCACAACTGCACAACCTGTCCAGTCCATCAAAGGAACTTTTGAGTGCACACCCCATTGGTTGTTGGTATTGAGGTCATAAATAACAATAAATTAATGAACACACTAGCAAGTATAATACGTCAGCATTAGTATCCCCTGATGCCTTATTAGGTCACTTACTTTGGATAATAGCTATGTTTAAATGCATACTTTTGTGCAATTAACTGAATTATTCCAATGTGACAGATATCATACCCCTCGACTGTAATGGCCGGTCAGCGCCGTGTTGTCACATCTGATCCCGATGACGAGTCCCTTTTGTACTTACAGTCTAGACATATCTCACAGGCCATTTGGCTAGGCCATGTAAGTTTAGTAATGTATGGTTATGCATTTTGTGATTTTTAAACTCTTACCACATTATGATTTGGTATTTTTGTTTTCAGGCGGATCGACTTCTCAGGTTACGACGTGTTGCACATGTAGGTCGTCTCTTTGATCCACCAGTTGCCATTGTTCCATATCTTCAGTAGGCTGATTTCTACGGTGTCAGTCGTCTTGGCCATGTTGAGTTGAATGCAATGCTCATTTTTGCACTGGTGGAGCGATGGCGGCCAGAGACACACTTTCCACACCACCTGCGGGGAGTGCACAATTACACTACAAGATGTCGCCATCCAGCTGGGTTTACCGTGCAAGGGCGTTCCTGTCTCCGGGTACACCGGATATGACTGGCAGGTGATGTGCAAAGATCTTCTTGGGGTTATACCACTCGATAAGTGTTTACAAGGGCAGCGCCTGAGCATCCCTTGGCTAGCTGCGAATTTTGTGCCAGTAGATGCAGATGACGAACAAATACAACGCTTCACGCGTGCCTACATTTTGAGACTCATCGGCCGATATCTCATGCCTGACACTTTAGGCCATAGAGTGTTGTTGATGTATCTACCCTTACTAGCAAACTTTGCTGACACTGGACGGTTCAGATGGGGATCAGCAGTTCTTGCATACTTGTATAGAGAATTGTGCAGGCCACTAACCCTGATGAGGTAAACATCGGTGGATGTTTGCATCTTCTACATCTATGGGCGTGGGATCGATTTCCCACTCTAGCACCGATGGCACCTTCGTATCCAAATCCCCGTCTAGACATTTACCCTGTGCTACCACCATTGGGCTTCAGGTGTGGGCCATTTTTTATATTTTCATTTAATATATTTCCCCTATTAGTATTAAATTACGCATAGAAAATAATATACATTTTGCAACTCTCGCAGGTGGAAGAATACTGGATTGCCTCAGTGGCCTCCAACAAATGCCCTACGGTAATTCAGAATATTGCTTGATCAGATGAAGGCTGAAGAGGTTAATTATGGCTTACTTTGTTGTATCTAAATTGACTATCTCATATGTAGTTACATGCTTATTTATTTTTCACTTGCTTAGTGCAGATTATTTGGCGGCTTTATGATATGGATAGTGTCCAACAGCTTGTGCCTGAGTATTGCCTCATCTCACCTGATATATGGTTAGCTTCAGTCCCGATCATATGCTTCCACATCGTGGAATGGCACCATGCAGATCGTGTTCTTCGGCAGTTTGGTAAGCAGCAACCAATCCCACAGGAGCCATTCAATCTTGGTTTTTGTCATACCTTACAGCTTCGAGGAAAAATATCGAAGGATTGGCGACAAGAACACATGGTCTACATTAGTGCTTGGGATGCATGGCGAGCCACACTTTCACTGACTGAGATGGAGACTGATGCTCTTCATCGTGGCTTGGGCTACATGTCATGGTATTGGACACACACGAGACGATGGATTCATCCAGCTAGCGGTGGTCCAGGATTTATGGTAATCATTCGTCCTTCATAATATGATTTATAACTTTTTCAAAATATTATAATATAAATTGATACACTATAATTATTTTTACTTATCATGTAGGCCGATATTGTTGAGAGACTACGCACGCTGAGCGTCGAGGATCCTCCAACTCTCGGGTACAACCAATTCAGGGAGACAGTGGATCGGGATTGTGATCGCATCCTGCGTGCATTGGGTGAGTATCGAGACATGACAGCTTCTCAGCCAGCTCTTCCTGCAAATGAATTATCGAGACCACCCATCCCTGAGCTTAGGCGTGGTAGGAGGGCCCATGGCTTTATGTCTTTTAGGGATCCCATTTTGCTTGGACCTGATGATGACAATGACAGAGAACATTATGGTCATCGATCGATGCCATCGGCGGATGTCCCCTCCGGCTACGCCCCTCGCTGGATGCAGCCCGATGCAGGAGGTCCAGATCCATCTACATACATGCCCTCGTCACATTTTAGGACAGGTGGAGATGTTAGCCCATCATCATTCTTCACGTCATCGCCATCACCCCCACACCAGTGAGTCCTGGGTTCTCTGACGGCGTTTTTATCTGAGCCGCTTGCATTTACATCTGAGTACGCCAGTGGATCCATATCGCATCAGCAACAAGGGTTTTTTACCCCACAAAATCCTATTCCACTTACCACGGGTCATGCCAACCCAACTCAAACAGACTCCGATGAGGGTGACGATGGAGATGAACAGTAACAATCCCTTGTTCAGCGATCGCGACGAGCGTGGTGACGCCCTCGATGTGGGATTGGGAGTCATTACTTTGATAGCTGATTATTTTATTAATGTACAAAATTTTTGTAGCTAATTTAATAATTTAATTCATTCATTCATTCTTCTATCCAGAATTAATTCTGTCTCATTTTTCATTTATCATAATGTTCAAATTTGTAAATAAACTACACAAATCAAATATTATCTCCACACTTATCCATTAACTCAAACTAATCTAATAATTATTATTACACATCAATAGTAATACTTATATTTATTTAATAAATAAATAATGTTCTTACATATTAAATAAGTAATAAATATTATAATATATTAACTTATATTGATAATGTTGGAATATTTTTAATAGCTACCATTTTTAATATTAAAATTTTTCTAAGTTACTAATAATTAATAATATTAGTACAATATTACTAAACAATAAACAACTGCCATTTTAATAGTAATTATAATGCCGTTAAAAACTTTTTAACATAACAAAAAATTAATATTATTCTGCTACTAAATTATATTAATAACATGACAATATTTTACTCGATTATTCTTTTGATCTGATTCTATAAATAAACTTTTAAAACAGATTAACATTCATAGAGTAATGATAAATACTTCGACTAGAAAATTATTAATTTTTAATTATTAAAGAAGTAATAACCTTATTTTTTTAAAATAATTATTATGTAATCAATTAGTATTTAAATAATAATATTATTATTAGATATTAAATAAATAATAACTATTATACTATTTTTATTTTTATTAATGATATCATAATATTATTATTAAATATTGATTACATTATTTCAGTATTTTGAAGTTAATAAAATTATTTATATGTTAAAAAATATTACAACATAACCACGAAAAAATTAAAAAAGGAAAAAAAGTCACAGGGTAAAAAATTAAAAATAAAATAAAAAAGGGTCACGGACCATTTTGATCTTGGAACCCTTCTTCCGTAACTAATAAAAATATTTTAATAAAAAAATTATTAAACATTTGCAGAATATGTTTTAGCTGCGCAGTGTGTGGGGAAAATGATTTTCTGTGTTATGTATATTGGTCAAAATTTGTTAAAAATTTATTAATGGATATATATATCACACATTGATAAAATATTTTTCAAGGATTTAATTTTATAATTTAAATCTTCCCCAGAATAAAACTATAAAAGAATTAGCTAAAATTTATATTTATTGATATTTTAATTGTTCCATTCATTTTTTGGTAGTTATCAATTTTATTATGTTATGTATATTATACAATATTTAGATAGTAAATTAAATTATTAATTATTAATTAAAATCTTCAATAGAAACTATCATACTAAAATTTAAAATGTCAACAATTAGATCTTTATTAGACTATCACACCTGCGGGGAATACTTAGATATTTTATATAAGTATTCTAAGTGAATTAAAATTTAATATTAAATTTTAATATTAAAATTATTAATAAAATTAATTAATTGTGTATTTTATTCTTAACACTAACAAGAAACATTAAATTAAATTTTATTTATTCAAATTTTATTCCTTTTTATTGTCAATATTTTTTAAATATTATTTTAAAATAAAAATATCTCAATTAGGATTTTTTCAAGAATTTTCAATCCACATATTATTTTTTCTCATTTCATCTAATCTTTATATATATATATATAGTATATATATATATATATATATATATATATATATATTATTCATTCCTATTTTTTGAAGTTCAAAGTCACAATATATTGAATAATATAATTTTAATACATTTTATTTTCTTGTTATTATACAATTGAATTAATTTATCATATATTTCATAATTAAATATTTTATCTAATGATGTGATTTTTTATCTAAATTTAACATACATTAATTTTCATAATTAATTAAATATTTTATTTAATGATGCAATTCTTTTTATCACTTTAACATACATTAATTTTCATAATTAATTAAATATTTTATCTAATGATGTAATTTTTTTATTTTTAAACAAGAATTAAAACATTGTAAAATATAAATTTTTAATATTTTTTATTATAGTTTAGAGCATTAGTTAATTAGTATAAAAAATCTAAAATATAAAAAATTAAATCAAGTACAAATTATCAAAATTAAAGGTCACAAAATATAAATAATTAAAAAATATAAAGTAATTCCAAATTGAAAAAATTGAATTTAAATTAGATAACAAATTAAAAAAATAACTGAAAAAAAAATCAATCACGGCTGGCCGTGATTCAGTAAAAATTTAACTGAATCATAGGATGCCAACGTCCGTGATTTGAAAAAAAATAAAAAATAAATAAACTTGAATCACGGCCTGCCAAATGCCATGATTCAAAAAGTATTTAAAAAAAATTAAGTGTTTTGGTAATTAGTTTTTATGGCACAGCAAATGGAGAAATACTTTTCGTACGTCAAGGGTTTCGGTCAAATCGCTGCTGCTTCACCACCTCTCACAGGGTTTTTACGTTTTCCATCGAATAATCCAATGATCAATTTGTCTTTCACACCATGGCAAAAAAGACCTTTAACGACAATAAAAATCACTGATATAAAAAGTTCGATCGTTGCTAAATATTAAAATTGTCAGAAAAAAATTATCGGTATAGGTTTATAGGTGAAGCTACCAACATCGATGACAACTTGTCATCCAAAAAAGTTTAACTTTTAGTAACGATAAAATTATCATAAAAAATATTTTTAAAATTTAAAAATTTTTAAATTTTAATTTTTATCGACGACATTTATCGTCTCTATAAGTCCAATTTAAAAAATAAAAAAAATTTAAAAATACTTTTTATGACGACATTATCGTCATTGAAAGTTGAAATTTTTTTGACAACAAACAATCATTACTGAAAGTTAGACTTTTAACGATGATCAAGTCATCGCTAAAGGTCTGACTTTTAGCGACGATAATGTCGTCGCAAAAAATATTTTTAAAAATTAAAATTAAAATTAAAGTTATAATTAAATGTAATTTAATTGATATATTATATTTAACTATATAATCTAAAATATTCTTTATTTCAATTCAATTCAATTATATTTATCTTTTTTAAATAAATTTTAATCTAATGTAAATTGTACAATTGTAATAAATCAACAATACGAATAATAATGTATAATAACTTGATCCAATAAAAAAAATGAATACTCATAAACAATTGTATAAATAGTATATATATAAATAAATTATATATACACAATCCATGTAAATGTGTACATATGAAATATATATATACATAATATACTACAGGGAGTGAAGGTGCAAATATGTCGATGTATCTTCATTTGTACCAGCACTATCATCATCATTATCATCATCATCATCCTGATGACGTGGACAATAAATTTATGGTGATGGCTGAAAAGGACCAAGTGGTTGGGCGGCAGGTGTAGTAGCAAATCTACTCGGCAAAGCAATGTAGCAGCAAATGAAGACAGAGGCAGTACAAGACCCTGCTGTCTAAGTATAAAGGTGAGTTCAGTAAGACGAGTCCCAAAACTGCTAATGCATTTGCTGCTGCTACTACTCCTGAATCAATCACTGGCTCTGCTCCAACTGCTCTTGGCTCTGTTGTAACTGCTCCTATAACTCACCGACTTAGGACATGTCTTGTGAGCTCCCCCCAGCGCCAGAAGTGCCTGCTAAATGATAGGACTGATCAGTCAGCATGCGCCCGACAGCCTTCCTGTATCCTTGACAAGTGTTAATCACCTCATCGGTGATGATAGTCTTATATATCTATACAGGAGTCCCAGGTAAATTAGCGGATGATATACTAGACTGTACGTATTAAGTCACTAGCTCAATCATCCTCATATTAAATTACTAAAATAAAATTCAATAATAAATATTACAAGATATATTCGTAAAATTCTATTTAAAATATAAAATTTAACTAATTTACATATTACTCCTCAAGGATCGAATGCATCTATTCTCCTATATGTGTGTCGATCCTTAAAATTCTTGGAGATCGACTACAACTCACTAGTCTCTTTATTTCGTTGTTCATGTTTTATAAGAGAAAAAAGGATGAATATAATTAGGGTACTGAACAAGAAACTGACTAACAAAATGTACATTTAAATAATGAACAAAAAGTTGAATTACCTTATCATAATAATGTGCAGTAATAGATTTCGACCCATGTCGATCATTTACCACTTTTTGTGCTCTATTATTTGCATTTCTCCTAGATAACTCCTGTAAATTAAAAAATATTAATATAAAATAATTATGTTTATGATTTAGATATGTGAAATAATGACCTAATTTTATAAAATATCATGCTTACGCTGTACTCATCATTGTAAAAAAAGTCCATGCATCTCTATTATATCTGCAGTGAGACAGATCGCGGCACACAATGTTTAGCATGGTCTAGATCATAATCCTGCTCCCGATCACCCCCATGCTCTAAAAAGTGTTTGTTCAACCTATACTTCCAATCTCTATATAGGTCTGCAGCAGTTCATATCAAATTGGAGAGCGCTTTATCTCGATCACCCTAAGAGATGTATTGGAACTCAAAACAAGACTGCATCGGAAGACATTTAATAAATTTATAAGTATTATTAAATGACGATCTACCTCTGCCATGTTTGTAGTGAGACAGATCGTAACACACAATGTCTAGCGTGGTCTAAATCATAGTACTACTCCCAATTAACCCTATGCTCTAAAAAGTGCTTGTTCAACCTATACTTCCAATCTCTGTAAAGGTCTGCAGCAGTTCACATCAAATCGAAGAGCGTTTTATCTCGATCACCTTCAAAGATGCCCTAGAACTCGAAATAGGACTACATTAGAAGATATTTAATAAATTTATGAGTATTATATTCAGAAATTTCAATCTCAAACATAACTAAGTCAAAAAAATGAAAGAGATAGATACTCATGCAGATCTCATGCACAACTTTGTCCCATATCTGCTAAGGCACAATTCGTCATGACTTATAATAAGGTGGCATGTGAGCTCAGATCATGCTACTAATATCATGGGGGAGATAGCTAGCATTCTCACTGACTACATGTTATATATTAGTCGTATTGAACTGTACAGGCACCAGTCTCTTTGTACCCTTCCCTATCTTCTTGTGCAGCTTGAGAGATCTATTCAGACCCCTCTTTGTCAGAGTTTCCACTTCGATAGATAATGAAAAATATTAATACCATAAATTTATATTTAATTAATCTCAAGTATGCAAAATAAGAAAAGATACCGATCCCTTACACTGTGATGGAATGTGGGGGAGCCGCTGCAGAGGGTCCCCTCCAACGTCACTCTCATAGTGTCATGCCTTGATATTCACCATGATTGAGATAATACACATTATACAAGTAGTTAAGAGAAAATCCATAATCAAATTAAACAATGAAAAGATACAACTTATTGCATTCATATAGATTGTTTACACAATTATGAGTCGTAATGCAAAAAAAATGTTGTTTCCCTAGTCTAAATCAATGTTAGTGAACCTAACCGATTCATCTTCATCGGTTTCTTCGTCATTATCATATTGTAAAAGCTCCTCTTCCATATAATCCTCAATCATTTCATCTTTGAAACTGCCTTCATCATCAATGAAGACGCCTTCTCCATAAGTGCTAGATCCAATATTCTTGGAAGGTGGAACGATTGAAGGACCATTTCTTTGATTACTTAGATCTACTAAATGAAAATCTCCAAGATCAACTGTAAGGTTAAAATTGGAAGAGTTACTTTCTTACAGAAATAATAAGTCCTGTGCAATGTTTCCATCACTAGGTAAATTCCATATGTCGTAATGCATCATATTATAGATGACCTTCCAATTTGACCCATTAAGAAGATCCTCGATGTAAAAGACTTATTTTATTTAGGTGGTAAGTATATAAGGGTCATCTTTGTACTATTGCCCATTGACGGAGATGCTTGTGATATTTTTATCAATGAAAATTTTTTCCTTTGCAGGATCAGTGTCATATCATTTACATTTAAATAAAGTCACACTACACTTATTTAAATAAGTTAACTCTATGATATCTTCCAATACACCATAAAGCATGTTACCATTAGTACCCGGAATAAAAATGTCACTATTTTATGTTTTATACCTCACATCCCGAGTTTTAATTACAAAGCGCACTCCATTCATAATACGTACAAAGTATATCATGATAGTAAAACTGGGACCGAAGGCTAATGATAGTAGCTCTCCGGTGGCCTCCGATGAACCATTCTTATGTAAATAATACATCTACAAAAATAGCATTTTTCAAAGAATTAAATTGAAGGATCAGTATGAGTAATGAACAATATTTATATGATTAGTATAATACATTTGGGAAGAACAAACGTGTACCTTTGAGTAAAACCACGCGGGGAATTTGATTTTTTATAAGTTGTTAATGTTTTCAATACCACTTCATTCGAGTTCTCATCAGTGCTCACTACAGAACATAGATATTTCAGTCCGTTGTAATTAGTTAGGAGAAAAGTACAAATTATTATAGAAAGTTACTAGAGATACTTTTCTATCTCAGTGCAATTATTCAAGATGTACTATATTGCAACATCTCGATCTCTCCTATCGAAGTGAGAAATAATCTTTTTCCTCACTGGTCGACATTGAGATCGGAACACTGACAATGCCCTTTTTGTTTGACTGGGTGCTACATCTTAATTTCAATCAGGCCGATTGAATCTAGTTTTCAATCCTCGCAAGTACATAGAAAAAAAATGTTAATACCTTGTCAACGACATACCCTTTTAGAATTGAACCCTCCGGTTGAGCACGATTTTGGACATAATCTTTCAAATTTTTTATATATCTCTTGTATAGGTATATCTATTAAAAATGAACAGGTCCACCTTGCAATGCTTGTCTGGAAAATGCATCATCAAGTGAACCATTATTGGAATTGAACTCTCTGATTGAGCACGATTTCGAACATAATCCTTCAACTTTTTTTTATACCTCTCGTATAGGTACATCTATTGAAAATGAATAAGTCCACTTTGCAATGCTTCATCTAGCAAATGCATCATTAGGTGAACCATTATGTCAAAGAATGTTAGAGGGTATATCTTTTCAAGCTTTCATAAAATAATAATAATATCTTGCTTGGCTTGCAGAACATCCCTCCTATTGAAAGTTTTAGCACATATTTGATTAAAGAAGTTGCACAACTCAATAATTGGATATGATAACTCATTCGGCAAAAATGCCCAAACTGAAGGTCCTAACAATCTTTGCATAATAACATGATAATTATGTGATTTCAACTCCTTCAACTTCATATCACAATCAGTAACATTCTTCCTGAGACTCCCAACAAACCCATTAAGAAAAATTTTACATTCTTTATATACTGGCAAAATCATCTTCATTCTTCTTAGTTAAGAGTATATGCAGCATATGATTTAAAAAGTTAATCGCTTTCTTCATACAGATGTAAGTTTGGCCTTATCTTCATGTCTGCCAAATCTCATCTTGTATTGTCCGTATCTTTTATTTTATGTTTAATATCCAATAATGTACCCAGAATACTGTCACATAAATTCTTCTTAACATGCATCACATCAATATTATGTCTCAAGTTCATTGTTAGTCAATACAGGAGATAAAAAAAAAATACTTCTCTTACACCAATTAAGTTTATCAGCACCCTTCTTTTGCTTTACACCACTAAATTGAATATATTTTTCAGGAAGTTTCTGTGCCACCTTACCGCATTGATCCATGATAATGTCATTAGTAAGAGGATGAGGAAAGGCTCTCTTCTCCGGCCTCCCATTGAATTCTTTCCTATTTTTCTGTGTGTGACTTCTTGAAAGCCAATGACAATGACCAATATAAGCTATTTTTCCCTAACTCAAATTGATAAAGTATCCAGATTGCATGTAGAGTATACTTTATATCTTTGTCTACTCCACCCAAAGAGATTGCTTCGAGTGAAAAAATCATTTATAATCCATAGTAAAGCTACTCGCATGTTGAACATCGTATTTGTATTCGCATCCCGAGTGTCAACTTCCCTCTCCCAAAAATGCCTCAACTTTTCTATGACTGGTTGTAAAAATACATCGAGATCCTTTCCTGGCGATTGTGGCCTTAGGATTAATAGGTTCAAGATGAGAAAAGACTGATTCATGCATATCCATGATGGCAAGTTATAAGTAGTTATCACCATCGGCTACATGCTATAAGACAAGTTCCTATCACCAAAAGGATTAAATCCATTTGTACTTAAACCTAACCTAACATTTCGTGGGTTAACAAAAAAATTGGGATACCTCTTATCAAATTCCTGCTAGGCATTTCCATCAACGGGATGTCGTATTACCCGTTCCTCTATTAACTTTCCAGTATGATGCCATATCATATTCTTTGCAGTATGCCTCAACCCATTTAATTGCTTTAGTTGAGGAGTTAATGGAAAATATCAAACCATTTTTTAAGTCACCTTTTTTCCTTTCATATTTTTATCTACTCATCAGCTCTCCATACAGATTGGACAATTATCCTCTAAAGCATATTCTTTCCAAAAAAGTATGCAATCATATTTGCACACATAGATTAATTCATATCCCAACCCTAACTTGTTGAGCTATTTTCATGCACTGTAGTATGATTCGGACAATTTATTATCATTCAAAAGTGCCTCTTTCAACAACTTAAAAAAAGAATCAAATAACTTATTTATCCACTTATATAGAATCTTCAAGTGCATGAGTTTCACCAGGAAGTTCAAAGCTGAAAATGATATGCATCCTAGATATAATTCTATTTTTACTTGCTTAAACAGGTTATTGCAATTACTATAATTTGATCCAATATTTTCGTAAGATGCATTATCATTCCCTTCCATTTCATTATGAACTATTCCTTCAGGTACATGAGGGCTAATGAAATTGTGTATAATATCTACCATCTCATCTCTATTATTGGGAGATATCCCCTTGTCTCTTTAGAGGTCAAAACATCCACTTCACTATGATATACCCAATTTATGTATAATAGATGAAATTTATTATCTATAATATGTGCCTCCAACGTTCCTAGTGTTTGGAATAATAAATTCACATACTTTTTGCATGTACATTTACCCAAATCCATTTCATCAATAAAATTTTTAGCTCTTTGAACAAACGTTGTCACACCATTCCAATACTCATCTAACAAGCAATTTGGTAGATGTATCCAACTTTTATTTATAAACATTGTATCACTGAACAGGAAGAAAATAGCTTCAAGTGGAATTAAGTATTATGATTAATATTTGAAATGCACCCTAAATACATTGTATTACTTCAATTTTAAAGGGTAGGGTCTTATCCTATTTGAGATATTTCTGTAGTTATGATTTTGTCAATTTATCCACGCTTATCATTTTTTTCGCACAAAAATTTTAGTAGCATGTCCCTATAGTTCTCCAAGTGTGTAAACTAAACGTCCATATAGTTTATACCCAAAGAACAGTTAGGATGCTAAGGTATTTCTATAGTATTAAACAAGAACTAGATAAATTGTTATTAATAATAATAATAATAATAATAATAATAATAATTATTATTATTATTATTATTATTATATGATATATCTCAAATTATCCAACTTATCAGGATAATTCAAGGGTTAGTTGATGTATAGAGATCACCAAACTCCTTTCATCAGCAAAATTTTTAGCTATTTAAACAAATGCCACCCACACCATTGTATCATTGAACATAAAGAAAATAGCTTCAGGTGGAATTAAGTGTTGTGATTAAAATTTAAAAAGTACCATAAATACACCATATCATTTTAATTCTAAAAGGCAGGGTTCTATCTCATTTGAGATATTTTTATAGTTATGATTTTGCTAATTTATCCACGCTAATCATTTTTTTCATGTAAAATTTCGATAGCATCTCCCTATAGTTCTCTAAATGTGTAAACTATACGTTTGTATAGTTTATACCCGAAGAATAGTTAGGATGCTAAGGTATTTTTATAATATCAAATAAGAGTCAAATAAATTATTAATAATAATTATATAACATATCTCAAACTGTCCAATTTTTTAGGACAATTCAAAGGTTAGTTTATGTATAGAGATTAACCAACCTTTGAATGGGTCTAAACTTACAATACAAATGTAAATGCAGTTCTATTTAAAATTATTATAAAAATATATTTACAATAATTTTAAACTTATAATACGACATTTTTTAAGTATTGTTATTCAAGTATTTTATTATTTAGATTGTTGAATTTTTTAAATGTCTACAACAGTTGTTATGTTTCACAATTTGCAATTGGGAATTCAAATGTTTCACCTACTCTACTACTCTACAACATTCATAAGATACACAATTCAACTCTTTTAGCAAGACATGCATTTTATGAGTATTGATAAATTTTTAGGCGTTCAAAATTTTTAATTTTCTATTATTATATGATCGTTTTAATTATTTTGTCAGAAAATCTTTTTATAAGAAATATTATATACTTTTTTATAGAAGAATAATATGTCACATGTTATTATAATTAAGTAATAACATTTAACATTATAACAATGAAAGAAAGTAGGTTTTTACTCACAAAAAGGTAATCATAATTTTTAAATATTTTTTATATTTAACACTAAATAAATAAAATAATTTTTCATCATTTTAATATTTTATAATTCTATTTTTGAAATAAAATTTACAAATTTTAAGAGGTTTTAAAGTAAATAACACCAAATTAGAATCTAAAAAATTGTGCCATTAGTAGATTAGTCTTAAAAAATATTTTACCATACATTAATTTCATAAGTCATTTATTCATGTAATGTTATTGTAATTTTAGCTACTAGAATTATGTACATAACATATATTTTTTAAAATAATTAAAAATTATTTCTTTTCATTATTTTTAGAAATTATTTCCCTACTTTGAAAATTTATTTTTTAATAAAAAAAAATTAGATCAAAGAGTGGTTGAAATTGTAAATAAAAAAATAATTTAGTTAATTACAAAATTGACATTAAAAGTAGTAAAATAAAATTTAAAAAGTAATTAAATATTATTTATTTTGATTCTGTTTAGTGTCTAGTTTTAAAAAATTATTTTGATAAATAAATTTTGAAAATAGGTCAATTACAAATTTTATTATTTTTAAGAATAAATAATAAAATTATTTTATTCAAAAAAGGAATGATTTTCATGTAGGCTCAAGTTTAATTAATTTTTTTATTGTGTGGTTAAATAATATAATTTGAATTGTTAAATTTTGATTTCAATTTTAATTAAGAAAGGGATTATATTATTAGAATTATGCATTTTCTAAACTATGTTTACATAATTACAAATTTTGTCATTTTAAAGAATAAATAATAAAATTATTTTATTCAAAAAGGAGATAATTTTCATGTGAGCTCAAGTTTAATTAATTTTTTTATTGTATGGTGTAAATAATATAATTTAGATTGTTAAGTTTCAATTTCAATTTTAATTAAGAAAGAGATTATATTATTAGAATTATATATTTTCTAAAATATGTTTACATAATTATAAATTTTATTATTTTTAAGAATAAATAATAAAATTATTTTATTCAAAAAGGGGATGATTTCCATGTGGGCTCAAGTTTAATTGACTTTTTTTATTGTGTGGTGTAAATAATATAGTTTGGATTGTTAGGTTTTGATTTCAATTTTAATTAAGAAAGATATTATATTATTATAATTATGTATTTTCTAAACTATGTTTACATAATTATTCTAATTTTCTATGTTACATTACTTCAAGGAAACTAATAATTTTGAAATCTCCTAAATTATACCCTAAATTTTAGATTTTGTAAATAAAATATCATAACAACTTTATCTTATATTAATTTAACTAAATAATCCACACATATATCGTATAATACAAAGTTATAATTTAAGGGATACATAATCATAATAATAAAATTTATATTTATAAATTTCATGCTAAAATAAATTTACGTAAACACATTTAATATTTACAACATATAAAACTAAACAAGATGGAGTTTTATATCAAAGTAAATATACTATTAACTCCATTAATTTATTACAAACTATTCATCCCACAAATTACATATTACAATAAAAAAATTATAAAATTTAATTCACATACCTTAATGAAAAAAATCTATTGATCAAATATACTCTAAATGCTCCCCATAAACAATAATGAATAACAATAATAACTAACAAATTAAAATTACAAGTATAAAAAATTAATACACATAAATATATATATATAAATTATAAAGAAATTTATAAGAGAAACTTACCTCAAATCTATTGCTTCTTCCTTGCAACTGTGCAAAATGAGAGTTGAAAGGTGTCAATAGCATATATAGATAGACTTTTCAGCAACGATAAAATTCTCGATCATTGCTGAAGAATCGTCGGTAAAACATTAGAACCTTCAGTGACGACATTGTCGTCACTAAAGATCTGTCTGGAAAATTGACCAAGACCTTCAGCGATGACAAAAGTCTTCACTAAAAGCTAAACCTGTTGAAGGTCTAGGCCAATTTCCCAAATGGACCTTCAGCGACGGACCTTCAGCAGGGATGTTGTTGTCGTTGAAAAGTTTGACCTTCAGCGACGACTTTTATCATTGATGAAAGTCTGTTTGGAAAATTGACCCAGACCTTCAACAATGACATTTTTCATCGCTAAAAGGTTTATCTTTCAATGACGACTTTGATCATCGTTGTAGGTCTGATCCATTTCCTGCCAAATCTTCCCAAGCATTCAACGACGACAAATGTCGTCACTAAAGAGTATATCTTCCCTTCTATATTTTTTTAGCTCTTTAGCAATAACGATGTCGTCGCTAATAAATTTATTTTCCTACCATTTTTTTAGCCCCTCCAAATGTCATTTTAGGTATCGTTAGTGATAGTTTTAGCGACAACCGAGATTTTATTATCGTTAAAAATGTCGTTGTTGTTGTTATTTTTTCTTGTAGTGTAAGCTAGTTCTAGGTACACACTGCTATAAGCTCGGTGATGTTATCCAATAAAACTTGCTGGCCTGCTTTGCCAAAGACAATGATTCAGTTTTCTCCGCCAATGTCAATTGCCATTCAGATGTTTCGTCCTCAAAGGATGGGTTAGACTAGGCTTAGCTGTATCTAAATCCTCGACCAGCTGGGGTTATATGGTTCATTATTTTATTATGATTTAAGTTACAAGTTTCACTTTCTACTTTGAACAAAAATATGTAATTTTTCGTTTCAGAGCAATTTAAAGTAATCAATGTTGTAATAACAATAATGCTATATACATTAAGATATAAAATTAGATTTTAAATGTGAATTAACAGCAGTCATTAAAATAGAAAGATGAATAAATTTGTAACATTCAATTTAATGATACAAATGATTCAAACTTTAATTTTAGATCTTATTTTTAGTATATATAATATTTTTATTCTAATAATTAAGGAAAAATTTAATATATTATTATACTAGTGATTAAAGAAGATTGAGATAATTTTTTAATTATTTATTACTATGATTTTCTTATCTATCTATTCTACACCTCTCCTTTCCACACATTACATGAATGGAGGTATTTCCAGACGAGGTAGAATAGAAAAAGAATAAAAATAATAATAAACGTAATCGTTTTTAATCGGGAACCACTGCTTGATTAATAAAAGGGATGGACTCTGTGCCTTGGTTATT
The DNA here is from genome assembly GCA_020226215.1 of Sindora glabra. NCBI lineage: Eukaryota > Viridiplantae > Streptophyta > Magnoliopsida > Fabales > Fabaceae > Sindora > Sindora glabra. Next base: position 122,751,689 of record CM035225.1, read on the forward strand.
ATTTATAGTAAATTTGGCCCGCAATTTTTTGCAAAATTTATGAGAGAAACTCTCATAAAATTTATAATTTTTTCATAAAATCTTACAACTTTTCCATATAATATAAGTGATATGAAGTGCAACTATTTATATAATATTTGTAATTTTTCTATAAAATCTTATAATTTTATTTATAAATCTGACAATTAAAACAAATTTGTTCCCATCCATCAAGGCATAGTAAACTAGCTCGTCCTTAATAAAAAGGGACCAAATCCTTGAATAGATATATTTTCTGTCAGGGAGTCGGATTGAATGCAATATGGAAGCAAAATTCTCTTAAAATTTATTTTCTTCATTCACAATATTTAAATTCAGAAACTTACTTAAAGAAACTAAAATTTTGGTCACCCCATCTAATAGAGGATGCTTTATAAAAAGATATCTACCTTCACACTATTACAACCCATAACCATACATGAACCTATATATGCCTTTTATGAGCCATGATCTTGACCGATTCGGGATTCAAAGGAGGTTAGAATTCATGTAAATAAACATTTTGAATAAATAATTAAAATAAAGATAATCCTTCAATACATATAAAAGGATACCGTAAGTTTTTATAAAATTTTAACGTGAAAACTATAACTTATATAAAAAAACTTATCATTTTTTAATAAAATGATATGTGTACTGAATGCATAAAAAATTACAACTTTATCGACCAAATTTGCATCCAAAAAATATTTGAAAATTTTTAACTTTTTATCCCAAATTTTAATAAAAAAAATTATGAAAAGTATAAAAAAAAAACATTGTATTAAAGTCGATCAAGAGTATGTATAGGTAAAAAAAATTTCAAACACATATTGAAGCATAACTCTTCCAATAAAAATTTGGATAGATAATAAATTCTACGTAAAAGGTTTAAAATTATAATAATATAAAAAAAATGCCGAATTAAAACGTATACAAAAATGATTAAATAATATAATCTTACATTAAAAATATTTATTAATTATTGTATAAGTAATATGATGACATATAAACTTTCTGACATTAAAGAATAGAATATCTCATAAATTTTATTATAAATATTAAAAATTAAAAAGGAAATTGTCAAAAATCAAATCCTTTCTTTATTTCCATGGAAAATGAATGGAAAGAAAAGGAGTTAGAAACAATATTTTCCTTGCTTGGTTGTAGGGTAAAAATGGGATTAAAAAGAAAAGGATTAAAAATAAAAATTTTGAGCACACAAAAAATATTTTTTTGGTACATATGAGTAAAAAATGAGTGCAAAATTGACATTATACAATTTTGCCATTTTTTATTCTATTGATAATTTTTGGATTAATTTTTTTTCATTTGCTAAGATTAATTGTCTGGATATTTTTGCTATGTATTAGAGCAATTATCCATTATATTACAATTTTGTGTAAATTAATATTGTATCTTTGACATTAAAATTAAAATAATTTTTATAGAATTATAAAAGATGTAAAATAAATGAAAAAAAGTAAGGGTTTTAATCCTTATACATTCACTAAATTTGTGATTTTATCTTCATAATTTTAATTTGTGTTATTAAGTCCTAAAATTTTAAATAATTTATAATTAGCTTCTTTCTCTCAATTGATGTGAAACCTGTTAAAAGAATCATACCTGTTAACATTTTATCATCAAAATTTATTTATTCTTACAAAAATAACCTCTCATCAAAATTGAAGCACATTTAATTTCCACCCATCATGTAATGATTTTTAAAATGAAATCATTAGAAGTTAAATATGTAATGAGAATTAAAGTGAAATAGCCAGAAGTCAAGACCCATAAATTAGTCTTATTGATATTGTAGAATAAAAGTTTAGAACAACCATAAAATCGATGAATTAAAATAAATATGTTTTAATTTTAATGAAGTATCTTTGATAGGAAAAATGAATTTTGATAACTAATTAAAGATAAAATATCAATATGTAAAATTTAATTGACACATTGGATTACATGTAAAATTTCATTAGTTAGAATAATTACTAATTAAGAAGGAGGAGTAAGTGAGAAATTATTTGAAACTTTAGGACTTAGTTATAGAAAATAAAACTGTAAGAACAAAATTACAAATTCAAGAAAACTACAAGGACTAAAATCTTTATTTTTTAAAAAAAATTATACTTTTTGTATAAAAAAATTAATAACTTGAAAAGATATCTAATAAAATTCAATTATAATTACTACAATTAAAATTTTTAATTTTTTAAAAATGATATTTACGATGGTTGAAATGTGTTTACTACTAAATATACATATATTTACATAAAACTTACACATAAATGCAGTGAATTATGACTGTATTTGTTGTTGGCAACAAACAAAGTTTTAAATAAACATATGAAGTTTAACGGTAAAATTATCATTTGATTTAATTTTTTTATTTTTTTAATCTAAGTACATAAAGAAAAATCATTTTCTTTTTTTCTGCATATTCATGAAAAGGGAAGAGAAAAAAATTTCTTATTTTATTTTCTTTCTTTTTCTTTGCATTCACGCAGAGAGAGAAAGTGAGACCAACCTTAAATTTTACACAAACTGCATTAATTAAATCGAATCATACATGGGTGTCCCGGGCCAGTCTGATCCGTTGGACCCGTCGTTGTCAATGGAAGTCGCGTATTTAATATGAGAAGCTAACTCAAACCAACCACTTTAAGGGTGATGTGACAGTAGCCAAACAACTCCGTTTGATGATCGTCCCCTTCGAAGATAAGATCTCACCTTGAGTTGACAATGAAAAACTCAACCCAAAATTTACATATACATGCGGTGCACATGGTAGGAGGTAGGGTGAAATTATTGTATACTCCCTCCTTTTTTTATTTATTGTAATAATTCAATTTTATAAATATTAAAAAATAATTTAATTTATTTATTTTAAAAAATATTTTAAAATTATCTTTTATGTATAAAATTTAGAATAATTGAAAATAAAGATAAATATAATAAAATAAATATGAATAAGTTTACAGTATAAAATAATAAAATATTCATTGATTAATAGAAAGAATAAAATTGAAAAAAATTTAATATTTTATTAGAATTCTAAAATCATATATAAAAAATAAATTTTTTTAAAGGTGAAACAAATAAAAAGAAACAAAAAAATGTAATTATGTTATATGTTTTTAATCTTAATCGATATATAAAAAAATTATCAATTTATTGATCTATTTATTAGATTTATAAAATTTATGTAAATTAAAAATATGATATTTAATTTAAAAAATTATAAAAATTAATAATTATATTTTATTTACTAATTATAGCTCTCTCTCTTGTCGGTCACTTGGAAATCGTGGGTTACTCGAATAGCCACCAATATAAATGATCGGCATGGAATTATACATTGCCCATGTTTGGCAATTAGCGTTTTTCTTAGCTTTTGACGTTTTTGACTGAAAAATAGCGATTTGACCTTAACAAAACTGCTGTTTCAAAACGTTGCCAAAAGCAGCGTTTTCGGTCAAACAGCTGTTTGACCGAAAACGCTGCCTTTACCAAACGAAGCCATTTTTGTACAAATAAAAACGTGGATGAAACCCAACATTGCGTGAAAATACGGAGATTAACAATTTCATGCTAGCGTATGTACAGATAGAGGAAAATATTTTTATATTCCAGTTATGATATGCATTTTTATTCATACTTAATAAAAAATTTAATTCTCGATTTCATTATTCATTTTCTGTTTATGAAATTTATTTATGTTAAAACTTGTATATTTTAATTTTTAAAATATTAAAAATTGTGTTTACTTAATTTTTAAAATATTCTCACAGTGATATCTTAATTCAGCTCATCCCATATAGTTGCGGCATCTTTGAGCTTAAGTCTACGGTGGGTTAAAAACATTAGAAACTTACGACAAAAGGACAAAATGCGAAAGTGCCCTGCGGTTGGAAATTTTTGCTTATATTGTTGGAGACGTACTTTGTGAATTTTTTTGCTTCTTTTTCCTTTTATGTAAAGAAAGTGCTTGCTTCGAATAAATAACTTTTTTTAAAAGATCACGTTCCTGTGCTACAAAAGAAAGAAATTAAAAGAAATAATCCCATATGCTGATGCTGGAGAACATTCTCCGGTTCACATTACTCTTCTAATAAAGAGTATGCAAAATGTAATATGATACATACATCCTGCCACGATGTCCCCAAGTTTTGCTCTGAATAAAAGGGAAGATTTTTGTGTATTTTTAATACAATGATATATCAGTGCATTATTAAATATAATTATATATTAAATTTATTTTTTAAATTAAATTTTATACATCATACAATAATATGGTAATAATTAAATTTAATAATATATTAATATATTATTATACTAATAATCCCCTGTAAAATTTTCCCTGAATAAAAGGCAGCTGTTTGATAAAAAATGTAAAACAAGTCCCATACATTTAACTCTCAATTTTGGGTGTATTACTGTTCAGTAGGTGAAAACATTTTCTCAATGAAATAGTAGTGTTTTTGTTTTTTATAAATCACAAATAATTAAAAATAATTTGGGGAAGATTATTTCAAATTTCAGATTCTTGTTAGGAGAATAGAAATTCGTTGATACTTTCATCTTCAAATTAATTATCTCATTTGTCATCATTTATTTACTAAGAAAGGGACAGGTAGAGCCCTCACGCTTAACGTACGAAAGCAACCATGATAGGGATGCCATAGAAATTTAAAGCGGGCAGTGCGGTGGTTGCATTAATGCAGCTATAATTTCTCCACGTGTCTCTCTGCTCACCACTGTTTGGAGGAATATGCCATTTCTGTTAGATGATGACAGAGGCAGCAATCGTTGAGAACCTCTGCGTAATGATCCGCCAATCCTAGAGCCTCAGCAAAGCTCCTGCCACGGTGGACGCAGTCGTAATGATCTGCTCGGTACGCAGTCATATTTAATATTTAACAAATAAAATATTTTTCATTTTAATATTTTATATTATATTTTTAACAAAATTATTTTCTATCAAAATAAATTATCTTTAGTAGTGATCAGTTTTTTGAATGATAATTGATGTATATATTTTTAGTGAAAAATTATAATTACAAAATAAATTATAAAAGATAATTTATGATTTAATTATAATTTTTATCTCATTAAAAGCTTTTAATGTCAACTCTCTTGCAAGAAAATCAATTATTATTAAAATTTTTACCAAACATAAAATCACATTGCACACTAAAATTTATTCTATCCACGTGCTGATCAAATAAAAGTAAAAAAGGCATTAAGAGCCAATAAATAAGTTCCCCATTTATTACAAAAATTTGGAACAAATGGAGGACATATAAATTCGTGTTAAACACACACAAATATTATATATATACATATAAATTTGTAAATCAAATATTAACGAAATAAAATTATTTAATTATTTAATAAATATGTTACATGTATTTTTTATAATTTTCATTTATACGCATTCAGTTTATCGTCGATAATCTATTTGAACTGACGTTCACGTGGTATATAACATACATGAAATTCCATGCATCTTTGATATTGGTCATTTGTCAAACACGTATATATAAATAAATAAAGAAAACCATGTCTTTGATACTATTCTGGGATAGAATCGTTCCTTTTATATAAACTTAGGTCACCAGAGTAGGGGAGGAAACATCTGCTCCACTTAATTTAGTTTGGCAATAAATAATGCTATACATGAAATAATTATCTGATTTATTTGAAAATGATGTTATTAATATTATTAATGCTATATATGTCAATCCTACAAACAATGGAAATGAAGAATTAGTGTGGGGCTTCATCATAATGGTAAATTTTTCTTGAATTCAGTTGATTCGGTAATAACATCCTCCTTTGAAAATATGAGGAATGAAGGCAATTTTAATAGTTTGTGGATCTAAAAATTGAAATTACCTCCTAAAAATCAATTTCTAATTTGGCTCATCTTGCATAATAGTGTGCAAAGTTTGAACATTGATCCTATATGTCTTCTTTGCCAGAGTGATGAAGAAATCCATTCATATTTATTTAGAGACCTTCAAAACAAATATGGTATAAGTTAGGTGTACCTGTGGATTTACATACTTTCTTTACTTCAAATCTACATGACTGTATTTGGTCAAATTATAAAACGATAAATTGTTGCTTTCATTCATTGTGCGTTGGAATATTATGTTTGGTACTACCTTGTGGTGTCTTTGAATTTTTTGAAATAGAATTGTTCATCATCACAAGAATAAGATGCCAGATATTATTGCTATTATGTCTTTGATTCAACAAATTAAAGATAGAATAGCAAAAACTTATAAATGTATTTGCGGTAATAATCAGTCAAATGGTATCATTAGAGTTTAGATATTTTTTATTTTTATATTTTTAAAAATTATTCTTAAAAATTATCATTTTTTGAATTAAAAAAAACAAATATTAAAGAATATTTGATATTGCAAATAAGAAAATATTTCATTTTATTATAAAATTGACATTAAGAACAAGAGGATAAGTTAAAAAAAATTTAAAAATTATTTTTATACTTTTATTTTTAAATTATATATTTACAAAATAATTTTTAAAAACACATTCTAAAAATAGATTCATTAATATATTTTTTTATTTTTAAAAATAAAAATAAAAAATTATTTAAAAAATAAATAGATCTTTTTCTAAATTTTAAAAACTTATAAACAATATTTTTAAGTTTAAAAAAGTTACAAATTATATTTTTAAAAATTTAAAATATATATAAATGTTTATTTTTTATTATTAATTTTAATTTTAAATTATTAAATGTGTTGCACATATTTTATTGATAGACTTGTATCTTCATCTACAAAGCACAAAAATTAAATTAGAAGTCTTATTTTTTCCATCAAAATATGAATTTTAGTATTTAAATTTATAGATCGATTACAACCAATAATATACCTTATAAGATAAAATAATATAATCTTTGTAATGTATGTACAACACATTTAATAATTTATAATTAAAAGTAATAGTCAATCAATTTTATTATAATTTTTCCAATTTTAAGAGATAATTTATAATTTTTAAGAATTTAAACATATAATTTATAGATTTTTAAGTTTAAAGAGATCATTTGTGACTTTGAGGATATAATATAATTTTCCCCTAAAATCAATTTCTATATTTTCTATCGTCTTTTTTTTTTTTCCTCCTCGAAAGAAAAAGAGAAGCTAAATAGGCTTTGGGTTTTAAGAATGCGACAGCCTGATTTTTTGTTATGATGGTACAGGGAATTGAACAAAAGCTTCTCCATGTCGAGATGAAAAAGTAAATCTTCTTCAATCATATTTGTCCTCGGTTTTTTCATTCGCAAAATGATAATTTATTTGATGTATGCAAATGAGAACGTAGAATTGAATTTCAGACATCTGAAAATATAAAATTTTGAAGATATCATTAAACATTATTGCACTATCAAGTACCTGCATATATAAAATTAATAATTTTATTTTTAAAATTATAAGATGTTAAAATAATTTTTAAATTATATAAAATTATAAATTTATTTTTAAATAATAATGTATACAAATAATTTTATTTTTAAATTATTATATAAAGAGATAAAATTATCTATATAAATATTATTTAAAAATAAATTTATAAATTTATATAATTTGTGAATAATTTTACCAATAGTTAATAATTTTATGTATGAAATTGTGTATTTTATGTTTATTGTTTGTTTGCACACCAATACTAATATATAAAGAGAGAAATGAATACAAGTTTCCATGCAATGCAATCAAATTAAATACAGATAAGTGGTTATTATGGTGTTTCAAAGATTCTAAAATTTGAAATGAAATGATAAATTTTAAAATTATTTAATTATAATTATTTATATTTTAATAAATATAATTAAATAATTTTAATAAAATATTTTCTGAAATTATCCTACCAGCTCAGACACAATAGAGTTTACCGTACAGATTCGTAGGTACAGTCATATCGGGTTACTATTTTGCAACCTTGTTGGAAAGAATAATAATTCAGTGTAAATTTATATATTAATTTCTGATGAATTGATGTTGTATTAATTTTTTTAAAATTTATTTTATATTAATTAAATATAATTTCAAAATAAATTTAATGTAAAAATTAAAATATTTATGTATTTATATAATATAAAACAATATTTTTAAAGATATGATATAATTATGAATATAAATTTCTTGTAATAATTGTAAGATGATTATGACAATCGAAAGGGATTAAGGTTTTATTTAGATAAATCGACAGAGAGCAAAGAAGAAAGAAATTTTTGAAAATTTCTCATTTCTTTCATTTGAATGGAAAGAAAAGATGGAAGAAAGAAATATTAAAAATAAAATTTGTAATTAAATTTTTTTTATTCAAAGTAAATATAACATTTAATTTTTCAATTATAAAGTTGTTAATTATTATATTCTTTAAATTTTATAACTAATTCTATTAGTCATTTATTTTTACTTTTGTTATAATTATTCATTTATCTATTCACTTAAAATGCTAAAGTAAATTTTAAAAAACTGAAGTTAATTGTTAAATAATACCTTAATAATGTCAAATATTTATCATTTATTTTAGTGTTATATGTGAAGGGATATATGAATAATTATAATAGAAATAAGAATAAGAGATTACTAGTTATGAAATTTGAAGAATATAACAACCAATGCTTTTATAAATGAAGGTTCAAATATTGTATATACTCTTTCTACTCAATTTAAATTAAAAAAAAATTCTTCTCTATTTTCTTTCCATCTAGGGCCACAAGCTGTATGGATCCTATTTTTAATAATAATTTCCTGTTTTTAAAAATGAAAACATTAAAAATTTTATTTGATAATGTGTTTTCAAATTTTATTTTTAAAAATTATCTCTGAAAATTTTGTTTTAAAACATAAAAAATAAAAAATAAATTTTATATGTTTTCTAAAATTATTTTTGTTATGATAGGTATATAATTAAATAAAACATTTACTTACTTACTTTATTGAATATCTTCTGTTCTTTTTTTAATTCAAAAATAATTGTTTTAAAAAAAATAAAACAGTGACTTTCAAAGCGGCTCTCACTTGTTTTACCTTGAGCGGCGCAAATAACATAGCGAGGAATACCGTACTGCTCTACTGCCAGTAGAATATTCTCAGTAAGTTGAGGCTCGCTTCAAGTCTACTTAGATCGTGCAAAAGCTTGAACAGAGAAGTTCTCATCTTGCTTTGCTGCAAAAAGATTGAGAAAATTCTTCGGCGCATAGTTACTGGTGCACCGCCAAAAATAATGGGTCTACATTTATTATTTTGTGTAAATTTATGCAAATTAATAAATTCAAGTTATCGATTTTAATGGTGTAATAGTATAATCGGTGCATTGTAGACACTTCTAAAATATTACTAGGCAATTACAAATTTTTTTGCTTCAGAACATTTTTAATTGGATTGTTCTGTCACCCTCGTTCGAGCCACCACTGGCTTGGATTGGGTTGGGCTGCCTTGGCAATGCACCAATGCCCAACTTTGGTGTGAAATTAAATTCTGCAAAGATATGAGGGAGGGAGAAAGGAGAAGCTTTGAATGGACATATTTCATTTGATGTTTATTTATCGTTACATATATACACGTATGCCACAAACGAGAAAACCCTGGCAATACAAAATGTACAATGGCCAAATTGGGATACCTGGATGACAATCTAGGCATTTCTGCAAACACTTTGATACAAACTCCCCCAGACATCGTACCATGTTACATAGAATCCCATGAAGGATGCCAGAGTCAACAACTGGAGTTTTGAAACGGTGAAAGGCGCGGAAGAAGGCTTATAAATAATTTGTAGAATGTGTAATCTTAAGGGCTCGAGCACAATCTGTGATGGATAATCTTCAGAATTGAAAAATTCAACAGCCTTACTTCCCAACATTTCTCTGCCTTCAAACCACCTATTATAAGTTCTTCCGCTTATTGGGACTTGGGCTTGATACATTTTGCGAACTACGACTTGCAGTCCTTAGCAATCTTCGAAATCCTGGCAGGCTCATTTTTCCATCCTTGTCAATGTCGGCTTCCTTAAGCAGCGGATTAATTGAGCCTTTTAAGCCTGTATGTTGTAGAAACACAGAGTACCATTAGTTGCAAGCATATACCATATTAGTGCTGGAAACATTATTTTGAGAGTAAATACATAGGCAATGTCTCGGGGAGTTTACAAATGCCCGAGACTAACCATCTTGAGTTCTTTCGGAGTAAAGATGTTCGTAGGCTTGAAAAATTCGGAGATTTATTGGGCTTAACCCAATACACTCTTAATCCGCTTCATTATATTGCGTTATGAATTTAAACTTATTAATTAAATCAGGCTTTTATATATCACGACTTAAGCTCAAATTTAATTCAGATTATGTTTAAATTTAAATTTAATTATTTTTAATTATATTCATTTAATTTTTTAAAAAAATTTCATTAATAATCCTAAATTAATTAATTTCATATATCAAAATTTACTTTAAGCAATTTATTATAATATGTTGTATATATAAATATTAAAAAAAAAAGGAAACATGTAAGTGTTTACTTTTTATATGTAATAATATTTCAAATATAATTTTTTTTGCTAGTACTTGTTAAGGAATTAGAAATATCATTCGATAGATGATTTGTTTTTTATAATTAAAAAAAACTGTAATCATATCATCCCAGGCTAAATGCAAAAGAAAGCATCCCGTCTCATTTTCAGATTAATAACTGCAAGGAAACGTAGAAATAAAACTATAATTTTATAAATACACATCCATATTTATGAGTTAATTGATTGTTCAGAAAGTCCTATTTTCATGAATTCATATGCAAAAATGGATTATCGAAATTTAAACACAAAATTCTGGGTCAATAGTTTACTTTTAACTATAACGAGAACTTCTTCGCCGTCTTACCGCCGGTGTCGATGTGGATTCTAGAAGGTCAGCGCACTACCTCGTCCCTGCGTCCGCCGGTAACAAGTCTCTGCTAAATTTCTTTTTTTTTTCTTGTATAATTCTAAACATGAACAATAAATTGTACATTTACTAGAAATTGGAATTTTCTTAAAAATATTTTATTATATAATTGACATAAAAAAATAAAAAAAATGAGTTTGTATTATTACAAGTTTAACAGCTTTAATTAAAAAATAAAATATAATTAAAGGCACATGATAAAAAACATACTAAAATTTATACAATTTTATTAAAATTAACATATTTGCTAATAATATTAACATTAAAAATAAAATAAAATTTGTGAAGAAGGAGTAGAAATTAAAAAAAAATCTTCTTCTTTTATAATTACAATAACTCTTACAAATATAAATATATTATAATTTTTTATATATTATTATAAAATAGCGCTCTATTTTTTTTTTCACACTCACAAAATGAAATTGCACGCGCTCTGTAGAGCAATTTTCTGATATTGTAGCTTTGTTTATCAAAGCTTTCACTAGCTCTGCTTCTCTCTTTTTCTAATTTGATTTGGCTGAAGCATTGCCTATTTACAGGCCAAGTTAGTCGGCCATCAGAAAAAATTAATATTCCGTCACAAGTTCCTAGGTCTGCTAGAGTTCATCTTATCAAAGATGTAATGCGGCTCCCATCGAGTTGCAATGCGGCTTGGCAGTTTGGCGCCCCCAAGGAAGGGCTGCCGTCTTAAAAGCTACCACCTTATTATTATTTTTTTAAAAATTAATTTAAATAATTTAATTGCCTCCTTTTGAATTAATTTGAAAATAATATCAAGTATTATTTTCAATTTCTTGAATGCATTTAATTGCAGTGGTTTTGTTTAAATATTTACAACTTCTTAATCAAATTTACAAAAGTCGAGCTTTATTTTTTTATTCTTGATTAATTTGTTGATAAAATGATACTTCATTTTAGTATGCTTGCTTTTATCATGAAAATTTGAATTTTTTACCAATACAATTATTAACTTATTATCACACATAGTTATTATTAGAAATTCTTACACTTATTTTAACTCTTCAAGTAACTAATAAATTCAAACTACTTAACACACTACAAATACTACTGTCATATATTTAGTTTTCACAATTGATAAAGCCAACACTTATTTTTTCTTTGATGACTAAGAAAACATACTATTTCTAAATAAAAAATATAACCAAAAGTACTTTTTTTTTTTTAATATCCTTGCACCTATTTTAACTCTTCAAGTAATCTATAGATTCAAACTACTTAACACATTGCAAATGTTACTACCATGTATTTAACTTCTGCAACTGATAAAACCACCACTTGTTCTTTCTTTAATGACTAAGAAAATATATTATCTCCAAAATAAAAAAACATAACCAAAAGTACTTTTTTTAGTTTTAATATCACCTATTTAGTCACTATCTATATATCCAATTAAGCTGAAATATCATAATAAGTGTAAAAAAGTCCGTGATCTCGAGTACCATTGACACATTACAAAATTCACTTTACTACTTGCAAATGTGATTGATATGGCTATTCCATAAAATGACTAACAATCTTAATCCTATAAATAATATTTGGCTTAGTGGAAATTAAATAATGTAGACTACTAACTATACTTTTAAAATAAGTTAGATTTATCAGTTCTTTACTACCTTCTTTCTTTATCTCGAGACGTTTAATAATTGGGGTTCAGATTTGGATTCAAATTAGAACTATTGAATCCTTCTTAAGAATATCATTACTATACTTTTGTTAAGATATAAAAATGTCTTTATTGGTCTGCTATACTTCAATGTCTAAAAAATAGACCATCAGTCCTATATCTATCATTTTAAACTGGTTAATCATAATCTCCTTCAATTCTATAAATCTCATTTTAAAATTTTCTGTAAATATCAAGTTATTAACATAAAGATATATAATTATTAGACCTTTATTAACTTTTGGCTTAATACATAATGTATGCCTATAAAGATACTTTTGGAATCCGTCTTGCAACAAATATGCATTGATCTGTATATACCAAGCTCAAGGTGTTTGTTTTAACCCATATAAAACCTATTTCAAATAGAAGACTGCATGTAACTTGGTAGTTGCTCAACATAAACTTCTAAAAAAATGCCATTTAAAATGCTAACTTTACATCCATTTAATGAACCTTCCATTTATCCTATATTGCAAAGGCAAGAATTATTTGAATAGTATCCATTCTAGAAACTAATATAAATACCTCAAAATAATTAATTCTTTGCTTTTACTTATAATTTTTTACCATCAATTTAGCTTTGTAACGATTAACTTGACTGTCAAGTTTGTACTTTGTCTTCTACACCCACTTAAAATGAATAGGCTTTTTATTAGGTAGTAAAGTTATCAACTCCCATGTGTCATTTTTCTCAATTAAATGGATCTTATCATACATTACTGGAACCTATCATTCATCTACTACTGCATCTCCATAAAAAATTAGGTCATAATTTGCAAATAGATAAAAGTTTTTAATTATTTCATTAATAATTATATTTTCATTGTCATTATTTGATGCGATCACATAATCATGCAAGTAGGTGGCATCATTTGTTTTTGTTAGGGCTGCGTTGAAGTTTCTAGAACTATTGTTGATAAGAGAGAACTTCTAATGAGAGAATGATTATCAAGAACAAGGTTATTTACTTCAGTTGACTTTAATTCATTTTCTATAATGGTTCATTCATGTTGTTGTTCATTACTTTGATTCCAGGTCCGAGCTTCATCTTCAATAAATTTAGCATCTCTACTAATAAGTACTTCTTTTGTCGTTGGGTTGTATAATTTGTATCTACTGGTCACACTACTGTAGCCAATGAAAATGCATTTCTGGCTTTTATCATTTAGCTTCTTTCTTCATTTATCTAGAATATGGAGATATGCAATACACCTAAATATATATAAGAAGGAAATATATAACTTGTTACCGCTCCAAGCTTCTTTAAGAGTTCTTCCAAGAACACTCTTTGTTAGACATTTATTCAACAAGAATACAATAAAAACAATAGCTTCTACTTAAAAAGATTCTAGCAAAGCTTTAGCTTTTAGGAAACTTCTGGTCATTTTAAATATTATTCTATTTTTTTTCACCCACACCATTCTATTAAGGAGTATAATAGGCTATCATTTAACGTTGAATTCTTGACTATTGCAAAAAATTTGAAAATTCATTTGACATGAACTCTCCACCTTTGTCAGATTTCAAAGTTTTCACATAGAAGTCACTTTACTTTTTAACAAGAGCTTTAAATTCTTTAAATTTCCTAAAAGCTTTTGATTTTTTTTTTTGGAAAAAATATACCTAAATTTTCTTGCTAAAATCATTCCCAAAAATTAAAATGTACCTTTTATGTCCAAGTGATTTCATTTTAATTTGGCTACAGATGTTTGTATGTATTAACTCTAATGGTTGTTTGGCTCTCTTAGTTTTCCTAACTAGAATAGAATCTTTGTGTTGCTTTCTAAAGATACATCCTTTACATTACTAATCAGAAGCATTAATTACTAATAAATTGATAACTATCTTTTTTTCAACTAATAACTTTAAATCACGAAAGTTTAGATGATCAAACTAGAGATGTTACAACTAATTTTCATCCTTTAGGATTATTGAAAGATGAAAATTTATATGACTAAACCATTTTTTTTGAGCTAATAACTTTAGCTCATAAAAGTTTAGATAATCAAACGAGAGATACGGCAACTAATTTTCATCCTTCAAGATTGTTGAAAAACTCATCAAAGCTTTTATTTGTAAATTCAAAGGAAACATATAATTATATGTCATTTATACCTTTGTAATCATCTTACTATTTTTTGCTTCTAATAGTGCAAATTCTATTTTAGATATCAATTTTGTGCCTTTTTTTTTAGAAAGCTAACCCACACTTAGTAAGTTCCAAAATAGTCTTGGCACAAAATAAATATCAATGATAGTAATATTTGTATTATCTTTTGATTGTATGTTGATGTCACTTTTTCCTATAACAAAAATTTTGAATTTATTTTCAAAATTAATTTCTACACATATGGATTCATCCAAATGTGAGAAAATTTCCTTTTTTTCATACATGATGGCTACATCCAGTATTAAGATATCATGTACTTGCATGCTTCATATCTAACTTATTTAATTTAATGTAGGCACTAAATTCTCTTTAACATCTAGTATATTTGCATATTTCGTTAGCTTATTTGGCATCTTGGAATAATATTCATTTCGATAATATCAAATTTTTTGCATCTATGACATTGGACATTAGATCTATTTTCTATTCTACCATAACCTCCTTAACTTTTAAAAAGATTACTATCATTCAATCTTTCTCTACTGGTGGTATTAAAATGACAACATCTTTCATGTCCTTATCCTCCTTTGCCACTTTAATAACCTTCATGATTTTGCTACATTATCCTGTTTTTCAAAGCTTGCTCAAAACTTGAGCTAGTAGCCTTTTTGTTCATCTAGTGTTCATATGTGCATAACAAGATCAATAACCTATCCATTGACATGGATGATATATCCTACAATTCGTCAATTGTTGCAATAATATATTCAAACTTTTGTAGTCAAAGATTACATGATCTTTTTCTACAACTTTAGTGTTTAAAATATCTTCACCATTAGCTCTCAACTGATTGATAATAATCTCAACTCAATCAAAATATGTTAGAATGGATTCTAAGTTATTCATATTTAATGACTCAAAATCACCTTATAATGTTTGTAACTACACTCGTCTGACACAATCATCACTTTCGTAGGATATCTGTAGAATATCTTACACTTCTTTTGATATGTTTACAAATGATATTTTTTTCAAATATATGTTCTTCAACTAGGGATGGCAAGGGGAGGTAATTGCAAATCGATGGTAAACTGCGTTACCTCATAATTATGAAACTCTGTCCCATCCTTGAATGCAAGATAAGTTGGTGCCTTGTCCTTGTGATTCATGGGGCACCAGTAATCTATGAAGAAATTTTAAAAAATTAAAAAAAATTAAATTTTAAATATACACATAATTAATATTTAATATTCAATATAATTTAATAATATTAATATAAAATTACACATAATTTATCTAATTAATTTTAACTTTAAAAGAAAATAATTAAGATAAATATTAGTTAAAGAAAAATAATTAAGATAAATATTTTTTAATTAGTAAAATTACTACAATAAATTTATAATAACACATATTTTAAATATAATATAAAAATAAAAAAATAATTAATTATTTCATGGCACCGCGAGGCAAGACAAAACAATATTACTTTACCTTGCGTAATTGTTCTGAGGCAAAAATGTCATGACTTTAACCCGATTATGACGAGCGTGGAACCCCTCTATCAATTTCCACTAGCCTATTTATAAACAATTAACCTGATGCTAGTTTACCCAATTGTAATGCACTTATAAAAGAGAATAATATTTCAAAGAAAGCATTTATCAAAGTTTCTGCAAAAAATGTAGAAGTTAAGAATGCTTATAATCCTCCCAAAATCAAGATAAGCAAACCTAACTAACTCTTAAGGAATGAGTTCAACATTCCCTTGATCTAACTCTAACTCTATGACAGTTAAGAAGCCCAAAATATTTCTATGTACATGAGTTTATACTATAAATAAGCTCTCTAAACCCTAACTCTAAGGAGGTAAAAATGGATGCTCAACTTGGGAGTCTATAAAATAAAATATGAAAGAGTGAATCTCGGGCTCAATGAGTAATAATTTATAGGAATAATAATAATTTATAATAACTTATCCATCGAACTGTCCTCCTTTAACAAATTATATCACAATCAAGCATATTAGTAAGTAAGAACCATCAATACTAAGATTACCACATAGTCATTTTATTTTTAATGTATTATATAATAATACTAATAACAAATGCACTCAAAATCATATTTTATTAAATGAACAAATAGCAAATAAAATACATTCATCCTATTTTTTACTCCTGGGTCAACCTTATACCATATTTATCTTTTTCATCCTTATTTCTCCCTAGCAAACCTTATACTTTACCTTCCTTATTACTAGGAATTTCCTATCTTTCTGGTAATCACAACATCGCCTTTATCACATTTCTCACTTTTAATGCTACTCATGGCATGATTCTCAACATAATTTAAACATTAAAGCTTAAGCTCTATTAAATGCAATCACAATTTAATCATAATGTGTATTACAACACCTATCAGTATTATTATGTCCTCTTGTATAGCTACAAGTATTCACATATATCACAATACTTAATTCATAAAGTATATTCTAACATATATATATATCTCATTCTAAGAGTAATGCAATAAGTTTATCATATCACATATTATAATACATAGCTTCTACCTTATCTTACCACGATTATTAAACTTATGCAATTATCTTACATTACCATGAACCACTCTATCTTTGATATTTAATGACTAAATACTCATTGTGGCTATTATGAGTCATAAAAACATAAAATAGATGGAGCATGGATCACTATATGGTCTTTTCATCTATAATCATTAGGTAATCTTTTATAAATTACTCAAAAGTTATAAGGATAAATTCCATAAAACTCATTTCATATGAAAATAAATTTAATTAGATTTTTATAAATTGGTCATTTGCCTAAATTGACCAAGTTTTAAAAAGTTTATGTCCTTTTTGTAAACAGATACAAAAAGTCCACTTTTGAAATTTTGAGTTTTTTTACCTTTATCTGCTCTTTTGATGATATCTCATATACAAGATTTTGATTTGAAACTAATACCATTTGAAAGTAGACTCAATTATCTTTAAAATGATAAGTGATTTGTTTAAAACAGATATAATATAAAGAAGTTATGTCCCTTCAAAATTGAAAAAATTTCTGCAGTTGATGATTAGCCTAATTTTTTACTTTAGACCCCTAAAATTGATTCATTACTCAATTCTGAGGCTTAATTTCACTTTTATACCCTTGGAATCAATTCATGAATGGATTTATCGACCCCTGAACCCCCAGAATCGATTGGTTACTCGATTCTGAAGTTCACCTTTAGACCCTTGGAATCAATTCATGAATCAATTCACACATGAAAATCTCAGCTTTTTGTGAAATTTTCACTATGCATCCGATCCAAAACACTTCATAATCACATTTAATGCACATCAAATCCAAATATAATCATCAATACAATTATTTAATATCTCATATCACTTCTCTCCTTCATTTATTCCTTCAACCACATCAAAATAACTTAAATTCAAGCAAAATTACATAAAAACCCATATTTCATCAATATCTTCATAAAATCTTAAAATCCATAAATTTAGTTAGATTATTCACTCACCTTATATGGAAGAATATGTTAGAAGACTAGTTTGAAGATCTTTCAACCCTAATCACATCAAAATTCATGGTTTCTAAAGTTAGGGTTTAAAATACTCAACAAAATTAAATAAACTTCAAATCCTTTATCAATAAAAAAGAAATACGAGGGGCTCTTGATGAAAACATTATTTTTATCACGATTAAATGAACAAATTAAGAAGATTTAAAGTCTCTCTTACTTGATTGATGAAATAGTGGAAGAATTGTGCAGAGAGATGGGAAGAAATGGAGAAATTGGAAAGGGATAATGGTTTTAGGACTGAAATAAGGAAAATAAGGACCTAAGGGCATTTTTGAAAAAATACCCTTAAACCTATTTTATACTCATATATTTACTTATATTGGTGTATAACTTTATACTTCAGGATTCTAATAAACTTTCCTAATTAAAATTTCATCCAAGTCATATTATTATATTCTTATTTTTATTAATTTTATTTTATTTCATATTTTACACATAATATTCTTAATTCGTCTGAATTTACGAGTTGTTTTAACTATTCTTCCTCATATCATAATTTCTAATTTATTTATAATTAAAAAGGGTGTAATAGAAAATTTAGATTTAAGGTTTAGAGTTTAGGTAAAATAATTTTTACCCCAAAGGGCAAAAGTTGATACCAAATCCATGCCTTATAGAGCAAGATCCACAATCCATTTTTTTGCCATTCCTATCTTCAACGGCTTCAAAGATTGCATAGAGTGCTTTTTGGTCTTTTCTTTAACTTTCAACAATGCATTTTGCTTATTTTTCTCCAACACATTAAACTTTTGATGATCTTTTACTTTTATATAGTCATTATCCACTAAATTTGATAGATTTTGGGATTTGAAGAATACTTTGAACTTAATGCTCCATTTGTTGAAAATTTTGCCACTAAAATTGGAAAATTGCAATCGGATTGAATTTATTACCATTTTGTAATCGAGCTCTAATACTAAATGTTGAAACCAATATATTTATTAATAATATTGTCATCAAAAATAAAAAAAATTGTAGAGAAAGATTAGAAATGAGAGAAAATTCTTCTTCTTCTTTTATAACTACAATAACTCTCACAAATATAAATATACTATAATTTTTCTTCCATGCATCATTACAAAATAACCCTCTTTTTTTTTCACACTCTAGCTTTATTTGTCAAAGCTTTTAGTAGCTTTATTTCTCTCTTTTTCTAATTTGAATTGGCTGAAGAATTGCCTATTTATAGGCCAAGTTAGTCGACCATTAAAAAAAATTAATATTCCATCCATAGTTCTTAAGCCTACTGGAATTTATATTATTAGGATGTAATACTCCTCCCATCGAGTGGTGATAGGCTTAGCAATTCAGCACCCACAAGGAATGGTTGCCGTCATATTTTTTTAAAATTAATTTAAATAATTTCAACAGATTTTATACTTTACTTACTCTCTTAACCTGAATTATGAGATATATATACATATATTTATAAAGTAAATATATTTACATTGTATTCTTATTTTATTGTAATAAAATTTTTTTATTCCACATTTTATTATAAGAAATAAAAATTACGATAAATTGTACCTTAGTGTCGCTTCCTAAACTTTTTTTCAACAAAGTGCTAGCGCTGATCTTTATTTTAAATAGGTGCTAGTTTATGAATTATTACTGTTATATTCTAAAAATACCCTTTTTTAATTATGAAAATACGGTTATAAATCATGAACTTTAGAAAGGCATAACTTTATGATTATTTAACTAATTTTTACATATGATCACTTATTTTTATTTGTTTTCCCATGATCTTTTGATAGAAAACAAGAAAATTTGAGTTTGGTGTGATTCACTTAGTTAGAAATGTGTAAATTAAGTTTAAAATTTTGAATAATCATAACTTTATGCTCAGTTATCTGTTTTAGGCGAATTTTTTTATTTCATATAACTTTTCGAGATCTACAAGCTTGTAAAATGCTAAAAGTGTTTTGCCTACTCTAGTTAGTGAAAAAAAAACTTTTTTCAATAACTTTTCTTATTTTTCTTCATTTTTTTATTATTTTTCTAACTTTAATTTTATTTTTGTTAATTCAAATTCATTCGAATTTCATATTAAAATTTTACTCTTTAACTCTTTTAGTGTCTAATAGTGCTATAACAATTTTCTAAATAAATAAAACTATTAAAGAACTATATATTACTATTTATAGACTAAATAGTAATATGTTACTATTTTATTTTAAAATAGTAATATTAACTAAAAATTTTAAATAAATACATAAATTAAGTTTAATTAACAATAAAATTATCAAATAATATCATGTTACTATTTGTTCTCAAGACAATAACATATTACTATTTTATTTCAAAATTGTAACACTAATAAAAAAGGCCAAATAAATGGATAAATCAAATCTAATTAACAATCAAATTATCAAAGAAGTGCATGTTATTGTTTTGTTCCAAAATAGTAATAGCAACTAAAAATTTTAAATAAATTCATAAGTCAAATCTAATTAATAATCAAACTACTAAAGAAGTGCATGTTATTATTTATTCTTTAAACAGTAACATGTTATTGTTTTATTTTAAAATAGTAACACCAATAAAAAATCTCAAATAAATGAATAAATTAAATCTTATTAATAATCAAATTATTAAAGAAAATGATGTTACTATTTTATTTGAAAATAGTAACACCAATAAAAAATTTTAAATAAATGAATAAATAAAGTTTAATTAACAACTAAATTGTTAAATAACATTATGTTACTATTTTGTTTCAAAATAGTAAGACCAACAAAAAATTTTAAATAAATGGATAAATTAAATCTAATTAACAACCAAACTGTTAAAGAAGATAATGTTACTGTTTCGTTTCAAAATAGTAACATACACTAAAAATTTTAAATAAATGGATAAATTAAGTATAATTAATAACAAAATTAGTAAATAACTTTGTGTTACTGTTTGTTCTCAAGACAATAACATATTACAGTTTCATTTCAAAATAGTAACATCAACAAAAAATATTAAATAAATGAAAAAATTAAGTTTAATTAACAACTAAATTGTCAAAGAAGAAGATGTTATTATTTCAGTTCCAAAATAGTAACACTAACTAAAAACTCCAAATAAATGAATAAATCATGTCTTATTAATAACCAAACTACTAAAGAAGTGCATGTTAATATTTATTTTTTAGACAATAACACCAATAAAAAAGTTAAAATAAATAGATAAATTAAATTTAATTAACAATCAAATTGTTAAAGAAGATGATGTTACTGTTTTATATCAAAATAGTAACACCAATAAAAAATTTTAAATAAACGAATAAATTAAGTCTAATTAATAATCAAACTGTTAAAGAAGAGGATATTACTGTTTCATTCCAAAACAATAATAATAATAATAAAAAATTCTAAATAAATGGATAAATTAAGTTTAATTAATAATTAATTTGTCAAATAACAGCATGTTATCATTTATTCTCTAGACAGTAACATATTATTGTTTCGTTCCAAAACAGTAATACCAATTAAAAATTTTAAATAAATAAATAAATTAAGTTTAATTATTAATTAAATTATTAAATAATAATATGTTACTACGTCTCTAAGTTCTTATTTATTTTTATTTTTATTTTAATTAAAAATTTATTTTAATTCCTAAAAAATTAAATTTTTATTAATCTTATTTATAATTAATTTAATTTTTTTGAATTTAAAAATTCTCCAATTTTAATTCTTATATATTTTTAGTATTTTATTTTGTATTTGTATTAAATTAAAAAAATTTTAATTTTAATATGTGGTAAAAAGATGTTTCTGATTTGATACTTTTATCTTCTTAAAATGCGCAGTAAATGAGTCATTTTGTCTTCTAAATATCACAATAAATTTTTGTGTACGGGTGTACTTAAATGAAAGAAAGTGACTTTCGAACACCTCATTGTAATAAATTATAATAAATAATATCGGCCTAATTTTTTCCGTAAAAACTGATAGTAGATTCGTAGACTTAAATTGGGCTTTGCCTAAGCCCAAGTATCTACGCTAAATTCATAATTGAAAATCATTTGAATTAAAATTTGAATTTTAATTTAAAACTCATTATTTCTCATGGATTTAGCCCAAATTTAGATCAATAAAGCCCATGAGCTTGTCTACTCTCGAGTAATATAGCCATCCGTATCCAAGTCGAACTTCTCAACAGGAGCCAGTGCCCGTGGCTGCTGCTCCCGAGTCATGTTCCTCCAATTGGTGCACATGTAATGAGGCTGCAAAAAACAAAGAGAAATCCACATGCCCATCTGTGTTGCTGTCAATCTGCAAGCATTAAACAACGTTCAATCAAGTACGAGACAATGAGATGCAATGTTTTTGCAAGCAAAAGCCATTTTTAAGTGAGTCGTAGTGCCATGGGTAGAGTGGCGTAGCACAGTCAGATGTAAAAGACCGATTATTGGAAGCAATATCTTTTCTTATAATATTTGAAGTTATCTGAAGATGAAATAAGGGCTAATCATAAGTTGCTGACAAATGGTGCAGAATAACACCGTCAAAGATCATGCATACTCATCGCTTGCAATATCTTTAGTAAGGGAGATCTTTAGCAAGAGCCTGCGCAAAAGCTGCCCTTCAGACCAGAGGATAGACTATACAGAAGGGGTTCATTACTCCCTACAGATAAGTGGAATGTGATTAGATTCAACCTTGTCTTTCTCATCTCTTCCAGACTGACACAACCATTTTTGTCCACATCTATTGCGTCAAATTGATCTTTGAGATCAGCCAGCTCCCCTTCATTCAGTGTGCTTGCCGATGCCTGGAAAATCATCAAATCACGAACAAAAGTGAAAAATGAAACAAGTTCTATGCTATTTTTACATGCGAATGCTTCCATATATTTTTCTTACTCTCGGTGCAAATTGTTTCAGTCGACTATATTTCACAAACTGCTGCAAGTTATTCAGGACAGATATATCAATAGGGATCTCAAGCGAAGCGCTTCTCCTTCTCTAACCCATGGATGTGCTGGAAAGATCAAGATTAGTCAGAACTTTAAAATTGGGAAAAAGACATTCTTTTAGTGATGTTATAAAAAGAAGGGAAAATTAATCAGTTAGACTAAATTTAAAACAATAAGTAAGATGTAAATTATCGACTACCAATTATTTCTACAAGCTTATTAAAAAATGGCTTGGAATAGTTCTTATTATTACTCCAGTATGCCGCTTATGCAACAATCCTCTGGACTTAAAAATGTGAATATAACTTAAGCCCATATTACCTTATACAAATATTTTAAAATTTGAGCAAAGACAGTGGGAATAAAATTCTTATCTTTTTAGTCTAAGAAATTTTGATACCATATCAAATGTCAATTATTTCCAAACATTTAAATTAGGAAAAGACTTCCATGCATTTTTATTATGTGACATCATTGAATCTAATGATTCACATTCATTAATTAACGCAATATTATAAAAATTGAATAAAATCTAATGATTCAATATTATCAATGTATAATAAATTAATGCATTTTAATCATTATCCTCAAATGAGGGATAGATTTTTATGCACCATTATTACAATGCATCACTAATCTAACAATAGAAATAGGAGAAGGTTCGGAATTGATTTAACTATTACTCTAACATTAATCACACAAAAAGGAATTGAAAACAATATGTGATAAACCTGGTGATAAATATCACAAAGTCCAAGTAATAACCAGTATTCTGATGTAGTCAGTGCACAACTGGACACATACAGAGGGCCTGAGCAGGGGCAACAGTTAATTCTTCCCCAGGATCCTTTACCAGCAACTTCTTCACAAAATCTTTTGCAGCGCTGCTTGTGATTGGCCATGGTTTCGGGCGGAAATCAGGCTTCTTACCCAAGACCTGCACATACCCATTTTTTCCCCCCTTCTTTTGTGAAAAAGAAAAGTTTAGGAAGAAGGTGACTCCCCTTCCCAAGGCTGAGGAAAACCTGCCAAACCTATTCGAGAAGTACAACGAGACTTATATATCGCTTGTTAAATGAGGATAGTAAAATTTGAACTTAGGACTTTTTGATCGTGGACACCAAGTTCAACAATTTGTGCCAACCCACATTGGCTCAAGACTCTCACATATGAAACCATGAATTAGACGCATATATGATTATATCACTATAAAAAGTATAACAATCTTGTTGAACACGATTATGTAGATAGATAAAGTAAGCACCCAAGATATGAAACCAAATGCAAGCAAAGAAATTTGAATAGTACAGCAATCTTATGTAAATAATAGGAAACTCAGCAAGACAAGATAATGTACTATACCTCTCTGAAAATACCATCCTCTGTCTTATCCCAAAACGGGCCCCTTCCACAAAGCAAAATGTATGTAATTACACCAATAATCCATACATTTGATTCAGGGCCTGAGTTGCGTTTTAAAACTTCAGGTGCAACATAGTAAGCACTGCCAACAATATCGTGAAACCTCTTTCCTGTAATATTTCAGAATGGTACACAACTAGAACTTTCAAATAATGATTGCAGGACGACATATGATACCTAGGTGGGGGAAAAAAATCGAAACAAACCAATTTTTTACATTAAAAATTTTCTTACCAGGTTTTATGAAATCCGACAACCCAAAATCTGTAGCCTTCGGAGGTGAATCTTCTCAGGTTGATTTAAAAAGAAAAATTTGCATGCAAGAAAACAATAACAAATTCACTATCAAGCATGACTCCAAATAGCTTACATGAGACCAATAAGCCAGTGGACTTGGCCATACCTCTGGTTTCACATCCCAGAGTACCAACCCACGGAAATGACATCCAGCTGCAACTTTGAGCATCTGCCTTACAACTACTGCTTTCGGTGTAACGGCTGTCCTTCCTGATCAAAGGAAAGTAAGAATTATGTTCTAGTAAAGGAAACTGTTCTATAATGCAGCACTTAACAGATAAAGTCTCTAGGGTTGCTGGTGACTGCTTTTAAATGGCAAAAGAAGACCCTCAAGAAAGGCACATAGCAAACAAAAATATACTTACTTGCCCAATATACGATCTAACAGTTCTCCACCCTCGCATAACCTATAAGACGGTAGATTATCAGACCATAGCACAAGAAGTGGAAAGGTTCTTATTTTTAACCTGACACCATAGTTGAGTGGTTTCTTAAACAAAGAAAATAATTTTTTAATTTGTCTCAATATAATAAAAAATCTTACAAGACACTATATACAACGGCAGAACTAGAAATTTTTGTTCTAACAACGCTTGCTTCATTTATTTTCCGGCAGCTGCTTGCACAGAATTAGTCCAACAGTTCCCATAATATTTTCCACTACCAAGTTATCAACTGCAACCTCAATTCGTGCAGAAAACTAAGCTAAGTAGACAGATCTGTTTTTGTCTTCCATTAAAAAATATTAATTTATAATTAATAAGGTGATAAAAAAAATATTACCTTATAATATTATCAAGTCAACTTCCAACCAAACGCATACAACGTGGCTGTTGGCCAAAAAGGCTGTTCAGTCCCCTGTGCTCCATCCACCATTAAACATCTGCCAAATGTGTGTTATTAATTATTATTCGTTGGGAAGCCCCACGCATCAACATTCTAGAAGCCTTAAATATGGGCGGCTGCCAACCCACAAATGCAATCTGCGGCGTCGCATCAGTAATCAGAAATAGTGTTCAATGTTTTGGAGAAACTGCTAGATAGCAAGGAAAAATTACAATACATCATTAATTATTAGATTTTGCAGTATATTAAGTTCATTTTTATCAAAATTAAATTTAATATATTATATAATAATAAATTAATAATTAAATTTAATGATACTATGAACCATGCACTATAAGCACCTCCTAAAATATGTAATCCATTCTTTTTTTGTTTTGTCCATTTTTTTTATTCTGCATACCGTACGATGCTGCATTTTTCTTGCCCAACATAGTAGAAATTTTGACTGACTTATTTTATTGGTATATATAAAAAATACAAAATCAATAATTTTATCTTTAAAATTATAAAGTATTATTAAAATTATTCTAAAATTATACAAAATTTTAATTTCATTTATAAATAATAACTTGTGTATGTAATTTTTTTGAAAATTTATTTGTAGACATTTACATGAAAGAATAAAATTATTTATATAAATTATTAATTAAAGATGAAATCATAATTTTATATGATTTAAAAATTATTTCATAAATAATTTATAATTTTATTGTTGAAATTGTTATTTTTTTGGGGAAAAAAACCATGGATGAAATTTAAGGGCAACAAGGTTCCGGGAAGAGGCCACAAATATTGACAAAGAATTCCAACTGTCAAGTTGAGAGACAGAACAGCGAGTATAATTCCTATTCATATGTCGTATATAACTTCAATTGTCATGAGTCATGTCATCGCCACGCGGGCCGTGCTGCAAAAGTGGGGCCCATCCTTCTAGGTGTTCCACATGGATGTCAGCTGCTGCTCCAATTTCAATTTTTTCCTTATAAAATCAATCTATTCGTTTTCATTGGATTCACCTCCGTACAATCACTCTCTGTCACTGGGGCTACATGGAAGAGAGGATTAGATTGGAGAATTTTTTTTATTTCTAATATTCGATAAATTACATTAACATTCGATTAATTTAAAATCAATTTCAATTAAATTTTTAAAGAAAAATTTAATAATAATTTTTTTATTTACAAGATTTAAATTTAAAATTTTATTTAAAAGAATTGAGCTTTTAACCATTTAAATCAACTTTTGATAATAAATTAGGAAATTTTTTTATTTTATGATAATGTATATTTATGTGTCTATCTAATCTAATTAATTAAAATCATGGTGAAAAACACACTTTATCTTGCCCTAAATTTTGTTAGTAAGAGAGAAATGTAAAATTTTATTGGAAAATAATATATTTCAAAAGGAATTCCAGCCGACTATAATAAAGTTAAATCTACATCTCATTCTTCCTAAGCATGCTGGGACATCCTCATCCTCATCCTCAATTAACTCAATCAAAGTACACGAAGGTAAATTAAGTACAGCTGGATCTGGGGCCATGAAATTTGACTGCAAAGGACATCATCTTCTAGATCCCTTCTAGTTTTTTCCCCACCAAAAAAAAAACCTAAAACAGATCTTGGAATAATATTTTTTTTATATATATATTAAATTAATAATTTTTTAAAATATATTACATAACAATATATCGATAATCACCTGTAACAATGCACCGCATCTTCTATTCAACTTATTTTTCTGTCTAACAACAGTAGGACAAGCCGACTAAATTTCATGTCCAAAAAGCCTGTTAACTCTGTTGACGGGGCGACAGAGCCAATCGATATCAATCAAGAATTTTTTATATTATTCGGTCATAATATATATTCTTATTCTAATTTACAATTAAAAAGTAGAAATTAATTATTAATTTTATTATTTATTTATCAATTTTTATGCCAATTTTTCTTGATGTATATATGCATACTATGTAAATTAGTAACTACTTGCATTTTGCACTCAGCTTTCATGGTGCTTCAATAACTGCGCCTTTCTAATCAAACACAGTGCTACTAACATCTCAACTGATTACAACAAGTTTCTACCAGCACTGGTCCGTTTCCCAATTCCGCCCGCTGTATCCCGAAAATCTCGACGTCGCTGACAACGGCCGTGGATGCCGGAAAATTCTCCTGTTGTAATCGGCACGTTTCTCCGGATCCGATAGTGTGGAATAAGCAGCATGAATCTTCATGAACTCGTCCGCCGACGAGTTTTTCCTGTCAACCGCCGCCGCCGCATCGGGGTGACAGACCCTCGCCAATCGGCGGTACGCCGCTTTAATTTCTTGGTTTGAGGCACCGACGGGAATGCCTAGAATTCCGTATAGCGAAGTGCTTGAAGTCATACTGTTGAAGCTCCGATGTGAAGCAGACACCGGTTGCTCCGTGCAGGTAGAGTGCACATCGGTAGCAGTAGTGGTGGCGGAACACACTATTGGCCGGAATCTGACGTATCTCGGCAACGGAGATGAGACAATTCTGTTGGAGACGTTGGGAGCGGAGAGAGGTGGAGGAAGAGACGGAGAGAGCATGTTGCAGTGCTACGCGATCTCGGCGGGAGTGATGGGGAGGATGAGGTGAAGGATTTGGGGCTTCAATATAATGAAGAGTTTCACTTGAAGCGCGGTTTTGAGTTGTCGTTTTGAGATATAGCTTGACACGGAAATGCTTATTAAATGAACTGCAATCCTTCATCCAAATTAGGTTTTGAACATAAGTAATAGAATGTTAATTAATACAGAGTGATGTCATAAATTTTTAAATTTAATTTAATAAATATAAAAAATTAAAATTTAATTTTAAATTTCATTCTTTATATATATAATTTTTTCTGTTAAATAGATGGAAATTTTCTTTCTTTTTATGAAAGAATGCATTATATTTTGAAAATGATAAATATAAAATTTTATTTTATTTAAAATTATAAATTTTATTGAAAAGATAATAATTTTTAAAATAAAAATTATATATATATTTTAAAATTTTGACAAAAAGGGAAGAAATATAATTATTTCTAAAAAAATGACAAGAAAATATTGGGGAAAAAAAAATGAGAGAGAGAGAGAGAGAGAGAGAGAAATTGCAGATCTTTATTGAATTGGCGGCTCACAACTGCCTCGTCCAATTTCACATTCCACTTCGGTTCACAGTCGCCGTCACTCCCTACGTATCCAGTACACCACGCAGCGTAGCGTATACTATTGTTGTATTATTTGAGAGTGGAAAGGCAAAAGGAAGGTATGCACAGTAGATTAAAATTTCCGTACTCATTTTTATTTTAAAATATGCCATTCTTCATTTCTTCTCCGTTTTTATACTCACATAAGTACGATCTTCGATATTCATTCTCATTTTTATTAAATATTTGAAATTTTATATCTATTTTATTTCTTCTCTTTATTTATTTTTATTTTATTATAATTTTTATAAAATATAATGATATTCAATTTTTTTATCTTATTTATCTAATTGTAGTTTATTTATATCTTAGTATATTTATCATATTTATTTATATCATATTATTT
The DNA here is from genome assembly GCA_020226215.1 of Sindora glabra. Classification (NCBI taxonomy): domain Eukaryota; kingdom Viridiplantae; phylum Streptophyta; class Magnoliopsida; order Fabales; family Fabaceae; genus Sindora; species Sindora glabra. The sequence goes on from CM035225.1 coordinate 122,781,150, forward strand.
AATAAAATAATAATTAATTAAAAATTTTAATAATGCTAATATAATAAAAAATAATGTGAATTATTTTATTAAAGTTTATCTTTAAAAATAGTTAAATCTAAATTAACTTATCATATATATATAGTTTTAATTCTTTTATTATATTAAATTTATGTATAAATATACATTATTATTTATTATTTAATTATATATTGCATAATATGAGTATAAAGAGAGTTGGATAGTATAATCTTCGTATTTGTACCCACTTTTAATAAAATCCCTATAAATTTTCTTTAATCATACTTATATTTATTCTTAAGACTCCAAACTCATACTCAAATTAATAAAAATTGAGAGTACCTATTAGGTATAGATTAAATTATTAACCTTATTTGAGAGATAAATATTATATTATTTTTTTATAAAAGTTTGTGTTATATTATATAAATTTATAAACATTTGATTTTTATAATACATACTTTTCTAAAAGATAAATATTATATTAATGAACTATGTTTGACATTCTTACATAATCTTTATTTTTAAAAAAATAAATGGAGTCAAAACTTAAAGAAAAAAATTATATTTGAATTACCCTCAACCCAAGAAGACTCATGCAATAACAAGATATCCAAACCCATTATTTCTCATAAAGATATAAACTAATCTCAAACTTCAAAGTATAAAAGGCAAGTTAGTTCATACATTAATTACTCTCTCAGTAAATATGAATATTCAACACACTCCAATCTTTCATAAATAGATTTTTACAAAGATCAATTAAAAGAGTATGTTCAGAACATGAAGCGAGCTCCTTTGATTGCATGTTGACAAGATGTTACAAATTTGATTCTAATAAAAAATTCTTAAATCATGTCTCCAAGCTAAAATGAGATATGAACCACACCTTACAATTCTATTGCAAAAGAAGAACAAATACCTACATTGCAACAAAAATCCCTTAGCTAACCACCACTCTCTAATGAAATAAGACATCCACAACCCACAAAAACTTAGGTTATTCTTTAACGCTTCATCCATATTCAACTTCACCTAATTTATTGGAGGTGGTAACCAAAATATATTCATCATATTATGAGAGACAAAAATAGTGCCTTGCTATTTCTCAAAAGCCCTTTGTAATTTCTCTTGAATAATTAAGCAAGAAGCTTGTTAGATCAAATGGTCGTTGTTTCTTATTGAAGATCCTATCATTTCTCTAATTCTAAAGCACCAAATTATTGACTCTTACATAATCTTCCAATTTACACCAATTCCATTGCCTATATTCATTGATAAATTGCAATGAAACCAATCATCACTATCAACTCTAAAGAACAATGCACGACTACTTTTGTGTGTAAGCTACAACCATACTTTCTTTGCTAGGTGGCAGTCTCGCAAAATATTAAGCATATCTTTAGTTGGATTGTAATACCCATTTCAAATCAAAGCTTCTAAGCTATAAGCAATTCTAACTTGACTAGTTAATAACCTATTGTGCAAGTATCTCTATATGAAAATTTTAAACCTAACAAAACCTTACCAAGACCACATTGTCTTTCATACACTACCAGTATCCACCTTATTAAGATAGCTCAAATGTAGGTAGATTAAATAGAAAACATACCCTTAGAGTTATCATCTTAGATTAAGCAATCATTACCCTATTGTGAACATGGAGGAAGGAGAACCACAATTCTAGCAACCATAACACTAGACAACATAGTTCTTAACAAGTTCAGATCCCGAGCACCATTTTTTACATCATAATCCACTATTAACATCTCTAAAACAACATTCATGGAAGTAGACAAAGCATTATCTAATACATGAACCATTATTAATCTACCTTAATGATCCTTAAAGCATATGAAGCCAAATTTTAGATAATTTTTTTTCATAAATAAGAGTTTGAATTTTTTAACAACAACCTTCATAAACTAATCTCCATTTTGTAAATATTTACCTTTAAGAATCGAACTCCATAACTCTTATTCTCTTGAATAGGCTTTTCCAAGTTAATTTCATAAGACACGCATTGTTCATCACTTTAAGGTTTTGAAAACCTAAGCCTTCTAAATATTTTGGTCTACACATGATTTCCTATGTAATTGTATGTAATTTCCTCTCTCTTATATTATGGCCCTAAACAGAATTTCTTTATATTCTTTCAATCACATTTAAAGTAGTGGTAGGAATAGAAGTAGACAACATTGTATATGGTAAAATTGCTTCTAAATTTAATTAAGATAAGACTAACTTGCCATCTAAGGAGAGGAATTTCATCTTCCAACCCACAAGTTTCCTTTAAACTATATTTACTAGATAAGAGTATATATTTTTATTTACTTTTATATAAATTAGAGGAATATAGTAGGTGTCTTTTATTTACTTTTCTATAAATTAAAGGCACACCTAAGTACATTCCAAGGTCATTTGTAGCAGAGAAACCACATTTGCTTAGAATTCTATCATTTACATTCCTTCTCACATTTTTAAAAAAAAAATATAAGTTTTAGACTAATTAACTTTTGTCCAAACTTACTTGCCAAAAGATCTAAACATTCTATGACTATTTCAATTTAATTGATAATAGCTTTCTCAATTCATAATAAGTCCTTTACAAATATCAAATGAGAAATACCTATTCTACTTTTTCCAGCTTTAAAAGGTTTCTTTCTATTATTTACCACATCAAAAATAAAATGAGATAGCTTATCCACATTTATACAAACAAATAAAGAGATAACACATCACCTTATCTCAAACCATGAGGAAGAATGAAGCTCTTATTGAGGATTCATTTTTTCTTTGACTAAATTGTCTCTCTTTGTATGAAATTTTCTACTTAATTAAATCACTAGAAGGATATTTTGGCACCCATTCCATTTTGGGTCCTTAAATGTTAGTATTCAAGCATTTAAATATCTTAGAAACTTAAATTTTCCTATTTCTCACACAAGATTTTCTTCTAATTGGAAACAAGTGAGAAATATGACATTCATGACTACAATAGTTGCAAATAATAGAATTCTTACTAGAATTTCATTCTTCATGTAAGACACATTTAGAAAACTTTGACTTTTTATAAAAATTATACTTTAATTCAAACTTGCTAAGAGGTCTCTTAATTTTCCAAAAGTAAAATCTATATCTTCACTTAAAGACCTGGAAAGTGCATAACTTGAGTGTTCAACTTCCTTTTTGGATAAATCATTCTTAATTTCAAAGTCACAAGAAGTTGAACAATCAAGTTCCATAAAAATTCTATCATCATGCAATTCATTGAAAGCATTTAAGTCATCATCACAAGGACTAGTATTAAAATTAGAATCATATACCTCTAAGTCCTTTTAAGTTATAGAGCATTACTTTTACATTTGAAGCTCAATTTGCTCAATATTAGAACTATTCTTCCTTTCATCTTTGAATTCTTCTTTAAGAGTTTTTGAACATATTTTACACTATTGCATATCCTCTTGAAAAGTTTCCTTGAAAATAACTTTCTCTTGTTCCTTTTCTTTTTCTTGCTCAACAAACATTCTCATCAATAGAATATGACTATCAGGATAAAAAGCAATAAAAACATCCTAAATTTATTTTACTCTAGAGCATTTTGATACTTTAGCACATGCATCATCATTCAAACTACTATGCAAGATTTTCATTACATTAATATTCAAAATCAATTTCCTTTTATAAGTATCATCCCATTCACTTCTTGGTTTTAAGTAAAATCACCTTCAATGATATCCTATGAATCAAAATCAAAGGCTTATATATAATACTTCATTTTTCCTTTCCAAACTTTAAAATATGAACCATTAAAGAATGAAGGTTTAAAAATATCAACATATTCAAACAATAGAACATTTGAAGTATCAATTTTTTCATTCAATGAGTTATCATCAAAGGTTGATATGGATCTTCTTGATATGGTTAAATCCTTTAAAGAAGAGTCCATAGCTTTGATACTAATTGTAGGCTTTGGCAACCTACACCTAAAAAGAGATGAATTTGGTATTTTTAAAACTTTCATTATTTTTAAAATTCTTTTTGAAAAAATTTTAATTTTAGGAAGTCGTGAGAATAATTTTAATTTAAACAATTTCAAGAAAGCTTTATAAAAATGTTTGCACTTAAGATGTGATAATTCAAAGAATTAATGCAAGTTAACTCATTCAATTATATATAAACAAATCATTAAGAAATAAATTTAAGATAATTTAATGAAAAGGTTTGCATAAAATATATAATAATCTAATATATTTGTGCAAAGTAACTTATTCAATTATACATAAATAAAGAATTAAGAAGCACATACATAGATAAATTTCTTTTTCAATTATTCACTCATCTAAGGATCAAGATCAACATTGAAGTATAATATATTCAATAATTTTATCAACTATGCATAGACAAATCATCAATAAGCACATGCATAAATATACACCTTTTTTAAGCATTTGATCATCTATACATTAATATAAGAATTGAAACATAATTCAACATATAACATCAACAAAAATAGAGCAAATGATGAAGAAAATAAAGCATATAAACAAATATAAATAAGGTAAGGGTAGAGATATCAAACATAAGAATTTATAGGGGTTCCTTTTTTTAACAAATGACCTATCATTGAAAAGTTATTTAACTATACTTTCGAATGGGACTAGTTTTATACTTATATCTTATATAATTTTTTATATATATTTAAAATAATAAGTAAAAATAAAAATAAAAAATTATAAAAAAATATGATTTTAAGACTTAATTTATAAAATTTATAACTCTTTTACATCTTGATCATTTTAAGCAAATAACATATCCATTAAAAGTTAGTTAAGTCTCTTGTCACATAAAAATAATTTTATGCTCATATTATTTGTAGTTTTTGAGATAGTCAAAACAATAAGCAAAGGTCAGAAAAGACCAGAATATAAAAAATTAATTTCTAAACTCAATTTAAAAAAAATTATAACTCTTTCATATATTGATCATTTTAAACAAATGATATGTTCATAGAAAAGTATTTGAGTCTATTTTCATATGAAAGAAGTTTAGCAATTAAATCATAAATATTTTATGAGATATAATTAAAAAAGTAGCTAAATATCAAAATTAAAAAGATCAAAACTTCATATTTCATTAGTTTTTGATATGTCTTCACAGGTTATCTTGTAAAAATATAATTATGGGTTGTCTTTTTAAAAGTTTCTATCAAGTTAAGATTTTTAGAAACATAATTGAGCTCTATATCATAAAAAACTCTATTTTATAAGAAATTCTAAGCTTCAAATAAAAACTTATACTAATCAAATCCTTAGCCTTTTCTTGATGCTTTTAAGCTTTCAAGCTTTTAACAACTTTAATCTTTTCATCCTTTAATACTTAAATCACATCTTCTTTCTTACATTTCTTCCTTGTTCTTGAGTTAAGTATAATATGATCTTTTGTTTGTTTGCTTCAATGCTAACTTCCATTTTACTTATTGAACTTTCCTATATAAAAGTTTATAAACTTTGCAAACCTTATGTATAGTTAGTCTAATTTAATATGTTAAGATATTAATATGTATTATTCATATATATATATATATATATATATATATATATATATATATATATATATATATATATATATATATAAATAACAAATTAGTACAAAAACTTGCATAATCGTCATATCATGCATTTTAATCAATCAAATATTTAGTCATACTTATATAAGATATAACTCTTTTAGAATATAATCAAGTATTACTATGACAACCATAATGTAGCATGTCTATTGAAGATTTTATAACACTTTAGTATAAAAATATGTAATGTTATTATAACAATTATTTATCATTATCAAAACTCATTAGGGCTAACATTCAAATGCTTTCCATTTAGAAAAGAGAAACTAGATAAATTTTTTATGAGTAAGCTAAGCTACTTCAAAATAAAAGGGTCTTTAATCTCTATTTCCATAATTGCTATAGAGATTGACTATAAGAAGGAGATGATTAGATTGAAATCTAGGCAAAGTTTTAATAAAAGCATCCTTAAATTTAATTTACCATTCAACATTGCATAAAACTTTATTTAGTTTTTCAAATAAAAGAGAATAATTTGGAAGATGAGAGCTTTGTAAGTAAACATGCTTCCTTATATATTCACTTTAAGCAAATTACATTTATTAATCCCATCACTAAGGATAATAGCTCGATTCTAGTTGAAAAAAGCCCTTCCTTATTTCTTACCTAGATTTTTAATTTAATTTAGATCCCTAATTAACAACCAAAGAGGAGTTGTATTATTACTAAAAAAGTGAAACTTCTCTCGAAAAGTAAACTTTAACTCAAGATTAATATTAAAATAAATAATAGATAGAATCCAATCATCAACTAATAAATGAATGTATTAAAAGTTAATGGATATTATCTCGATACTAACATGCCTACTTTTCCATGCTACGCAAATGCCACCAGAAAAGCCATCACCATTTGTAATAACCTATTTATTAAAACCTATACTTTGTAAAATTTTCTCAACCTTATGGTTATCTATTATAAGAACTAGCATTTCTAAGTTATTAGAGTCCAAAAGTGTGTCCAGTCTACTTATGAGATCTTTCTTACCTACACCTCTAAAATTTCAAACAACTAGTTTTCTTGTCATAAGAAAAATAAAATTAAAAAAATATCACATGAGGACAACTTTAAGCTATCTCTATTGTAACCTGCTTGTCTTTTGTAATCACTTATTATCTTATAAAAATTGGATGCATATTTATCTCTTCATTATGAATAAAATGCCAACCATTATTTAGAAGGTCTTCCTTTATTCTAAAGTCTACTAGGATGTTACCTACTTCTTCACACCTTATAAGACTATAAGCAACCCTATACATATTTCAATCCCTTATTTTAAGGGAGTTTTTGGAACTTGATAAATTTTTAAATCAATTAATAAGATTGTATTATTTTTATTATTATATGCCCTTCCTTTAACTCTACTATTCCTATTCAAGTTCATAATAATGCCCTTTATAGCTCCCATTGAAATATTTGACTATTCATTAGTTAAGTTCTGGAAGAGGTTGTATTATTTGATGAGATGCTCATAACTTTATGCTATTTCTTCAGCACTAAAGGATTCTTTTTTCTTAAGCTTATAGCTAGAACTCTCTTTTCACTAACCACCAAAGGACCTACTTCGATACCATTATTACTATTAACATGAGTATCTTCCAAATTTTTAACTTTAAAAGTAATATTGTCCAATATAGCAAAACAAAGTTAATTCTTTTGCAAGCTATTTACTCCCTTCTCCTTACTCTTCAATCTTAATTTCGGCACTCTCTTCTTCCTTGTAATACTCTAAAGTGATCTTTAAAATTTTATAAATTTTAATGCCTTAAAGTAATTAATTTAAATGAAGAAGATAAATGAATTTTATTTATTTGGTTAACATTTGGTTTCAAATTTCTTTTTCTTTTAAAGTTCTTGGAGATCAAAATGATACTAGTGATAATATTTAAAATATAGTTATTTGACTAATATTGATTTCAGACTTATTTAAATATTTTTTACAAGAAATTTTTCACAAGTTAAAAATAATTCTAATAATGTGAGTTAAAAGATTTACAAAATTAAATACTTATAATGAGTAAATTATTTTTAAAAGTTGTAAAAGTTTGAAATATTTATTTTTTAAGGGTTTTAATTTTATCAGGCTATTACAAAAATATTAAAGAAGGATTGGGAATATGTGAGTTAGGATTTTAAATAAAGGACTTTTATGAAATTAAGCTTTTAAATAGATAGATGGTTAGGATTAACTTCAGATGAAATGAAGGGTCAAAATCTCATAGTAAAGATGAGCTTAGGTAACACGAGAAACACCAAATTAAAGCCTAAAGCTCCTTTATTTTTCCTTCTCTTCTCCCTAACTAACATTCTCATTCTCTCTCTCCTCATTCTTTTTTTCTCCTTCTCCTTCCTCCATTTCCTTTTTATCTCTTTGCCTAGTATCGAAGCTAGCCTTTTTTAGCCATCATATAACTGTCTATCACTATGTGCCTTCACATATGCCATCCGTAACTAGCAGCAATGTGAATACGATGATGGTAGCTGCCAATCATGGTAAAATTGCAGCTAAAATAGGGCTTCAGTCCTCTTTTTCTTTCACCAAAGTTTTAACATGTTTCTACCACTATCAAGCTCTAATTGACGACTCCAAGAAAAGATAAGTGAATCTATGCCTTTGAAGTTTTATATTTTTGTTGATTTAAACTAGATCCAAGAAGCTCCATTTGTATAAACTTTGAAATGAATGATGATAATTTTAAAAAATATATATGATTTTTATGCTATTGAACATTAAAGTAGCATGATTAAAGTCTTTCTATATCATCAACCTTAATATTTTTGGATAATTTAGATTTGAACTAAAAAAATGCATATTTATATATATATATTAAGAAATTTGGATAATAACTTAAAAATATAAAAATGTTATGCTATAGAGTATTAGAATAACATCTTTGAAACATACTTTAGTCATAAAGTTCTAATATTTATGTCTATACATGCATGATCTAGAAAACTCATTTATTAGCATTTTGAGTACATGATGATGCTTATGGAAAATAAAAATTTTATCAAATAATTAAAGCCTTTCTATGTCATTAATCCTAACATTTTTAGATGATTTAAAATTGAGTAATAGAAAATGTGTTTTTATACATACTTTGAGAAATTTGGAAATATAAGAATGTTATGCTATGAAATGTTAAAATAGCATATTTAAAACATGCATGGATCATGAAATTTTGGTATTTATGCTTAAATGGCTTTGATCTAAGAAAGAGTTCCTAAAATATGAAAATTTGATTTCTTTGAAATAAAGTTGGAAACATTATAAATTTAATGTATGGTTTTATAATATGATATGAATAGAGCATTCTTAGGACAAAGGTTTTAATATTCTGATTGTTTAACTTTAATTTAGAAAACTCATTAATGAAAATCCTTAATTTTTCTATGGAAGATTTAAAAATAAAGAGAATGATGATCTAGAATGATTAAGTTATAGAACATTAGCCTTTTTAGAACTTCAAGTTCTAATATTTATATCTATAGAGTTTTGATCTAAAAATCCCTAAATAATGGCATATTTGAACTAAAAGTTAATCTTAGGAATTATAAATATAAAGAGATGATAACATAAAGTGCCATTATATCATGATTTAAATGTGAAATCATAAAATTGGAAATAAAAAATAAATGATGCCTTTATATTTATATTTGTCATTATAAATGGTAAATAGGAAGAAATGAAAGATGAAACTAGAATATTTGAATATTTTGGAGTAAATAAAATAGATGGAACCTACTAGGTGAGTATATATCTCACCCTCAATTAATGTTTTCACAGTATTCTATTTAAATATTATAATGTGTAATCTTCTTGTTAATGATACAGATTATATATGTGTGTGAATTCTTAAAAGTACAATTATGTAGCATAGATTATGATTATATCACCTTTGTAGCCATGCTTGAGTGATATGGAAATGATGTTTGTGACAAGATAATGGTTGTTAGTTGAGTGGATGTTGATTAACCATGTTTAAAAAGTACGGTGGTGGCATTACTGGCTGTTAATTGATTATGATTAATTTACATTGTTACCCTTATGTTGTAGAATATAATACAAATTATATTATAGTGTGAGGCCATACAAGAAGGCATGGCAGTGTTGTTATTTGTGCATGTGTGTGTGTGTGTGTATTGTTATGTGTTTTAACATTGCCCTGTATTGATGAAATAACCTTTTTGTGATTGAAATTGTATTGAAATTATGACATGTAGAGTTGAGCTCTAGTATGTATATTATAATATGAATTATGCCATGAATGGCATTGGAAATTAAGAAATGTGATGGGGGTGATGATATGAACACTAAATGAAAATTTTCTAGTAATAAGGTAAGAAGGGTATAAAGTAACCCTTGGAGGATAATGATAAACAATTTATAAAAGATATAAGGTTAACCCAAAAATCAAAATGTGGATACAAGTATATTTAATATAGATTACAATGCATTGTAATGTGATTTTGAAATTTAATTAATTTGAATACTATTGTATGATGTGATTGTGATTAAGAATTTTGGCTATTTGAAAGTTGATATCTACCTAGAAAGGGTTATGTATGAAGTGATGATAATGTCATGCATGATTTAATAATTGAGATTATCATGATTTGTTATATGAAATAAGGAATTGAACTGCATGCAAGTAAATACGGCAATTTAAGAATTGGTAACTCATGTTTCAAAAATCCAAGAATTTGATTCGTAGTTGTTTTATATATAAGTAGTAGTTGATTATTTATATAATCGATCTTAAGACATGGTTATGGTAGATATATACTCAATGAATTCTCGTAACCTATTCCATTTTATTTTCAATATTTTTAAGTTAAGATAATTGCTTTCAAACTTTGTTGCATCTATGAAGAATCAAAGATCACCTAGTTAAAGAGATTTTGATAGTTGGATTAGGATTAAAAGTATAGTTATTGATATCTATATAAATAAAGATGTATATAAGAGTTGTGTAGTATTATGTATATGTTTGAGTTGTTGTTGTATCTACAAGATTTTAGGTCTTCTATTTTAGAGCATGTGGCTCTCAAGAAGTGTTCAAAAGTAGGAAAAATTTTGTCTATTTTTAATAAAAATTTAAAATAAATTTTGAATCCCCATGGAAATAAAGAGATTTTTTATGGGTGAAATAGGTATAAATAATGTCGAGGCTAGTGTAAACCAGATAACGGGATTAACGATAGTCACAATTAAGTTTAGGTCATGACATTCCTACCTCTTCTATTACTTTGGACCACAATCTAACCCCAAATTTCTTCACATCACCCTTCTTTATATTCATAGAAGACTTATTCATGTCTAGGAAAACATTCTTTTCTCTTTCCTTAGCAACCTTTACTAGTATCTTTAGGCAATGTTCAGTTAAATGTCCATACTTCCTATAAGTAAAACATATTGTATATAGGCTTTCATATTATATACAATAATATTTCCCTTAAAAAAAATTAAAAATAGTTCCTTTGATAAATCAATTTGCACATAAATAGAAGTATATCTACCTTTTTCTTGATTTTTAATTATTACATCCACCTTTATTGTCTTCCTTATTTTGCTTCCTAATAAAGTTAGGAATTTTTGAGCAAAGCAACTAATTGGTAAATCTAGCACCCTTACCCTAACAATAACTTTTTTAATAACATCCTCAGTTGGTTCAAACATAGGATCCTAAGTGTGCATCATAAGGTAATGGTCAAAAATCAACCATGACCCCCCTTTGTCAATGTCAATTCATAATCATCCAACACACTGAAACGTATAAGGTAGTAATCATTTGTTAGGTCTAAGACATCAAATAGACCCTCTTCTGCCCATAATTGATACAACTTAGTTTCTAATGAGTGAAAGCCAATCTTCCTGCCGACCAATTTTAAAATTAACATTCTCTACCATGGACAATTCAACCTTTCCTCCTCTAATTTAGAAATCACTATTTTGGACATGGATGACCTTCAACAAAAATCCACTAAAGTCATTATCCTCAACTGAATGATTTCCTCCATCAATGAATCTTCCTTTACCTTCATAAAAACACTCCCACCCATAAAAGTGTCCTTATAGGATTTATCTTTCCTAGCCACCATTGCACCATCTTCATCAAAAACCACATCGGCATACGAAATTCTATTCCGTCCTCTTCTTGTGTAACTTTCGTCGAGCTGTTCTATTTTTTTAGCATTTCACCTTAGAATATCTGACCCTTCCCCAGTTGAAGCCATAGGTTGTGAACGTGGAACCTCTATGCTGAAGGTCAAGGTCAGGCCGCAATGGTTTTTAACAGACCTACTTGTAAAGGAATAATTTGTTCACATAATCTTTTTCTTATCATTGAATTTTAATGCTTAAAGGAATGCAAGGAGTCCGTATAAAAATGTTATAATAAAATAAGATTAATCAGATTTGTTTCTCTATTGAATTTTAATGCTTAAGGGAATGCAAAGAGTCCATATAAAAATTTTATAATAAAATAGGATTAGTCAGACTTATTTCTCCATTGAATTTTACGTGAATTACATTTCTATTTATTTGATGATTTTCAAGGTACATATTTATATTTTTTTATTTATGTACTTTAAATTGTGTGATTAAGCTAAACCATCTTTTTTTTTAAAAAAAAAAAGAGGATGTGGCTCCTTTTAAATCCAACAATTTGAGTAAATTGTGTGGAAAATAAATCCCTTTCAAATGATTGTTGGAGACAATTGGGCGAAGGTGGCATCTCTTTGTTTGTTTCTATGTAAACAAGACTTTAATGCACTTGAACATGAATTCTACTTATCATGAATATGGTAATTAATACATTCATCCCTAAATTTTGACTAAAGATAAATCATCTAAAGAAATTATTAATGATGGATGGTTATTCGGTACTAGAATAAAACTTTAGGCACTGATACCATAACTAATAAAACCATAGCATTTTAAAATGTGTTGGTTTGTTAATGTTTAAGTACTTCAATTATCCATTTACATATCATAGAACCCATTGCAAAATTTAAGAGAAAATTGTTATTTTCACCCGTTGGTAATGTAACCAATCTTAAAAATAAAAGATAAACACTAATATTCATTTCTAAACGGCCAAAAATATATTAAATAATGAAAGATAATTATTATTTCTATGATAAGAATTATCTTTTTTATTTAAAAATTAAAATAATAACTAAGATGCACACTTTAATTATAAAATATAATATTAATCATTAATTAATCCATATGAATTATGTTAGAATAATAAAATTTATACATTTGTAATGGTTACAAAATAATTTAAAAATATACTAATTTATCATAATTGCAAATATTAAAGAATAATAATAAATTTTTTAATTTATTTAGTTAGTTGGTGAAATATTTAGAATTTTATTTAATTATTAAAAAATAATTTAATATAAGAAAGCAAATTTTTTCATAATAAATGATAAAATCAAATTTTAGATTAAGATACTTGTAACAAAATAATTATTGTTGTAATCTTGTGTATTATTCTAATAATAGATGAGTACAATATATATAAGTCATGAAGAGAATAAATTTTCAATATTTCCTAGTATACATTGATCACAATTGATTATGATTTCTATCTCTAGAATCATTCCTAATATGCATTGATGTACAAGATTTCTTAAATATCAGTAATGAGATAATTAACATAATTAAGATGATTCTCCTAAATAATTACTATAATTAATATGATATGATTATGATATGATTTTCTTAATACTCCCCCTTAAGTTGGCGCATGAAAGTCTTGAATACCCAACTTGCCTAAAAGAAAGTTAAATTGTTGTTTCCTGAGAGTTTTAGTTAAGATATCTGCAAGTTAGTTATAGGTCCATACATGCATGTAGCAATGTTACGAGCTGGATTTTATCACAAATAAAATGACAATCCACCTTAATATGCTTAGTGCGTTCATGAAATATCGAATTAGCTGCAATACGAATGACTGCTTGACTATCACAATAGAGTTGCATAGGTTGAGGGTGTGGTACCCGTAAGTCACCTAGAAGAGTTTTAAGTTATTTCAATTCACAAGTTGTAGTAGCCATAGACCTATATTAAGCCATTTCAATTCATAAGTTGTAGTAGCCATAGACCTATATTCAGCCTCTGCTGAGGAATAGGAAACTGTGGCCTACTTTTTAGTTTTCCAAGATATAGGGGACTGACTTAATAAAATAAAATATCCTATCAATGAACATCTACTGAGAGGATAACTGGCCCAATCAGAGTCACAGTAAGCTTATAGGTGTAAATCACTATCTAACCGAAGAAAGATTCTTTATCCTGGATTAACTTTCAAATATCGAACCACCCTTATTACAGCATCCCAATGTTCCTGACGAGGACAATGCATTAATTGAGCTAGGATGTACACAGAGTAACTAAGTTCAGGCCGAGATATAGTTAAATAAATAAGTTTCCTAATGAGACGATGTTATTTCTCCGAATCCTCCAAAATAGCTCTATTAGTAAGGGCTAATCCATGATTTTGCTCAAGAGGAAAATCAGCCGGTTTAGCTCCTAACAACCCAGTTTCTGAGATAATATCCAAAGCATATTTGCGTTGACACAAAAAAATTCCTTGAGGTCCTTGGGCCACCTCAAGACCTAAAAAATACTTCAGATAACCAAGATCCTTCATGTAGAAGCATGAGCTAAGATACTACTTGAATCATTCAATCATATCTCCATTGTTTCCTGTAATGATGAGATCATCAACATACACTAGAACACTCAAAATCACATTCCCTTCATGATAAGTGAAAAGTGAGTAATCGGCATGGGATTATTTGAACCCATATTTCTTCAATGCAGTAGTAAGTTTTGCAAACTAATTCGTGGCGCCTGCTTTAAGCCATAAAGAAACTTCTAAAGCTTCTACACTTTCTTAAGATCTACATTAGAAAAGCTGGGAGGTAGTTACATATAAACTTCCTCATCTAGATCACCATGTAGGAAAGCATTATGAACGTCCATCTAATATAGTATCCATGATCAAGCAGCAGCAACAGCTAAAAGTGTTTAAACTGTAACCATCTTTGCAACTGGTGCAAAAGTATCATTATAATTAATTCCTTCTTTTTGACTATCTCCTCGAATAACTAGTCTTGCCTTATGACGTTCCACGATCCCATCTGATTTATACTTAATCTTATACACCCATTTGCACCCAATAGCTTTCTTTCCGGGTGGAAGTTTTGTTAATGTCCAGGTACCGTTCTTTTCTAAAGCATCTATTTCTTCTTTCATGGCTTTGCACCATAAGGGATCTCGAATAATGTCTGAGAATAGAGATGGCTCATGTCCAGAAGTTACTGCTACAAGAAACTGTCTATGTTTCATAGAAAAATTACTACAAGTCACATAGTGTGCAATATAGTATAACATACCTGAGGATTGTGATAGAGTGAGTGCCTTAGTAGTAGGGTCATTAACACAAAGCACAGTGTGACATAGATAATCTTTGAGCTTACTTGGTGGATGACGTTTTATGTGACCTTGATCAAGAGGTTCATTTATAGGTGGTGTTAGCACAACATTCTCATCTAAGGGATTTGGATTCAAACCTCTTTCTTGTACCTCCCCAATGTGTCCCTCAACTTCACTACTCCCTCTTACACCAAGCATACCTGTGCTAGATTCATCAATGAAAGGAGATCCATCATTCCATAAGGTCTGTGTGAGCGCATGAGATTTTGCTATATAAGAGTGATCAATGAAAGGAAACTCATTTTCACAAAACATAACATCACGAAACTCAAAGTATTCCTTACTTTCCAAGTCATAAGACGCCATCCTTTTTTTTCCATAAGGAAATCCTACAAAAATGCATTTTCGACTTCTTTCACTAAACTTGTCCTTTTGGCAGGGTCGATTGTGGGCATAACACAGACACCCAAAAGTGTGAATATGAGAATAAATAGGGGTCTTACCAAATAACACTTTGTGAAGACTTTTACCTTTATGAAGAGTGGTAGGAGTGTGATTTATCAAGTATCCTGTAGTAAGAATACATTCTCCCTAAAATTCAATAGGTAAATTAGCTTGAAATCGAAGAGGTCGAGCTATATTTAAAATATGCCTATATTTTCTCTCCACATGGCCATTTTGTTGAAGGGGTGTCAACCATGGAAGTTTGATGAATTATTCCATTTTCAATGAAATAGGAATTCAAGGCTTTAAATTTAGCTCCATTATCACTTCTCACAATTTTCATGAACTTGTTAAATTGAGTGTTCACCATAGCATAAAATTTTTTAAGAATATTCCCAACTTTACTCTTTTCTGCTAATAAGTAAATCCACACAACACGAGAAAAGTCATCCACAATGGTTAAAAAATAAGAAGCATCACAAGAAGAGCGAACACAATAAGCACCTTACACATCACAATGTATCAAATCAAAGGGTTCAATGGCTTTATTTTGACTTAGAATAAAAACATCTCTTGTTTGCTTAACTCTCAAATAGATATCACAAACTTTCTCATATTTATCACTAATTTGAATACCAAGAAGTAAATTAACTATTTGACTTACAGGATGTCCCATACGCCTATGCCACATGGTAAAGGAGTAAGTTCCATTTGCTTTGCACACTTGGACAAACATCACTACACAAAAATGATAGACCCCATTCTGTTGTTCACCCACTCCAATCATTGTTCTCAAAGTGCGATCCTGTATTACACATAATTTATTAGAAAAAGTGACTACACAATTTGAGTCATATATCAATTAAGAGACAGAAATAAGGTTACACGTTAAATTGGAGACATATAACACATTAGTCAAGGTTAGGCCTTTCCTAAAATTTATTATTCTTTCCTTGTCTACAATTGTATTTCTTCCATCAGGTAGTCTAATAGGACAAGGTGAGACATCAATTATGTTTGTCAACAAACTTATATCACCTGTCATATGATTTGAAGCTCCTGTATCCAACAACCAAGAATTTTTCACTTGCTTACCAATGAATTTTTCAGTGAATGTAATATTTTTGTGGTTGTTAAGAATGTTTAGTAAGGCTATCCATTGATCATCACTTAGCCCAGGAAAGGATTCATGTTCATCAGTGACTCTCCCTGTTTGTATGGCTATTGTACCCTGAGCTTGTTGCATTTGTGCAGCATTAGCCTTCTTCATGTCTTATCTAGCCATAATCACACAGCGGTCAAGTTACCCTGCCGCTCTGATACCATAACAAAATAATTATTGTTGTAATCTTGTGTATTATTCTAATAATAGATGAGTATAATATATACAAGTCATGAAGAAAATAAATTCTTGATATTTTCTAATATACATTGATCATGATTGATTATGATTTATATCCCTAGAATCATTCCCAATATGCATTGATGTACAAGATTTCGTAAATATCAGTAATGAGATAATTAACATAATTAAGATGATTCTCCTAAATAATTACTATAATTAATATGATATGATTATAATATGATTTTCCTAATAACTTGCATCCGATGAAAATATAATAATATAACTTAAATTTCAAATATTAATTGAAGTTTCATTTTTAAATCTCCATTTATCAACTTTAAAAAACTCGTACTCATAGATATAGGAATTAGTAAAGAAATTAAAATTAAAATTAGAAACTTATAAAAAATATAAAAGTAGAATCTTAGTTTTAGGAGATTAATTAGAAATTTATTTTTTAATTCTATTTTTTCTCTCGATTTTCAAAGCTAAAAGAAAATTTTAAAGATAAATAAACAGTGAAATTTAAATAAAAATGAAAAGTTAAATTGTAAAAATTTAAGATAGAGATGATGGTAATAATCTATGTGATTAATTAAGATTACATATTTTAATTTTTTTGTTTCTTAATTTTTAAAAATTAAAATGAGATAAAATAAAAAATAAATAATTTAAAATTTTATATTCTATTGCATTAACTTCACAAAAAAATGAATAATGAGGCATCACATTTTTAAAAAAGAATAATTACACATCAATAAAATAAAATTAATATAGTATAATCAGAAAAGATGATCCTCTCAAGATTACATTTGTCAAATAGTCAATATATTTCATATAGTAACTGAAATCATCACTTCGTGCTACAAGAAAAATAGAGCACTCAATGAAATTTAACATATTTTTAACAAAACTAAATGAGTAGTTAAAAATAGGTGTTCAATTAAAAATAGAAATAAATTTTAAATATTCAATTGAATACTTTTATATTTATGTCTCAATACATATTTGATAATTTTGTAATTTTTTTTTAAAAATTATCATAGAATTTATGAATTTTGTACTAAAAATATTACAATTGTATATATGTGCAAATAAATAAATAAATAGTTAAAACTTCATTATTCAATATTGCATAAAAAGAAAACTTTCTTGTTTTTATATAAAAGTAATCACAACTTTTAATAAAAAATTGTGAAAAGTAGTAAAATTTTCTACATAATTTATAAGAGAATGTCTAATTTAACAATAATAAAAATTTATAAAGATTTTCTACATAATTTAACAAGAATAATAATTTAACAATAATAAATATTTTCTGCATAATTTAACAAAAATAAAACTTTATAAAAATTTTCTACATAATTTATAAGAGAATGTCTAATTTAACAATAATAAAGATTGATAGCAAGCTCATAAACTTTATGATTGCTTTTATAATAACAATGAAAGTTGAGATGAGTTGAAAATAAATAGCATCAAATAAATATGTTAATCTAGAAAACAAATCTTCTATCATTAAATATCAGTCATTCATATAAAGAAGTAAAAGATTCAATGACTAGAAAGTTATTTAATTATTTTAGATAGGAATACCCATGTTTTTACTTTGGATATGCTAATATTGTTCTTTAATGATTCATTACAAATTAAATTATTGATGGAAGACAAATCCCTTCCTTTTCTTGCAAAACTGGCCTCATCGTCCAACCTCATTTGTAATTCCTAATAAGAAGCTGATGTTAGAGGCGGAATAGTCTACTGTCACACTTTAATTAATTTTCATGCGCTGTATGATTAATGTTGCTCTTATAATTGAATTATAAATAACAATAATTAATATGTGAAGACCTAAGAATAAAACGTTACTTTTAATAGAATTAGGTGGGGTTTTGGTTGGAAGATCTTAAGGAGTTAAAAACGAAATCAAAATATTAATTTTTTTTTTGTTACATGTCAGGTTTATGTATCATAAAATTTATTACTTTTACTTACTTCTAACAAATTTCTTCATTGAACTCCCTTTATTTTCCTGAAGTTTTAAATTTTGTTACTTAATAAATATAAAAAATACTCCTCTTATTACTATCGTTATCATCCACAATCATCACAATTAATATCACCATAGTCATTGTTGCCGTCATCATCTCTATTATCATTATTGCTAGTGCTATCACGATTATTATTACTACACCACGAATACCATAATTATTCTTATTGATATTGTTACCACTACTATAACTACTATCACTATTATTACTACAACGTTATTATCATTGTTATTGTAATTGTTATTATTGTAATCACCACTATTACCATGCAATAAGTCATTAGTAATATCGCTATCACACTACTAACATCATTACTTCCAATATATCAATTCTATTACTACTATTATTATCATCAATTATTTCTTAATTAGCAAATTAAATAATAAAAAAGAAAATTATAAATAGTGTGATGTCATTTTTTGAGCAAATCAAATAATTACAAATAATAATAATAATAATTTCCTTTTCTTTACTTTTATTTATTTGATTCAATTTCGCTTGCATCCCTACAAATTAAACCAAACACTACCTTATTTGTTATTTGATGAAAATTTTATTTTATAAAATTAAACTTACATATACATTTGCGATAAATCATCGGGAGCAAAGTTCAAAGAGTTAATCTCTCATATTAATCTATGCCAAATTAGTTAAGTTGATACATTAGTTTTTGGATCACTTTGGTATATGTCTTCTGGACCATAAAGCGCGAACGCATTAATGATTTGGACAACTTGGCGCCGCAAGGAACTTACGCACTTTGATTGGTCTTCTTTCTAGGACTAAGATATCTTCCCAATAACCTACGATTTCAACAAATGAGATACAGTTAAATAGAGGAGGAGATCCTTGCCTTTTCCATTTAAAAAAATTACAAGACAAATAAATATTTGCCTCATTTTTTCTCTTTGATTAAAAATAGAATCAAATTTTAATGCAACAAAAAAATTAAAAATTTTAAAAAATGAACAAAAACTTTTTTATATTAAAGTGGTCGATCTTACTAAAATATAACAAGAAATCTTCAAATAAAAGTAAAATCTTTATTCCTTAAGAAACGACAAAAAGAAAAATAACAATAAAATTTGGGCGAAAGAATTGACGTATATCTCCTGTTATTTCTTTTCTGGAAGCAACGGGCCCTAATCAGTTATTAAAAAAAAAAATTGCCCTTCATTAAAAGTAGCGAATAATATAGAAATATTGGATGATTTTTAGAGAAAAGAAAGCATTTTGGTGAACATGGATGATTTCTTCGCACAAGTTGCTTTACTCCCTATCATCTCTGACATGGAAAAAATACATTTTATATTTTTTAAGTTTTATTAAGTATAAGATCATCCTTCTAAACTTTAAAAACTTGTGAATTATATTTTTAAATTTAAAAAAGTTACAAATTATCTTCTTAAAATTTAAAAAAATACAAAAATTTATTTTTTTTATTAATTTTAACTCTAAATTAACAAATGCGTTGCACATATTTTATCGATAGACTTGTATCTTCATCAATAGGGCACAAATTAAATTAAAAATCTTAATTTATTTTAAAAATATGAATTTTACTATTTAAATTTAGAGAGTGATTAACACCAATAATATATTCAGTATTAGTTTTATACCTTATAAGACAAAATAATAAAATCTTAATAATATATGTACAATATATTTAATAATTTATTTTATAATTAAAAGTAATAGTCAATCAATTTTATTATATTTTTTAAAATTCTAAGAAATAAATTTTTTTAATAATTTAGACATAGAATTTATATATAGATTTTTAAAATTTAAAGGGAGCATTTGTGACATCGAGAATATAATATAGTTTCCCCTAAAATCAATTGATCACCATTATGTGAACCCAGGTATTTTTTTTATGGCAAAAAAAAACCCAGGTATTTTTATACTTGCGGGTGGTTCATTTTTTTTCTTAAGGAAAAGAAAAAAAAAAAAAAAAAGCCAATTGAGTTTTAAGAATGCGACAACTTGATTTTTTGTTATGATGGTATAGGCAGTTTAACAAAAGCCTCTCAAACTGAAATGGCTGAAGAAGACAAAGTAATTATCTTCAATCATATCTGTCCTTTGCTTGTATACTAATAATAATATATAAAGAAAGAGACTAATACAAAGTTTACATGCAATCAAATCAAATGCGGTTATTCTTAGGAGCATAGTCACATCGGATTACTGTTTTTGAAGCTTTTGAGGAAAGAATAATAACTAAGAGTAAATTTATATATTAATTTCTGAGCAATGGAAGTTATAATAAACTTCTTTTTTTTAATTTTATTTTCATTAGTTAACTATAATGTTAAAAGAAACTCAATATAATATATATCTTCCAGAGATATATTTAATGTAAAATTTAAAACTTAATGCATTTATATGATAATATAAAATAATTTTTTTAAAAAATACGATATAACTATGAACATAATTTTCTTGTAATAATAATTGTAAGATGACAACGACAGTTGAAAGGGACCAATTTGGCCAAAGTGATTTCCTAAGCTGCTCTCCCTTGTTTTTATCATGAACGGCACAAACAACATAGGGAATAACATGGTACTGCTGTACTGACAGTAGCAGATTCTCAGTCAGTGGAGATTCGCTTCAGTTCTACTTGTATTGTGCAAAAGCCATTTTAAACAACAAAATTCTCATCTTGTTTTGCTGCAAAAGGGTTATTGTAAAATTACAAATTCTAGCAGCCATCAATGGCTTGGATGCACAAAAGCTCCCTTAATACAAGAGAGGAATTTCAGTACAACACCAATTTATTCTAAAACTTTGAAATTTTTTTATTTATACAGTACCTTGAATGAAATTTAATAATTTTTAAATAATAGTGTACAAATTGAATAATATTTAATAATTTTTAGACAATGATATATTATACGCTTGGTGTATCTTAATCTTTTCCTTTATATAATTCAATTTTCATAGTGTTGCAAAGTTCAATGCTTACTCTTGGCCCGTTTAGTTTGTTGGGATCTTGGGGTGGGCTGCCTTGGCAATGCACCACTGCTTAACTTTGGTATGAAATAACAGGAAACCTGCAGAGACACGAGGGAGAGAGAAAGGACAAAGCTTTAAATGGACATATTTCATTTGATGTTTATTTATCGTTACACATTACAAGTATGCCACAAACAAGAAAACCCTGACAATACAAAATGTACAATGGCCAAATTCCACAAACTCTTTGATATAAACTCCCCCAGACATCGTACAGAGGTTCATAGAATCCCATGAAGGATGCCGCATTCAACGATTGGAGTTTCAAAAAATTCCCATGTAACGATGAGAGACGCGGAAGAAGGCTCACAAATAATTTGTAGACTATGTAATCTTAAGGGCTTGAGCAAATCTGTGATGGATAATCTTCACAATTGAAAAATTCAACACCCTTACTTCTCAACATTTCTCAGCCTTCAAACCAAATATTATAAGTTCCTCCGCAGATTGGGCCTTGGGCTTGGTATATTTCGCGAACTAAGACTTGCAGTTCTTAGCAGTCTTCGAAATTCTGGCAGGCTGATTTTTCCATCTTTGTCAACGTCGGCTTCCTCAAGCAGCGGGTCAATCGAACCTTTTAAGCCTGTATGCTGTATAGACACACAGTAATATTAGTTGCAAGCATATACTATATAGCGCTGGAAACATTATTTTCAAAGTAAATACACAGGCAATGTCTAGGAAAGTTTACAAAGACATGAGACCAACCATTTTAAGTTCTTCTGGAGTAATATAGCCATCCTTATCTAAGTCGAACTTCTCAAAAGCAGCCAGTGACCGTTGCTGCCACTTCTCAGAGTCATGTTCCTCCAATTGGTGCACATGTAATGTGGCTGCCACAAACTCACGGAAATCCACAAGCCCATCTGTGTTGCTATCAATCTACAAGCATCAAATAACGTTCAATTAAGTACGAGACAATGAGATACAATGTTTTTGCAAGCAAAGGCCACTTTTAAGTGAGTCATAGTGCCATGGGTACAGTAGCATAGCACAGGTAGATGGAAAAGACCGATTAGTGGAAGCAATATCTTAAAAAAATATTTTAAGTTATCTGAAAGTGAAATAAGGGTTAATCATAAGTTGCTGACAAATGATGCAGAATAACACCTGTCAAAGATCATGCATACTCACCGCTTGTAATATCTCCAGCACACGCGAATCTTTCAACTTCCAGGGGAGATCTTTAGCAAGAGCCTGCGTAAAAACTGCCCTTCAGAACCGTGGATAGATTACACAGAAGTGGTTCATTACTCCCTAACAGATAAGTGGAATGCGATTAGATTCAACTTGGTCAGGAAGCTGGTTAGTAGGTTACCTGTCTCATCTCTTCCAGACTAATGGAGCCATTTTTGTCCACATCTATTGCGTCAAATTGATCTTTAAGATCAGACAACTCTTCTTCATTCAGCGTGCTTGCCACCGCCTGGAAAATCATCAAATCACAAGTGAAAGTGCAAAATGAAACAAGTTCTATGCTATTTTAACAAGTAAATGCTTTCATATATTTTTCTTACCCTCAATGCAAATTGTTTCAATCGACTATATTTCACAAACTGCCGCATGTTATTCAGGACAGATATATCAATAGGGATCTCGAGCGCTTCTCCTCCTTCTCTAACCCATGGATGTGCTGAAAATATCAAAATTAGTCAGAACTTACAATTGCGAAAAAGACATTCTTTTAAAGATAAATTAAAAAGGAAGGAAAATTAATCAGTTAGTTTAAATTTAAGGCAATAACCAGGGTGTTAATCATCGAATACTAATTATTCCCAAAAGCTTGAGTTGTTAGAAGAAGGCCTATGATTAGTTTTATTATTACTCCAACGAGTCCCCTCACGCAATAGCCCTTTGGGCTTAAAGCATGAACATATGTCAGTCCCACCCTACCTTATGCAAATATTTAATATTTAGGGCGAAGTCAACAGGAATGGAACCGTTGGTCTAAGAAGCTTTGAAACCATACAGAGTGCCAATTATTCCCAAAAGATTAAGTTAATAGGAGAAGGCCTGGGATTAGTTTTATTATTACTCTAACATTAATATCAAGAAAAGGAATTGAAAACAATATTATTACATAAGAACTGCTTTTAGAGGTGATAAACCAGTTGGTAAATATCACATAAAGTCCAAGTAATAACCAGTATTTTGATATAGTAAGTGCAGAACTGGATACATACATAGGGCCTGAGCAGCAGTTAATCTTGCCCGAGGATCCTTTACCAGCAACTTCTTCACAAAATCTTTTGCAGCATTGCTTATAAGTGGCCATGGTTTCCGGCGGAAGTCCGGCTTGTTACGCAAGACCTGCACATATCAAACCATGAATTAGACACATATATAATTATATCATTATAAAAAGTATAATAATCTTGTTTAACAGAATTATGTAGATAGATAAAATAAGAACACAAGACATGAAACCAAATGCAATCAAAGAAATTTGAATTTGAATAGTAAGCAATCTCATGTAAATAATAGAAAACTTAGCAAGACAGGATAACGTACTATACCTCTTTGAAAATACCATCCTCTGTCTTATCCCAAAATGGGCGCCTTCCACAAAGCAAAATATATGTAATAACACCAATACTCCATACATCTGATTCAGGGCCTGACTTACGTTTTAAAACTTCAGGTGCAACATAGTAAGCACTGCCAACAATATCTTGAAACCGCTTTCCTGTAGTATTTTAGAGTGGTACAGAACTAGAACTTTCAAATACTGATTGCAAGACAATATATAATACCTAGGTGGGGAAAAAATTTATATAAAAAAAAAAAAATTTTGACATCTCACCAGGTTTTATGAAATCTGACAACCCAAAATCTGTAGCCTTCAGATGTGAATCTTCTTGGGTCGATTTAAAAAGAAAATTCTGCATGCAAGAAAGCAATAACAAATTCACTGTCAAGTAGCGCGACTCCAAATAGCTTATATGAGACCAATAAGCCAATAGACTTGGCGGTACCTCTGGTTTCATGTCCCGGTGTACCAACCCATGTAAATGACATTCAGCTGCAACTTTGAGCATCTGCCTTACAACCACTGCCGCATCTTTTTCAGTGTAACGGCTGTCCTTCCTGATCAAAGAAAAGCAAGAACTATGTTTCTAGTAAAGGAAACCGTTCTATAAATACAGCATTTAACAGATAAAATTTCTAGGGTTGCTAGTGACTGCTTTAAATAGCAAAAGAAGACCCTCAAGAAAGCCGCGTAGCAAACAAAAATATACTTACTTGGCCAATATACGATCTAACAGTTCTCCACCCTCGCATAACCTAAGAAGGTAGATCATCAGACCATAGCTCAAGAAGTGCAAAGGTTCTTCTTGTAATTAACAATAATATTATTGTTATGAAAAGAACATTTGAAAGTAAGCACAAAATTTCTCTTTCAAAACATTGAAAGAGAAGGGAGGTATTTGGCAGTCAGGTATTGGTCAAATTCAGATCAGATAAGCAGAGTGAAACATAAAGAAGAAGCTGAAAAAGCAGAGTAACTTACTCCATAACTATGTATACATATGAATCATCCTCAAAAGCATTATAGAATTGAACCACATTCTCATGGCCCGTAAGTTCCTTCAATATCTTGACCTCTCGCTTAACATCCTCAACAGCTATAGGAAGAACCATCTGCCGCCCAATACAAGGATTAATTTATCCATCCATGAAAAGATTTACCAAAAGAAAGCACAATAGTATTTTGACAAATTCAAAGTACAGCTTGTGATCTCAACGAAAAAAGTTACACATTGGTCTTACAACAATTACATGCATCTTTGATACTTTTATGTTATAACATAATACATTACTCTGTCGTGCTTTGAATTGAGTTCAACACCACTTTTCTGGCTGGCACCAATGAAATGAGCATTTTTATCCTGTTAAAATTCGTAAACAAATGGCATGGTATACAAATTGCAGCATTAGCCATAATTTCATAGCTAAAAAGTAAACAATCACTTGTATATCTGGTAACATCAAAGACTTTATTAATCCAGCAGTCTCATCATAAACAAGAATGCAGCTTCCGAAGATGGCGAAGAATCATTTCAATTTACACATATCCAACATGGGCCAGATTCACAGAAAACTGGCCAGGCAAAATGACTTCAGCACTGTATATTTGAGCAACTCCAGGTCAACGTGGAACAAGATAGACTAAGTGAATGATGGGCATTGCAAAAGCCCCTTCGAAGTCCCTAAAATGGTAATCTCCAGATTATTAATAGTAATCTTCATGGAACCAATCGAGTAATACATCTAGGAACTGAACCTCGTGGTTCTTCCCAACCCATTGACCAAGAAGAAAAAAACCTATGTTTGGAGAGAAAATGATAGAAGCAGCAAAAAATTAAAAAAAAAAAATTGCCTAAATGCATACCAAACGAAAAATCTAATTGTTTATGAACAACCAAATGAATACAAAAGCAACAAAACACATAAAACCAACCCAAATTCATCGAACCAGCTCGGAAATGCAAAGAGTCAATACCTTCGTTTTCTCAAGTCTCTTCACCGCGACCCGATCCCCATTTGCTTTATCAATTCCAACAAATGTATAACCGAATTGTCCATGTCCCAACAAGTTCCCAAGCGAGTATCTCCTATCGAAATCCTTGTCATATCCGAAATCTGTGCGCTTTCCGCATGCGACATGTCCCCGTCTCGAATTGGTCTCATTATTAGTTCTCTGCTGCTGAGGATTCTTTCGTTGCGGATTATTTTGCGACTCCTTCGGTACTTTTTCTCTTTGCCGTTGATCGGTTGAGCGCTGTGGCTTGTGTTCAGCGACCACGGTTGTCTTGGGTTGAGGCTTTGGAACCTCCTTACGGTTGTGATTAACGGTGATAGCCGGAGTGTTGTGGTTGTTGCTGCTGGAGCCAGTGACCTTGGAGGAAGAAAAGCAGGTACCCATGATCGGAGAAAATGGGGAATGCTCAAAGGTTTTGACAGATCAAAACCATAAGGCAATTTTCAATATATACTGGTAGTAATCATCTACTACTTGAAGCAATATATGGGATAAAGAAAGAGAGAGAAATGGAGAAAATTGATGATGGGATGTCAGAGAAGGAAGGGTTGGAGCAGAGAGGAGGAAGACGGGAAGAAACAGGGTGGTAGTCAAAAGAGACCTTTGAATGAAGGAGAGAGAGAGAAACAAATTAACAACCGAGGTTGCAGAAGCTCAATGGGCTTCGAACAAATTTTAGGGCATAAATGTAAATCTACGTTAAGGTTGGGTTTAATATGAAGTTACGAAGACGAACAAATGTATAATTTCTTACATTATCAATTTATCATTGTGCAATATTTTTTTTAATTAAAATTCCAATTTTCTACCTTTTAAGTTAAGAGAAAGTTGGAAATTGGAATATAAATGCGAAATTTAGGGGGGGGGGGGGGAGGAATAATATTAAAATATTGTGATGGGAAAGTATTTGGATAAATTCAACACATCTCAACTAACTCATT
Organism: Sindora glabra; assembly: GCA_020226215.1. Lineage (NCBI taxonomy): Eukaryota > Viridiplantae > Streptophyta > Magnoliopsida > Fabales > Fabaceae > Sindora > Sindora glabra. The sequence continues at coordinate 122,808,575 of CM035225.1, forward strand.
ATCTGGTAACTTAAAAACAAGTTGATTGGACTAAAATTAGGAATTAGGACATAATTACAAAACTTACACCATGACCGTTGGTAATTGGTTGAGTTTGCGAGGAAGTTCGAGATCTAAGCAGTTAACCAGGTTTCACAAATATGTATGAACATTATTCTAGTAAGCTTAATTAATATGAACATCATTCTCTTCATATATCATTGTCGTTTTCATTGAGATAAACATTTATCTTAAATAACTTTTAATATTTGGTTTTGTGAGTTCTGTAAATTAACCACTGATATCATAAAAAACAAAAATCCTTTACGCTTTTCTATCATAAAATTCCTTTTTTTGTTAATTTTTCAATTGTTTCAACACAAAAAAAAATTCTCTTTAATCTTGTTTTAATCACAAAATTTTTTTTCTCAATTATTTTTATGATTATAAATGAATCAAGTCAAATTAAATATTTATGTACTCAACTCAAACTCATAAAAAATAAATGAATTCAAACATGAATAAAATATCATTAAGTTTTAATATTTCAAATTTGAATTGAGTCTAACTCTAACACGAACTTATGTATGTGCTCGGTATAACGAATAAATTAATTTATAACTTATTGACTTATTCAATAAATTATAAATTAACTTCTAAAGGTATTTAGCACATAAAAAATTATTAACTTATTCAATAAATTATAAATTAATTTTTAAAAGTATTTAGCATATTAAAAATTAATAATTTATAAACTCTTATATAATAAAATTTTCAAGGTAACTTATAATTTATAAGTTAGTAACTTTTCAATTTTTAAATTTGTTCACCTTCTTTTAATTAAATAATAACATATATTCTAATTATATAAATAAATATTTAACACATTCTCATTAATTCAATATAAATAGATGAAAAATAAGTAATAAAATATAATTAATTAAATTTTAGATTATTATATTAATATTTGAATAAGAAATAAATTAAAAAATATGTAATATCATAAATATAATTAATTAAATTTTATATAATTATATTTTTATTTTGAATATTTTGATTATATTAATATAACTTTATGTCAAAATAAATATAAAAATTTAATTGATATCTCTATTTATAGAAATATATCATTTTATATATTTTAATTATTTTAATAACTAATTTTGTTAAATATTTTTAATAGAATCAACTAATTTATTAGTTAGTTGCGCCAAACTAAACCAATCAATTTATACAAATTTATTTGAGTAATATATTATTAATTTTTAATTTTTAATCAAATTTGAAATATTCAAATTCCAATTCATATTTATACAATTCTACTCAAACAGTGTTTTATTGCACTTAAATTTGAGCATACACAATCTTATTTTTTATAAATAAATAAGACACTATTTTTTAAACCTTATTTTACTTATTAATGTAAATTTTTCTATAACCTTAAAATCTATTAAAAGTACCAATTAAATCATCATATAATACCAATAATTATATTTAGTAAAAAGTAATATATATTTTAAAGTAATATCATACTTTTTCATACAACCCCAACAATTATTAATATACTTTTAAAAGTTTAAAATCAACTCATATATCAATTAAATTAGATTTATTTAGATTTGATTCATTTAAAACTAAATTCAAATAGAACTTTTTATAAACCAATCTCAAATTGGCTGCAAGTAGCTTAATTAGCACTCATTTGGCACAAAATTTTCCATGAGTGATTTATTGATAAGAATTTATGTAACTTCAGTAACTTAAGACAATTTTTTTTAAAAGAAAAATATGCATACAATTCTCGATAAACTCTTTCCAATTGAATTTCTCTTGAAATATTGCATTTTATTGTTATCAGTTTTTTTTTTTTTTAAAAAAAAGAAATAACATGGGACTGTCCAACTTGTAAATTTTTCTTTTTAAAAAGAAGAGAGAATAGAAATGACAAGTGTTGGTTATCCCTTTTGTACATTATAAATAGAGTATTTTTTTTATTACAAAATATTCAATATAACCATAATTACTAATTAATCAAAAGTGAGCTGTATTCTCCCGATGAAATCATGAACGGTCGCATTAAAACAACCTCTTCAAACGTTAAACTTTAGGTTGAAGCGTCGAATTTTGTTTCATGGGATAAACTATTCTTATATGTTCGAAGAATGTGGGCTTGGTCCTTCTTAGCCGAATAATATATAATATGTGTGTGCTTAATCTTATACCACAGTAGTTTCGGTAGAAAATATCTTTCTTAAGAGTAAAATCATAAACCATTAATATGATAAAAAATAATTAATATATTCAATTATAAATAGTATAAATTTAACAGAAGATAATTTTTTTAAGAAAAATTTATTTTCTGATTCTACCATTATTTTATAAATTTTTAATCATAAAATAAAAATATACAGCATAAGAAAATAAAATTTTTATACATATTATTTTTTAAAAAAACAAACAAAGCTTTAATTGCGAAACTAATATTGAAAAAGACAAAAAGTTATTATAAGCTCAAATGACGGGGGTTTTTATCATTTCTATGCCTCCAAAAATACTGGATGTTCCAATAGCGTTCAACTTATAAGGCGGGTTTTAATCATTTTTAAAATGCAGGGCATGCTAAAAGTTTGGATATTAATTTCTTAATTTGTATGAAAGTGTGCAATCCAAGTTCATCGTTCCAAAACGTAGGACACAAATTGTAGAAAGAAGAAGCTTGGAACAAATTTCGAAATGTTCATTCAATGTTCATACATTAATTAGAATAATAATATTATGAGAACTTTATTTTCCAAGAGATTAAATATTTTATTATTAAATTATTTTTTTAATTTTAAATTAAAAAAATTATAAATAAATATATAAATTTTAATATATTAAATATAATTTAATAAAAAATTATTAAACCTTTTTAAAAAAATTTATAACATTATCCTATTAATTAATATAATCCATTTGCAAATATAGGCCTTTTCTGTCAATTAACTAATTACATTAACAATTAGTTAATTTAACTAATTGTTAGCCCACAACTAATTATATTAATTAATTTAACTAACTAATTACATTAATTATTTGAATAAAAATATTTAGTAAAATTAATTATTTATAATGAATTATGTCACTAAGAGTCAACATGCATTAGTTACAGTGGAATAACATATTCATTATTATGAGAAAATGTAGCAACAGACCCATATTATTCTTGAGGGCATACATACCATTTTTATAGTCCATGGGATCCTCTCTCTCTCATCCAATTATGCCTACTTCCTCTCCTTAAATGAACATTCCTTGGTTGAGAGTAATATTCAAATTTACTTCTAAATTTCTTTTACTTTACAGCATCCCCTGACCCCTTAATTGCTGCAACCCTTAGCCCCATCCTAGCCACAGCCTCCCCCATCTCCACCCCCAACCCTTGCATTTGCCTTTAGACAATGGCAAGGACAACATTAATGACAATGAAGATTATTATTTTATATAGTTATATATCATACATTTATTTTTTGATACTTTATAGTATGTATGCATGCGAATTATATGTTTTATTATATATATTCAGAGTTAATTTATATTTTATTTATTTTTATAATTGATTGTGTCAAATAATTATTAACATATATATATTTAAATAATTATTTTATTTTTATTTTATTTACATATAAATGTTTAAATATGAATACAAATGTAAAAAATATGAACATAAATGTAACAAAAAAATTTAGAGAATTTTTTTTAAATAGAACCTATACAGATAACATTTATCATCTGTATAGGTCTAGCACAGACACAGGTGTCGTCTGTATAAATTAGCTTACACAAATGATAAATATTATTTGTATAGGTACAACCTACACAGACAATATAAAAAATGTTGTATATATAGGATGCAATAAGCACAATTTTATGTAGATAATTCAATACAGATGATATTGTCATCTATAACAGCAATACAAACGAAAAATGAAGTTTATATAGACAATTTTTTGTAGTATTATTATGCAAATTAAATAAAATTTAATAATTTTAAAATAATAATATGTCCTAAAATAATGTTTAATAATGTACACCAATTTAAATTACAACATACGTCACATATGCATTTATCCTAGAGGTGGCAACTCTAACCCATATCCATATAATCATCCATATCCATCCTTAATTTAATCCATCCATACCCATCCATTTTTATTTTTGGGTAAAAATGGGTTGGGTTATTATTGACCCTAAAAAATGAGCGTTATAATGGGTTAACCCATGGATAACCACTTATCCATTTATATTTAACTTTTAATTTTTAATTTTAGAAAAAAGATATAAAATTGAAGAAAAACTAAATAAACAAAATCGTAAAAACTAACTTACAAATGTTTTGCCTCTTTGCTCTGCCCAATTTGTAAGCTAGGGTTCATAGTTTCAAAGAAATTTTTTTTCAATCTCAAGTTAGCAAGGGTAATGATTCTGTTAATTGGATTTGACAATGATTTGTGCTTGCTATTTACGGTGAAATTTGATTAGGGTTGGCCTTGGTGAATGTATTACAGGTGCGGTTGCTTGATCGATTTGTTATTGTGGTTGAACATGATTTCTGGTTTGGGTTTATCACAATTCAAGTTAAGGTATACACTAAAATTCTAATATGGGATTGGCTCCAAGAAAGGCTTGCTTCTTCTCTATCTAGTATTCAAAGCTTGCAATGTTACGATTCCCATTTCTCTAAATAGATGTTTTACTCTGTTCTTTTTCTTGTTTATTTTTTGGATGCTTTTACTATTCTTCCTCTGTTGATTGATGTTTCAATCTTGCACTAATTTTGGTTTTAAAAATTGGTTTGGTTTTTTTTTCTAACGTGATTTTGAATTTGAATTGAATTTTCTTGGTTCGCATAATCAGTGGGATCATTGAATTTGAATTAAATCCGGTGAAAACCTATCCCCATAATTTTCATTGGTAATGATCGAACGGAAAAGAAAATTATTTCCTACCACCTCCTTTCCTTTTCGAATTCCATTAATATAACGTGGCAAAGGGGAATTATATTTAGAGTTAGATTTTCCTTAGCCACATCTCGTCTGTAGCTGTCCCTTAAAAGCATCTACTAAGATATAAAGTTAGGAATGAGATATTCATGGTCCAAGGACCATTCCTCAAATTTCACAGATCATCATGATAGAATCCCTATATTTTTATCCCATCTCACGTGTTTCACTTTCTCCTCTTTGACCATGATATATTTATCTCAATTAAAATAAAATGAATTAAGTATTAGACAATGAACAGAACATAAACCAATTCACAGGAAAACACATAACTGAAAATGGCATAAATAAGAAGTATGAACAAATATTAAATTGAAGTTTATAGAGAACAAATTTTTAGCCATAACCCGTCCTTGTCCCAATTTAACTTTCCTAAATGCACCCATCAAGGGCAAAAATGGGCTTCTCGTAGTCTTCTAACTGACTTTGCATCACAAATTTTCTATCCAATCCTACACAGGGGGAACTCCTATGTGCAGCTTAAACAAATTTTCTAGTTTACAACTTCCGTTCACTTTAAATTTCCATGGGATAGGAAATTTCCCATAGTTTTAGACACAAATATTTTGGTGTTTCTGGATGCAGTTTAAACTTATCTCATTCACTAGCAGATGTGACAATAAATGGAACTTGGACTATGATGAGTGTGGTGTGTGTTACTGTCTCTAATATAAACTTGTATTGCATGCTTTTAGACACCATCTCGCTTCTAGTTGGAAAAGGGCATATCAAGTATGATCTATGCCTATAATTTCATTTTTTCTAATTATAGCTTGTTATTATTTTGCTAAGTTTATAGCATTATTTATAAGATTTTTTATATTTCCCCTACCTGTTTGACCATATACTTTTATAGTTATCTTCCCTCAGCACATGGGAATCAAAACAAGTTATGGAATAAAGCATTTCTTCTCTGTCGTTATTGTGCTTTAAGTGTCACTTCAAGTATTTATAATTTGAAAAACTACATTAGTGTGTTCCAGGGGAGCTAACTGAAACTGATTTATATATGGTTCCAGTGTTGTGCCTTTTTATATATGGTTGACTTCTCTAATTTTATTATTTGAATTGACTATGCTATTTTCTATTATATTTATGCAGATGAGCAATTTTGATGATGATTTGGAGAATGACGAAAGTAACTCTAGTTCCAAAAGGAGTAAACTAACTACCTTTGAAGTATGGGAGCAATTTGAGAAGATATTGGCTGATAAAGATGGGGTACCTAAAGCAAAATGCAAGGTATGTGGAACAAAGTATGTGAACAAAGCAGGTTCAGGAACATCAAATTTGAAACGACATATAGAAAAATGTCTCCCACAAAGACACAAGAAAGATAGAAATCTTCCTTTGGATTATGATATGTATCGAGAGAAGATTGCTAAAACTGTTATAAAATATGGATACTCTTTTAGTTTTATGGAACATGAAGGGACAAGAGATTTAATGAGTTTTTTGAATCCAGAAGCTTTTGCAATTGTTACGTGTGAAATGGTTTATCAATTAGCGCAAGTGCACACTATCGTAAACAAGTAATAAAGTGATAAGTAAGTATCGTTCCCACGAGGATTGTTTCACTAAGTACCAAAATTTATAATCCTAACACTATTTGGCAAATTGTTAAGTTGGATTTGAAGCAATTAAATAAAGATGTATGCAGAAAATACTTAAAATAAATATGGATGCAATTGGAGTAAAGATGAAGATGAATAAAAGACCTAGGGATCAGACTTCACTTAATAATTTCGGATTGAATTACCTATCTACACTAATCCAATTTTAACTTCCTTAATTGATAGTCGAGTTTCCCTAAATTAATTACTAGCCTCTTCCAAGGTCAAGTAATTCTATAATTAATTGCTAATCCACTATATTCCTATGTGAATTAAAACAACTAATCATGCATTAGGATTTATGGAACTCATTAAGACTACATAAACCATATGAATATATTCCTATTTCATATGCAATTTACGGTTTTAATTATAGGTTCCATACACATGTATCTCCTTCCGGTCTCAACACACATATTGAATTCATTCAAAAGGTGGCCAATCAATTGAAAGCATTAAGAGCAATAATTAAAACTCAATCTAGGAAGTAAAAACGAAATTAGTTTCAATAGATTAGAATTCAATCCATTATTATCAAGTTACGTCATCACCCTAGGAAGATAAAAAATTAGAACATAATGAAATTAAACACAAACATAGAATAAAAACATCATCACATTCATGAACACAAGATTATAATTACAGATGCATGAAAATATAAAAGTTATCCATCCATTAGGAGGTAGAACCGTCCATGTAGGAGGAGAACATAAGGATATAATTACAAATGCATGAAAATGAAAATACTATCCATCCATTAGGAGGTAGAACCATCCATGTAGGAGGAGAACCTAGCCTTCCATGTAGGAGGCAAACAAGAACTAAAAATTGCATAAACTAAACTACTATCTAAGATGCATGAATGAATGATTCAATGCTTGGAATGGCTGAATGCTCTCTACTTCTACCTATTTATAGGTGAATGAACCAGCTACAAGCCATCCAATTTGACAAGTTGCTACCAATCACACGCAGCCAACATTTTTGATTTTCGCAGCACAATTTGTTTCACTTTGTTGGTAACTTTTGACCACCGAAATGGCTGATTTACATCTTTATGTCAACATAGGAGTTGTAGGGCTGGATCTTTTCTTCAATTTTCATATAAAGAACTCCTAATTTGGACGTTTCTAGCTCAAGTTGTGATTAGATTAGTAGCCATATGTCAGATTCCGTCAGAATCACTGTTTCATCTTCCAAGCAGAATTTGAGATCCTTAGGTCCCGAACTGGGCTTTTCTTAAAACATGAAAGTTTTAGGGCTTCTTCTTAGCTTTCCATCCATATAAAGAACAGCCCAATCAGACATCCAGAACTCCAGATATGGCCTCAAACCTGAAACAGTGTCGGATTACAGCATTATCTAAAATATTTGTTTTCATCTCAAATTCAAGATCCATTCACCAAATGCAACTAAATTTATGTAATTTAACAAGATAACATCCAAAAATGCATCATACAAGGGAAAATAAGTATGTAAATATTTTACGTATCAAATTCCCCCACACTTAGCTTTTGGACGTCCTCGGACAAATACAAAATAAAAGAAAACTAATGCTAATGTTAGTACTAATCTACCCATGAGATAGTTAGAAAAACATAAGAAAGATAATTAAAGTACAAAGATATCATAGCATTCATGAATCAACAAATCTTGACATATAAAATCAAAAAGAAATTGCAACTTCATTTGAGAAGGATTGAATCAGATTGATATAATCACTGGAACTCTTCCTCTCTCAAATGTTTATTGGCAAGTGTTTCACTCAAATTCATCCTATTAAAGATTGCACTACCATAAGCTTGCATAAATTCTCAATCTCCACTACCTGATTTACATGCACACTTCAAATCAAAAGGGCTTATTAAGGGTTGTAATGAGGCCAAGGTAAAGGAAAGATAAAACAGGGATATGAAAGGCTGAAGTAAGGAGAGAAATTAATAGAGCAATTAAAACATGGGTAATCTCTAAATAATTTTATCTTAACATAGCAGCCCACGATTCTCATCAATTTCTCTCTTTTTCTTTTTATTTTTATTTTTATTTTTATTTAGCTTTTCTCTTTTTTTTTTCTTTTTTTTTTTTTTGAATAAAAACCCTTGCAACTTTGAAGTTAATAATACATATTCCCCCACACTTTGTCAAAAACCCATTTTTCAAAAATTCAAATGCTCTACTAATCCCTAGGGTTAAGTAAAGACAATTGATATTTCATTAAATGACATATTAATAGGTTAAAGCAAAGAAACGGTTAATCAGGCTCAAAGGGGTTTATCAATGGTAAAACTGCAGGGTTGGCTATTTAGTTCAAACTGAGAAAAAAAAATGCCTTTATCATATCTGAGTATGCATGTAAATTGTAATCTCAACCAGATTTCATGCAAGTTCTAGAGTGACAACTTAACAGGTGAATATCACACGCAAGAAATATAATATTGATTCAACAAATAGGCTCAAAATCTCACGGTTAGAGGTTTCCAACTCAATCCAACTCAAAATCCATTGCAAAATCTATCAATCCTAGGAAGTAAGAAAGTTATTCAATCATGCTATGAAATCTTTTAAAATTATTGAAAAAAACCTAATAAGCAGGAAAATATATATATATATATATTTTTTTTAATAAAATTTTTTTTTATGCGTATCAAGAGTAAAAAGCTCTTTACTCGGCCATCCCCCCTTTTTTTTATAATGAATCTCATGGTTCTACTACCAAAAAAACCTACGAAAATAAAAACAATTTTTTTTTTTTGTAATCCCCCCCACACTTAATGTAGACATTGTCCCCAATATCTTCAACAGAGTAGCAAAAAGGACTTATTAAAAGGAAATGCATAAACAACGCACACATAAAAGAAATTTTGGGAGTAAAACCAAGAGTAAAGAAAGTTACAACCGGAGAGTGGTGTCGGGCTCATGCTTCTGACTGCTGGTTGGAGATTGCCAATCTTTCTTTTTCACTGATGGATCTGGTTTAGGTGTATAGCTTTGCAATTGGTCAATCAGCTGATCAGCAGTTGAGGCAGACATTATGGCACGACGAGTCGCTTGGGGTATGAATCCCTGTTCCACAGCTTGATCTAAAAAAGACAGCAAAATATCATAAAAACCATTAACATTCAATAAACCTACTGGCTTCTGATGAAAGTTCAAGTTAATCCAATATGCAATGCTGGAAATTCCATCTAATGTTTCTAAACCACCAGGTAAAGCAATAAAGGCTTGAGCAGTGTAAAGCATGCATCCTATACGTTGAGGCAAGTTTGAAACCTTTACTATTTTACCGATGGCGTATTTCTTATCATCTAAACCATTCACAAGGATACTCAGTATTTTGCTTCCTCCAGTGTTGGCAGAAATTGCTGCACTTCCTTTTAAGCTATGAAGCCCTCCTCCATACACACAGGCAATCTTTCTAGCGGCTAATGCATGACCAAGTTCAGTTGCTGCTAGCAGAAATTCTACATTCTTTCCAGCAAAAGATTCACCAAAAACACAAATAGATTTAAGTCCACATTTTGATGGTTTTTCGACCTCTTCCTCCTCTTTACTCTCGCTCTCAGACATTTTGCAAGGTGTGATTGCTGAAATGCATTCTTATAATACAAAAGCAGAAACAAAGAGATCACGCAAATCAGATAATATCAGAAAAATACTGTACAAAACTGACAAGTGTAATAATGGCCTGAACAAAGTAAAATACGGAATGTAAAGAAAGTCAAAAAGATGCTGAAAAGGTAAACTTAAAAAGAAGATAAATGTACGAAAAGTTAAAAAGCAGCTGTAAAGATAAAAAGATAAAGGAAACGTAAAGCAGACAAACATATGTACAGTAGTTGTGATTGTGGCTCACATCTTCCTCTGATTTTTCGTTCAGTAACGGCTTAAACGGCTTCTATGGGCCGAGGATTTGCTTCCCATCCAATTTTCTTATAAACTGGCAAACAGGGTCTTTTACAGTCAGATCCCCAAGACTGTAGCGCTCCTTTTCTGTATGGAATAAGTTCATTAAATCAAGAAGGACAACATGAACATCTCCGCTAGGATGCGTCTCAAGAGTCTGAATAATATTATCCAGTGACTCTTTACTCAGTCCATCCTTTATGAATCGGATTTTGTCCTCTCGATTTACTGAAATCATTCCTTTACTCCTACAGAGCCTATTACAGTTCCACCTTGCACACTTATGACAGACTCTCATTCTTTTAGCTCTTCTTTTTTTAGAGTAAGAACTTCTTCCCATACCTGGCAGACGTCTAACAAATGATTCATTAAACTCACCTGCTAAACGTACCTTAGCTTCAATAATCCAGCGTATGTCCTCGGGAAGACCCAAACGCTTAAATGCCCTCATTCTTTCAAGTCGACAGTTGTAGATTTTCCTGAGCACATCTTTGGGAAGAGTAGGGAATCTACTCTTAAGCTTTACAAGGCATTCCTCCATGATGAAAATGATGAAAGCTGAAATTGTGAGTGAAAAATGCTGTACGATGTGTGCTTAAATAAGAAAAGAAATGAGAAGAGAAAGAAATCTTGGGTTGCCTCCCAAGCAGCCGCCCTTCTTTAACGTCTTTAGCTAGACAAAGTCCTAACCTATTGCTTTATTTTCTTTTTTTTTTTTTAATAATACTTACCAGCTGGCTCCTCGAGCGTGATGACAGTCTTGATGGTGTTGAATGTACTGTTATTGTATTCCTTCAATCTTTGCCCATTTACTTTGAATTTTCTGTCACCATCTTGAATCTCCACAGTTCCATACGGCCAAACTTGAACCACAGTAAAAGGCCCTGACCACCTTGATTTTAATTTTCCTGGAAAGAGTTTTGACCTTGAGTTGTAGAGAAGTACTTTCTGCCCCGGTGTGAACTCCTTCCTTGTAGTTCTCTTATCATACCACATTTTTGTCTTCTCCTTGCAGAGCTTAGCATTTTCATAAGCCTTTGGTTCCAATTCTGATGATTTATCTCTTAATGGAATAGGTTTACTTGACCTCTCTCCTAAACCCTTGAATGGTTTCTTGTTTAAAACTGGAGAATTTTTCTCAAGGTAATTAATCTGCTTCAGGATTTTAGGATCAGTAGACTTTGATGCATCAACCATTCCTACTGCTGATGGCTCTTCTGTGCAGGTTTCATGCATTACATCTTTTATGCAATTGGTCGGTGTGTCTACTCTGTAACAGACATTATCTTCATATGGAAAAGCTTTAAAAATATTGAAAGATATTTGATCATTTTGAACCTGTAAAGTTAGCTTTCCCTTCTGCACATCAATTAGAGCTCGTCCAGTTGCAAGAAATGGTCTCCCAAGAATAATAGGAATTTCTTGGTCTTGTTCCATGTCAAGCACTATGAAATCCACTGGGAAGATGAATTTATCAACTTTTACTAGCACATCCTCAAGGATTCCACATGGATGCTTTATTGAACGATCTGCTAGCTGCAGTGACACAGTAGTTGGCTTTACTTATCCCAATCCCAACTTCTTGTAGACGGATAATGGCATCAAATTCACACTTGCACCAAGGTCACATAAGGCTTTTTCGAATTCACACTCTCCAATGGTACAGGGTATGCAGAAACTCCCAGGATCTTTAAGCTTTGGCGGTAGTTTCTTTTGGAGAATTGCACTACACTCTTCAGTTAAGGCTACAGTTTCAAATCTTCCAGTTTGTGTTTCTTTGATAAAATCTCCTTCATAAATTTCGCATAACTGGGCATTTGGGCTAAAGCTTCAGCAAATGGGATGTTGATATGCAACTTCTTAAACACCTCCAGAAATTCTTCTAGCTTAGCTTTCACCAATCTTTGAGGAAATGGAACTGGTGGAACATATGGTGGAGGATTATCTGGAAAAGTCATTCTTCCTGGAATCACCTCATCTTCTTTCTGAGCTTCTTCATTTTTCTTCCTTGGTTCTGGCTCATTTAACTGCTTCCCACTTCTTAATGAAACAGCCATTACTTGCTCTCTAGGATTTCTTTCAGTATCACTGGGTAAAGTGCCTGGTTGTCTGGAATTCAGCATACTTGCAATTTGACCCATTTGCACCTCCAGATTTTTGATTGAGGTTGCTTGAGTTTGCATGATTGTTTCATGATTCTTGAGTGTAGCTTCTGTTCTGGCCATGAATTGGGAAGTATTCATGGTTAGTTGAGCCAATGCTTCTTCTAAATTTGCCTTTGGTTGTGGTGGTGATTGCTGAATTTGCTGTTGATAATTCCCTTGAGGTTTGAACATATTCTGATTACTCCTCCACCCTAGATTAGGGTAGTTTCTCCATCCTGGATTGTATGTGGTTGAGAAAGGATCATTTTGACGATTTTGATTCCCCACATAGTTGGCTTGTGCAGGTTGAGAAGGAATGAATGAATTTCCTTCTTGGCATTGTGTGCTCATGTGAGGGCCTCCACATAAATCACAAGCATCTGCAGGAGTTCTGATTGCATTTGCTTGAGCTGTTAATGAACTCACTTGCTTGGATAAAGAGGTGACTTGAGAAGACAAAGTGGTTAGAATGTCTAGCTCATGGACTCCAAGTGCTTTCTTTGAAGTACTGCGTTCAGAAGGCCATTGGTAAGCATTTGCTGCCATTTCTTCCAACAGCTCCATAGCAGCTTCGATGCTTTTTCCCATTAATGATCCACCAGCTGCAGCATCTACAAGTGTTCTGGTAGCATTAGACAATCCATTATAGAAAGTCTGCAACTGTAGCCAATCTGGTAGCCCATGATGAGGACATCTTCTTAGCAGCTCCTTGTATCTTTCCCATGCTTCATAAAGGCTTTCCATGTCATGTTGGGTGAATGAAGCAATTTCATTCCTCATTTTTGCAGTTTTAGCTGGAGGAAAGAATTTTGCTAGGAATTTTTGTGCCAATATGTTCCATGTAGTGATGCTCCCCACTGGTAAAGAGTGTAACCAGCTTTTAGCCTTATCCCTAAGTGAGAAAGGGAAGAGTCGCAACCTTATGGCATCATCAGAAACGCCATTATGCTTGAATGTATCACAGATTTCCAGAAAGCTGGCTATATGTGCATTTGGATCTTCTATTGGAGAACCTCCAAACTGGTTTGCTTGCATCATTTGAATTATGGCTGGCTTGATCTCAAAGTTGTTGGCTGGTACAGGTGGTCTCCTAATTCCAGAAATGGTATCCATGACCGTTGGTGTGGCATAGTCACGGAGTGCTTTGGTGTCTTGTTCTTCTCTCATATCTGCCATTGCTTCACCTTGATCTACAATTGACTGCTTCTGTATCTTTCGATTCCTTCGACAAGTTCTCTCAATCTCAAAATCAAATAGCAGTGGCTCAGCAACTTTTGATCTGGTCATACACTAGAACAAACCTGAAAAGAGAAAAGAAACACCAAAGAAAGAAGAAAATGTAAAATAAAAACCAAATTAGGATTAAGATTACTTGGTATTGATATTAATGATAACAATCCCCGGCAACGGCGCCAAAAACTTGTTACGTGTGAAATGGTTTATCAATTAGCGCAAGTGCACACTATCGTAAACAAGTAATAAAGTGATAAGTAAGTATCGTTCCCACGAGGATTGTTTCACTAAGTACCAAAATTTATAATCCTAACACTATTTGGCAAATTGTTAAGTTGGATTTGAAGCAATTAAATAAAGATGTATGCAGAAAATACTTAAAATAAATATGGATGCAATTGGAGTAAAGATGAAGATGAATAAAAGACCTAGGGATCAGACTTCACTTAATAATTTCGGATTGAATTACCTATCTACACTAATCCAATTTTAACTTCCTTAATTGATAGTCGAGTTTCCCTAAATTAATTACTAGCCTCTTCCAAGGTCAAGTAATTCTATAATTAATTGCTAATCCACTATATTCCTATGTGAATTAAAACAACTAATCATGCATTAGGATTTATGGAACTCATTAAGACTACATAAACCATATGAATATATTCCTATTTCATATGCAATTTACGGTTTTAATTATAGGTTCCATACACATGTATCTCCTTCCGGTCTCAACACACATATTGAATTCATTCAAAAGGTGGCCAATCAATTGAAAGCATTAAGAGCAATAATTAAAACTCAATCTAGGAAGTAAAAACGAAATTAGTTTCAATAGATTAGAATTCAATCCATTATTATCAAGTTACGTCATCACCCTAGGAAGATAAAAAATTAGAACATAATGAAATTAAACACAAACATAGAATAAAAACATCATCACATTCATGAACACAAGATTATAATTACAGATGCATGAAAATATAAAAGTTATCCATCCATTAGGAGGTAGAACCGTCCATGTAGGAGGAGAACATAAGGATATAATTACAAATGCATGAAAATGAAAATACTATCCATCCATTAGGAGGTAGAACCATCCATGTAGGAGGAGAACCTAGCCTTCCATGTAGGAGGCAAACAAGAACTAAAAATTGCATAAACTAAACTACTATCTAAGATGCATGAATGAATGATTCAATGCTTGGAATGGCTGAATGCTCTCTACTTCTACCTATTTATAGGTGAATGAACCAGCTACAAGCCATCCAATTTGACAAGTTGCTACCAATCACACGCAGCCAACATTTTTGATTTTCGCAGCACAATTTGTTTCACTTTGTTGGCAACTTTTGACCACCGAAATGGCTGATTTACATCTTTATGTCAACATAGGAGTTGTAGGGCTGGATCTTTTATTCAATTTGCATATAAAGAACTCCTAATTTGGACGTTTCTAGCTCAAGTTGTGATTAGATTAGTAGCCATATGTCAGATTCCGTCAGAATCACTGTTTCATCTTCCAAGCATAATTTGAGATCCTTAGGTCCCGAACTGGGCTTTTCTTAAAACATGAAAGTTTTAGGGCTTCTTCTTAGCTTTCCATCCATATAAAGAACAGCCCAATCAGACATCCAGAACTCCAGATATGGCCTCAAACCTGAAATAGTGTCGGATTACAGCATTATCTAAAATATTTGTTTTCATCTCAAATTCAAGATCCATTCACCAAATGCAACTAAATTTATGTAATTTAACAAGATAACATCCAAAAATGCATCATACAAGGGAAAATAAGTATGTAAATATTTTACGTATCAGCAATTTCAAGAAATACTTTGAAGTCAGAAGTGATTAAAATTTATAACAAAGAAAAGGAGAAGTTAAGAGGCATTTTAGAATTACATATCGGAAGGATTTGTCTAACCTCAGATTTGTGGTCTTCACTTTCAACAGATGAGTATATGGTTGTAACAGCCCACTACATTGATGAAGAATGGAGGTCGCAAAAGAAAGTGTTAAGTTTTACTCATTGTCCTCCACGTACTGGTATTAGTTTAATTGAGAAATTGCTTAACATTTTGAAAGAATGAAGAATTGAGAAGAAGATATTCTCAATTACATTAGATAATGCATCATATAATGATGTATTAGTGAATATGTTGAAGGTACATTTGGATTTAAATGTCAATTGCCACAAAATGGAGGGTTCTTTCACATCCGTTGTGGAGCACACATTTTGAATTTGATAGTGCAAGATGGGTTAAAAGTAATTGAAGGTGCATTGGATAAAATCCATGAAAGTGTTAAGTACATCAAAGGTTCTAAAGCAAGAAAAAACAGATTTGCTGAGTGTCTTTCCTATCTATCTTATCTTACTAATAAGAAAGTGCGGCAAGATTTACCTACAAGGTGGAATTCTACTTACTTAATGTTGGAAAATGCTATTTCATTTAGATGTGCTTTCCAACATTTAAGTGTTATTTACTCAAATTATAAATATTATCCATCAAATGATGAGTGGGATATGGCAAAAAGAATCTCAAAATTTTTAAAACCTTTTTATGAGATTACTATGCTTTTTTTAGGTAGTCAGTATCCTATTGCAAACTTGTATTTTCATGGAGTATGGCGAATTCAGCTAAGAATTATAGAAGAAGTGAATCAACCTTCTATACCAAGTGATGATTTGATAAATAATATGGCTAAGAGAATGAAACAAAAATTTCATAAGTATTGGGATTGTTATAGCCTTGTCCTTTCCTTTGCTGTGATTTTAGATCCCCGATATAAGTTGCATATTGTTGAGTATGCTTTTAAAAAGGTTTATGGTTCTGCTGGTGAAGACAAGGTGATAGACATTTCTAGGAAATTACACCTACTATATGATGAATATGTATCCTCATTTTCTAGTTCTACTGGTCCATCCTCAAGTGTAATTAATCATAATAGTCAAGGTATGGATGAATTCATAGATGATATGCAGGACTTTGAAAATTTTGAAAGTTAGTTGTTTGAATCTCCTACTAGCAAGTCACATTTAGATTTGTACTTGGAAGAGAAAAGGTTAAACCATAAGTAATTTCCTGAATTAGATGTTCTTGAATTTTGGAAATCAAATCAAAATCAGTATGGTGTATTATCTTTGATGGCTCGAGATATTCTAAGCATTCCTATCACCACTGTTGCTTCTGAGTCAACATTCAACATTGGAGGGCGCATCATCGACAAATATAGAAGTTCTCTTAAGCTAAAAAATGTAGAAGCAATTCTGTGTGCTCGAGATTGGTTATCTAAGCAAGAAGGTTATGTTAACTATTGAACATATAATCATTTAAATTAATTAATTTAATTTTTTTTATGTATATATTTTGTTTATTTGCAGCTTTAACTGAGGTTGATGAGGAAAAACTTGTTAAAGATTTTGCATAAGTTTCAATTTCTAGAGAACATTGTGTGGATGATGTTGATAATTGAAACCTAGGTGCAATTGGGTGTTACTGACTGCTAGGTAAATTGATGATTTACTATACTGCTAAGAGAAGTTTGTTGCACGTTTTACATGTAATGCAGAATCTGTTTCATTGCTGCTATTGTTGGGCTATGGAAATTGAATTGCTTTGCCAGTGCGTAGAATTGACATAAAATATAGAAGTTTTAAGCCTGTCCTTTTTTATGGGTTAAAGTTAGTATCATAATATTACACATTCACTTTCGAATTTATCCTGTCCTTTTTTATAGTTCCTTTCCTAGCTTAGAATTCACTTTTAAGTTTTAACCCTCTGTTTATTGAACGCAGTGGCCTAATAGAGTAAATTCCATATAAGGCTATCACTCACGTTTTCAGGGAGGCCAACTAGTGTGGTGATGCATTGGCTAAGAAAGGCTTGGAAGAGCAATCTACCCTTTGTTTTTTTTAATGATGTTCCTGGTTTAATGTATCCTTGTGTTTTTGTTTGTTCTGATGACAATGGCTAGCTTCTGTTAGCTCTTTTCTTATGAATAATAATTAAAAAAAAAAAGATTGATATCACTTGAATATTCATTTAGTTTTAAGAGCAATCTAACTTTTCTTTTTTTTTTCTTTTTTAGTCCCTAGGGGAGTTTCCACCTTTTTTTTTAATGATGTTTCTAGTGTAATGTATCCTCGTGTTTCTATTTGTTCTGAATCTCTGATGACAATATGGCTAGCTTTTGTTAGCTCTTTTCTTATGAATAATAATAATAAAAAGATTGATATCACTTGAATTATATATTCATTTAGTTTTAAGGGTGACTATTAACAATAACTTTTGAAGTCTAAAAGTCCACCTCCACTTTTGCGATTTTTGGGATTGAAAAAAAAATTGCCAATTTTTTCATCAGACATTACGTTGATAAAAAATAAAATGTTCCCAGTTAATAAGTTATTAATTTGATAAAAAAAATATGTGATCGATTTTAACAAATTTTACATATTAATAAATAAAGATTTAAATTCTAAAGATAATATTTATTAAAAAAAGAGATTTATTAATATTTTAATTCTCGATATGATGATATCACTTGGCAATTTTTTTTTAATAAATAACTTGATAATGTTAAGAAAATGAGATAAAAAAATAATTTTAAAAAGTAAATAAAAATAAAGAATAAAAATTTTGATAGCATAAGTTTATTTTGAAATGATACCAATAAATATAAAATAGAAGTAAAAAATAATGTCAATAAAAATGATAAAATATAAAATAATAATAATTTGATGGATAAATAAATGGGTTAGGTTAACCATATATTCAAGGGTCATGGGTTATCCATGATTCATCTAAAATTTTATATTAGGTCATAAATGGATAAGTGGATCAATAATGACCTATCCACTTTTAACCCAATCCATATCCATCCTAACCCATCCATTTGTCACCTCTAATTTATCCAATAAACATCATATTGCAAAGAAAACGGGAAATGGGATTATCAGTTGACTGAGTCCGGTTCTTCACTCATTGTCAATGAATTAAGCAATCTTCAGCTAACACCAGTCGATAACTTAGGGTGGCCCTCACGCTTCTGTGCGAAAGCTGCGCTTCATCCCCTAAAAAACAAGAGAAAGAGAGTTTATTTAAAAAAAAAAAAAGAAGGAAAATGCAACTGCTGATATTGATAACACGGGCACAGCTAGTTACTCCCAAACTGCTAGACGGCTACATATCTTCATGTCGTTAGTTGTGGTAATTAGTTGGTTGCATTAATAATTAATTGATTGAATTAATTGTTAGTTAATAGTCATTATATTAATTAATTTAATTAATTAATAATATTAATTATTTATATGTAAAATAATATATAAAGACGTAAGTATATTTTATAATTTATTTAAATATTCTTTTACTTTATAATATTTTAAATTATAATATATTATTTATTATATTAATTTTTTAAGAAAAATTATATTATTATAATTTAATATACTTATTTAATTTTTCTTTAAAAAATGAATAATTATAATTTTCTAATTGAAAAATGCTTGTGATATTTTGGTAGATATAATAATTATTAAATTTACCTTGTAACTATTTTTAATATTAAATTTAAAATCCATATGTTTATCATTAAAAATATTGATAAGTTACATATTTTAAATATAAAAAACATATATTTCACAAGTAATATCATTTCATTATTTTTTCCCCTTAATATGTATTGTTCTTTAATTCAAAAATATTATTTGACAAAATATTAATAATTTTTTAACATATTTTTTTATTATTTACTGTGAAATAAAAGATATATTATCTTCTTTTTTTATATAATTTGATAGAAAATATATAATTATATTTATATAATTTTTTATTATTATGTAAACATTTTAATATAATTTATTATACCTATTTAGTTTTTATTTAAAAAATAATAATTATAATTTATTATATGCATTAAATTTTTTAAAAATTAAATAAATAAGATTTATTATTATTTTTATTTATTGAGGGTTGAAATGTAAGAAAAGGCAAGAATGTCTTTTTATATACTAAATACAAATTAATTGTTTCAAGAAGTGACTATACTTAACTTTTTCAAAATAATTATTTAATAGATAATAAGGTTACTAAAAGAGCTATTTGATAAATACTTAAATTAGTTGATTCATTTGATCAAATAATTAAAAGCACTCAAATTTGTTAAAAATTGGTCAAAAAAATTGTTTACAGAATATCTTCCTTATATAAATAAATATTAGCAAGCAACCATGGTAATGTACTAATTTTATTTTTAATTATTATTATTATTTGATAAATGAAAACTTATGTATAATATATTATCAGAATGAATAATACTATTTTTATTATCTTGCATTTATTCTCTTCTTATAGACTATAAAATTCATAATTTTATAAATTTCACTATCAATCAAAAGATCGTACTCATTCACTCTTTATTTAAAAAATATAACTAACAATTTTCTATCAAAATACATTACCAACTTCTTTACAATTTATAACAATATCCACAAAGAGTTTCACTAGCAAATTTTGCTGGTGACAAAGAAGTTTAAAGTTAAAGGAGTAAAGCTTTATCCCATACTCGGAAGAAGAGAAAGGAAATAAAATTTTAAAATTTTCTCTTGCTTGAATTGAAAGAAAAGGAAGAAACAGGGAATATGGTTAATATTATTTTTATAGTTCAAAATTTTAAAATTTTTCTCCTTTCCATTTTTTCTTCTAATTGATTGTTAAATTTTTCTTTCTTTCCTTTTTCCTATTATCCTTTTAAGCAAGTATTGGATTAGTCATTTATAAGAGGCCATGTGAGAGTAATTAGCATATTATGCTCCACTTAATAAATACTAGCATGTGATACAATAGTGTCTAAAGGAGTTTTTATGGAAATGGATTTGGTCCACCGGATAAATTTTAGAAAGAGATAAATATAATTTTTTTAAATAATGAATCTCAATAAAAAAATAATAAAACTTAAAGTAAAAATTATATTTTTATTTAAAAAAAAAGAAAATTCATATCTAGCCTTGATCTAGTCATTAATTTTAATAACTAACTAATTTTAACAAGGTCCAATGGATCCAACTACTCTACATTGTCCCAATTTAATAAAATTTTCTAACATGCTTATTTATAAAATCACATTTCATTACTTACACTATAAGAAAAATACTCTATACCGACAACATTTCTTAATCATTGGTATAGAACAATGAATTGTATAATAGGTAGCCTTTGCACTATAATATTTTATGATAACTATATATTGATGACATTATCATCAATGTATAATTAAAAAATAAAAAAAAGAATATTAACTTGTTATTGACAACATTTGTTCTTGATATATAGGTAAATGGATAACCACGTAAATTGAAATGCTTACTTATGTGATAAAGGCATTTATATCGACAATAATATTGTCATTCAGGTTGCCTTCAAAATTGAATCACCACAAGTTGGTGCTAATTAGTTAAAGATCCTATATTGATGACAATGTCATTAGTGTTTTGTTTTTGTAAATTTTAAAAAATTAAATTTTTTACATATATCAATGATATTATCATTGTTATAAAATTCCTAGAAAAATAAAATGCCACAAATTGGTACTAACTTTTTAAGGACTCTATCGACAATAAAAAAAATGTTGCCAATACAGGCTTGCACCATAAATTTTGTTAGAATATTATTATCATGTATTGCCTTAAAGTTTTTGAGGGAGAATCATAAGCTTCCTAAGGTATGTTTCTCCATGTTTTCTCTATCATTTTTACTTTTTTATTCTCTTTCATACTTTGCTATACTGATTTTGTAAAATGGTGAAATTGTGCCATTATTGCTTTCCTTTCATTTCTTTTTCTTCTTTATATATTTTTACATTAAGGTATGCTTAAATTTATCAAGACTTCTTTTTTTCTATTAGAATTGGTTATCATAATTTTTTAGTTGTATATTTTTATTGGAAATGATATTTTATTAATGTGAATATAATAGTGATTTATTCTTGTAAGTTTGTTGAATATAAGTAATAACTATAATATCTCCATTGAAATTGTAAAAATATATGATGTTATGGAATAAGTATATTACGTCTGATACATTTGTTATAGTATTACATTTAAATATATTATATGACCTAATATATTAATAGTTAGGTTAGGTTTTGACTTAGCATAGGATTTGTAAACTTGATACATAAAAATATTAGATATATGATAAGATAGTTAGAGTTATATGTGAATTAATAATTAAAATGTGTTATAATGTGGCTTGCAATGGAGTGGGAGGTGAACAATTTTCCCTCGATGTTGGAGTATCAATAAAGAAATGGAGTCATCATTAATCAATTTTTTAATAATGTGATTAGAACATCTAAAAAAGTTTGTAATTTTAGACTTTACATTTGAAAGTTGGTTGCATGTAAAAAAAATATTAGTATCCTATAATATTTGTTCAAAGAGTGATTACATGTTTATTATAATTATATCTTTTAAATGAATTACAATTATCCTTATGATATATATATATATATATATATATATATATATATATATATATATATATATATATATATATATATATATATATATATATATATATATATGTATGTGTGTGTGTGTGTATGTGTGTTTTTAAAAAAGTATAATTGATATATTCCACTTTACATTTCATAATATAAAAAATAATAGATGATCCTTGTAAAAATGGGTACCATAAAGCTATTATTACTTGTAATAATATATATACCAATAGCTTGTTATAAAACAACGTGTAGAAAAAAATATTTTTAAAGAAATCAAAATAACAATAAAATAAAAACGAAATAAAGAAAGTAAATTTAGTAAACATTGTTTTTATAATGCTGCGGCAAGGTCCACATGTTCTGACTAATTTTATTTTTAGAATTTTATAAAAGTACTAGGATGGTTATTTTAATTTTAGCCAATTTAGTTGTCAAATCTATTCAATTTCACAATAGGATTTGAATGAAATAAAATACTTTAATAATGTTAAGTACCATTATGATTTCACTTGCAATTACATTACTTAATTTCAATACATTATAGATATTATTTATATTTTTTAAAAATATTTTTAATAAAATAATTATATTATAACTGTTAAAAAAGATAAAAGGAAATTTCTTTAAGTAATTTTATTCTAAGTATCATATTAATAATTTTTAATTTATAATATCAAATTTATCTAACTTTATGACTAAATTTAAATAGAGAAATCACTTAAAAAAGTTGAAATCATATTTACCCCTAAAGATTTGTCATTAAATGACTTATAAGAGGATCAAAGATAAATTATATGTTAAGCATGATAAGTTGGAAAAAAAAGTTGAAAAATTTGATCTTTGGAAACAAAACAAGTTCTTTCTCATCTACATGCCTTAGAAATAGAGATGGTAAATGGGGTTAAAGCATGTGGTCCTAGCGAACCAATCAATAGGTTTTTTACAAACTAGGCTTGCCAAAAATAAGCCTATAAAGAAGTGAGTTTAAATAGGTTCGACCTATGTGAATTGGATTTGTATGGGCCATGGGTTAAGGCTGTTTATAAGATAAAATTCGCAAGCTTTGCAACTTCCTATATAGACCGAATTAGTCAAAATAAGCCCACTTAAAATGCAAGCTTATGCAAACTAAGCCCAAACAGGCCTAGCCTATTTATCACCCTTACTTAAAGAGCTTGAGTGCTTGACTTACTATGCACCATAAATGTGGCATATAGGAAAAATGATAAGGCATGACTAAAATAGATTAGCCTACTTTTACTTTATGCCTTATTATTAGAAATAAAATATTATCTTATCCATGTTCAATACTTAGGAACAAAATTTGCCCCATGCCTTATACTTGGGAAAAAATTTGCCTTATACTCTACCAGGACTTTTGAAAAATGATAATAAATAAAAAAATAAAAATATGAATATTAAAAATAAATAATAAAAATCTATTCATGATTATTAATTAATATCAAACATAAGTAAATAAGGAAGAAAGGAAAAAAGTCTAGATTTAAATATCATAAACCATACATAATTAACATAATGTTAAAATATAGATATAAAGTCATGCACAAATGATTTAAAAATTTGAAACTTAAAAAAATTAGTTGACATATAACTAATAAAATATTATTACTTTCTACTTTTATCATCTTAAGTAAAATTTTAATGTATTTTCAATTTCTAAACAATTAAATTATTAAAATGACTAAAATAATTATATATGTGTGTATATATATATATTAGTATATAAGGTAAAAATATAATAATTTTATAAAAGTAAAATATATTGTCCTCCCTTCTAGCTTGCTTTAATTACTCAAACCTCGCCTCTAAATTGAAATCCTACATTGACCTCTCATAGAACTTCGAAATGCACTACACTTAAATCCTATTTAAACTAACGATGTTTAGCACCGTTTGATCAATGTATTTAGTGTTATTTTGACTATAAAATACCAAAGATACCTTTAAGAACTTGTTAAAATTGGAGTCTAACACCAGAAACCTTAACTTCAGTATTTTTGAAACTTTGAAGGGTTTTGCAAACTATTTCTTACCAAAATCCCCTTTAGTCTAAACAGACAAGATAAGTCATTTTTAACCCTTATTTCTTTTTTTTTATTTTGTGTAATTTTCTATTAATTTTTTTGCTTAATAATACGGATTATTTTTTGTTTTTGGCTTTATGCAATTTTATTCCAGCTGATATTTTTTCTCTATTTTTTATTTATAAATTTTAGGCTAAAATGTCTTCCAACAATGTTACAAACAAAGGGCTAAAATTTTTAAGGGAAAAATGCAAATGTAGGCAAGTTAGATTTATTAAGGTTTCCAAATTAGAAAAAAATAAGGATTGACTATATTATAGGTGTGGTTTTATAGCATGATGTGTACCATTTGATGATATAAGAGGCTCCTCAACAGATAGAAGGATAATATCATTGGAAAAAGAACCAACTATTGAAAAGGTTATAAATATTCAACAATTAAAAGATGAAATTCAAGAACTAAAAGATGAAGTCCAAAAGTTATCTTCAAAATTTGAGACACTGGAAAATATTGTAGTACACTTAGGATATGTATTGGTAGGATGTTTCTATTTTATCTTTTAATTATTGTGTTTATTTGCATAATTATTTTGAGAATTTAATTTGTATTCTAAAATATTATATATTAAACTATTGTGGAATTTGTATTTTAAAATATTGTAAAATATGAATATGGAAACCACACTTTTATTAAGGACATTTAGTTAAAATTTTCACTTTAATTAACTCTATACATATAATTTTCTTACTTTTATATCTTTCATTTTTATATTTCCATCTTCTATTGACACCATCATTTGATTTAACCATCAATGAGAATAAAATTTTTTTATATGGTTATAATAGAGGTGATATGAATGCAATATTTAAATAAAGTATACATGTCACCTATAATTTTTAAAAAGTATCCACCACAGTATGTTGCCTAAAATAGTATCATATGAAATATATGTTAAAACTATGATATCATAGCAAAGAAAATTATGATAACACTGCAAACATCTATTCTAAAATATTAAAATCAATGCCTACATACTGTCACAAACTAAGCAATTAATTTTCAAAAGGTTTCATTATTTAATTCTTGAAACCATTGTATTCTATCAAAAATGGTGGGCCATCAGAAGAATGAAAATATCAACCTAACATAGTTTATCAAAATATATTATTATAAAAGGTGGTGAGGACCACCATGCATTACAAAATATATTATCACAAAAGGCGGCCCTAATCCTATCAAAATATGCCTTCAACTCTACCATCTATTGATGGTTATCCATGGTAGATTCCTGGGATGCTTTACTTCCACTTTCTTATGCAAAAATGCCTTTAGCCTGAAAAATGCTTCCTTAAGATGGTAAATCTTCTCCAAAAGGCATGGCTTGTGATTTTCGAGCCTCTTCTCTAGCTTTTTGCATAGATGCAACAAAATAAGGTTATTTTACTAAAACCAAAATAGCTAACAAAATAAAAAAAAGGAAAACTTACCCTTTTGGCCTTCTTAATCTTGTATTAGGCCATAGTTGTCTCTTATGTAGTGGTGCTAATAGTAGATTCCTAGTTCTTTAATTAAGATCTTATTCTTAGATTTGTAGGTGTAAGTTATTATGATATTCTAGCGGACTGTGAAGATGCGGTAGCTTGTAATGAGCAAGAAAAGATGAACATGTTAAATTATGTTGCTTAATTGCTATGAAAAGTTAATATAATTATAGCTTACACTTTTTGCTTTTCCTTTCTTTTGAACTGGTGCTCTTTAGCAACCTCAGTTATTATGTCCCAACTCTTTGCAGTTGTTGCTTTTTATAATGGAAGCTCTCTTGGCTATATTTGATAGTTGTGCTTCATCTTCTTTTTTGATTTTTTGGGTTCTAGGCTTTATAAGTAACCTTACTAGAGTTGGAGGTGCCACATCTCCTTTCTCTAATATAGCTAGGTCAGGTAAAGGATTAATGATATGTGAGCAAGCTTTTAAATACATGGAATCATGATAGTACACATTATAATAGTCCTCAATATCTAGATAATTTTTCTTAATGCAGGCAATAACATGCTTACACAAAAGCCTGTTAATAGCCCAATAATTACACTTATAGCTCTTGCTAACAAGATCTACTACAAATCTAGTAAAATTATCTGTGACATCAAACATACCTTTACCAACAGCATTAACCTTGCAATGACAACAATTAGTCAAAGTTTGGTTCAACTCTTTCACAATGCATGGCTCCACCTTATGATCTCAATTAGTTCTTTCTTAGTATTTTCTATAAAAGCTATTCATTATCTTGGATCTAATGTCATCTAGCAATGTAAGTACTGGCTTATCTCTTAAATCATTAATCCACTCATTAAAACTTTCACATGCATTATTAATTATGTATAGGCTTTTAGTTCTAGCATTAAATGCAGATTTAGGCCATTTTTCAATTAGGATATCCATTAAGTATTAATGTGCTTGGCTATTTAAGGCATACAAATTTTCTATGGCCTTCATGAATAAAACCTGGTTTAAAGCTATGACTGTCATCCAAAAGTAATCTCTTAACATTAGTAGAGGATATTTAAGCTTGAAATTTTGTAGTAAATGCTATGCACAACATCTATACAATAAGTGAGGGAAGAGAGTTCTCACGACTTCTAGCAATCTCTACAAGTGAAAGTAAAAAGTGACATATTATAGCTAAGTAGTGATATATTGTAACATAAATCAAATTAACATAAGAAGGAGATATTACTTGCTACCTATCACTCATGAAAGTAAGTGGCTTGTCCTTTGGACTCGATCTAATGGCTTCATGAATGCACTGTAGAAAAAATTCCTAAGATTTTTTAGTTTCCCCTTCAGCCACCATGTATGCAATAGGAACCAAGCCACTATTTCCATCCAATAATATTGCAAATAACAACACCTCACCAAATAGACCCTTTAAATGATAACTATCCAATCTTATAAAGGATCTATACCCTTCTAAGAAGCTATCCTTACAAGCTTACAAGCATATGATGAACCATTTGAATGTGGGATTAGGATTTAAAGTAGTCCTTATCTTGTATATCATTTTCACTATACTTCCTTAATTTCTATCCTTAAAAAGTCTTGTAAAACTTAGTAGCTTCTTGTAAGATGTTGCATGTCCCTTTCACTTCTTGTAAGGCCTTTCTCCTTACTTTATATAGTTACATCAAATGTGGTTGAACTCCATATTGATCATTCAATTGGTTGTACATGAGCTTATAACTCATATAAGGGTATAGTTTTAGCAAATCTGGCAACTTCTTGGCCATTCATGTGGAGTTAGTGTTTGACTTTTTATAATTTTTCAAACATATGTGAATTTTATTGTACTTTTTATCATGAATGTTTTCCCATCCGGTAATGGGGAGGCATGAACCCTCTATAGGCAGCCGTAGGTAACACAAATAACAATCACTCTTGACTTCTTATATTTTTTCCTAATGACATCAAAGTGCTCCTAGATGATAAAATTCTTTAAAACTGCTTCAAATTCATCTAGATTAACAAAGATCTGATTTTGTTCCAACTCTTCCTTCCTAATTTCTTCATATTGGAATTTTTTTCCTTTGTAATTCTTGCAAAGGTCAATTTCTTACCTTACTTCATCATCACTACTATTGCTAGCTATAGAAAAAATATCCCTATAATTGAGATTAGGATTACAGTTAAACAGTTGACCCCTTTCTTTATTTTCCATTTCAGTATGGATAGCACTTCGCTATTTTCATCCTTAACTTCACCCTCACTCATCCCAATATAATCATTATCTTCATCTTTAGAGGCAATGAAGAAAAACTGGTTAATTTATGTTGAGATTCTTTTTTAATGGATTCTTTTTCAATATCAGGTCTTATTTCTTGCTAGGTTTTAAATTTGAAAACACTATTAGGTTGAGGTTAGGCTCCTTAGTGGGGTTTTGGTAGGGTGACTAGGCTAACTTAGACAATATTACTAGTTTGAGGCTTTTCTTGAAATAGTGGTTCTACTATACTAACATCCATAACTTCTAAGTATATCTCATTAAGAGTACTATATATATTAAACATCTCTAGTATATCTTGGTCATTAGTAATTTCTAACTATTAGTTAGTAAAGGGGATCCTACATCTAATAATGAAAACACAACTAATACTTAGAGAGATGTCTTTTAGAACAAACTCATACATGTTAGAGACTAAGTCCACATAGCTATACCTATCAAGGTCTATATGTTATATGATATATTGTTGATCCTTGTGCCATATGTAGAAAGTGTGCAACTCCATTGTATTATCCTGCATATAATAAAAGAAACAAATATAAGTCCATATTATAGAAATGATACAAATATAAGTCTATATTTTTTATGGTCTCTTACATTTACTTAGAATTCACATATTACAGCAAGAATTAATAAATTTATAGGTTCCATGCTACAAAAATGATACAAATTAGAATGACATGAAGTAAATAGAATAGGTTTTCTATTTGTTTGATTTAATCAGCAAAAACCCTTTTACTATTTGCAACACTGCCACATCAGAGCTCATATCTGTGATGTGTCTTTCTCTTTTGTTAATTTATGGGTGATGAAGGAATTTAGTCTTAGAGAATCTTAGAAAAAAGTCTTTGAATGTTAATATTTTGGATGGATGTGATCCATGGCTTTATGGTTTATATTTGCTATTAATATTACATACTAATATTATAGTAACTATAATTGACAATGGTGCTCTTTCACTATGTACAAAACGTACTTAGTTATTTTTAAAATATGCTAGTTAGGCAATGAAAGCTTGTCTTATAGTATATCTTCATAGATTAGCCAACTCTTAATCAATATAAGGTTTTTATTAATTATTTTTGGTTTGCAGAATGAAGTTTTTCTATTAGATTCATTATGAGATTTAGATTATGTCATTGATGCTTATCACTCATAGAGTCGTGTTATGCATGCATCATTTTTAGACACCGGCCATATAAAGCCTCTTCTTATCGTTAGAATGTTTTATAAATCTAAATTCGACTAAAAAAAGAACATGTATGCTAGTACTAGTAGCATCTTCCTCTAGTTTCAGAATTTTTTAAAAGAACTGTCCTACTTACACATTTAATTATTTTCATATTGTTTTTACTCAATCTCACACCTCTCATGGTTAGCAGCAATGGTGTAGTAAGCTTTTCTCTTTTTTAAATGATAGAAGGTGTTTTATTTTTAAAATGTTGGTAGAATAAATTTAAGTGGTAGAATAATAGAAAGGATAGAAACAACTGCCAAATTTCAGTATAATTTTCTTTTTTCTTTTTACTAATGACAAGCTACTTAATATGTATAGGGAAGGTTCAGGATTCGAATTAAATAATTTTAGAGAGATAAGTCTAAAGTTAACATTAAATATTATTGTACTATTGGATGATCTTAATCCATCATGAATCCAAAGTAGAGATTTAAAGCTGAAAAAATAGATTACCATTAAGCTAAATATTTCCAAAGTAACATGTCACTAAATTGTGGAAAAGATAATGCAATATTATCCACTGATTACGTTCAGGAAGGGATGGTAATGTATCAAGCACTATACATTGCTTTGTAAACAAGCATTTAAGATAATACAAATTTTAGACTTCTACTTCACTCGCTGATGAGGTTGCAACTAGATTATTTCCTTTTCAATAGAGAAGAGGAACTGGTTGATTCTGAAAGGACTAATTACTAGTGGATTAAGTTTTCATCCTATAATTAAAAAGGTATATGGTGATAAAAATGTATAATCATTATATTTTAATTCCAAATAATTATAATCTCATTTGTAAGTGTTTATTCAATAAGTGTTTTATTATTTTAACAATCAAGGTAGCATCAAAACCCTTTTAGCCAAAAACCCCTAAACATTTTCTTCTCTCATTCAAAGTCCCAATTAACAAAGCAACACCCTTTCAATCCAAACATTAAAATCCAGCAATGCCAATCAATAAAATATTAAAATAGATAAAGATGAGGCCTTTCCATTGAGAATTATGAATGATGGTGCTTCCAACTTTTTTTGAAATGTCATCTAGCTTGAAGCCCTAATCACACCATCATTAAATAGACACAAAGAGTACAGTGAAAATCCTTCATCCAAAATGGTCTCACAGCATCAGCCTATTGAATAAAAGAAGAGGCAAAATTGCATTTTCTAATTTAATTTCTTTAAAGTTATTATCAATAAAAGAATCAAAGAATAATATATGGTATATTCCTAATGGTAAGCATTAGGTGGACTAACATGTAGGATTTCAATTTAGAGGAGAGGTTTAAGTAATTAAGGCAAACAAGAAGGGAAGACAGTGTATTTTACTCATTTTATAATAGCAGGGTTCCACAAGACAAAATAAGGTATTATTATTTTATTTCTATCATTTTATTCAAGTTGAAAACTTACTGTACAAGATAAAAAATCATACTATCTCCATTATGGCAATATCCACAAGATGTTGTAAATTCAGGGCATTTGTTATCCTTAATGCTGTAAAGGAAGAGAAGAGTGCTAGTCCTTTTCTTATTTTTTTGATTTTTCATATTTTTTGTTTTTTTAGCTATTTGCGCTTTGTCAAATGTATTATTATTTGAATAAAATTGAGTATTAACAATATAAAAGGAAGAAGAAAATATTAAGTAATGAAAAGACATACATTTTTACAATTAAAGTAATAAAAATATAAAAATATTAATAATAAAAATATTAAATAATTACAAATTTGAACATAAGTTAGCAAAAAATACTCAATAATAAAAATTTAGAGTTAATTTTAAATAAAATAGGGAATAAGATAAAATCATTAAACATAAAATTTATGTATAATACTATATATATTAAATTTATGTTAATTTTAATGAAGAAGAAAATATTAAAAAAAGAAATAAATTTTTAAATTATAAAATAGTAAAGGTATTGAAATTGAAATGAATAAAATTTTACATAGTGAAAAAATATAATTCTAAAAATTAAAGTAATAAAAATATAAATAATAAAAAAATTCAATACTTAAAACTTCAATATGAATTAGGAAATAAAATATTCAATAATAAAGATTTAAATTTAATTCTAATTAAAGCAATGCATAAGATGAAAGTATTAAATTTAAAATTTTAGGTAGTGAAATGACATAATTCTAAAAGTTAAAGTAATGAAAATATAAAAATATAAATAATAAAAATCATTAAATAATTAAAATTTGAATATAAATTAGAAAAATAAAATATTCAATAATTAAAAGTTATAGTTAATTTTAAATAAAGCAATAAATAAGATAAAATTATTAAATATAAAATTTTATAGAATGAAACGAAGTCATTTTAAAAATTAAAGTAATGACAAATACAAAAATATAAATAATGAAAAAAATTAAATAATTTAAACTAAAAAATAAATTTAAAAATATTCCATTATAAACATTTAAATTTGATTTTGAATAAGATAAAATTATTACGAATAAATTTCATAGAAAATATTTGTTTGTAAATTAATTTGTATTATTTATTGATATTTGCACAACACTTGAACATTCACTGGGGATACCTACCAATACATCATTGGGTTCAAACTTAGTTGATGGTAGGATTTGGATTGTATTGATTAACGTATAACTAAATGATTGTATTGCAATTAATTTATATTGTCAATTAAATTTGCACTATTATATTTAACTGCAAATTTATTGCTATGATATTGTTAGGAAAGTTATAAAAAAAAAAGTTTGCAGGGAATGTTATTAAGTTATCTACGTTCAAATAACAAATATGTTACTTATATTTTTTTTGGAAAAGTACTTAGTGTGTAAAAAATATAATAAAATATAAAATTATTATTATTATTATTAATTAGATACGATAATTATAACTTATATTTATTTACTCATACACATCTTGTTCCATCAATATTAATTTTAGAGTGAATGTATATTATATCATTATTGACTCTGTTAAATAAGAATGATTTTATAAGATAACTTATGATAATTTCTTTATAATTTTTAAGGAATAATTATAATATTATTATCTATTAACTTATCACATCATTTTTTGAAGAGAAATTAAGTTTAGAAGGAGCAAAAAATTTTAAAAAAAATATTGGAGAGTGATACTTTTTTACACTAATATAAAATAGCAATACATGAACAAATAATAATATAAAATTAATTTACATTAATGATTAATTAAATTTAAATCCTTACTTATATTCTTTGGCTTTATATAAGCACAGTTTAAGTTCTATATAAATATAATAGCATAGGCTTTACTTCCCCGCGATTGCAAAACAAAAATTTGTCTTTATGAGAAATTTGTAAACTTTACAAATTTATTTATATATATTTTATAATTTTTTGCAAAAAATTATAAATTTTTAAAATGTGAGATGCAACTATTTTTATATAGAAAGTAATTTTTATATTAAATTTCCAACTTTTTATAAGGAATTACAATTTTATTAGTTATAATAGTAATAAAAATATTTAATTTTATAAAAAATTATAGAATTTTGTTAAAATTATTGTAAGAGGCGGGATCAGTCCATTTTTTTTTTTGTAGTGTCGTATTCAAATGGGAAATGATTTTTCTATGGAAGCAAAACACTGCCTCCATTTCTATGCACTTTTATATGCTTTTTATTTTTATCTTACAGGCCACTGATTTCTCAACCTAATAAGTTATCGTTCTCATTTTTTTCCTTTTAAAATTAGTGTTTTAAATATTTATTTTTAATTATTTTTATTTTTATAATTTTAATTCTTTAATTTGGATTGAATTCACCATAAAATGAAATTGTTGGAGATATTAAATTAAAAAATATAAATTTAAGGATTAAAAAATTCCATTTAAATAAATTAATACAAAAATATTAATTTAAATTTAAATAATATTTATAAAAATTAAAATAGATATATTAAATATAAATATATATATATTCTTATTTAGAACATTGAAGTAAAAATATACATATTCCTAATTTACATTTAACTGTTGCCTATTCAAGTTAAGATGAATATATTAAATATGTAATATTTTTTATATTTAATTTTTATTTTAATGTTCAAAGTAAGTGTATGAAAAATATATATACTCATGATCATCCTATTGTTCTCACTTTTTTACAATATGATCAACAAAATCACCTCTAAGATTGTAAGATGCTAATTAATGATTCTTAATTTAAATAAAGTTATAATTTCATTTTTTAATGATAATTTATATATATAATTTTATCTTTCAATTATATTATTCAAAGACCAAATTATATGTATGGAAAAATAAAATTATATATAAATATTGTTATCTAGGAATGAAATTATAATTTTATATAATTTAAAACTTTTTTTGTCAATGTATTATAATTTTAAGTACAAAATTATTAAGTTTACCTTCTTTTATTTTAATAATCTAGGTAAG
This sequence comes from Sindora glabra, assembly GCA_020226215.1. NCBI lineage: Eukaryota > Viridiplantae > Streptophyta > Magnoliopsida > Fabales > Fabaceae > Sindora > Sindora glabra. Next base: position 122,842,461 of record CM035225.1, read on the forward strand.
TGTATTATATTTTTCATATTTAATATTATTTTAACTTAAATATTATTTAAATGTAAATGAATACATATTTTTTATTTAAATAGTATTTTTTAACATTAAATATTTATGTTCTAATTTAACGTTTTTAAAAAATTTATTTTATGGTTGAATTTACCCCAAATTAAGGAGTAAAAATAAAAAGAAATGAAGAAAAATAATTCAAAATCAAATTGATAATTCACTTAATATACATATATAAAATTTTGTATTTGAACCTTAAAACAAGAAGAATAGCCCTGAATATAACATATTATTAAGCTAAGGAAGATGGGACAATAATCCAAGAGAATAGATCTTTTCCATTTCCTAAAAAATGAATAAGGCTATTAGATCATGAGATACTTAAAACTTGATTCAATTTTTAGTTTAATAAACTAATTTATGAACTAAATGCAGTGATACACGATTTAAATAATTTAGTTTATATATTAATTGAGTCAAGCTTGAATTTAAAGATAGTCAATTTGATTATATTAGGAGTTGACTTAAATAATATATATAATTTAAGATTAATTAATATGTATATATTAATAAAAAATTCTTTTATAATATATATTATAAATTAAATACTTAATATTAAGAAGAACTAATAACTAAAATAATTATATTTTAATGTTTGTATTTGATTTTGAGGTATAATTAAAATAGAAAAATAAATAGAATTAATGATGGACATTATTAATATTATTCTTATTTTGAAATTAGTTATGTGCTTAAGATAAATATAATTTAAAAATATTATTTAAGAATAGTGATAAAGTGTGAAAACTCACCAAAAAGCTTACATCGAATATTATAAAGCATAAATATAAATATTCTCATTATAATATAGGAATGATAATATAAAAATTTGAAACTATAGGAACTATAAAATAATGATTAGTTTATTCCTATTAATCCATTTATTATTAGTTTAGTATTTTTTTATACAATTTTAAGTAGTTCCTATTTTAATGATAAATTAGACCGCACATGTGTCAGGTTTAAATGTTTTTTAATTGAATTAGTCCAATTTAAAATTTTTAAACATGAGTTTGAGTTTATCTAGTCAAGTCCAACTAACTGTAAACTCAATTCGACTCAGTCTTGAATTCAAAAATTTAATTTAAATCGAATTCATATTAAGTTATAAGTTGAATAAAATTAAATCAAATCAAAGTTGAACTAAGTATAGTTGATCTCGACTTAGTTCATTATCAACTTTATCTGAGAGATATAGATATATAACTTTTTATTTAAAATTATGAGTCCTAGTAAAAAAAAATAACAGGTCTCAAAATAAAAATCGTGTTTTTACTTTTTTAAAATTGATTAAAAATTGATAAAAGAAAATGGGAGAATCCAAATCTATAATGAAACCTTTGGCGAATGCTAACAACAACAATTACAAGGGTATTATTAAATATTACACACTAATATTCAATTAATCATATTTAATGTTTTATTTTTATTTTTAATAATATAATAAATGAAAATACAATCAATACTCCCTCAATTCACTAGTATATATCCCGTCTTTCATAAATATTTTGTCCGTTTAAATCTATTACTTCAAAAATCTAATGAAATATTAAATATATTTTTTAATTTTATTTTATTTTTTATTAATAAATATTTTATTATTCTATATTTTCATTTTGAAATATTTCAACAAGTTCATTTTATTTTTTTCTTCATTTTCAATTGTGTTGGAATTCATGCATGAAATATAAGAGAAAAAGAGACTCATATGTACATTTAAGTATGATCATAAATTTCAAGTAAAAAAAGAAGTGAGAATGGAGTAAATTTTAATTTTAAATTAAAGGATAGTTTTGAAAAATTTATTAAAAATAAATAAATTATATTATTTTTTAATCTCTATAAAATTAGTTAAGTGTAATAACTAATAAAGAGATGAATGGAATATTAGAATAACATTTAATATTAGACCTCTATTTCAATAATATATTATTATTAAAATTAATACCTTTAATTTACTATATTACTAAAAATAAAAATAAAAATATTAAATATAATTAATATTAATTAATAATTAGTACTTGATAAGAAGGACTATTGGTCTCATTTATCTCTGCATTTAAGTCAATTTCTGAGGACTTTTTTTATCGTCTTGAGCACCCATGCGGGGAAAAATAAACCCCCAGTCCAAACATCACTAGTTGGGGATTAAAGATAAATCATGAAGTGCCACGTCAACTTGCATTCCCGAAATTCCAACAACATGACTGAGTAGTAAATGATATGGGGAAGAATGGGACACATCCCCATTCACCAATAGTCAATTTATGTCGACATATACATCTTTATCAGCTCCATGGGTCAAAAGTCGCTTTTTCTGATTTTTCATATTTATCACTCTTCACACGATGAAAACCTACTCCAATGACCAATGGGATGAATGCTTAGGACTCTGCTACCTTGCTAGTAAGAAAAAAACGCAATCATTGGTCGGCGACTCGGCGGTATGTGCTTCCACGGGGTGAAAATTTTCTTTGCACAAAATTACTTTTTTATTTTTATTATGACTTTGACTTGACTTTGGTTTTCTCACATGAACCATCACTGCAAATATTCCTCTCAGCCATACATGTAATATCTAAGTAAACAAATGTGTCCAACGATGATTCACTCGATAGCATGTTAGGTCTTATTTGCTGTATGAATGTATAAAAATAAATAAAAGTAAACAGATAAACATAAGAATTTTTATTTAATTTAACTGAATTATAAAAAATAAAAATAATTTATTAAATGATAAAATTGATTTTATTGTAAATTAATAAGGTTTTCAAATAAACCCACAAAAGAATAATTTTAAAATTATAAAGATTTGGCCTCTTTTCCTCACATATATATATTTAATTGAAAAATACTTTGCTGATTTTCAAGATAATTTTTCAACCTTTTTTCTTTTCATCTTAAAATTTTTTATATCATCCAAACACTATAATTTTTTTTCATCCCTTTTCCTCTCACATATTTTTCTTTCCACGTCTATAAAGCTAAATAGAATGTTAATGCCCTAGTCTGCATAATGATTATCCCACTACACCGGCCGTTTATATTACTAAGCAAAAAAAGATGCGCCTACAAATTTGGAATCAAACTGTTGTTCTATTTTATTCTATCGCATATGTGCTCATTTAACTGTAGATGGATCATAATTTAATTCTACTTTTTTATTAACAATATTTATTTAAATTATTATATATAATTTTTTTATTAAATGTTTTTTTATATAATATTAAGTCTAAGTACTATTTAATTAAAATTTTTAATTGAAAGCTATCGATTCCTAACCTTTGATAATGATATGAATCACACGGAGGTCCCCTCTGCCAGTCTTGCATATTGTTGAATGCAAGGAGTAGAGAGTAGATGCAGAGTTGCATCAAAGTCTGAAAGGGAGAATGTGAATAGTCGGCACATGTCTACTGCGAAACAACGATTACAGCTAACTAAGGTTAGACAAGATAGGATGATCCAGTCACCTGGGGTCTTGCTTCTTATTAACTGATTTACTCCTTTTATTTTAATTACTAATTTTGGTTCAACTAAAAAAAATCTTGAACATTCAAGTGATATATAATATTACCTAAAAATTTTATCTTCACCCTTGAATTCTATCTCAAAATTTTGTATGTGTTTTTAGTAATTTAACTATTTTTATAATAAAAAATCTTTACCTAAATCTAAGTTTAACATTTATATTACAATTACATAGCATTATTATTGACATCTTAATAATAGAGAAATATTTGATACATTCCACAATGATACATTTTTATTTTAAGAATATATTATGCACTTTTTCTAATAAATTATAAATTATCTAGATGTTTTTGCTGGTCAAAAAGAATGATTTTAAAATATATTTAATGTTGCATTTGGATAAAATATTTGGGAAATACCGGATATTTTGAAATTTTACACAATTTAATTTCAAGAATTGAATTAAAAAGTGATAACTTTGCTTAATTTTCATGAATGAAGAATGATAGTCAATATGAGCTTCAAAAGTAAATATGAAATTTATAAAATGATATCTATTTTAGTGGAATTTAAAATATCAAATTCTTCACTTATTATGATTAAGTAATTCATTAATGTTATGTACTTATTGCTAAATAAAATACTTTAACTTATAAAATTTAAAATTTTCAATAATTGAAATACCAACTTTAACTGCTTAATTTTCATGAATGAAGAATGATAGTCAATATGAGCTTCAAGAGTAAATATGAAATTTGTAAAATATCTATTTTAGTCAAATATAAAATATCAAATTCTTCACTTATTATGATTAAGGAACTCATAAGTATTATGTACTTGTTGCTAAATAAAATATTTTAACTTATAAAATTTAAAATTTTCGATATTTGAAATACCAACTTTAATTTCTAAACCCAAATACTAGATAAAAGAGTTTATGTGAAAAAATTCCTTTAAAAAATTGCAAGAAGTAAAAGAGAAAGCCACCTACTTAATTAGCATAATTGTAAATAAAAATCATGCAAAAATCTTTAATTATTGAGTGATATGCATGTATTATTATTTTAGAATTTTTTTCTTTTAATTTGTCATGCTTAAATTTAAAATATTACTTATATTGATATTGAAAATATGTATAAAAAGATAGTAAAAATATTCAATTATCAATTATGATAATGATGGTGATGGTGGTAATAATAGTGGTGGCAATGATGTAATTTATAATTTTCTCATTATATATGAATATTTATGATTATAATTTATGATAAACATAAAAAGCTCATAAAATTTTATTTTCCTAGACCTCATGTTAGGTATTCAATTGAAGATTTTTTTTTTCATAATTATATGTTTTTAAGATTAGTTAATAGCTTACGCAAGTAACATATAATAAATGTTATTTGAAAGTTTTATTTTTTTTTATATTTTAAGTTCATATTTAGTAATTTGATAACTGTTATTATTAAAAAATATATTTTTAAAGTTAAAAAAATTAAATAATTATATTGACAGTTAGTTGATGAGACGATTGATAAGTTAAAATTACGAGTTTGAATATAAAAGTAAGAAAGCTGACCAAATTAAATGCTTGTTTGGTAGTGGCAAGGTGAGTATAGCACAACAAGAAATCTTGAATTTGGTAGCTTGTGACTTGGCATTATTGTTTTACGAGAATGTATGTTCAAGTGTGAAGAGTGAAAGCTTACTACGATTTAAGTTTTTATTACTTAAATTAAGAAAACACGTTTTTGAAAAGGTTGACCATTTAGAAAAAAACAAGTCGGTGCACCATTCCGCAATACTTAATTCGTTTCAGTTCGCAGTAACAGAACACGCGCTTGCTTCTCCCATTACCACAATTCTCCTTTTTGCTTAAACACCAAAATTCCCACTTTCGTGGAAACCCCTATTTTGTGCCCTTTTTTTTTAAGTTATTTTTTATTTGTCATGGAGATCATCGGAAGCCAAGATAACCTTTTGTGTGTGTATTTTCGAAATTTAGTGTATTTAAAAAGATAAACCCATTCTCTTAAAAAGAATTTAATGGGAACATAAACTATTTTGCCACGTTTATTAACAAATCAAGGAAAGAGATGATTTGATATGCTAACTATATAATGACATAAGAAACATGGAGAATATAAAGATAAAGCATAGCTCATGATGAATGAATGTGTGAAAATGATCCAAACCAGAAGCATGTCCAACAAAAAGGGAAAAGCATAAAACAAATGAATCACGTGGCAAATGTAAAGAGTAGGAACGGGGCATTTTAAAAAAAAATAAATCAAGCAGAATTTTAATAAAATACATAATTTGAGAATAATTTTAATCTTTTACATATTTAATGAATTAATGGTTTGAAAACATACCATTTCTCGGAATTTTCAAATTAATTAATTTAAGATCAATAAACTAATTGAATTAACTATTTATTAAACATAAAAAATTACTTAATTAGTCAAGCTAATTAATTAAAATAATCTAAATTAATTATTAACTATAAGTTAATAAAACTATTATTTATCGAAGGCAAATACTAAGTGTAATTTTAAGAGTTATATTTAAAATTTAATAAATACTCTTTATTTATTATTAATTTTAATTTTTCAAGAATTTTATAAATGATATTAATTGATAATTTAATTTTTAAATATATTATAATTATTTTTAATTAATATTATTTTATAATTTTTTAAAAAATAAAAATAATAATAAATAAAAAAATTCGTTAATTCTTAAGTATAACCATGGGAACTAAGGTTAGCAGAATCTTTATCGAACATCCACTTAAAATGTGTGGCATAGTTATGAAAAAGATCAGCAGTTTGAAGACCCAGTCAACTTGTGTACGCCGGTCTCAACCTTTCCGCCATGTTAATTAAATATTGTATTCGATAATTAACAATAAATGCTTTACTGCGGCAAAGCTGATACACCAATAAATCATGCGGTATTATCTATAACAATTTATTTAATCCCGGATTTTTGTACATCCAATTGTTATAATAATGAAATTAAAAAAAATTGAGGATTCTCTTGTATTAATTACTATAAGTAACAGTATAAAGTGTGCCACAAAAGTACACACCTTAAAATAATCCAATTGAAAAATAGATTTCTTTTTGTAAATAGGAAGCAAAACTAAGAAAAGTAGATGATGATAACTAAGAAAACAAGTTGGTTCTAATGGGTGGACTAATCTCAGACGGTTAGCTTCAGTGTGTAAACTTTTGACTCCGTCTTGGATTAATCTGCGTCACAGATTACGATTCATGATGGAAAGTGAAATTAATGGATTTTATACGCCAACATTATTGTTTCACTTTTTTTTCTTCTTTTTAATTTTTTTTAACAAATGGACGACAACAACAAACCACACAAGACATGGAAATATGAATTCCAGGGCTGAAACCTTCAAAGAAAGGAGAAAAAAAAAAATCCCTCCCAAAACCAATACAAAGGTTCATTATCCAGAAGCAATGACGGAGGTAAAAATTTAAAGTAAGGGGAAGTCAAAAGTAAAATATTATAAAATTTAAAGGGATTATATAAATTTTAATAATATATATTAGATTAAAATTTGGAGGGGGGAACTGGGGCCACCGTAGTCCCCTGTCTCCGCCACTATCTAGAAGCATGAACTATATACAAGACTTGGCAACAGTATCTAAAATTTCGGATATAGAAGCACTGAATAATCAGCCTTGTTGCTCTATCAATTTGGATGTTGGGAGGATGCACACATGTCTATAAGGTAGGCAGACTTCCTTTGGGACACTCCTAAGCCACCCGCCTTTTTATATCTTCTGTCTGTTCATGATTCTCCAACCTCAAGACCTGCAGATTTTTCAATTTTTTTGGGGTAATGGTAAAAAACGAGAAGCATTTCAATTCACTAATGTTACTTTACTTGGCCAGTAATACAGTTCCTTTGTGTTTTGCCATGTGGTTTTGTGTGTCTCAGCTGCAGTGGATGAAACTCCACTGGGTATTTAATTTGAGTGGGCATTTAGGCCCAAGCCCGATGAATTACTCTAGTCCACACAGAAATGACCAAACTCGACATTCATCTATTTAAATTAAGTAGTTGTCTTCGCACTGAAATTAATTTTATGCGAAAAATTAAATTTTAGGAAGTAATTTTTTATATAAATTTTTGAAAAAATGTCTTAAGTTGTTTAGTTGATACTAAGGAAGTGATATTTCTCATAAAATAACTTCTTATATTTAATTTAATTTTAAATTTCTTAGAAAGTATTAATATAATAATTATTATATTTTTAATATTATTATAGTAAAAATTAATAATTTAATTATTATTAATTAAATTTAATAAAAATAATTTTATTTTTATATAAATAACATAAAAAGTATAATTTATTTAAGGAAAGATGAGTAAATAATTTTCTATAATTTATAGAACTTTTAGTTTTATTTTTTCATTTATTATATAATAATCAATTGAATAATTTACTTCTTTTTTATTCGTAAAAAAAAAAATAAGACTTTCCACAAATCAAATGAATTCTAACAGAACATCTCAGTAGCAGTCTAGAAGAATTAGAAGAATTACAACTGGTAGCAAGGAATGGATACCATCTATCCGGCGAGATGAAGATCGAACAGTTAGGTGTATTTACACCCCTGAACCTGTAAAAATATTATATTGCATTTCGGTGCACTAAAACAGGTGCATTTACAAACTTTTCATCCTGTATTCCCCTGCTGGAAATATTTAAAAGCCTTGTGAATGACGACTTTGCAATGCCCGAGTAGAAAGTGTCGACGGTAAAAATCTCAAGAACGAGGCTGCCGGAAGAATTAACACCAGAGGCGGCCGCCGCCGTAGAACCTGGCACAGGAGCGAGCGGGCGTGGAGGGCCGCAATCTCATTGTGAAGGAGCCCGCCGCCTAAAATGTTTCTTAAGCTAGAATTCTATTCTTTTTATCGTGTTTAGTTGATTGACTATCTGGGTTGAAAACTTGAATTTATTTACTTTATTTGGTATGAAATCCATTGAGTTTTTGCCCATAGAATCTCAGCCATGGGTTTGGAGTATTGCTCCGGGTTTTGGTCTCTTTGAACTGTTGAATCTGCAGCTTTTGTTGTAAGGAGCTCACCGCATCCTACTGAAGCAAGTTCATAGCGTTTGGTCGTCCTGAATCAAAATTGGCCCCTGGTTGCATGGAATTCATTATATTCTGTTGTTCTGTTGATACATCAGACATAGAAGACATTGAATTGTGCTGCAAACTTGCCATAACCTATATTTTAAATAAGCTCTTCATGACCTAAAATAAAAGATACTGCTGGCAAGCTAGGTGCATAGAAGGTGGACGAAAGATGCTAATGGCATTGCTTGTGAGGTTGCTTCTCCAATTTCATAAACTTGTAGACCCAACTACAAAATATCCCGCGCAACTATAATCTTCTTGTTACATTTTCTCCCTCTACAAATCACACCCGTGAAAAAAAAAAAAGAAAAAAAAAGTGAAATATCCTTTTTAACTTTGTGGTGGTTGAATTTTATTATTCTCTTCTATTTGATAATTTATATTTTGTATATATATTATTTTTTAAAGTTATATATAAATTTTAAATATATTATGATTTATTTATAAATAAATAGATATGCAGTGCTTTGAAATAATTTTAAAATTTTTTATTATTTAAAATTTAAAATAAACATATTTTAAAATTTTAAAAAAAGTTTACAAGCTAACTTGTTTGCCTGCTGGAGTGTAAGGATTGAATTAGGACTTCCATTATAGAGGCTCACAAAAGATGCATCTAAGTCTCAACCCAATTCACATAACGACTGGTTCAACCTATTTAACAACTTTAGATAGAATCCACAACCTAAAAGCTCATGGAACCTAATGACATTGTAGTCGTGGCGTCTTTAATATACAGTTATTTATTTGTTTTTACTAAAAATTTAATTGAGTTCTTGTAAAATTAATTTTCTATCAATTTCATTTCTCATTTAAAGGTTTATATCAATTTGGTTTATGATAATTAACTCAATCTCAAATTTTAATCTTTCTATCATAAGTAGATAAAAAAATTTAATGATTTCATTAACATGGTATTATTAGCTCTCATGTAGCCTGCCAAATGGTAATTGGCCTTGACACAGAAAATGTTAGCCTTCTATGCTAAGAAATTAAATACTAATTTTGGTCTTTGTAAGATATAGGTGGGCAATTATGGTCTAACTCAGCCTTAAATAAATAAGATTATTTTGAGAAGCTAAGTTCAAGGATTAATTTTGGACAAAATTTTGGGCCTTATTTTATAAGTAAGTTAAGCTTGTACTTATATATTTGAAATTGGATTGAGTTGAATTCAGTCTTGTTTTATATTTATATATTAAATATTTTATTATATTATATATTTAATATATATTATATGATAATTATAAATAATTATTATATGTATATGATGATCTTTCCAATGATATTATATTTTTCTTTATTATATATTAATTAAATATAACACATATGTAAGTAATAACATATTTAATTTTGGACAAAACTAATTATTTTTTAGCAGGTATTTGATAAGGTTTGAAAAGAGGATTTTCAATCTTCTTAGTTCTAGAGATTTCTCCTGCAAAATTTCTAAAAAACACCAGAACTATAGCTACCAGCAGATATCATATGAGTTCCAAGAGTTTGGAGATACCTATTGGTGTAATTGCTTTGCTTGATGACCGAGGCTATATCTTTGGTTGTTGCAGCTTCTCCTTCACAGTACTCTTTTGTCTTGAAAGGAGATGCAACAATTGGCTTCTTTGGGTCTGTTGTCTGGATTTGGAATGGGCCTTTCGGTGGAAGATTTGAAACAAGCTTCTCGCCTTTGGTTGTTGTCCATTCATGAGTAAGAATATCAACAGACCTTATCCTTTTAAAAGGATAATCAATTTAGTTTCTTTCAACATATGGTTCAAACCATTCAAAGAAAGATATGTTTCATTTTACAAGACTCAAGTAAAGATAATATTTTTCTTGAATCTTTTGCCTTTCCTGACCCTTATATTTTGATAAAAATCAGGTTCTTTGGTGAAAGAATTTGTCAGAATAAAATTCCTTCCTCAAAGATTCCTTGTCAATTACAAATTGCTTTTCACAATTTATAATAAAATTGGGTCATTGGGACAGATTTGAGAGGCAGTAGGGGAGCCAACAGATCCAGAAGATATATCATATCCACTGTTAGGACCTATTGCTTCTCCATCCTTTTCATTTTCAGAAGATTGGATGGTTTGACCATAAACTAGTCTAGGGATATTTGAAGTATTATTAACACCTCGTAAATCAATGTTGATTGTAGAAGGGTTTGAAAAAGATTTTCTAGAAGATGTTGATCCTATCGAGGACCCAATTCTTGATAGTTTTCTAGAATTGATTCTTCCGGAACAAGATCTCCTTGATCACTCAACCAAATTTTTACCTTTGGTCTGATTTGTTTGTGAAGAAGATTCTGCTTCAATGAAGTCTTCAATTCTTCTTCGATTTGTAAAAGAAATAGAGGCAGAACCATCTGACATGATTTCTATCCTCGAGATTACCTTTGCAGGAATCTCCTGGGGTTTAACAGCGTTCTTAAATCCCCAGTTTTTTGGCCAACTTAATCTATCCCATATTGTTTCCATTGGAATAAACAAGTTTACCTTTGTAGCATCTGTTTGAAAGAAGATTGTCTCTCCTTTCTGTGTTGGTGGCCTCATGCATAATGATGCGAAAGAGTTGTGCAACTTATAATAGATCTGGTATATAATCACTATAGGGATCTGGCCCGGTTCCATAGCATAATTATGCAATTTGACTTGAAGCTTCAAAAGAGCTTTTGGAAATTGGTCTGTCACAAGGACTATCTTCATTTTTGGAAAATAGTTGAAGTAGATTGGTCCTTGTGACAAGCTGGTTTCAACTACTCCGATGAGAGAATTTTTAAAATCAGTATCCCTTCCATCACGAAGACAGAGAAGGATAGCATTATCTAAATCTTTACGAAGAGTTGAAATAACAGCGATTTGTATATAGCCAATATGCATATAATTATACCTTTTTTGAAGCTTTTCTGATTCTTGGCTAGAGATGAGAGTGAAGTTCTCATCGTTGGGTTTTACCCCAATGGTTTGTTCAATAATCTTGATCACATAATCAGTTCTGTTGAAAAACTTTTCATTTTTAATTAAATAAAGTTCATGATCTGGGATATTCGACATTTCTCAATCATCAAACTTTTGATTTATATTTTCAAATTTGATTTCATCTGTAAAGATGGGTTTTTGGCTAGATTCTGATCCAGATTTGATCAAAGATTTGTTTGGAGAAAATCTATTTGAAAAAGAGCGTAAAAATTTGTTTACCATAAAAACTGGAAATAAAAAATAGAAATAGAGAATAAAATGCAGAAATTAAAATAACAGGAAGATAAGTGTATGCAAAACCAGGGGGCTGATATCTACCATAAGGTTTCATAAGGATAAGCTCATTAACTTATGTTGCTTATAAGATGACCTAAATGTTTGAGTCTTAGTTTGAATAGAAATGTTCTATGGACTGTCTGGCCACCGACTTAATGTTCACATGTGAGCAAGGGTTGACAGAGGCTACCCATAAATGCTTGTTCATCGGCCTGCCTGGGAATTATGCCCCTTTACGAACACATGCTACTATGCGTACCATTGACAATCATCCATAGACAAATTCAAACTCAGAAACACATATAAAGTTCTCCCCATAAGCAACATAAATTCAATCACCCATCCCTACTTCCCCTCAGGCTCTGATACCAACTGGCCTCGGTGAGACCCCTTAAGTGCAAGAATATGGAAAATAAATGCAAGAAATGGAAGTAGAGATCATAGACGGACTGCAAGAAATATTTTATTTCTGAAACATAAACTTACAAAGGAATGGGAGAGGGAGAGAACTAACAAAGATTTCGGAGGCTATTTCTGAGCTCTCTAAAATGTTTTGTGGTTCTGAACATTTGGGATTTTGCTTAAATAAACAGATATTTGGATCCTATTTCTACAGTACACTTCTACAGTTTTTACCCGTTGGTGAACAGGAAAAGTAAACAGTAAAAACCATAATGACTTTAGTCACCGAAAGAGGAAAAAGTGACATAAAGCAAATAGATTTGTCGAGGAATCCCATTATGCTGTCTTTACTAGTTGCCAATTTTGTTTTCTAGTGCTGACACATTTGACTTGGGTTCCGGTAAATATATCTAAGGGCTCAGCTTGGGTTTCTCTATTTAATGGCTCAGGTTAGATCATCAGGATTGATTTCGCCAAAGTCAATGCCGAAACAATCATCTTCATTTGATTGCGCATAGTCTTCTTCCTCTTCTTTAGACTTCGTAGGGGAATTTGATGAAGCTTTAGATTTAACTTCTGCCTTAGATTTCATCATTGTTCGAATGTCTTCAATCTTTGAAAGCCATTCATCTGGATTTGAGGCGGTTGCAAGTACGGCCATGAAATTTGACTTAGATTGGAGGAACTGATTAGTTTCTTTCCTGGGATCTTTGTTGAACTCAGGATGCTTTTTGAACCACTTAAGGATTTGAGGTTCTTCAGCCATATGAGAAAATTTGAATTTTGCCCACCATTTGACTGACCTATGCCTTTGGAGGATTGGGTAATTCCCTTTGGGATTTTGGGCAAATTGATATTCCCAGAAATAACACCATGGAAGGCCAATTTTGAGAAAAAATTGTAAAAAGACAGGAAACTTTCCTTAATTTTCATAATTAAAATTATCACGAAATGTTTCCCAGCCTTTTTTAATATTTTTAGGTAAAATTTCTTCAATTGGTCCGAAGATGTTCCACCATCTGACAAACCAACTGGGAATTTGATACTTGGCATTACATTTAAAGAAAATTAGCCAAGAATGTTTAAAAATTTTATTTTGAAAATATAAAGAATTCATCCAGGCTTCTTGGTAATCCTAGTAAGAATACCCTATCAAATTTGTATTAAAAGATTTTTCAAATTTCTTCACCTTAAATGGTTCCAGGCCCCATTCATTCGAGGTGATGATTTTTTCAATTTTGAAACTCGAATGAGTTATCAGATTTGGATTTTCTTTGCTCCTATGGTGTTCAATAAACACTGAACCAGAGTCTTCTAAGATATGTTGGTAAAAATCTCTGGTATGGAGAAAGGATTTGGGGACAAAATGCCAGTTTTTTGGGAAAATCTTTAGGATAAGATCTATAAGGTTACTGGCCCAATATTTTGGCTCTGAATATAATAGATTTTGGTGGTTGAATTTTTTGATATATTTGGTAGTTTCTAGGACTGGTTTTGATTGGGCTGGAACTACAGATTTTGAGGAGGTTTCGACTTTGTAAATTTATTTTTTCTGATTGGCCATGGTCTTCAGAATATCAGATTGGTTTAGTATGAGTTCTTGAGCTTTCTGCTCTTCTTTAGCAATATCGGCCCAAGATTTTTTCTCTAACCTAAGTGGTTTTTGGATTGAAGCTGTTAGGGCTTGCAGGACTTCTATTTGGAAATCATCATCTTTGAGTTTAGAAGATGATGAAGTTTTAGGTTTAGATTTGGTGGAGGAGGTGGCTACTTGTTTGGCTTTCTCCTCAGCGGTAGGTTTCTGCTTATTTGGATCAGGAGGATCTTTTTTGGATTTCCTCATATTTGCTGAGTTTTTCCCTGTAAAAATTCTCAGGTTAGAAAATCAGGGAGAGAATTTGAAGATTCTTTTAAATGTTCAATGTTAAAATAAAAAACACTTAAAATTCCTTGCCATCTGGCGAAGATTTATTTTGATGCAATATTTTGAACATCTTTTTGTAAAATAGATTTAGCTAAACTACAATCAACCCGAATAAGAAATTTTTTATTTAAAAGTTCAGATTGGAATTTTTGTACACATAAAACTATTGCTAAAATCTCCTTTTTTGGAGTAGAATGATTTTGTTGTGCAGGATTCCAATGCTTGAATGCAAATGCGACTATATGCTCTTTGCCATTTAAAATTTATTTTAAAATACCACCATATCCTAAATCAGATGCATCAGTTTCAACGATTTTGGATGCAGTAGAATTTGAAATATGTAGACAAGGAAGACTTTTAACTTGACCCTTGACTTGTCTAACTATTTTAGTATGCATGTCAGTCCATGGAGGAGGACTTTTTTTTAACCTATCATGCAAAGGTTTTACCACATTTGAAAGGTTTGGGAAGAAATCAGAAACATAATTTAAGCAACCCAAAAACCTTTGAAGTTGAGTTTTCTTAATCAGTTGATCAGGAAATTTATCAGCAAACTCAATTGACCTTTCAATTGGAGTTATGGTTCCCTGATAAATATAATGACCAAGAAATCTGATTTTGGTCTGAAATAAAGAATATTTGGTTTTGGAAACGGCTAAACCATTTCTTTGAGTAACATCTAAGAATATATTGAGATGCTTAAAATGTTAGTCAATGTTTTCTGAAAACACTAAGACATCATCAATATAAACTATGATGAATTTAGTATAAGGATTATAAATATCATTCATAATCCTTTGAAACTTTGAGGGAGCATTTTTTAAACCAAAAGGCATTACATTCCATTCATATTGTCCGAATGGTATTGTGAATGCTGTTTTATAATGGTCCTCAGGTTTTATTTGAATCTGCCAGAATCCAGATTTCATATCAAATTTGGAAAAGATTTTTGCCGAATAAAGACGGTTTAACAAATCTTTTTTATTTGGAATGGGATACCTGATCCATTGTAGTGCAGTATTTAGAGGCTTGTAATTAATCACAAGTCTCGGTGTGCCTCGCTCTAATTCAGCATTCTTATTTACATAAAATACTGCACAAGATTAAGGACTTTTTGACTTCCTAATGAACCTTTTTTTCAAGAGATCATCTATTTCCTTTTGGCAGTAATCCAGGAGTTCATAGTTCATCTGGATTGGCCTTGCCTTTGTAGGAATTTTCCTTTCAGAAAAATCCTTTTCATATGGTAGTTCTACCATATACTGCTTTCTGTTCCAAAAAGCATTTGGTAAATCAGCACAAACATTACTGATTATCCTTTTTTCTAAAAATTTGATTCTGGATTGAACAGTAGGATTTTGAAGATGCCGCTCAATCTTTCTATAAGAAATTTCTTCAGCAAGAAAATTTATTTGGGTCTCTTTACAGTCTATCAAGTTAATCTTCTGAGATTTCTTGACAAACTAGAAAGTAATTTTTTCTTTGAGAACTTTGGTTGTAATTCCTTTATCTGTAACCTTATAAGGAATTAAGGCTTGGATAAAAGGATTACCTAAAATAATTTTGTTGGATAAATTCTTCACAAGTAAAAATTCTTGATTTGTTTTGAAAGAAGAATTTACTATTTGAACATTTGATAATTTGAAATTGATTTCAAGAAGGGAACCGTTTGCATACTTGATTTTGGCCTTAGCCTTTTCAAAAAAATTTATAGGAACTAGGTCTTCTTGAATACAATTTATATCTGCTCCGATATCAAAAAGAGCAACTATTTCCAGTTTCCAGTCATTCTTTGTTAAAACAACAGAAACATAATATTTTGGAACTGAAATCCTAGAAATAATTCCTAAAAAATCATTTTCTTTAATTTCTTCATCTCCATTGATTTTTTCTTTTCCTTTTAAATAAATTGGAGATTCAGGAGGAATTTAAAGAGTAGAAATGATTTCCCATTGGAGTTTTTGAATAGATTTGAGCTCCTTGACTTCTGTTTTAAGCAGATTTATTTCAGATTGTAAGTCCTGTAATGTAACAGGTTTATTTTGATCTAACTTAAATCTGTCCAAAACTTCTTTAAAACTATAGGAAGTTGGTTGTGAAAACTTCTTTGAATAAGAAGGTTTATCCAGATTTTCCTTAAGTTTCTGGAGATATTCTTACTTTTTATCATTATCAGGATAATATATATATATATATATTAAAATTAGGCCCAAGTTAAGTTAAGTTGAAGCATTCCTATTTCAAAAAAGAACTAGCTTAGGCATATAAAGTATAAAAAAAATCAATTAGATTAAGTTTTGGCTAAGTAAAAATACTTTAATATTTATATAAGCCCAGCTCAAACTCGACCCAGACTAATTTTTGCTTCACCTTATTGTAAGAAGAAGTTTCCACCAATTTCATCTCTTATTAATGCAAATTAGCATTCATTTAATTCCTAAAAATTAACTTCGTCTTAAATTTAATCCCTTCTCCATTAGAAGATAGAAAAACTTAATGGCTAAGTAGACTTGATACTATTAGTTCTCCCTATTAATGCTTTCATATACAAAAATCTTGCTTTGAAATACAAATTACGTGGCATAAAATAAACATTAGTGATAATAATATTTGTACTATCTTTGGATTAATTGCTAATGTCACCTTTCCCTATATTAGAAATTTTAGATTTATTTGATTTTTGCACATATCAATTCATCCAAATGTGAGAAAAACTTTTTTTCCCATACATATAACTGCAGCATCTAGTAGTAAGATATCATGTATTTGTATACTCTATATCTGACTCATTTGATTTACACACAAGCATTATATTCTCTTTAACATCCATTGCATTTGCATGTTCCATCAGCTTATCTAGCATCTTAGAGTAACATTCATTTCAATAATATCTAAATTTATTGTATCTATGTCATTGGATATTAGATTTATTTCTTGTTCCACCGTGACCTCCTCGACTTCTAAAAGGATTGTCATTATTTGATCTTTCTTTATTGGTAGTATTAAAATGATCACCTTTTCCACAATCTCATCCTTATCTATCACCTTGATAGCCTCCACATCATCAATGGCCTTGATAACCTCCATAATTATATTGAACCACCATGCTTTGTAAAGCTTGCTCAAAACTCGAGCTAATAGTCTTTTTGCTCATTCAATTTTGTGTGAACACAACAAGTTTATAAACTTATCCATTAACATGAAAGATATATCTCATGATTTTTCAATTGTTGTGAAAATATATTCAAACTTTGTATTCAAGGATTGCATGATCTTTTTTAAAATTCCAATGTTTGAAATATCTTTAGTGTTAACTTTCAACTGGCTAATGATAGTTTGAACTTGATTAAAGTATACTGGAATAAATTTTGAATCATTCATATTTAAAGACTCAAAATCACCTTGTAATATTTGTAAATGTGCTTTTCTGACACAATCATTACTTTTGTAGGATTTATGCAAAATATCACATACTTTTTTTGATGTATTTGCATTCAACATTTTTTCAAATATATGTTCTTAAACAACTTCAAAAATCATGTACAGTGCTTTCTAATATTTTTTTTCAAGTTTCCATTAGTACATTTTTCTAATTTTTATCAAATGCATCAAACTCCTATTAATCTTTTAGCTTGATATAGTCATTCTCCACCAAATTTTATATATCTTGAGATTTGAAGAATATTCTCAACTTAATATTCCAATAATTAAAATTTTTGTGCTAAATTTGAAATGTTGCAATTGGATCTAATTTGTTATCATCATATAAGCAAGTGCTGATACCCATTGTTAAAATTAATATATTTACTAATGATATTAGCACCAAAATAAAAAAAATTGTGAAAAAGAGTAGAATTATAAAAAAAAATTCTTTTTTAATTGTAACAACTCTCATAAATATAAATATGCTATATTTTTTTCTCATATATTATTACAAAATATCACTTAATTTTTTTTTTACTTACCGATGAAACCCCACCGCTCAACATATATATATATATATATATATATATATATATATATATATATATATAGACACACACACACGCTCTGCAGAGCAAATGTCAAAGTATTGTATTTGCAAGCAAAATCTCTCTCTCTTTTTTGAATGACCTTTGCTGCAACACGTCTATTGCTTATTTACAGGCCATAAATTAGTCGGCTACTTTCAATCAATCGCAATATAACATTGTTTTTCAAGTTCCAAAACTTGCATGACTTTATCTTGGTTTTATTACGGCTCTGCTTATTACTTAAGTGTGGCACTCAACTTTGAATTTTTTTTTAACTCTTAAGGCTTGCTGCCTTATATATATTTTATAATTTCAAAGTCAATTTAATTATTCTCAACAGTTCCTTATAAATTATTTCTGATTTTTTGTTTGATGTGAAATGTGAAATATTGGTTTGGAATAAGATTGGGGGTAAACATAACAACAGTGAGCCGCTTTTGAAGAAAAGATAAGCGCCACTGTTGCAGCATATTCAATGTCGTAACGGGGAGGTCATTCCTGTCGAATCCCACATCTTATTTTCTGTAATTTCTTGCGATAACAGCTTTCGATTTGCTCTCAGATCTGGCAAACTATTAAGGAGATAAATCATATAAGAAACAAATTAAGAAAAAAAAGAACTAGAATAAGAAAAAAAGGGGAAACCCGTAGAGCCCAAATGTAGCATAAACCCTTAAACAAAAGGACAAGCATTTGGAAAAGGAAATTACAATTGTAGAAACTAAAATAATCACAGCTTACATAAATCATAAGAGAAAATGTTCAGTTAATTATGTTATCTATGTATGGTAGTTAGCTATGTGGCAATTGAATAAAGATTTCTAGGGTTACGGCATCGGGCAAGATCAGTGTGTGGTAACAGTCTTACAATTCCCACAAGAGTTGTTGGATGGCAGATGCACACAATTGGGACGACGTCGGAGTATCATGACGTGGCTGGTCTTGAAGCGTAGAGATGAGGTGGTTCAACCAGAAAAGAATCACAGTACCGTTAAGAGGAGGTTTCATGGAGGGTAGCATAGTTTTTCTACGATTAAATTTTTAAAATAGATTAGTAAAAAAAGTATAAAGGAATCTAAAAAGAATTATTTTAACTTTTTCTGTTAAATGAATTAATACATAGAACTTGATAAAGAAGGACAGTATAATTTACTTTAAAGAGAACTATGGAATTGCAGTGGACAAGAGACATGTAGCGGCCTTCGAGAATCTAGTGCTCTTCGACATGATCCATGCAGACAACAAAACAATTCTCATAGCATTGGTATATGAAATTTGAACAGAGACGGAAGAAACCCTAGAGATTCGAACGGAGTTAATTGAGGGGTTCTTTCACACATGTAAAAATTGAGTGCTTAATTGTACTTTTTTTATTTATTAAGTAATTTTTACACTTTATGTATAGGATAGGAAATTATACTTATTTTAACATTTTTTTTATTTTCTTCCAATGTTATATATAAGGAATAGAATTAGGCCAAAACAACTGTACCCTACAGTAAATACCTTAGTTGAAATTTTAGATAGCCGGTAACTTATGAACCATACAATAAAGTGATGTTTGATTCACGAAATCTTACGTTTCCAAGCAAGTATGCATTTCTGAAAATGTGATTCCTGAGAATTTAATTAATGAGAATATAATATTCCTATATTTGGTTCATTATAAACTTTCCTGAGAATATTTTATTAAATTTCTAAATATATTATATTACTATGTTTGGTTCATATTTGATATTCTTAGGAATCATGAGATTGTTTCAAAAATATCCTTGTCAAATTTTTTATTATAAAATATAATATAATGAATTATATTTTTATTTAAAATTGTATAAATAATAATAAAAATTTAATGCCTAATAAGTTAAATTTTAATATTTAACATCTAAAAATTTATTAATATATATAACTATTTTACACTTTATTATATTTTAATATTTAATGTATTATATTTTTATATATTATACTTTGTTATATTTTAATATTTTATACTTTATTATTATAATTATTAGTATTATTATTATTAGATCAATTTTCAAAATGAAGTGAACGTAATTTATTCAATTTATTATTATAATATTAAATATACTTAATATTTCTTTTTTTATAAAATTATAAATTTTTATAGTTAAATTATTTTTACAATTATATTTCATACTGATATTAAATTTTATATTATATTTTTTTAATATAAGAATATTATTATTTTATATTTATATATATAAATATGTCTTTTTAAAAAAAAACTCCAAGCCTATTATATTATTTTTTAATAAAAAACTCATATATATAATATTGTATTTAAAAAATATTTCTAATATTAGGAATAACAATAAAAAAGAAATTATAGTTAAAAAATTAATGTTATTATATTTTTTAATAATAAAAAATATTTTAAAATAAAATGATAATTATTTCCTAATTTAAATTAAAAATTATATGATAAAGTAATATATAAAAAAATAATTAAATGTGAGGATAATTCTGTTCTTTTATTTTGACATCAACATTCCCATATCATGGGAATCTGAGATTCCCACCTCCTTCCATAGGAATATTTTGGGGGAAAGTTGGGCTAAAAATATTTCCAGGAATGTGACATTCCCAGGCATTTTTTTCTCAAATCTTGAACCAAACATGGGAATGTAATATTCCCTTACAACATTTCCGGGAATGTTAAAAATATCTCGCGAACCAAATGTCACCTAAAAGTAGTAAGAGAGCAGATAAAAATGTACAGCTAGATGGACGTACCGATTATCTTAGATTGTATACCTAAATTTTTAATTTGCACATTAAAACATAAAAACCTAATAATTCAAAATTGATCAAAAAATTTTAAAAGTAAAATAATAGTGTATTGGCATTGATGATTTCTTTCCTTAAAAGAAAAAAAGAAACGTTTTTATTATGAAATTCAAAATGAAAGGAAAGTGGGCTTTTGAAGTTGAAAGAAAGCAACAACGAAAAAATCCCAAAAGAAATTTAAAATTTTATTTAATATTTATTTATGTACTTTATAGCATTATTTATATGAAAATAATATACTATATAAATATTTAATTATGGTATTTTTCATATTTTAAAAAATACCATATAAAAATTCACTTAATAATTTAATTTTATTTGCACTTGATAAATTAACTAGATAAAAATTTTTTTTAATAAAAATAATTATACTTATTTATCATTTATTTTTTTTATATGCCACAAAATTGATAATAAGGGTCCATTTGTTTTGATCAAAAATATTTTTTGTCAGAATAATTTTATTTATTTGTACTTATAGTTATAAATTATTAAAAAATAAAAAAGTATTTTATTTCTTTAATATTAAATGTGAGAAGTGAGGTAAAAAATAACATTCTTTATTTTGAAGAGAAAATTATTTTCTTTTACTACTATAATAATATGCATTTTTTTTAAATCCTAAAGCATATAAATGATAGAAAGCCTCTTTACTCATATGCAAAAAATTCAATTTTTTTATGAAAAATATTTTTTGACAAAATAAATGAATCCTTAATCTATATTTAATGGTCTAAATTTCATCTACTTTATTATTGTAATACTTAAAATTAATTTTATAAAGTAAATATTATTTATAATATTACATATATGTATAAAATAATATCATTAAATATATTAATAGTGATTCAATTGAAATAAGTTTTTATAAATATTAAAAATATTTTTATTATGAAAATTAATTGACATAAACGACAATATGCTTGGGCCATAATTTATGACACTTTAATGAGTTAAAAAATATGAATCACTAATATTGAGACTACTCTATTTATTATTTGAAATCAATGGTAGCAAAACTTTCTTCCTTCTCAATCTTTCTCATGCAAATTATAAATTAATATCTCAAATGTAAAAGTAACAAAGAACTAAAAGATGGTAGAAAGTGTTTTGCTATTTCATTTTAATCTCTTATTTTTCAAAAATAAATTTATCTCATGAATTTATTCATCTTTTCATTTTACTATTTTTTATTTCTAGCCCTAGGGATTTGTTTTCAAAATATATCTATTTTAATTCTTTTTTAATTTGAGTCTACTTTTTCTAGTAAAAATTTCTATTTCCTTTTAATATTTAATAAAAATTCATATTCTAAAGAGATTATTCTATGTTGAAATATAAATTAACTAAAAAATCTATTTTAAGATATATAGTAGTGAAAATATCTTACTGTCTTCCATACATTATGTAAGACTTCTTCCTTGAATTTAAGTGGATTACAACTTTTTAAATAAATCATCATTTTTAAAAATTCAATATAATAAAAGGACTAAGTTGCAAAACTTCTAGCATTAATTTTATTGTTTGTGTGACTGGTTTGGAACAATAAGATATTTTCACCATTATATATCTTGAACTAGAGTCGATTTTCTAACTATATTATATTTCAATATGAAATAATCTATTTAAAAGATGAATTTTTGTTAAATATTGAGAGGAAGTGAAAATCTCTACTTTAAAAAATAAACTCAAATTAAAAAATAAATAAAATAGATATATTTCAAAAACAAAACTCCAAGGCCGAAAATAAAAAATGGTAAAATGATAATAGGAATAGATTTATGAGATAATTTCACTTTTGAAAAATAAAAGATTAAAATGAAATGATAAAACACTGTTTACTATTTTTTAGTTCTTTGTTACTTCTATATTTTAGAGATTAGTCTATAATTTGCATGAGAAAGATTGAGAAAGAAGAAAGCTTTGCTAGCATTGATTTCAAATAGTAAATGAACTAGTCTCAATGTTAGTCATTCATATTTTTTAACTCATTAAAGTGTCATAAATTATGGGCCCAAACATATTGTAGTTTATGGTATTTAATTTTCATAATAAAAAATTTTTAATACTTAAAAAAAATTACTTCAATTAAGTAGCTCTTAATATATTTAATGATATTATTTTATACATATATGTAATATTATAAATAATATTTAATTTATAAAATTAATTGTAAGTATTACTATAATAAACTATATGGAATTTAGATTGTTGAATATAGATTAAGACTCCATTTATTTTCTTAAAAAATATTTTTTTAAAAAAATCTTAACTATTTGTTTATAGTAAAGTGGCTTTCCAGCATTTGCAGACTTTAGGATTTAAAAAAAATATGCATATTATCATGATAGTAAAAGGAAATAATTTTTTCTTTAGAACAAAGAATATTATTTTTTACTTTACTCATCCTATTTAATATTAAATAAATAAAATATTTTTTTAATAATTTATAACTATAAATAAAAATAAATAAAATTAATTGAAAACATTTTTTTATCAAAATAAATGGATCCTTATTATCAATTTTGTGGTATATCAAAAAATTATTGACAAATAAGTATAGTTTAATTTTTATTTAGTTAATTTAACAAGTACAAATAAAATTAAATTAGTAAGTGAATATTTATATAGTATATTATTTAAAACATGAAAAATACTATAATTAAGTCGAAATACTATAATTAAAATATTTATATAAAATATCATTTTTATATAAAAAAGTTACAAAAATGCATAAATAAATATTAGCTGAAATTTTAAATTTTTTGTGATTTTTTCGTTATTGCTTTCTTTTCATTCTCATTACCCCCATTTTCCGTTCATTTTGTATTTTATAACAAAAACCTTTCTTTCTTTTAGGAAAGAAAAAAATTCTGATCAATTTGTTTGTATTCGCTCTCTATGTCCTAATGTGCAAAATAAAAATTTAGGCACACAATCTATAAGTAACCGGTACATTCAGTTGGACATTTTTTGTCTGCTCTCTCCCTTCTTTAATTGTGTGGTTCAGAAATTGCTAGCTGTCCAGAGCTTCAACAGAGGTTTTTGTTGGTAGGGTTAGGGTATAGTAGTCTTGGCCATAGTATTCAACTTGCATTCTTTTTTCTTTCTGGGGCCTTGTCCACCTCGCATTAAACTACAGTGAATTGGCTTTTTGTGGACTTGTCATGCACGTGGCATAACAGAGAAGAAAGTGAGCTTAAGGATACAGGCCAACCTCCATTCTGCAAGTCACAATCACATTATGCGGAATAAGAAGGGTGGGGTGGGCCTAGAGATGGAGACGGAAAGCTTGCAGTCCATTTCAATTTGTTAGAACGAGGGGCCAACTATGGGGCCATTCATTCGCATGTATATTAGCTCTCAATCAGAGATCGCCCCCCACAAATGACTTGAGAGACAATTGTTGTCCAAGAAAACTTGCTTAACCCTCAAATGAAACTTGCCGAAGAAAAGCATTTTAGAATTTAAAAATGATGTTTCAATGCACAATTGGATGAATAAATTCAGTAACCCAACCACAAAGGACATAGTCATTAAATTCAAAATATATCAGCCGGTCCAGCTGGTAAGTCATGGAATTTGGGCTGGTTCAATATGAGCCTCACCATCAAGCTAATTATGCATATGAATTGGTCAAAAGATTAATTTAACTAATGTTTTTAATTAATCAAATTGAATCATTATATTATATTAAACTGTTATCCTTTAAACAAATTAGTCTTAAATCATTTTTTTCTATTATCATACTATTTTATTTATTGAATATTTTTTTATTATTTTTAATATAACTTTATATATGTATTTATATTTTTAAATTATTAGTTAAACTAATAATTTATTGATTGAATCATACTCTTATCCAATTGAATGTCGATTCGATTTCGATAAATATGCTGATAAATAATAATGGAGAACGAATCAACAAGAGCAAGGGGAGACAACTTTATTTTCATCTATTGGAGAGACCGGTTTACAGGATGACACAGATATACCTGAGTGAGTCATAATTGCTCTCGAATATGCAAATCGACGACTTAATCATATCATCTCCAATGACCCAAATGGCAATTGACAACAGAATTAAACATAAATCAGCACAGTGGCTGTATTAAAAGGCTACATAGGGCATATTATTATGGTAATGTAAATTAAGTGCATTAATTAAGCAAGGATTTCATCAATAGGCTTGGCATCTAATTGGGCCTTCTCCGATTCCTGCGACTGCCTCTCCTTCTCCTTGGCCAGCTTCTTTAGCCTTGCAACTTCAAGGTCTTTGCTCATCTTCCTCCTGTACATTTCTGTGAATGTGATTGGTTCTTCTAGCACTGCCCTTTCTCCTTCTCTGATTTTCAGTGGATACACAATGGCTTCTGGTGCTGGGTTCTGGAATGTGGCTATTGACAATCTGCTGCAGTCTGAGTTCACCACTGCTTGGTGATCAGCGTTTTTGAATCTTCCATTGCTCAAGTACTGCACAATAAATTAAACCACACAATAGATTAGACAACTTATTTTCCCTCACTCTTTAGTTTTTTTTTTTTTAATATAATATGCCAAATTATATTATCATTTTTTAAAAACAAATATATGTCAATATTCTATTTTTAATAATAGATGTGAGTACACAACTAAATGCATACATATAGGAATTAGGACCAAACTCTGAATATAATATAAGATATAAAATTTGTAAAATACATTAAATAACACTTGGCATATGGCAATATATTTATTAGTGATGTTATATGCATTGAAAATAAAATTCAAATAGAAAAACTCAAATTTGAAATTCATTTTTGATATCTATAATATTTCCCCATATTTATATAGGCATGACGTTGCGTTTTTAATTCTTGATCTCAAAAAATTGGGTATCAAATTATTAAAGGGCTTTATTCTAGTCATAGTTTAGGAAAAAAATACGGAGTCGGATTAGTGCCAAATCTGTTCTAATGATGACTCAAATCATCAAGATTAAGATGAAATTGAAGTCCCCCATATCTGGTTGTTTTATTCCCCTTTTGTTAGTCTATCCATTTTCTTTGGAATATTAAGATTGTTTTAATTAATTTTTAATTTTGCTATTAAATGATTAATCATTCAAAATATTCATATTGTAATAAAAATTAATATATTAAAATACATTTATTTTTCACTTTAATTGAAAGAATAAAGTTACTTCTTTCTTCTAGAGCATTTACTTTCAACAATTAATAAAAGGAAATGGAAAAAAGTTTTTTTTAAGGAGTTTACTTTGGTAATTGGTAATCCTTGAAAGAATGATAGTAGCCATGCAACTTTATGCAAAATTTTCATGAAATTTCATAAATTTTCTCTGTAGAACAATATTTTTGTGTTAGAAATAAGATTATCTATGTTTTAAGATTTAAAGAAAAGATTGTAAAATTTTGTGAAAAATTATACTTATTCTTTAATATATATTATAAAAAATTATAAACTACTGCGCAACCTTTTTCAAAGTCGTATAAAAGCAAATCGCTTTTGGTATCTTTCGAGAAACTCCTTTTGACAAGATATTAAGCGAAGAGTTACTCAAAAAATTAAAAAGTTAATAGATTTTTCTCTCTCCAATAAAAATAATTTTAAAGACTTAATTTTTTATTCATCGATAAGTAAAACCTATTCACTATTAATATAATTTCTATTATACTAATACCTTACTGATTATCCTACGAGAAATTATGTTTCAATAAAGAAGTACAGTACAGAGGGAAAGAAGAAAATTGTGATAATCATCCTATTTGGATAAGAAAGAGATCAGATGGAATCTTCTACAATCTTTCGTTAAATCTTTTATATTTCTCTAACATATTTTTTTTAAAAATATTTAGAATAAAATAAAATTATTATGATTTAATCATTTATTATCCTACTCTCATTTCTTTTTTTTTTCTTTTTTAGAATCTTTGATATTCGATTATCGTATTAAGTTCCTATAAATCCAGACTTAAATTAAATTAAATTTGATATAAAAATAAAGCTATCATAATATTACTTTTCCTATGATATGCATTTTTTTCATTCATAAAACTTAGTCTCAAAACTTCTCAAAACTTTACTTAATAACATCCATACCCCAACTACTCAAACAGTGTTTATTCATTTCTCTCCCTTCTCTCTTTGGCTTTGTACCCCTTGTCTTTATCTTCCGTGCTCCCACCCCAACCACAAGTCAAAGTTCCCTCTCAATACGTCCAAGAGTCTTGCTGAACCTAGTCTACCTTAAAGTCCGCAGAAACGCTCATTCTTCCCAATCATTACGTCCAAGACCGAGATCTTACCGGGACCTAGTTTGTTCTCAAGTTCTGAAAAAATTATCTTTCTTGCTAAATTTAAGTAAATTGTGTAAAAGAAAAAAATTGTTAAGTAAACTTTATTAACAATGAATATGAAAAATAAATACAATAATAAATATAAATTTTATAAGTGTTATGTTTTTCTACTCTATAAAATTTATGATAATAAAAAATTTAATTTATATTGAGAATATTATATTTTTAATAGAATATGCTACATCTATAATAAAAATTAATTTTTTTATAAATGTAAAAAAAAGATTAAAAAATAGTCAAGCAAATCAAAATCTGTCAAAGTTTCTTCTGAAAACTACATTAACGAAGAGTTCCAGAGCTAACAATTCAGTTCGGACTAGTCATATGGGTCGCATTTAATGCAATTAAATATGCCAACCGAAACGGCAAACCACATATATTACCAACAATGCTATACATGCGAAAGAAGAAGGTAAATTTAAAATTGAGTTTTGAATATAAATAAAAATTATAAAATATTGCGAAAATTTTGTAAAATTTAATTTAATAATATAGAAATTAAAAAATTTAATTATGAATTTTATTTTTAATAATATTTTTAAAATATTAATTAAAAAAAGGATGGATAAGATGGTGAATATACTTACGTGGCCATGATCGCCGAGATTGACAACAAAAGCACCGTCAACAGGCTGAACAGTGATCCAAGTCTTGCCATCATCTCTGGTTGCTTGGAGACCTCCAACCTGATCCTGAAGCAAAAGGGTTATGGTTCCCGGGTCGGTGTGGCGCTTGAGTCCCAGTGTCATGTCGGGTTGCGGGCATTTCGGGTAGAAATTAACCACAACCTTCTGATCCATATCCACGCATGCCTTTGTCAGAGCCTCCTTCTCCAAACCCATAGCCTCTGACAATACCTCCAAGAGCTTGCACGCCAAACCCATCAGCTTCTCGCTGTATTCCTCCGTCACATCCTTCCATCCTTTGGGCGTGTCCGGCCACCTTGAGTAGTCTCTGTTCTTAATTGGGTATGAAAAGTAGGTCACTATTTCTCTCCAGTCCTGCACTGCTTCTCCCTGCAAAATCAATATGTTGATTAATGTTTTTTACCTCTAAAGTACAAGGGCCAATGGCGGATTTATTACATAAGTAGTGAGCGCAACTAGAAAAATGAAACATTCATTATACTAATTATAGATATTTCCCCCTAATTTGCCTAGCATTGCCCGATATTTCAAATAAAATTTAGTCAGAGGAAAATTTTTTTTCTTGTAAATAAAAATTAAAATACTTGAAATCATACTTATTATCAAGGGACTACAATTTACAGAAATTATACATGAATAGCTAACTGATCAACAATATAATCATTTTTTTAGGAGTGATTCACGGGGGAGCGTTAATGATTAACTAAAGGAAAGGAAGGTAGGGATGATTTCTAACAACCATTAACTAGTGTTTTTACAACCATTAACTAGTGTTTTTACAACCATTCTAAAATCTTCAACACAAATCAGATCCATATTCATATCCGGAACTAGTTGCAAATTATTCACAAAACCCCCCACAATTCAATAAGGAGAGAAGAACCACTTCTAGTATTTTTAACAATTGTTAATACACTAATCCTATGAATACAGGAAAGATATATGTTCATTTATTTAAATTGCACTAGGGAATAGTCTGAAGGGCTAACTTAAAAAATTGAATAAAATAACGTTTTGCTATAAAGGTAAACATTGTTATAGGTAGAAAGCGTTACCTGGAGATGGCTCGAGACGATGAAACCGCCCTTCTTGCCGCCGGACATGTCGAAGCGGAGCTTCTCCTCCGGTGGCAGAGCGAAGAACTCCTTGGCGAGACGGGTCATCTCCGAGATGAGTTTAGTGTCAACACCGTGATCGATAACCTGGAAGATGCCCCACCCCTCGCAAGCCTCCACGATCTTCCGGCAAATCTCGGCTCTCCGGCCGTCGACTTCGTCGATTCCGGCCAGCGAAATGATCGGAATGTCATTGCTGAACTGGTTGTAAGCAACCTTGGGACGCTCGTCCTCGTCACGGACGAAGCGAGACTCGAAGATCTTCTCGTCGGAGAGAGATGTGAGAGTCTTGGCCGGCGCCATGGCTGCAAACTGAACAGATTTTTCTTCTGGTACGAGGCTGTGCGAGGAACTAGGCAATGAAATGGGGGAACGAGGCTGGGTGTCGTATGAGACTGAAATGTAGTCGGGCAAGCGACTGGGGTTATATAACGTGCCTAAGGAGGGGGCAGTTCTATCTACCTCTTTCACGCTGCTACCAAACTCTCGCTGAGTCGCGGCGCCCCCCCCTCCCCTCTATCATTCTTTTTGTATTTAATCTGCTCTTTTTCTAGAAGCAAATGTTTGGCTGATAGTGCCATGTTTGGCGGTGAGGGATTGCACTTGTACTCTTGTTTGTTGGACCAATTTTGCATGTGGCTCTGGTGATAGTATGCAGTTAGTAGCTATGATTTTGATTTTTTATTTCAATAATTATTTTTAAATTTTGTTTTTTAAAAATTATTTTTAAATTTAAAAGAAAATAATGAATGAAGGGTGTTTGGGAGAATGAATAAAAATATTTTATTTAATTATAAAATTGATATAAAAAATTAAAAAATATTTACAAGTTATTTTTATTTTTTAAATTACATATTTAAAATTATAATTTTAAAAGTAGATTATGAAAGTAAATACTATACAGGAATTTTTATTTTTAAAAAAATATAAAAATATAAAATTATTTCTAAAAATAATAAACAAATAGAATCTATATTTATATTAAAATAGGTTTTGATGAAGAGTTTAAATTTTTTAAAAAAATTGAGTTTTTTTACTGTTTAAATATTTTATTTTTTAATTAAAATTTATACTTTTAATTGCACTTATTTGCTTTGAGATTTCTGAATAAATAATTTCATAATCCAATCTTTTTAATTTGAACCCCCGGTGGACTTTTCTAAAGTATATATAGAAAATTTTCAAATAATAATTGGAATTCAACGTATTTAAACTCATTTATTGGGTAAATTGTGCAAGTGGCATTCGTTGATTAAATTTTCCATGGTTGTGAATCATCATATTTTGAAGCTTAATAGTGCTGTGATCATACTGGCCATTCAATTAAATTAGAGTGATGCAATGTGCGTGACTTGATCGAATTAGGGAAAGGCTATGAAAAATTTTCACCAAATGGAGGCTATCTCCATATCTGACTCAAAGTCTCCAAATTCAGCTAACGCGTGCGGTTGATGTTCACAGACATCTAATTCTCCGGCAAAGGCCTTTATCATATCAACAACTTCTCATATTTTCCCGCCGTAGTTCTTCATCTTTTTACCCAATAGAGGTCATTTATAATTCATTAGGTTAATTTAAATTTTTATAATAAAATAAAAAAATTTAAGAAGTTATAATATAAAAGAGACCAAAAACAACTTTAAAAATAATCAGAAACAATTGAAATTTATTAATATTTCTATTTTTTTTATTAGAGCATCATCGAACCATATAGTGATCATTTTATTTTATTTTTTTAATCTTTAAACTCATTTATTAGGCAAATTGTGCAAGTGATATTCGTTGGTTTTTCCATGGTTGTAAACCAATCATATTTTGAAGCTTAATTGTGCAGTAATCATAGGTGTCATTAAATTAAATTCGAGTGATGCAATGCGTATGGATTGAGTTAGGCGAAGGATATGAAAAGTATACACCAAACGAAGGCTGCTACTTCTCCAAAATCAGCCTACACATCAGAAAGACTTTTAGTTGGTCATAGTACATTTAGACTATGCATTAAATTAATGAGGAAAACAGCACATCAGTGACCAAATGAGAAATAATACATGCGCAATAAAAATAATATATATTCCTCTTCCAATTGATTTATTGTGCACAATAATGCCTATTGTAACTATCCCTTCTTCCTTTTCCATCCAAGTGATGAGGGAGAATACAAATAAATTCTTTGAAATATGGTTTAATATCATACAATTTTTAAAAAAATTTTAAAACTTACAAATAATTCTTTAAAATTTTTAAAAAGGTAAAAATATTGAAATTTTAATTAAAAATAAAAAATAGATATGAACTACTTATAATTTTTATAACTTTTTTAAGTTCCGTAAAGTAAAAGAAGTAATTAAAAAAAAAAGAAAGCATATATTTTTACCTCCCAAATATAGTTTAATTAAGTTTTAGTATTAATTTATTCAAAATGCTTATATAACAAAATTAATTCTATTGTCAATAATTTATTTTAGTAAAAATTCAAATCAAAATCTATTTAATTTCACGTTAAAAGTAGTTAACAATAATTATGAACCATTTACATACTTTTTTTATTTTTTAAACAAATTGGTAATGTTTTCACTTTTTTTTTGAAATTTTATAGGGTTATTTGTAGATCGTAAAATGTAAAGAAATTATGTGTCATTAAATTATACTTTAAAAGGTATTTTCACCAAACTTATTTTTATAAAAATTAACTATACTATTCGTTCTAATTACTTCTATTCAAGATATTTTATGTGGCGAAGATTATGATATCTTTCAGGAATTTGGGGTTGAAATTCACGGTACGTGGCAAGCCAATAACTTGCCACATGCACCTTCACCATCGTCGAAATAATTTTATATTTGCAAAAATAATTTGGAGACGATTACGAAAATAACTTGTCACAAGTTTAAAGGGTGAACTGAAGTGGAAATGTATTTGTTTTCGGGGTCAACTCCTTGTCGCTAACTTAGTTGCCACCGCATGTTTATAACCTATATACTAATATTATTAAATATTACGAATATAACATAATATATTTAATTTTATTATAAAATATTTAAATTAAATAAAAATTTTAATATAGAAAATAAAAAATTTAAAAATTAATTACATATTTTATTATTTTAAAAATATTCTAAAATTATAAATGAATTTATTTATTTTTAATTATCTTCTCGATATATTTTTTAATTGCTATATTTAAAATTAATTATAAATTAATTCAGATCCCGTCAAGAATTTATAACTTATATAATGCTTTACATCTTTTTATTTATTCTATTACCTATTTTCCACATTCACTCCTATTGCTTGCTTCTCTATGCTTTTCATTTTTTTTTTTATAATTTAGATAATAATATCATTAAAAAATATAGATATAATAAGATATATTTAATTTTATTATAAAAATATTTTAAATATGTTAACAAATGATTATGCAAAGCATTAAATTAAAAACTTAATTATTCCTATTATTTAATAATTTTTTGTAAATGAATATATTTTTATTTATTTTTCTATTTACTCCTTATATTTATAATTTGTTATAAAAAGACTAAATACATTGCTAATAAGGAAAAATCCATTGCTAAATCGTTTAGTGATGGAATAGATGATGTTTGTGAACAATATAATGATAAAAATATTAGCAATGGAAAAACAAACTCCTCACTAATGGTGACTACTATATTATGGAATGATAATAAAAGTAATGTATAATAAATGGAATTTGCAATGGATATTTCCATCACTAACTTTGCTGTCAATAACAAAAGCTCCGTCATTAAAATTCAAATTTTTATTGTTAATTTTAATTCATCGTTAAATATAATTTTAGTGGTTAAATAATCTATCTTTAATTTTAACTTATTTAATATGCTATTTATTTGCGTAACAACCTAAATAGTAGAAACTTACTTTATTAAATTTCATAAAGTCTAAGCCTTTTTAACAATTAAAAACTTTAATTGAATTTTATATAGTAAAATTTATTCATAAAACAAAACAAAAGGTGCATATTTTATTTATGTTAAGTAAGATAATTTCTAACAATAAATCCAAAAAAAATTGATGTCCAAGCCATATGCATATGCAAACATAAAATAAAAAACCTAAATTACTATATCTTGAACAACACATGGATGCTATGTCCATGCTATTTGATCATCAATTGTTAATATGCAAATTGTTTCTCTTGGATTGTCATTCTCTCAAATAACTTACGACAAAATATTGAATTGATATACATAAGTACAATCTTATTGTTATTAAATGACTAGCAATTTAATGGAATGAATTTGAAAGTATTGCTATGAAAAATAAACATGTATTTCTATGAAGGTTTACTAAAACTAACCTTAAGGATCAAAATTGTTACCATTGTTTTAGCAAACTATTTTAATCCTTAAGGCCAATTTTAGCAAATTCTCCTAAAATTACCTATTTATTCTTTCTAAAAATATTCTCATATTTATTATATTAAATTTGTAGTAAATGAATTGAAATAGGATTTTATTTGTTTGTTTTGATTTATTCACTATCAATACAATGAAGTGAATCTTAGATTAACAATAGAAAAATATATTCTAGAAAATATAGCATACCTTCACCTAAATTCGATATCAGCTTATCTTCTAGATCTTAAACAAAATATGCAATTTCATTAAATTCAATTTATTATTTATGATGCATACAACCTTAGCATTTATATATGTTCATGATGTACCTTCTAAAGTATTGTCTTCAACATCTTCATTCACAATTTCTTTCACAACTAAAAATAGCAATTTATTTTTAAAAAATAAAAAAATATGCTAATTAAACTTATTATAAGAAAATCATTCATATGAGATAGAGTTTAGGAAAAATAATATATAAATAATTTCCCAATGATTCAAATTTTCTCTTATTCTTCCATTAATTCAATTTCTCAATCAATTCAATTTCCAAGTGTAGTGAAGGTCTTTTAAAGAAAATTTCTTGGGAATTTTAAATTTGTAAACACAATTGGTTTGAACCATTTCACAATTTTGATAAGCGTAACATTCATTTCCTATACTATATCTAAACGAAACCATCTAAAATATGAGCATTTTAGTTTTCATAAAAAAACTTCTTCATCATATTCTAATCATATAAAATCAATTAAACAAGCTCAATATCACATTTTCACACATATTCACAGTCCTCTCTTAAAATTTTAAAAATAGAGAGAACATTTTTTCAACACTTTTACCAATGAAAATTTATTATAAATTTTATTATTAAATTCAAAAGCGAAGGATGACTTCTGGAGTCACTTTTACCAATGAAAAAGCTATTACTAAACACCCATTGTTAGATACAATTTTTTTGGTTTGGACATCATTTTTATTGAGTTGAATAAATATAATAATAAATATTATATTTTTATTATCAAAATATTTTAATTAAATTGAAAATGTAATTTAATTATTTTATTTAACTATATATTTTATTTTAAATTCTTATATTACATTTCAAAAATCTATTATTTATAAATTTGAATATATGATTATAAAATGAACATGAAAAACTAACGAATTAGTTTTTAATATTTTTTGAAAATTTTTAAATATATATACATTATTCCAATGTTAGTCATAAATAATGGACGCCTGGGGGAGATGCTAGTTGCCCTGAAGCTAAACACCATTTCACTGGGGCTGCTTACATTTATTTATATTTTATTTTACAGAAGAAAATCAGATGAGCAATAATTTGCAACATTTATTTTTCACGCGAACTAGTGAATCCATGTAATAATAATTCATGAGGCTTTGGCTATCTGGGCAGCTTAAGTCTTGTTTTGACTCATGGGAGGCATAATAATCGTAGAATCTACAAATGGAGAAGGGTAGGTGACGGTCATGGAATCATACTCCGGTCAGCAAAAATAACACGTCACACATTTTTTTTGGGTCAATCTATCATTTTCCAAACTTAATGCCCTAAATAATAATTTTCCTCTACGAATAAATATTGTTCCGTTATAGGACGGTTGAGATGACAATTAAAATCTAACGGATGTATCCTTCCCCGTCGCTTGAATGTTCCAAACTCCGGGTACCTTATAATGTCTCATTTTATGTATTCAACTGCATAAATTACACAAGTAATTAACAAAATGAATAAAATTGTAAAATAAATTTATCGTTAGTTTGTCCTAATTTTGATATAAAGTAAAAATTTATAAAATAATTAGTATTTTAATTATGTAATAATATTTAATATTATTTTAAAAATTTTACTTTAAAAAATATTTGAGATTTGAATTTAAAATCTTAAAATTTGAGATTTAAACTCAAAATCTTAAGTATATATTAAGTGAATCAATACTATTTAAAAAAAGAATTTACAAGACAAAATAAATAACTATATATAACATTACTTCTTAAAAAATAGTCACATTTGTAACCAATTACAAAGAGCAAGGGCTTACAGTGTAAAGTTGAAAAAACAATCTTTTTGACGTATATGAATCTCACACAAATAAAATTTATATATTCACACTTCATGGAAGAGAGGATATTTATTTTTCTTGGGAGTGAAAATTCATATATTGTAAGAATAGAAAATAAGATATAGATATAAGAGAAGACTAAAGCGTGCAAGAAATTCCAATCCAATTAGAAAATAGTAAGTGGTATTGGCCTCGAAATTAAATAGGTCACCTAATATTGAAAGTGCCCGCTACAATCTGCCGTTCTCTTTCGGGATGTGTGGACTCGAAGGCAGCATAGAGCCGTGGAACGGCGAAAGTTTGAAACCCGCCCATAATTTTCCCGTAAAATTTATCACTTAATATAACTACACGGATTCAAAGCTCCACGTATGTCAATCCACTCCTCTTTCTAGCCACGCAACTATAGAGGTGCGGTTGAATTGAAGTGAGTTAAAAGAAAATTTGACTTATAAAATGGTGTAATAGTGTGTAATAATATTTTTAAAAATATGAATAATTTAATATTTTGATTTAAATAAATAATTAATGTTTAAAAGAAATATAAAATTTTAAAGTTCTGTTTTTTTTTTTAAAAAAATCATGTATTTTTTTCATAAAATTTTAGACATCAATTTATAAAATAACCTATATTTAGAATTATGTAAGTAATGCTATTTTTAAAAATATAAAAAAATTTTAAACATTGCTTTTTAGAAGAATCGTCATTCTTTCTTCCCGTAATATTTTTTTTAGTCTTATATACACATAAAAAATTTATATTCATCTCTCTTTAGCATAATAAAATTCAAAAAAGAAAATTATTTAAATTCACCTAAAAATTTAAAATAATTTTAAAAATTTTGAGTATGATTACAAGTTACTTAAAAATATTTTCATTAATATTTGAAATCTACACCTATTAAAATATTAGAACACATAAATTATTCTAGAGTTTATACTAATTCTTATTTTTAGAAAATTGATTTTCTAATTTTCGTATTAGTTTTGTTCTTGTCTTTTAAATTTGATTTTCTACTTTTCGTACTATAGTCTCAATTTTTTTTAAACAAATCTATCTCCCCTTCTTTGAAAACATGCAAAACTTACTCACAACTCTAAATCCGCTTGTTTTACTAATGAAAAATCCTTACTGATACACGAGATAGTGGCATAAGATTTATTTGGCAAATAACATGGAATCAATCTTTGTTTCCCCTCTAAAAACCAGAAGAATTTGATATTTTATCTTTTTTTTTATTTGGATTGATAGAAGTATTTTTCCTTTAATTTCGTCATTTTTCGTTTCAAAAAACCAACTTGAGATTTTAAAATAAGAGCATGGCAAATAACATGAAACGGGGTTAAAAAGTTGGATGAAAAATAAGATTTTTTTTCCAACATTTATGTAAGGCTCCAAATTAATTATACACCACTCAATATAATTAGCATGTCACTGTGTGCTAGCAAAGAATTTTTGCTACCGAAATAGATAGGGTTTAGTGTTGTAAATGAGCTTCATCCTTCAGAAAGTTAGGAGATCACAAATTGTTCGAAAAGAAAAAAAATTTCAGAAACGAGAATAAAATTAACGTTAAACCTAAAGCATCGATTACATTTTGTGCGGACTCTTGAATTGCTCATAGTAAATCATGATTAGGAATTGAAATTTGTCCTCATTGGTTTCCTCATTTTTACTTTTGTCCTCCTTAAAAAAAAAAAAACCAGCATGATTTTTGAAGCTATACCGTAAGTTGCATTAGTGTACACAGCTAGTTCTAGCCTATAAAATCAGATTAATTAAGTAAAAAATTTGACTAATAAATGTATAAATAGTATTATTTGCCATCTTGAGATGCATAAGCTGGGCAAACTCCGTGTATGTGTGTTGTTGTTTTTGTTGTTAATTTATCATCTTACTGTACTCTATGGCAATTGTTTGAAGCATAAGCTTCCTTCTGATTATGAAATAAACAGATCATGGAATCATGAAATGGCCATATCCTAATTCTTTTTTTTTTTTTTGAGAGGTCATTTACATCGCAGAAATAGTATAAAAGTGTATTTTCTCAAAAGTTTGAAAATTTGTAATTATTTAGTTAACCATTAAATGTCAAAATGGAAGAAATAAAATTTTTGAAAAAGTTTTATTTATCAAAAATCATAAAAATTGTTTATTCATATCTCCTAGTAAAAATGAACTTTCCATATCATTTATATATATAAATACAAAATTACATCTACCTAATTACTTTAACTTTTTCATCCACATTATGAATCCAAAAAATTATAATAAATGAAAATTTTCAATTATATAAAATATAATTATTTTATTAATCATATAATAAATTTAAATTATAATATAATCATAAATATAATTACAAGTAGACATTTAATTCTAAATAAAATTATATTTATTACATAGTATATTATTTTATTTATTATTCAAATATTCAATTACAAAAATTAAAAAAATTTAATTATTTATTTTATATAAATTTAATAATATTAATTATTTGTTATATTTATTATTTTACTCATATTTTTCTTTATTTAAATTAAATTTATTTTAATTATATAAAGATAATTTAATATATATATATATATATATATATATATATATATATATATATATATATATATATATATATATAATTTTAACTTATAGTAAATTAAAAAATTACAAATTACAGATTTAGAAAAATTACAACCAAAAGAGAAATTAGACATATTGATCACCGAGATTTAATCCAAGGTAAATAAAATTAATTGATATTTCTTATTTTTATATTACTTTAAAAATTACATATTAGTTATATTTATAATACTTATTAAAAAATTTAGAGTTGATTCAAATAAAAATGTAAGAAATTAACTCTTAAAAAGTGCCAATTTCTTAATATTAACCATATAATTTTGAGCATTTTTCAAAAATTTTATAGATTAAATAATTCCTTAAAAATTTTAACTTCATACAAAAATTTAATTTTTATATAAATGCAAAAGAGAAAAAAGGTAAATTACAATTACGAGTAAAGTATTTTGATAAAAATATTTTGGCAATATTGTTTTCTTCCGCTTTAATTCCTTTAAAACGTAAGATATATTTAGAAAAAAATAAGGGGACATATCATAATCTGTAATAAAGATATCAAAAAAATAAAAATTTTACAAATAATAATTTATTAAAAATAATTTTTAAATTTATAATTATT
Source organism: Sindora glabra (assembly GCA_020226215.1). Classification (NCBI taxonomy): domain Eukaryota; kingdom Viridiplantae; phylum Streptophyta; class Magnoliopsida; order Fabales; family Fabaceae; genus Sindora; species Sindora glabra. Next base: position 122,881,353 of record CM035225.1, read on the forward strand.
TACTTTCATAATTTTTTTTAAAAATGATTTTTTTACTTTATTCTTTTAACATGTATCTTACCCCCTCAGCAAGGGCGTGATCCTGCGTTCCATCATCTAACTTAAAACGTGATTTTCTCCCAACTTACCAACCTCAATCCCCTGTGACGTGACGCTAACTCCAAACACGTTCGTCTCAAGGAAATCTAGAATCTACTAGAATGACAATATTTCAAACTTTTTTATTATATGATTATGATTTTAAATTCTTTATTAGTATTTCTAAAACATTTTTTTTTCACAATTTGAGTGTGTATTTTAGTAAAGAAAAACTCTAAAACAAAAATGATATTCCTCAATTTTAAAATTCGTTTATCTGACAGAAAAATATTTTTTTAAATTTGTTTTTTTTTTCTAACTTTCCTCTAAGATAGGCAAACAAAAAATAAATTATGGTTAATGAAACTTCTACTCCAAATTTTTTCACCAGTAACAAAACCTTAGTAGACAAATCTTACGTACCAATCATAGCAAAGAGCTAAAAAAATCCCTGCAATACAAAATAACAGAACAAAGGCAATCCAACACATAACTGCAGAGACGAGACTCTGGAGTTATATCTAAAATACATCCATATAATACTCTGGACTTATATCTAAAATTTTTATTATTTTAAATATAGTAAATTATTTATTTTAATTAGTGAAGATAAATAAATTATATATATTTAGCCCAAATTTTGCTTCAAAATTTCATTTAAATAATTAACAGAGTACTTTTCTCATGAAGTTGAGAGTATCTAAAAATTAGGGAAGGATTACAATACCCTGGAGCTATTCCTAGGGTAACCCACCCTGCTTAGTTGGTTGATTTTCAACCATACGATGTAGAATTAGAAAGTAATGGAATATAGTTGATGGTTAAGATGTAAGGACCTAAAACCCGTTAGCTAGTTACGTCAAAAGACCATACAATTTGCACCTTAGTACCAGGAAAAAGCACAATTGCACTACTTACCCCACCTAAGTGAACTATGATTTTTGTATAATTTGACTTTTTGCCAAATTTTCTTTCCCCTAATTTTAATCTATCCAATTTAATTATTATATTGAAAATAATAGATACAATGTAATACAAATAATTATATTAATATATTATAATTTATTTTATTTTCATTTATATTTGGTAATATATTTAATTTAATTTATATAATAATATATCAACAAACAATAAATTATATATTTAAAATAAAGATAAAACACTATGGCATTTTATGTAGTTTAATATAATTACTTGGGCTTATCTTGACATTTAAAAATTTATTTAGATCTCCCACAAAGCATAAAAAAAATCACATGAATTTTTTTAATCAATGAAATGATGAAAAATTAGGACTATGGAGCATAATAATTGAGGCCATTGGGATATACAAATTCAAATATCATTATAAACATAAGTGTTAGTAGTATAAAAAGGTAATTATAATCACAAATTATAGACAATAAATATGCCATTTAAAGTAATTTATTTAAAATGACATTTTATTTCATTAAATTATAAGTTCATTAGAGACTTTTTAGTTTGAATGAAATAAAATTCCTAAATCTAATTAAAGTTATACAGACCTCTCCTTTATGTATACTAAGTTTCCTTGAATTTTGCAAAAATGCTGCTCTTAAATTTATTTTAAAAAATTTCATTAAGAGACCATCTACTTTAATTGTGAGCTTTTAATTAATGATCAAAACAAGTAGTTTGCAAACTGAACTACTCTTTATTCATTTCATATGTTTGAAATTGCATTTTTATTAAAAAAAATCCTACAGGAAGGAACATTGATTTGATGAAGAAAAAGTTGGTTTGTTTACAATTTATAGTTAAATGTATGTAATTCGTGAATGTAATATTTATTTTATTTTTTAATCACTATTGATTATTGATTTCAATAATAATTTACTTATTCAATTAATTCATGAAATAAATACAAGTAAAAAATAATACAATAAAAATTTGTGTTGTATGTAATTTAATTAAAAATTTATGATATATGTAATTTAAAAAAATAATCAAAATTAATGTAAATGAAAAATTAAAGTTGAAGTAAAGTGAACTGCCTTCATTGGTACAAAAGTTTCATGCAAGAGCGAAATTTTGACTCCACCATTTTAAAAAGTTGTAATTGAAAATAATATATTTTTGCTCTTAATTTAATTAACATTAAATAATTTATAAATTAGATAATTAATTATTTAATTAATTGAGTTGATTACAAATTTGAAGTAATCTTAAATTTCCTTTCGCAGCATAATTTTCAATTTTTTACCCATAAAATTTGAAAAGTCACATAAGAAAAAAATCATACGCATCCCCTGCGGCGCAAATCCTCCTATGCCTACTGTTCCTTTCACTTTACTCTTCCTTGCAAGTCCGATTCTTCCAATTGAACTAATCACCCAATAAATCATACAAGATGATTGACGTTTCATATTTCATTTCTTATTTCAAGTACACCACGAAGTATGCTGTGCCTGATTTCAAAACTCCGGAATTTAGCCAATCTTCCCTGAGTCTAAGTGGTCAATTCCCTGACCAATGTGGACTATGGTTCGAAGATTGGCACAAATGAAAAATCAACTCCCCCCACCAAATTAAAAAAAAAAACTCCAGAATTTTGCTACCGCCCAGAACTCCGTCAAGGCCAGTCCTTACCATGAGAATTGCATCGCCATCGCCATTAGTCAGAACTTTAGCACCCTCGGCTACAATCTGTCGTTGATAGTCACTGGAATTCACCTTACAAAATTTGCATCAAAGGTTTTTTTTTCTCATCTGTTACTCATAGCCGTTGTTACTTCAAGCATAACAGGAAGCCAAGAATGCATAGAAGGCTCACCCAATCACATGCCCTCAAATCAGGACGGCAACTTAAAATGAAAAATGTCAAGGGAGTATTTAGCAAATTCACTCATAAAATGCAATCAATTAATATTTGACGCGTGACATTATTTCATTTGATAATGAAAATGGGGTGAGTTGCCCTGGAAATAATTCCAGGGCATTGTAGTCTGGTCCAAAAATTATGAGTATGAAACTTTAAGAAAGAATTGTGTACAGTGTAATAAATATTTTTTCAAAGTTTATAGAGTTCATATAAATATTTTTCTATTTTATTATTTATTTATTTATGTCATTGTTAAATTTAATGTTATTATAAAATTTCATAAGGGAGAAGCAAGTTTTATGAAAGTAAAATTTCAATTTTTTCATTGTATAGAGAAAATATGATAGTCAATTTAAATAAGGTTAGGGTTGGATAAGAAAGTGAGCTCACAGTATTTTTAGAAGTCCTAATAATTATTCTTAGCTAATCTCAATTTTTATTTCCAGGATTTTTTTCTCTCTCCCAAGCCCTTGTTTCCCTATCTCTCTTTCCCTTTCCCTAAATTGTTTCTCCCTTTGCTCTTCGGCACCTCAATTATCGTTGTTGGTCTGTCCGGTTGCCATGCAACTGCTCCACGTCTTTCCAGCTAGCGGTCACTAGTTCCACAACAGCCTGCTCCACGTCTTTCCAGCTAGCGGTCACTAGTTCCACAACAGCTCTTGGATGCAGTGGAATAGTTTGATCCTAACCAAGCCTCCGTCTTCAACCCTCCCTCGTAGCAACGCCATCATGCGCGACTTTTCTCCACCTCGCTGTGCCTCCAACTAGTGGAGTGGCAGCTCAGCACCGAGAGCTTGCAAAGCTGTTGCTGGTTTTGGTAGCATAAAGGAGGCTTTCTGTTGTCCCTAATTCTAATGACAGACCCTGATTTCCAGCAACGATGAATCGCTAGCCAGCTTCTTAGATGGTGATAGCATTTTTATACAAAAATCCGTTAATATTTTAAAGATTATAGTTGAATTAAGAGAAACCCATTTCTACATATTTGGAATAGATAATAATGCCTTTGAAAAATAAGAACTTTATATTGTAAAATGCTGAAATAATATGACTAGAGTATTTCTAGGGTGTTACAATATAATATTTTGAAAGATTTGAGCTTGATCTAAGAAACCTATAATATATGAAATGTAATTTGATGATTTTAATAAAATAGAGCTAAAAATATTAAAAATTAAGTGTATAATTTTATTAAATGAAGTGTTAGAGCATCTCTTGAATATTATGCTTTAATATTTCAGTGGTTTGAACTTAATTTAAGAAGATTTTAGAAATACAAAATTTGGTTCAATTAAGCTAGAGTTAAAGATATAAAAGAAAAGTGTAAGAAATCATTAAGTAATATAAATACGACTCAACATGGTAACCTTTAGGTGAAAAACATGTAATATCAATTAGTTATAAATTAATATTGTAAATTGTTAAATAGGATACGAGAAAAGGATGGTCATGAGTATGATAGGACTTCTTAGAAAGCATGAGCATTTCTAGGTAAGTGTATAACTATCTTCAACACTATTTTTCTCAAATATCTCAATTTTTATTCATCTTATATAAAAATTTTATTATTGTATGATTTTGAATTGATGAATGAAGTCAAGTTCTTCATCTATATGGTTGTTTGGAGTGTGATTTAATTAGTTTGGGTTGTGTTTGATTTTATGATGCTTAATGGTACTTTTGGAGCACTATTTATGATTCGTTGGATGTTTACTATTTATTTCCTATGAATGAGGTAGAGTTGACATCATATTAATACCATTTGAATATGTTGTAAATATAAACTCTAGCAAAGAATGTGTCTAGGTTTATGATTGATGTGTTAGCTATGTTGTACTATGGATGAGACTATGTATGTAAATTGGATATTAGCTATGATTGCTTTTGGAAATTGTACTTGAAATGAGTTAATTGTTTGATTTTGGAAATGAGATATTGATATGTGATACTGCATCCAAATATATGTGTTATGATTGAAATTCTAAAAATATTGATAAATACCAAGAGGAATAAGGTTGGGATTGTGATTGATAAATACCGAGAGGCACAAGGTGGCTAACTTCTTTTATCTATTTGATGATGATTATTATTACTATTTTCTATTTGAAATTATAGTAGTTTTGCCTTGTTGTGTTGACATATAGAAATTGATTGTGAATATGAATAAATGAATGATTGGATTGTGAATGTGAGTGGCAAACTTGATTGGTATTTAGTTGGTAAATAGATAAGAGTTCATATATGAGTTTTGTTGTAACATTTCTTGTTAATGTTTTTGTTTAATTTATCTTAAATTATTTTAATTGCTTTTAGCAATTGAATTTAGGTTGTTATACATTTGCTGAGTTTTATAAAACTTATTCCTTTTTTTTTTAAAAAAAAATATTTTAGGATTCAACTTGAGAACTTCAAGTTGTGTAACTTGATTAGAAGTTCAAAGCATTCGAAGGAGAGAATGATAGTTAGAAATTCTATTGAAACTAAATTAAGGAATTAAAGTTATAGAAATTATGATGTATATGTATTTGATATGCTTATTTATGTGTATGTTTTTATACTATTGATGAGCTATATATAAAACATGTTTAAATATAGGGTGTGTGACCTTTTAGGAGTACTTAAAAATAAGGAAAACTCTATTTATATTTTCATAAAACCTAATAATAAAATAGTATAAAATTAGTGTAGTTAATATCAAGGTTAATGGAAACCAAATAGTGGGATCCTAGTTGGTCACAATTAGATTTATGTCATGATAATTTGATGGTTGATCTTAGCGCTGAGTTCCTATTAAAGCCTTAACTTGCATTAGGTTGCTTGAAACATAAATTTAGAACGACGATGATAGAAAGTATAAGAATCTAATTGTTGTGTAAAACTTTTGTAAAATATCATGTGCCTAGTGGAGTACTTGAACACTTTTTTATGAGTCTTTAATGATTTCTAAAAGGGCTTTTAATGATTCATTCTCAAGATTAGCAAGAAAATATCATCCATGGTAGCAATGCAAGACCTTTGAAACCTTAATTGCCTTTATAATCTAGCTTGATATTTGACTAAGCTTTGATATATAGTTTCTCCTAAAATTGATTCTTAAAGTTTAGAATACTCTAAATTGGCATTAAACTTCTAATCCTTTTTTTAAACACATGAAAGAAAGTTTTTAAATTTAGATAACCATATGTTAAGGTCTATATGGCAATGCTTTTTTTAGCATACTTAAATCCTCATATGAAATATCACAAAGATTATGAGCTTTTACTTTACTTGCTAGTTCATCTAGACAAGCTTTTTAAATATCCTTGTCCTTTAATATAATCCCACAAATATGGGTGGTGGCTCTAGAAAGCTCTTTAAAAAGGATTGTCGGGGCTAATAGAGAATAACAAATACCTTTATTTGAAGTCCAAAAAGTGGACTTAAGAGGATTGCAAAGGTCTTACCCAAGTTTAAAGCCTCGACATTTATAGTTTAGAATAAGTAACTGTGGGTGAATCCATATCTTATGAATGTTAAGCTACTAGAGCAGTCGCAAACATCTTTATGATTGAAGCATTTTTTTAAGAGGTAGACTTCTTCAAGTTATGATTAGTTATAGCCTTAGCCATATCCATAAAAAGCTTTTTATTTGGAATAATAGTCATAATTGGCTTAGCAATGTTAACCATGGTGACCTGAACTTTGAGGGCCATTTGAATGAAAAAAAACATTAATAGCTTGAGACTTAACTATCTGGGCCACAAGTTCTTCCTTAGTTCCTCGACCTTTAAGAAAGACTAACAAACTCAATATTTCTTTTAAGAAAAGTAATGAAAGCAACATATACAAACCTAAAAGTATAAATACTTGAAGTCATAAGTACTTTTTAAAAGCATCAAAATTATTATTTAGAATAGCACCATAGAGTAATTTCTTTCTATTTGAAGTTCTTTCTTAACCTCTAGATCTAGAATAGAAATCATAACATAAGATCAATTTCTTAAAAGTAAAATAGCAATGCTCCAAGTATATATAAAAAGTATATGAATACCTGAATAGTGAAGCCTTTCCTTAGAAACCTTCCCCTTATCACCTAAATTAGAATTAAAAGTTATTATATTAGCAGAAGCCTCCTAAGATACTCCTTTTAGCTACAAGATCTTGCAATTTAGTAGCCTAGAACTTTTCTTGAACCACAAGAGCTACAGGATTGATATCATTTTCTAAATCCTATAAGTATTCTTAATCTTCACTAGAATCTACCATGATACATGAATGATTACAAACTAATAAATGAGTAAGAAAATAAAAAGAAATCTAGCAAGAAGAAGAACTAACCTTTAGATAAATCAATTATTGAAGCTTTTTCAACAATGTCAATTGTTAGTACAAAGTCAAACTAGAAGGTAAAAAAATAGTGTTAAAATAAGAAAGCTAAAGAAAAGCTAACTTTAATGTTCTTAATGATATAGGGAACTATTTTCTCAATTGCCTTATTAGCTTAGGCAACTTCATGGTCCAAGAGAAGAGCATCCAATGCAGATTTCAAAATGAATTTATCATTTTCTATAAAATTAGGATACTTTTGCTGGTAAAAGGCAATAATGAAAAGAAATGAATTTTAAAGGAAAATAATCAAAATAAAGATATAGAATGTATACTTATGCTTGAAAAAACATACTTAAAGGAAATTTGTCATCATCAATTATAGGCTTAAGGCATTTAAGAGCATGATCTCTTAAAGAAGACCTTGCAACTTACATCCTTTTGCTTTCAAAAATAGCAATAACTTCAGTAGTGGAAGAAGCCTTCTTAGTTGGTTTAGATTTCTTAGGAATGAACCCCAATAATATTGAATACAACGGATCCATCTTTAAGATACTTCCAAAAAATCCATTAACAAGAGCTTCAATAGAAAAATAGCTATGTCATGGCATGAATGCCTATAAAATACGACCTAAGCTACCGTAAAAAAACTTATTATAGGTCATCACTAGAAATTCCATGGCTATCGAAAATTTGGCTAGTGCCTTGTTCTTAACTCCACCGAAAGTGGTTTAATGCTAAACCCATGTTATAAGTTCAATTACTATTATGCCTTTACTAGGTTGATTGTAACCAAATTAACAAGCTACCCTGTCGAGACAATACCAAACAAGGAAGAATGCCTTTTAGTGTGAATAAAAGTTATCCATTAGAAAGAATTCTAGCAAGGTATTAGAGATCAAAATTAGCAACCATATATCATAGTTCTATTCAGACTAAGTGAATCAAATTTGTCTACGCACTATATTAACCTTTAAGATAACATTTTGATTTTCTTACATGAAAATGATAAAGGTCAATCCTACAAAATTCCTATGAAAGACATTAGGCTAAAAGCAAAATTCCTTTATATCATCAATCGATAAGTTAATAACAACCTTTCTATTAAACTATTCCCAATGCTAAACTTGAGGAAGTTTCTCCTGATTAACCATAGTTCTTAAAGTATCAGAATGTTTTGGAAAATACACATACATGAACTAAATAAAGTTAGTATCAATAAAACAATTCACTACCTATTGAATAACTTGATTTGACCTTGGAATTGATTTAAATAAAGGTAAAATCCCACCAAGAAGGAAGGACATAGAGCTAGCTTTGTGCCCAAGGGAATGTAAGTAGTTAATAAAAATATAATAGAGTTCAGACATTTAAAAAAAAGGCTAACAAAAATGAAATGACTTAACTATTAAGTCATGAAGGCTAAAAGATTCATATCATCAACATCATTTTTATGGGGTATTAACTTTGGTAATAAAGTGTCCTTTGCCATTTTCCCCAATCTTTTTCTCTAAAGCACTGTAAAAATATTTTGATCATTTAGCAAAAGTAGATTTATCTTTAGAAAAAGAAGCCTTTTTTATTACTACTTAATCTTTTTTTAAATATTTTGTAGCACCATATGTACCTAAGTATCCTCTTAAACAAGAGGTTAGTTTCACATAGCCTCTAGAAGTACCTAAAGTAGAAATGTTAACCTCACCAAATAAGGGTAACTTATATAAGGCATATACATATTTGAGAATAGGAGTAAACTTACCCTAATTGATCATAAAAGTACGAGTATCACTTACCTAATATTTCAACAAGCAATTCAAATCCTAAAGACTTTTCTTTACAGATAAATGAAGAGAGATGACAAGATATAAATAACATCGGTAATCCTTACATGCCCTAATCAATTGTGATGGTTAGGGTTTTCTAACACTTCATCTACCTAAGCATTAAACCTATTAGTAGGTTGCAATTTAGCCATATATCTTACTAAATAAAAAGAATAATCTTTTTTGGTGTAACACATTAGCATTAATGAACTACTAAGGAAAAGAACCCGTATCCAAAAGTAAAGATTGAGTGTTGTTAAATCGGCTAAAGGACCTAATTCAATATTTGAGAAGTTTACAAGAAACTCATTAAACTCACTTTTTGTTAGCCCTAGTTTCATCAATTAAACCTTTTTGGCTAAATTTATTTTAGAAGCTAATGGCATATTTTCAAAATCTATAGGTATAGAAACCAATGCCTTTTCATCATTATCAATAACAACTGCCTTAACTGAATCACTCTTATTACTAGTTTTTCTAAAGGCCATGGTGATCACAAATGAATGAAAAATAAGAAAGTTTTCTCAAAACAAAGAGCAAAAGCAGAGTATCACTTTAAAGAGCAAGTATTCAAAATGAAGAAAGAGAAAATATACATTGAGTTTAAAGGAAATAATTTAAATTTAGTAAAAAAAACTATATTACCCTTTAAAAAGAAGACCATAAGGAAAAGCAAAAGCTTTAAAAATAAAGACTTGCTAGACTATGAGAAAGAGTAAAAGTACTTAAATGAAGCTTTGTCAAAATAAATAGAAGTACACCAAGTTTGAGAATAAAAAATTCTTAAAAATCATAGCAAAAAGCTAAAAAATCACATGCAATACAAAATAATAGTACAAAAGTAACTAAACACATAACTATAGGGATAAGACTTTGGAGTTATATCTAAAATACATCTATGTAATACTTTGAAATTATATCTAAAATTTTCATTATCTTAAATTCACCAAATTATCTATTTTAATTAGTGAAGATAAATAAATTATATTTATTTTGCCTAAATTTTACCTTAAAATTTCATTTAAATAATAAACAAGATAATTCTTTTATAAAGTTGAGAGTATTATGCAACTTCAAGGAAGAATTATGTATAGTGTAATAAAATATTTTTCCAAAATTTATAGAGGTCATATAAATATTTTTTTATTTTTATTATTTATTTATTTTTGTTATTGTTAGACTTAATGAGTTATTATAAAATTTCATGAGGGAGAAGGAAGTTTTGTGAAAATAGAATTTTATTTTTTAATATATATATATATACACTAGTTAATGGTAATACAACATTCTAAGCTTAATTTTCAATTAAGTCAATGATTTCTACACGAATCAAATTGAACTATTACTTTTGATGAATTTATCTAAGTGGTTCATATCATCCTTCTTTTTGGAAAGTTTATGATAACATAACATTTTATTTCAAATAGAACCTTGACTACTATATAAGAAGTTGAAATAGCATTGTCAGCTAGATTCTCATAAAGTAAGAAATTTAGAAAAGATTTCAAATTAGTGTTTTTATGTACGTCAATGTAATATTTCAATGTAGATATCCATTTACATTTTCTCCACCACTAAGTAACAACTTTTGAGAGTCCTTAAAGCAACTTGAACCTATTTTAATGCCAAAATCCTATATTAAAATTAACTTAGCTATAAGAAATATGTTCCAATAAAATCAAGAAAAGTAATCTAGTCATACAATTATTGAGAAAGATGTTAGAAAAATTGATTTAGTCATGCTTATTTTAATCCATTCTTTTCATATTGTAAAATGAATTAATAAGCCTATATTAAATTGTTGCAAATATATATAGAAGAAAGATCATTAAGTAAAAGAAAGATTACTAAACCTAATTATCCAAAGAAAATGCTAGGTAGACTATTATATACAGATATATAGTTATGAAGCAAGTAAAGGTGCAACTACAAAAAAAAATGGATATAGAATTCATATATGGATGATTTTATAAGAAATTATTGCCACTGATTACCACTATACAAATATTATATCTAGATGTAAATAATTTGAATATGCTCTAAGCTACCATTTATAATGTTATGTTAGAAAGTATAAACAATGAAGGTCTTAGTCAAGTAAGTAATTATATAGGGCATGCTGAATTCTAGTAGTAGGCACTTTTTAGGTTCAGCATCACCTAAGTTTAGGACAACTAAGCCGTTCTAAACATTGATCACATTGATCACATCAGTCTTATTGGTACCATTGGCCGTTTGCATTTTGATGCAAGCATCTATTGGTTCTAAGCTAGAAGCAAGTAATTAACTACAGTGTGTTTATATACACTTGTATACATATATACATACATACATACATACATACATACATATATATGTGCAGTGTGCGTGTGTGCGTGTGTGTATGTGTATGTGTGTGTGTGCGCGCACGCACATGTGCATTTCTACTACACTTAAGGTACAATATAGAGAATATAATGTTGTAAAAAGGCATCTTCCTATCTACTTATCATTATATCAACTTCATTCATATATTTCTTCCAACTTCAACCATATTCCTTAGTTCTTAATCAATTACTTGAGATCAATGGATCCATTTGACATATTCTATTAGCTCAAGCTCATTGTCACTTATAAAAATAACTTTATAGGGATTTTGTTCCTAGCTCCAATCATTGTGTTGAAGGTTCTAGTTGGATATCTTAACATTAAACAGCAATTTTTTCCCTTCATCAAATTTAACTCATATAAAAATACAAATTCATCATTTTCTTGGAAAAATTCTTAATATTAGCATTAACTTATATAATATCTCAATGATTTCAATTTTTACTCCATTCATAACTATATTACCTTGAGTAAAGTGTTCTTAAGTTTCGCTACATCTTTCTTTGTAAATTAGATAACCTCGTGATCAAAGAGAATAAAAGAAGTCAATCCACTATTGTCCATTATCATGACTTGAACTCTAAACCTATTATATTAGTAAGCTGAACATGAATTTTCTTCACAAATTCATTAAAACCAAAAGTAAGAAAGTGTTAACCATTATGTAATTCAACTTTTACTACATAGTCAAATTGTTTAATATCTTGGAATTATAGAAGCAGGAAACTTATTGCAATGGGGACAAAAGAGTTTTCCACCATTGGATACTTTTCTTATAGGAACTGCAACATTATAAAACTAATTGAAGTTTCTCTAAATCTTTTGGATAGTAGCAACTGTAGAACACTTATAAGGCTATAATAACATCATATATTATTATTAGACAAAGGACTATTAGATATGTATCACATTTGTATAGTATGCAACAAAATAAGTAATGTAAGTTAAACATCTATTGTGTTCCAATTAAATCAACATTTTCTTGTTCTCATGCATAGTGGCTTCACATCTAGATGAATTTTCGGCTCTAAAGGTACTTTGGCTAAGTCCTTGAGAAATAGTCAAACACTCAATCTAACCTTATGAATGCAAAATACTAGAATTACAAACAAATAATGTGAATTTTATATTTCAATTAAAATGCCTAAGATTGCTAAACATAAATATGAATTTATCTTAGAACTTATTATATATGCCTTTCTTTGAATTGGTGGACTTCAAGAAGAGATCTTTGTAGTATTCAAAGAGTTACTTAATATAACAAAGTCTGCACTCAAAAGTTATAAAACAATAAGTTATCAACTCAAAAAACAAACACTCCATAACTTGTTAATTTTGTAAGATTACAAAAAATTATAAGATGAAATCTTTACTCGATAACTTTATTGCTCTAGTAAGTTGTATTATAACAATTATGTTACTTTACACCATTCCATTAATTTTACTAAAATTTTTATCAGCCAAGGTCTACCTATAAAACACAACTTAATTACTTCCCATTATGAATAAAACAAAACAAACATCAGATTACACAATGTAACAATCGAATCACACATATATAGAAACATTTTATCCTTGTAAAAGTATTGACATCTTCTTGCTACTGTTGCTTTTCCTTACACTATGTTGAATTGGTTGGAAATTTATTACTTTAGCAATAATATTTATCAAGTATGAACTTTATTACACACTAACAATATATTATAAAAATATCTCCAATGTAAAAATTCATACAAGCATTTAGTGAAACAATTTAACTCTCATCAAACAAATATTCCTTTAGTATTTTCTCCATCAATACATTTTTAGAGGGTACAAACTAAAAGCTAAAGAATTAGTTTTTTTGCCTCGTATGGTCTAACATGAGTGCTATTGTTCGAAGTGATTTTATACTTATACTAAGTAAGCCTATAATGTCTATCATTTAGAGCAACATGGAAGTTCTAGATTATGTAAGACATCCCTTCAGTAAAAAGGGACTTATGCCTTTTAATTAGATCCTTTCCAAAAATAATGGCTTGAATCTTCTTGCCTTATGCAGATAATCATGAAACATTAATTAATCCATATATCTATACATTCATAAATTCATAAACCAAGATAAAATCTTTAATCAAGTTATTTCTTACATTCTCATCCAAAGGAATCATATCAATAGTTAAAACTTATTCAAAATACTTTGATGGCATTGTATACTTATATTTGTAGTACTTTAACTTTAATTTTCAAAATTTCATCACTCTCAAGAGAAAGTTTGCTAATAAAAGTACAATTCTTATCCTTTATAGCAGACTTGTAAAAATAAATAATTGAGACCATAATCATGCCATCAAAGTAGATAAACATAGGACAACAATCAATGTTAAAAAAAAATGGCTTTCCTACCATAAAGTAAATTGACAAATTAGTTTACTAACTTCATTAAATTCCTTTCTTGCAAGAAACAATTTATATTCTGTCCATGTTTTATCATCTCATTAAAGTTTTCAATTTCTTAAGTTTTGTACATTTATTGTTCTTCTATATCCGAGAATAGGACAAAAATATTAAGTTGCAAGGATAGATTTACAATACATAAATCGGCATCACTCCTTTTACATTACTAAAAAATATTTCCTCCAAACTAGATGTAGCCTAAAAATATAGTATCATTACTAAAAATCCTAATTGTACACACCATTTCTTAGCTTAGAAAGTGAAAAATAATTAAAGTTCTTTAGCACCTTTTAATTTATAAGCATGCCAAAAACTAGGAATCAAGAAGCAAAAATCACATAAATTGATATAATTAAAACTAAATAAAAAGAAATAGTGAAAATCATACTTATCTTAGTGCCATTCTCACTAAAGCAGATGAAAAATAACTTGAAAACAATAATTTACCAAGCAACCATGTAAAGAAAGCCTCCCTTGAATTCCTCCATAGTAGGAAACATAAACACATAAAGTGGAGAGAAACAACAAATGAAATACAAATTTCAAAGTAAACTCCCGAGGCAATAAGTAATTAAATTTAAAATAAATAATAATACTTTGAAAAAGTACAAAAATATCCTTTCAATGGTAGGAAAGTATAGCTACAATACATAAAAGTAAATTCTCAAGGCTGTAATTACTCTATAATGGCAGAAATACTATATTAACATGGATAACTAAATTTATTCATCTAACAAAATTAACAATATTGAAAATTAACATCAACAATATATTAACTAATTGACAATATATATGAAGATATAAAGATATAATAACATAATGTCTATGAATAATAAATTATAAATTAAATCTTAAAAAATATACTCTTTTTTTAGGCAAGGATGAGGAAAACGAATGAGTTTTTAGAGAGAGGGATAATAGAAAGGTAGAAAAATAAAGGTTAAAAAATAATGGTATAAGGACAAAGAGATTGCACAAGTAAAAGAGGGAATTGAGTTTGAGGATGAAGAAGAAAAGAAGAAGATGTAATTTATCATTTCAACGGAGAGGAAGATTAAAAAATAATAATAAGAAAGGATAAGGAGGATGAAATGGTGGTAACAAATACAAAGGAAGAATATCAAAATAAGGTAAAGAAGCAATAATAGGCAGCGACAAAGATTGAATAAAAAGAAGAAAAAGAAGGGGAATTGCAGAGATAGGCAACTATTATGAAGGATGCGTAAAAGTTAGGAAGAAAAAGTGCAACAAGAAAATAATAAGTCAATGGGTAACAGTTAAGAAAATAAACAAATAAATAAATAATAAATCAAATTAAATAATTAAATAAATGAAATAAAAATGGCAAATAGGCAAAGAAAGAAACAAAATACAAGGGAAAAATCTTACCATGACATGTATCATTATTATGGGACACACAAACAGATAAAATAATAAAATAATAAAAAAATGAAAAAAAGGGGGAAACATGCAAAGAAAGAAATAAAATGCAAGTCATAAAATCTGACCATGACATGTACATATCACTATTACAAGATAAACAAATAGATAAAACAGTAATAAAAGAATAAAAGAATAGAAAATAACTCAACAAGAAAAAAAAGAAATAAAGAAAGGGAAAGAATTGATAGAGCCACACATAAAAAAATTACAAGCTATAAGGAAGTAAAAGGATTTATGAAAGGTTAAAGTTTAAGAAAAGATATGATAGTCAATTTAAGTAGAAGGTTTGAATTAGATGAGAAAGTGAACTTGTTATATTTTTAGGACACTTAATAATTATTCTTAATTAATCTCAATTTTCATTTCCTATATTTTTCTCTCTTTCTCCTGAACCCTTATTTCCTTATCTCTCTTTCCTTTTCCTTAAATTATTTCTCCTTTTGCTCTTCAGCACCTTAATTATCATCATTGGTCTATCTAGTTGCCATGCAGTTGTTGCACATTTTTTAAGTTAGTGATTACTAGTTCCACAATAACTCTTGGATGTAGTGGAATAGTTTGATCCTAACCAATCTTCTGTCTTCAACCTTCCCTTATAACAACGCCTTCATATGTGACTTTTCTCCACCTCGATGTGCCTTCAACTAATGGAGTTGTAGCTTAACATTGAGAGCTTGCAAAGTTGTTGCTGATTTTGGTAGCATAAATAAGGCTTTCTATTATCCTTAATTCTAATGAGAGGCCATGATTTCCAACAATAATGAATCGCCAGCAACCTTTTGAGATGGTGATGAGCATTTTTTATACAAAAATCTCTTAATATTTTAATAATTCTAGTTAAATTAAGAGAAACTCATTTCTACATATTTGGAATAGATGATAATGCCTTTGAAAAATAGGAAGTTTATTATGTAAAATGTTGAAATAATATAACTAGAGTATTTCTAAAGTGTTACAATATAATATTTTCAAAGATTTGAGCTTGATCTAAGAAACCTCTAATATATGAAATGTAATTTGATGATTTTAATGAAATAGAGTTCAAAATATTAAATGTTAAATTTATTATTTTATTAAATGAGGTGTTAAAGCCTCTCTTGTATATTATACTTTAATACTTTAGTAGTTTGAACTTAATTTAAGAAGACCTCAAATAGTAAACTTAGTTTAGTTAAACTGGAGTTAAAAATATAAAAGAAAAGCATAAAGAATCATTAAGTATTATAAATATGACCCAATATGGTAACTTTTAGGTGAAAAACATGTAATATCAATTAGTTATAAATTAATATTGTAAATTACTAAATAGGATGCAAGTAAAGGATGGTCATGAGTATGCTAGGATTTCTAAGAAAGCATGACCATTTCTAAGTGAGTGTATAACTATTTTCAACATTATTTTTCTTAAGTATCTTAATTTTTATTTATTTTATATGGAAATTTTATTATTGTATGATTTTGAATTGATGAATAAAGCCAAGTTCTTTATCTTTATGGTTGTGTGGAGTGTGATTTAATTAGTTTAGGTTATGTCTAATTTTGTGATGCTAAATGGTACTTCTAGAGCATTATTTATGATTTATTAGATATTTACTATTTATTTCTTATGAATAAGGTAGAGTTGACATCATGTTAATACCATTTGAATATTTTGTAAATATAGACTCTAGCTAAGAATGTGTCTATGCTTATAATTGATGTGTTAGCTATGTTGTACTATGGATGAGACTCTGTATGTAAATTGGATATTGGCTATGATTGCTTTTGGAAACTATACTTGAAATGAGTTAATTGTTTAATATTAGAAATGAGATATTGATATGCAGTACTGGACCTAGATATATATGTTATTATTGAAATTCTAAAATTATTAATAAATTTCAAGAAGGATACGGTTGAAATTATAATTAATAAATACTGAGAGGTACAAGGTAGCTAACTTCTTCTATCTATCTGATCATTGTTATTATTATTATCTTTTGTTTGAAATTGTAACAATTATGCCTTATTTTGTTAATGCATAGAAATTGATTATGAATGTGAGTAAATGAATGATTAGATTGTGAATGTAAGTGACAAAGTTGATCAGTATCTAGTTGGTATATAGATAAGAGTTCATATATGAATTCTATTGCAACATTTCTTGTTAATGTTTTAGTTTAATTTATCTTAAATTGTTTTGAATGCTTTCAGTAATTGAATTTAGGTAGTTATATATTCATTGAATTTTATAAAACTCATTCCTTTTTTTTAAATATTCAGGATTCAACTTGAGAACATCAAGTTATGTAGCTTAATAAAAAATGCAAGGCAATCCAAGGAGAGATTGATAGTTGAAAATTCTGTTAGAGTTAAATTAGGGAATTAAAATTATAGAGATTATAAAGTATATGTATTTGATGTGTTTCTTTATATGTACATTTTTATGCTATTGATGAATTGTATGTAAAACATGTTTCAATATAAGGTATGTGATTCTTAAGGAGTACCTAAAAATAAGAAAAACTCTATCCATTTTTTTTCATAAAACTTAACAATGAAATAGTATAAAATTAGCGTAGTTCGTATTAAAGGGTCTTTAGCTTAAAGATAACTAGGAAAAAGAAATAAAATGATAGGGTTTCATTTTCTTTATTTTTATTTATTTTAAAAAAAATTTATTTTTTTTCTCCATTTTCCGTTAATGGAATTACTTTAGATGAGAAAACGGTGATTTCTCCTAACTCCTCAAGGAATCTGATTCCTTCATTCTACATTTTAAATTTATCATCTTCAATATAATGATGACCATGATAATAAAAATTATTATTATAAAATAATAATATAAGTAAAAATAAAAATAATTATTAATAATAAAAATAATAAATTAATTTAATAAAATATTAATAATAAATTAAAATTACAAAATAATAATAAATATTATTAATAAAATAATAAATACCATAGTGTTAAATAATAAATAATAATAGTAATTTAAATAAAAAATAATATTAATAATTAATATTAACTAATTATAAAAATAATAGTACTAGTAAATAACTAAATATAGATAACATAAAAATAATTAATATTAATAAATAAATTAAAATAATAAAATAATAATTATAATTATTATTTTAATAATAATTATAATTATTATTTTAATAATAATTTTTAGTAAATTATTTTTTAATATAATAATTATTAATAAAGTAAATTAAAAATACTTAATTCCTTTTACTGTTTAAATTAAATAAAATGGGTTATTATTGGATTTTTAATTCTTTTTCCCCTATTTTGCTTTATTAATTTTTTTTCTCTTTTTTTAGTTGAACCAAACAACCCCTAAGGCTAATGGAAACCAAATAGTGGGATCATGACTGGTCACAATTAGATTCGAGTCATGGCAATTTGATGGTCAATCTTAGCACATGAGTTTCATCAAAGCCTTAACTTGCATTAAGTTGCTTAAAACATAAATTTAGCATGATGATGATAGAAAGCATATGAATCTAATTGTTATGTAAAACTTTTGTAAAATATCATGTGCCTAATAGAGTGTGTGAATTCTTTTTTATGACTTTAGTGCTTTTGATGATTCATTCTTAAGACCGGTAAGATGACATCATCTATGGTAGCAATCCAAGACCTTTGAAAACCTAATTGCCTTTATAATCTAGCTTAATATTTGACCAAGCTTTGATATATATAATTTCTCCTGAAGTTAGATCTTGAAGTTTAGAATATTCCAAATTAGCATTAAACTTCTAATCCCATTTTTGAACATGTGAAAGTAAATTTTTAAAGTTAAATGATTATATGTTAAGGCCTATGTTGCAATATATCTTTTAGTATATTTAAATCCTTATTTACAATATCACAAAGACTATGAGCTTTTACTTTCCTTGCAAGTTCATCTAGATGAGCTTTTTGAATATCCTTGTCCTTTAATGCGATTCTAAAAATGTAGGTGGTGGCTCTAAAAAACCTTTTTAAAAGATTGTCAAGGCTTATAGAGAATAATAAATACCTTTTATTTAAAGTCCAAAAAGTGGACTTAAAAGGATTGTAGAGGTTTTACCTAAGATTGAAGCCTTGACATCTAATAGTTTAGAATAAGTAATCGTAAGTGAATCCATATCTTGAGATTGTTAAGCTATTGAAGCAGTAACAAACATCTCTATGATTGAAGCATTTTTTTAGGAGGTAGACTCTTTTAAGTTATGATTAATTGTAGCTTTAACCATATCCATAGAAAGCTTTTTATCTAGAATAATAGTTGTAACTGCCTTAACAGAGTTAACCATGGTGATTTAAGCTCCTAGGGCTGTTTGAATAAAAAAATCATTAATAGCTTAGGACTCGGTTATTTGGGCCAAAAGTTCCTCTTTAGCTCTTTGACCTTTAAAAAAGATTGACAAATTTAACGTTCCATTTAAGAAAAACAATGAAAAGTAGCATATACAAACTTAAAAGCATAAATACTTTAAGTCACAAGTACTTTTTAGAAGCCTCCAAATTATTATTTGGAATAACACTATAAAGTGATTCCTCTCTATTTGATGTTCTTCCTCAACATCTAGGTTTACAATAGAAATCATAATATAAGATCAATTTCTCAAAGGTAAAATAACAATGCTCCAAGTAAGGTGCATTAGTGAAGCCTTTCCCTAAAAACTTTTCCTTTGTCACCTAAATTAGAATTAAAAGGTGGCATGTTTATAGAAGCTTCTTAAAATGTAGAAACTTATGTATTAAAGAGATTCTTTTCAACTGTAAGATCTTGCAAATTAGTATCTTGAAACTTTTATTGAACTACAAAGGCTACAAATCGGTATACTTTCTAAATCCTCTAAATATTCTTAATCTTCACTAAAATCTACTATGACACATAAGTGATTACAAACTAGCAAATGAGTAAACAGAGAAAAATAAATCTAATGAAAAGAAGCATTAACCCTCAAATAAATTAACTACTAGAGCTCTTCTAACAATATGAACTCTTGATATAAAGTCAAACTAGAAAATAAAAAAATAATGTTAAAACAAGAAAGCCAAATGAAAGCTAACTTTGATGTTCTTGATGATATCAAGAACTACTTTCTCGATTGCCTTATTAGCTTAGGTAACTTTAAGATCCAAGAGAAGAGCATCTAATGTAGATTTCAAAATAAATTCATCCTTTTCCATAAAATTAAGATACTTTTGCTGGTAAAAGATAATAATGAAAAGAAATTAATTTTGAAGGAAAATAAAAGAAAATAATCAAAATAAATATATAGAATGTATACTTATACTTAAAGAAACATATGTAAAAGAAATTTGTCATCATCAATTATAGGCTTAAGGCATTTAGGAGCATGATCTCTTAGAGAAGACCTTGTAGCCTACATCCTTTTGCCTCCAAAAATAATAACAACTTTGGTAATGGAAAAAGCCTTCCTAGCTGATTTAGATTTCTTAGGAGTGAACCCCAATAATATTGAATACAACGAGTCCATCTTTAAAATAGTTCTAGAAAAGCCACTAAAAGGAGCTTCAATAGTAAAAATAGGCATGTTATGGCATGAATGCCTATAAACTATGACTTAAGCTATTATAAGAAACCTATTATAGCTCATCATTAGAAATTCCATGACTATCACAAATTTAGTTAGTGCCTTATTTTAAACTCCACCAAAAGCAGTTTAGTGCCAAGCTTACCTTATAGGTTTAACTACCATCATGCCTTTACTAGGTTGATTGTAACCAAATTAGTAAGCTACCTTGTCGAGACAATACCAAACAAGTAAAAATGTGTTTAAGTGTGAATAAAAGTTATCCATTAGAAATAATTCTAGCAAGGTATCAAGGATCGAAATTAGCAACCATCTGTCATAGTTCCATTCATACTAAATGGATCAAATTTTTCTACCTATTATATCAACCCTTGAGATAACATTTCGATTTTCTTCACCATGAGAATGATAAAGGTCAATCTTGCAAAATTTTTATAAGAAACATAAGGCTGAAAGTAAAATTCCTTAAATCATTAATCAATAAGTCAATAACAACCTTTTTATTAAATTATCCTTAATGCTAGACTTAAGAAAGTTTCTCCTGATTAGCCATAGTTTTTAGAGTATGAGCATATTTTGGAAAATGCACATATAAGAATTGAATAAAGTTAGCATCAATGAAACAATTTAGAACTTATTGCTAGTTAAATAACTTGATCTAACCTTGGAATTGATTTAAGTAAAGGTAAAACATCACTAAGAAGGACGAATATAGAGCTAGCTTTATGCCTGAGGTAATGTAAGTAGCTAATAAAAATATAATAGAGTTTAAACTTTAAAAAAAAATGCTAACAAAAATTGAAATGACTTAACTATTAAGTCATAAAGGTTGAAAGATTCATATTAGCATCATGTTATGGGTGTCAACTTTAGTAACAAAGGATCCTTTACCATTGTCCCCGATCTTTTTCTCCAAAGCATTGTAAAAATATTTTAATCACTTAGCAAAAGTAGATTTATCCCTAAAAAAGAAGCCTTCTTTATTACTACTTAATCTTAGAATACTTTATAGCACCACATGTGCCTAACTATCCTCTTAAAGAAGAGGTTAGTTTCACATAGCCTTTGGAAGCACCTAAAATAGAAATGTTAACCTCGTCAAATAAGGGTAACTTATATAAGGCATGTATATCAATCATAAAAGTATAGGTGTCACTCACCTAATATTTCAATAAGCAATTCAAATCCTTAAGACTTTTCTTTACAGATAAACGAAGGGAGATGACGAGATGTAAGTAACATCAATAACCCTTGTATGCCTAAATTGATCACGATAGTTAAGGTTTTGTAACACCTCATCTACATAGGTATCAAACTTATTAGTAGGCTGCAATTTATGGCTATATATCTTCTTAAATAAAAAGAATAATCCTTTTTAGCCTAACACATTAGCATTAATGAACTATTAAGGAAAAAAACCCTTCTATCCAAAACCTTCTTTTCATGGCAAAGATTGAATGTTATTAAATTAGTTGAGGGACTCAACTCAATATTTAAGAAATTTAAAAGAACCTTATTAAGCTCATTTATTGCTAGCCTTAGTTTTATTAACTAATTTTTTTTGCTTAAATTCACCTTAGAAGCCAATGACATATTTTCAAAATCTATAGGTAAAGGAACTAATGCCTTTTCATCATTATCAACAACAATCACTTTAATTGAATCACTCTTATTGTTAGTTTGTCTAAGGGCTTTGGAGATCATAAATGAAAGTGTAAATGAAAAAATAAGAGAGTTTTCTTAAAATAAAGAGCAAAAGCAAAATATCACTTTAGATAGCAAGTATTCAATATGATGAAAGAGCAAATATACTTTGAGTTTAAAAGAAATAATTCAAACTTAGTCAAAAAATTATATTACCCTTTAAAGAGATGATTATGAAGAAAAGCAAAAGTTTTAAAAATATAGACTTGCTAAACTACGAGGAAGAGTAAAAGTTTTTAAATAAAGCCTTGTCAAAATAAATAAAAATACACTAAATTGAGGAATGGAAAATTCTTAAAAATTCAAATAAGCAAAATTTCACAACGTCCATTGTTCTAAAAAAATCGTGATAGTCTTTATACATAGAGCCCAATATAAATACTTTTCTTTTAAAGAGTAAAAAATATAGCCAATCCATAAAATATTGCTAAGCCCAATATTAAAGTACACTCAAAAGAGGAAAAAAATGATCTAAAGATTAAAAGAGACCTAATTTATACTAACCTAATAAAATAGGTAAAAAATAACTAAAACATCAAAGGCATCTTAAACAATAAGTCTAAAAATGATCAAAACACAATGAGCACCTAAATTGCTATAAAGGTTTTGTAATACCCTAAAGTTATACTTAAAATTTTACTATTTTAAATACACTAAAGTATTTATTTCAAATAATGAGAATAACTAAATTATATTTATTTACCCAATATTTTTTTAATGTGATTAAATATTTATTACAGTGATTTTTTCACAAAGATAAGAATATTTAATAGTGGTGACTCACAAGTGTGGAGATCTATAAAAATATATGAATTTATGGTTTAATAAAAATAATCCCTCTAAAATTTATGGCATTATTTTAATTATTTATTTGGAGTTCATGAACAAATTTAGTTATTATAAAAAATTATTAGAAAATATTATTGGGAAATTAAGAAGATAAAATAATAAAATTATTTAGCTAAAATTAAATTTCATAACTAAATAGTGTGCCCTATCCTATGATCTTATTTTTCATCATCATTCTCTTACTTTATGTAAAATCATTGGTTAGGACTTGATCTTGAGTAACTTTAATTTACAACGAAACATCAAAACACTTCTCGTAGTTCCTTTTTAGCCATCAACCATCCCCTTTCTCTCTTTCTCTTACTTCCTCTTACTTCTGTATTTTCTTTCTCTTTTTGTCTCTTTTTGGTTAGTTTCCTTGTTCCTGCACTTTAGTGTCTCCCCTTAGCCATTCCATCGTGTGCCACCTTATTGAAGCAGCTCTTTATCAGGCCATTGACCAATCATAATAAAGAAAGTTGCATGATGTAATTTGAAACGACGACATCAGAGCCTTTAACCTCTTTGCTTTCGCTAGCATTCTAACATGTTTTTGCTATTGGCAAGCTCTAATCGACCACCATGGAGGGTGGTGAATCTACACTACTAAACTTTAATATTTTGTTGATTTAATGCTTAATCTAAGAAAGCTTGGTTTATGAATATTTGAAATACTTTATGAAGCTTTTTAAAATATGAATTTTATGATATAGAGTGTTAGAAAAACATGAATAACTTCATTCTAGAACATTACATCTTAATAATTTATCTTTGAATATATGATCTATAAAACTCATTTTTGAGCATTTTAAATATATGATAATATTTTTTAAAAAAATAAGATTTTTATGTTATTGAATGTTATTATAATATGATTAAAACATGTTTAAAGAGTTATATTTTATATTTTAATTGATTTAAGCTTAATTTGGAAACTCCTTAATTTTGTGAAATTTAGTTTTATTAAAAGGAAGTTAAAATAACATGATTAGGGTGTTTCTAAAATATTATGTTTTAATATTTTAAATGATACATGTATAGTTTGAGTAACTCTCAAATGGTTAAGATATGATTTAGTGATTTTATTGAAATAAAGTTAATGATATTAGAGACTAAGTGTCCAACTTTATTAAATAAAGTGATTAAAGTCCTTTTATAGTAAGAAGCTTTAATATTATGGAAGCTTTAGGTTTAAACTAGGAAAACCCCTAAATTATGAATTTTGATTATAATAAGATAAGGTTAAAAATGTTAAAAAAGTAAGGAATTATAGTGTGATATAAATAGAACTTAGAATGGAAATCTTTAGGTGAAATATATATATATATATAAAACTTATTTTTGAATTAACATTGTAAGTTACTAAATAAGAAAAGAGAAAAGATAATCATGGGCAATTTAGGATTCTTTGGAAGGTGCGAGCAATATTAAGTGAGTGTATAACTATCCTTAAGTATTATATTTTTTTTATTTATATGAAATGTTATGCTACCTATTTGTTAATGCTTATTATAGAAATTATATATTTGTGTAATTATAAATTAGTGAATGAATTTGGATTCTTTACCTAGTATTGTTTTATATATAGAATATTTATAGTGATATGAACTGTTATAATATGTAATGATATTTTTATAATCTTGAAAAGTAATTGTGTGTGTTAGTGTTAAAGTTTTGAATGGAATATAAAAATGAGAAATTGTGAAATGATTACAAGAATGAAATTAGTTGTGAAGAAAGAGGATAAGATAAACTTAAAATTTTATTGATCTACTTGTGTGTGGTACTAGAACCTAGATTTTCTTTGTATATGTATTGAAAATTGAAACTTAGGAGGTAAGGATGCTTAATAAGCTAATCGGATTAGATTAGACCAAAGCTCACACGAGTTGAACTAATTCAAGCCTAATCTGTTAAGACTTGTATTTAAAATTAACTCATTTTAGCTAATTCGGTCCGCATTTAAAGCTTGTAGACTAGCTTCTTTTTGCCTTAAAAAAGGTGGTTAGCCTATGGACTAGCTCACAATCTATAGGATTCAATCTGCACAGACTTAACTTATTTAAGCTCATTTTTTTATGAGTCTTTTTTTATAAGCCCAATCTGTAAAGAATCCAAGATTGATCCATAAGGCTTGCAAGCCTTGGGCCTATTGAACACCCTTATTAGAAGCTCTTATATGTGAACAAGGTCAAAGTATAACTCTATCTAAAGGCCCCATTTTGTAAAAGATAAAGTAATTTATTAAGTGCTTGAGGTGGTAACTTTATATATTATGACTAAGTGCTTATGCCACATTAGACGCCATATCCTGCCTAGGTGTTCATAGGGAGTAGGCAGGGGGAACGGTAGGTAGGTTGATCAAGTAAGTAGAATAAGAGTAATCCCTAACATTAGATAAGTTGATTTTATGTTTATTAAGCATATATATATATATATATATATATATATATATATATATATATTATGAATTGTGTACTTATTATTAGTGAGATCACATTGCCATGCAGTAACATTATTAAGCATGATGATTATTATGGTAAAAATTGAACATGATAGCCTGTGTGTGACATTTTGTAATTTCAAATTGATCATTGTTTAATATTGATTAGCAGATGACAATGTTGTGTGATATGTGAGCTTGAATGACTTGATTGTGAATATGAATGGGAACTTAGTTAGTATTTAATTGGTAAATAAATAAAAGTTCAAGTATAACTTTTTGGGAAATACTTCATGTTAAGGTTTTTAATTTACCTTATAATGTATTTAATTGATTTTAATACCTGATTCTAGATAGTGGTACAATCATTGAGTTTATAAAACTCATTTCTTCTTCTTCTTTCTTTTTACTATTTCTAAGGTTCAACTTGAGAATATCAAGTTGCATAGCCTAAGTAAGAGATAAGGCAATCCAAGGAAAGCTTAATAGTTGAGATTTTAAAAAGGTTAGATTTAGGAATTAGAAATAGAAGATCTATTGTTAATATTGTTTTTGATGCGTTGAATTGTTTATTTATTGTTCTATGTAGTTGTCAAAACTACATATTTAAAGTAGGTTTAAAATATAGGGTGAGTAACCTTTAAGAAGTATCTAAAATGCGAAAAATTCTTTTCTTTTTTATGAAATATAATAATAAAATAATATAGAATTAGGGTTGTTAGAGTCAAGGTTGATTGGAACAATATAGCAGGATCCTAGCAAGTCACGATTGAGCTTAAGTCATGACAAGTTTAAACAAATAGGGT
Source organism: Sindora glabra (assembly GCA_020226215.1). Lineage (NCBI taxonomy): Eukaryota > Viridiplantae > Streptophyta > Magnoliopsida > Fabales > Fabaceae > Sindora > Sindora glabra. The sequence continues at coordinate 122,907,965 of CM035225.1, forward strand.
CTCATAGAAGCTTAAAGCCATTTAGTAGTCATTTGACTTAGGGTAAGTGTTGCTTTGCCTTTAGAGAGTAGAAATTTCTCTTCGTTTTGCTAAGAACTCTTTCAACAGTGGCTTAATTAGATTAGAATGAAAGTTTTAGCCATGGTACATAAAAGTATCAAACATATCATGCTTAAACCTCCTCAACAGAAGCCCTCTATCTTGAAGTTAGCAAGGGAATCACTCAAATAACCCTAACTTATCCTAGTCCCATAAAATCACCTATACTAATTCATATTCATCATTATAAATATCTCATTACTTTATTTGATATTCTCTATCAATTATTTTCCTATTATAATTATCCTAATATTATTTATATTATCATAAAACTTATAATATGATTAACCTTAATCTAAACTAATGAATTATGACTTGTTACCTATGTCATTGCCTTCCTATGCATATAAAAGCCTTACATGCACCTATCTAAAAGATACAAGAAATCATGATCAAGAATTATTGTAAAAAGCTCTTTTTATCCTATTAAAATATTTAATAACTAGTGCTCATTTTCCCCCTTTAAGCCACTTTTAAGGAATTTTTTCATCATACTTCTAATTTTAGAATTCCCCTTCTAATTTTAGAATTCTTAAAAATTGTAAAAGTAAAGGATTAGTTACATTTTGGTCAAACTCTTGAACTACCCAAAGTAAATTATGATTAGGAATTGATATTTTCCATCATTGGTTTCTTCATTTCTACCTTTTTCCTCTAAAGGAAAAAATCGTGCATTATTTTTGAAGTTATACCATAAGTTGCATTTGTATACACAATTAGTTTTAGCTAACAAAAATCAAATTTAGGTAAATAAATAGTATTATTTATGCTAAGAGCATCTAACTCAAATAATATTTGATATTTCTTAAAGGTTCTATACTTTTCACTATATTTAGAGTTCAATTTCTGATCATTATGATATGTGTTTAATGATTTAATGATTCCTTTATTTGCTTAAAAAATATTATTAATATATATAAGCAATCTTTCCATGGCCCTTTATTAATTACTAGAGTTTTATTTGTTTTGGTAGAAAATATTTTATATAACAATATAATTATAAATTATAAAAATGGTAAAAAATAGTTGGTGCCTTTAATATTAAATATAATAAATTTGACAAAAAATTAACTTCTTTTTTGAAAAAAAAAACCTTATTTTCTTTATCTATCATGATTCTAATTTTTTTTAATTTTAAGATATAAAAATGTATGAAACTCCTTTATTTATATATTAAAAATAGATTTTTTTTAAAAAAAAACTTAAAAAATAAATGTGGTGGAATCCTTTCCTCCTGGCATGGGCAAGTAACCCTAATCTTGGGATACATAAGCTAGGCAAACTCATGCATGCGTGTTGTTGCTTTTGTTGTTAATTTATTATTACCTTACTATACTCTATGCTCATTGTTTGAAGCATAAGCTCACTTCTGATAATGAAATAAACAGATCGAGGAATCATGAAATGGCCAAACAAAGAGAAGTGATTTAATCCACAGAGATAACAGACAAGGTATAATTTTTTGAAAAGTTAATAATTTTTGAATTATTTAAGTGGTTACTAAGTTAAAATAGTGGAAGTCTGCTTCTCATAAATTATAGAATATTAATTATTTGCACCATTAATAAGAAGAATTTCCCATAGATATAAATATAAAATTATTCCAATTCAATTTGAGTAATGACTATTTTAATTTTTTATTTTTATTATAAATTTTAGAATTATAATAAATATAATTTATTAATCATATAAGTTTTGATTATTTTATTAATTATATGATAAATAGAATGAGTATTATATTAAAGTAATTAAATTAGATATTAAATATTATTTGATAAATATAAATATAAATATAAATTATAATATAATAATAAATATAATTATAATAGAAATTAAATTCTAAATAGAGTATATATTATATAATATTATTTTATTTTATTTATTTTTAATATTCAATTTTAAAAATAAAGAATTATGTATTTCTTATCCATTTTATATCAATTTGATAGAATTAATTATTTATTATATTCATTATTTTACTAATATTTTCTTTATTTAAGTTATAATTTATTTTAATTATATGAAGATATATAAATATATATATAAAGATATCTTAATTTTTAAATTACATTTATTTTACATTTTGTGGTAACTTAAAAAATAAAAATTATAATTTTAAAAAATATGAAAAAAAAGAGTGATTAGACATGTTGTTTAAAAATATAATTAAGTACAATTAAAGTTTATTAATATTTTTTATTTTTATATTACAATTTGAAAATATTTATTAATTATTTTGATAATATTTATTAAAAAATTTAAAATTAAATTAAATTAAATATTAGAAGTTAATTGATGTAAAATGTTAATTTTTTATATTAATCAAATAACCTTTAAGCAATTTTTTAAAAGTTCATAGAGAAATAAATTTTCTAAAAAGTTCAACTTTTTATATAAATTTACTTACTTCGTGAATCAAATCACTTAAATTTTTTTACATTAATGAATGCAACTGGGAAAAGGGTAAATTACAGCTGCGTGTAAATGAAAGCATAAGAGAAAAAGGTAAATTACAATTGCGTGTAAATTTATTGATAAGAGTGGTCGGTAACATCACGTTCCATCATCTAACTCGAAACGTGACTTTCCCAACGGTTCTTCTTCAATCGGCTGTGACGCGACGCTAACTCCTGACATGTTTGTCTGAAGGAAACCATTCTAGAATGATAATATTTCAAACTTTTTTATTATATGATTATCATTTTAAATCCTTTTACTCATATTTAATTTTTTTTTCACAATTTGAGTGCGTATTATTATTATAGAGAAAATTCTAAAATAAGAATAATCCTCCTCAAATTTAAAATTCGTTTATCTAGGAGAAAAATATTTTTCTAACTTCCCTCTAAAGCAGATGAACAAAAAAATAAATTATAACTAATAAAAATTAATTTAACTTCTAATTAAAAGAAATTATTTTTTCTTGTTACTTTAATTTTTAATTTTTTTTCTATTTTTCACTCTTCTATCTTTTCTTTCTATTTTGTCTCTATTTCCTCTCTTTCTCCACCCTGAACTTGCCCATTGATACTCTCTCCTGACACATTCTTTTCGGCACTTCTATTCCTCCTTAAATCCTTATCCACGAGGGCCTTCCTCCCCACTCTCTCTCTCAAATCTTCCGTATTTTCCATTTTTTGGGTTACATAAGAAACTTAGTATTGGGAAAGTGATGGTTTGGGGGGGCAATTCCCGTTACTGCCAACACGATCTTGGGAACAGAGGGAGGACCAGCACACCTGGTCTTTAGCGGCAAATATTCCGTATTTTCTGTCTTCTTTAATATCCTACAAAAATTAATATTTAATAATTATATTAAAATTTTTGTTAATAATTTTTGACAAATAAGAGATTTGGTAAGTGTGATTGATAATTTTGGCCAAATTCTATTAAATGAATCAAATGACGCGGATGAAAAACGGGTTGGCAATTACAGTTAATTATTTTGGTCAGGATATTGAATGCAAAATTACGAATCAATCAGATTTGTTGGATGTTCTACGTAAAACATTATTTAATTAATAATAAAATTATTTTTATAAATATAAATTTTTTTATATTTGTATAAATATAAAAATAAAATTATTTTTATTAAATTTAATTAATAACAAAAAATTATTAATTTATATTATAATAATATTAGAATATAATATTTCTTTATTGACACTTCTCAAAAAATTTGAAATTGAAGCAAATTAATCATAGAATATTATTTTTTGAGAAATATTATTTCCACAATGTTAACCAAATAGTTCTGAACACTTTTAAAAAAATTTATATAAATAATTTTATATAGAAAATTACTTTTTGAAAATTTCAACTGCTCATAAAAAGTTACTTTTAATAAGAAATAAAGGAGTCCTAAATATTTTTTTTTAATACAAGATACACTTAGATAATTTTACTTACAAAAGATTTATTTGAGTCTATCAAGAATAAATTTTAATAATAAAATGATTAGTGTGTAACTTGACTTTAAAGATAAAATTTGTTTAACTGACAATATTTTCAACAAAAAATTAGCTTGTCTTAATGCATCAAAACAACAGGATGTATCTTAGTATTTTGTCTTATCTCATTCAAATTAACAATAAAAGATAAATTCACATTTTTGCGTTCTTTTTACTTATTATAAAATTTCCCTTTTTCCTTCAAAGCTAGCGCAGACTCAAAATCGGTTGCCAACAACTAGAATTGGATGAAAAACTGAATAATTCTAAAATTAAAAAAAAAAAAATTCCTATCAAGTTGTTGTGAAGTTTTATATGGAATCTATATTGAAGAGCATCTCTCATATATGCATGGATAAATAAATTATACTCTTTTATAACTTTTGTTGAGAAGATTGTAATTTTTTAAAAAGTTTAATTTATAGAATTCGTGTTATAATTTCTTTGCAAATGTATAATTCGTATTGCAAACTTTATTAATGAATATACAAGATGTTTTATATTTGTTACATCTCCATATATTCTATACATAGTTGTAATTTTTCAAAATAAAAAAAGATAAAAATTTTGTACAAAATTTACGTAACAATAAATAAAATATTGAATAATGTTTCTTTAAAAGATTAATAATTTTGAATCCTAGTGACAGGAGCAAACTTTTATTTTCAATTTTTTCCCGCTAAAACCGGTACCTGAAAGAATTGAGAATCCAATTCACAGGTGTTATGTGTTCAATTTCAAATGGATTAAATTCTCACTTTTTTTTTTTTTAATATTTCAAGCTAGGGTTAATGCTATTTTAATGCAACCAAATTGGAGGGAGTGACTATTTGACTTTAACGCAGCCAGCAACATCATCAATAAAAAACATTTCGGTTTATATTCTATTAAGCAACTAACAACACGTATGACCGGGAACATATAGACGACTTTAGCGCAAAATTCAACTAACAGTCAACAATTAATTCACAAGTTAATCCATCACACAACATAATCAATCAAAACAAGTAGTGGAAATGTATGCTGAAAAATTGGAAGCTTGGTTTTTTCTCCGCCACCCTCTCTCAAGACTTCAAGGTAGAATTTAGGATTCTGTCAATTATTTAGGAGATAATTTTTGGAAAAAATTTCACTTCCTTATATATAAATGAAAGGATGTTATATGTCTCTATATTTTGTGATTAAAAATAGTAATTTTTAAAAGTATGATAATGAAGAAAAATAATTCTTCTTGAAAAAAAAGAATTTTTTTACTATCAAATTCATTATAATTAATAAAATAAAACTGTACTGAAAATTTTCATAATTGCGACAATACTTTCCCATTTTCTGAGGGAAATTTTTTATACTAACTTTTTTGAAAATAACTAAATTTTTAATTTTTTGGAACAGAAAATTTTATTTATTAAGACGGAAATTTCTGTTCCAAAATAACGACAGAACAAACATTACATCACAAATTTGTTACGAGGGTTTTGTGATGGAAAAAAATTGTGTCACAAATACTGTCCCAAACATATTTTGGAGCAGAATTTTACTATGTTTAACAACAGAATTTTCTGTCTCATATTTGGGGGAAAAAAACTTGTAGTGCACGTAGGCTTATTCTTAATACAAATGTTAATACCTCTTGAAATACTTTATCGGTTGATTGTATTACTCATCATCTTGATCGAAAGAAAAAGAAAGAATAAGTAATTTATGATAATTTAAAGGGCCATATATTTATTTCTGATTTATATCAAGAAGTGGACAACCAATCCATGGAGTTGGCACTTGGAATTAACACAAGCATCTACTTCAAGATATAAAAGTGAGCTGACATATACATAACTCAACATGCATAGGCTTAACACAAACACACATAATTTTTTTTTTTTTTAACAGTCAGAAAATCCGAACACCTATTATATCATGCGCGAGACTAATCCTCTTCGAAGCAAGAAACCCGTATACATTTAATTAAGCAAGAATCTGCTCAATTGGCTTGCTCTCAAAGTTGGCCTTTTCCTGCTGCACCTGCTGCTGTTGTTCTCTGGCCAGCTTCTTCTGCTTGGCTAATTCAAGATCCCTGCCCATCTTCTTCCTGTACATCTCCATGAACGTAATTGGTTCCTTCAGGACGGGCTCTTCTCCTTCTCTGACCTTCAATGGATACACAATGGCTTCAGGTGCTGGGTTTTGGAATGTGGCTATGGACAATCTGCTGCACTCTGAATTCACCACAGCTTGGTGATCCGCATTCTTGAACCTTCCATTGCTCAGATACTAATCATACCGAGTTAGTAACATATGTATGATCTCTAGAACTTTAAGTTATTAAAATAAAGCTGAAAAATTATTTAATAATATTTTGATTTTTATTTGCATAAAGAGGAAATTAAGCTTCGGGGATTTGTAATATGTCATCAAATTGCACCAATGAGGTGTCAATGGAAGAAAAAATAATAATTCATCTTAGTTATATAGTAATTTTTTTGAAGTAACAGGTAAATTAACATATAGGATATTCCAAATTTGAATGAACAACGAATGGAAAAATTTTAAAATAATATTGGATGTAACTTATCGAGTAGGATGGATACCAAACATTCAATGAATTGTTCAAAACTTGTGTAGAGATGAATTTGATAATTAACCTGTGACATACTTTTAGTAATATATATATATATATATATATATATATATATATATATATATATATATATATATATATATATATATATATATATATATATATATATATATATGTATGTATGTATGTATGTATGTATGTATGTATGTATGTATGTATGTATGTATAAAATAATTTAAAGGCAAGTAATTATTCAATTTTATAATATGTAGTAAAACCGTTCAGATTTTCAAAGCACGTGTATGAATGTAGCCAGTGACAATTCAGAAAAAAAAAAGAAAAAGAAAAAAGGAGAAATGAACAATCAATTTCTGCATAACTAATCTGTTAAATTCCAAGAAACGAGTTTAAGGAAAGAAGAAAAATTATCGTATAGTTCAAATATAACACTTTTTCTCACTTTCAGTAAATAAAAGAAACTAATTATGAAATTCAATATATTGAAAACTGAATTTTCAATTTGAAGAGACTAAAGACACTTATTGTATAATCGAAGCATGAATTTTTAGAGGAAAAAAAAAAATATGTACAGGGTTTCCCACTCACATGGCCATGGTCTCCAAGGTTAACAACAAAAGCACCCTCAATTGGTTGAACTGTGATCCACGTCTTGCCATTATCCCTAGTAGCCTGAAGACCACCCACCTGATCTTGAAGCAGAAGAGTAATAGTACCTGGGTCGGTGTGGCGTTTGAGTCCAAGTGTGAGATCTGGCTGAGGGCATTTTGGGTAGAAATTCACTACGATCTTCTGGTCCATATCCACGCAAGCCTTCGTCAAAGCTTCCTTGTCTAAACCCATTGCCTCCGACAACACTTCCAGGAGCTTGCAGGCCAAACCCATCAGCTTGTCACCGTACTCCTCCGTCACCTCCTTCCACCCTTCCGGCTTATCCGGCCACCGCGAATAGTCTCTGCTCTTCTTTGGATATGAAAAGTATATCACAATTTCTCTCCAGTCTTCCACTGCCTCTCCCTGCAAAATCATGAAACAAATAAAAATCATACATGAGAAAATACGTTGCAGTTTTCTGGACAAAAACAGACAAAACTTAAATATCCAAATACGAAACGCGCTACGAAGTACGAGAGCGATAAAAGAGTTTACCTGCAGATGACTGGAAACAAGGAAGCCACCCTTCTTGCCACCAGACATGTCATAACGAAGCTTCTCTTCTGGGGGCAAAGCAAAGAACTCCTTAGCGAGACTTGTCATTTCCGATATGAGCTTAGTGTCTATGCCATGATCAACAACTTGGAATACACCCCAATCTTCACAAGCTTCCACAATCTTTCTGCATATTTCTCCCTTACGGCCATCAACCTCGTCGATTCCAGCCAGTGAAATGACTGGAATTTCGTTGCTAAAGTTGTTGTAAGCAACCTTGGGACGCTCATCTTCGTCGCGAATGAAGCGAGATTGAAGGGTTTTCTCTCCTGCTAGAGCAGTAAGGGGAATGGTAGTGGGTGCCATTTTTAGTTTTTGCTGTTTGTTTCTGTTGACTGGCGAGGAAGAAAAGGAAATGGGTGCGGTATTTATAGAATTCGAAGAGGCTAAGGTAGCTCCACCTAACTCCCATACATTGACCATCTTTCAGTCAACCATCCAATTTTTACTCCCTCGCTGATGAGAAATTTTACCCCAGAGCAAGGAAAAATCTTTACTCCGAAAGGAAAAAGGTAAAAATAAAAAGGTGAAAATTATTCTTGTTTCAAGAGAAATCTTTCCAAGGGATGAGGTTCATTCTTATTCTAGGGAGAGAGTGGTAGAAATAATAAAAATTTTCTTATTTCTACCGCTTTTCTTTTATAATAAAAATTTTTCCTTCTCCAAAAATAATATAATATTTTCTATAATTAACACTTTATCATTGAAAAAATTAGTCCCACCATAAATTCTATCTTTTTATTAGAGAATGTCAGAACTCACTATTCAATTTAAATTTGAATTAAGTATTCTTGTTATTGAATTTCATACTATTAATTAATTTAATTCTTATAATTAAGATGAGATTTTTATTCAATTAATGCTGAAGAAATAGTCTTTTCTTTTCCCTCTTACGTGGTTTTGACGAAAGCAATTCTAAGGCTAGTGGAAAAATAAAATAAAATAAAATCGTAAATTCATCTAGAAGGTTGTGATTATAACAATGCGGGGTATAGAAAACATTATGATTATAACACAAGATTTTTTTATTTTATGCACTATTAAGATAATTATATTTACGATAATATATAGTGCACAGAATTTGTAACATGATGTTTTCATTTAATAATTTTAGTGCTTAGTCATTTATAAAAAAAAATTAGTTCTACGCTGGGCGTTTTAACAAAATCGTGGTAGATTTAAAAATTCAAGTTAAAAAAAAGATTTTTATTTTTGGTTATAAAGCCTATACTATACTGAATGTTGATTAACAATTTGGCTCAACCCAACCAATACCTAGGATGAGTTAGATGTATAGGATGCTCTATTTGGCATAAGTAGCTAATAAATTAATTAGTAAATAATAAATTAGCTAATAGCTTAAAGTTTATAATTAATAATTGATAAACTAATTAAATATATTAGAAGCTTTTGGTAAAAACTAACTAAAAAAATATAAAATGATATATAATGACATATTAATATAAATAGATACGTGAATTATATTAATTTATATTTATTTTAAGACCAAATTAATGCAACTAAAATATTTGAAATAAGAATCATCTTTTATCTTGGTAGAAAACTTCACTACCAAAAAATTTAATTAGTTCTTGAGCTCTGCTAGGATTTGTATGGGAGAACCTTTGAACCTAGTATTGAAATTGTCGATAGAGGAAATGGACCTATTGTAACATAGTGCTAAAAAATATTAAGCAAAGGAATGACTCATTCTCGAGATTTCGGGTGAAATTCATTACTTATGATAATAAGGTTTTGACAGAAGTCAACAAGGAGGGTTCAGTGAAACCTAAGTTATATAAAGAATCTTTTATGGGGAAAAATAGAATTGAAAGCAATGTGGCTATGGATGTAGATAATGAGGAAAATAAGATGCTAGAGGATAAGGATTATAATAATTTTAAGGATGGAGAGGGATAGAATGATGGTCATCAATGTCATACCATTATTATTTTAAAAAAAAAGAGAGGATAAGATGAATAAACCCTAGTGTAGTTTACTAATTATAAAATTGTTGGGAAGAAAATAGAGTTTTCAATATTGGAATATATACTTCCTCAGCCATAGGCTAAAAATGGTATTCTTAACATCATTGATCTATTAGAGGATTATTATTTGATCAAATTTAATGTGTTTTCATATTATGAATTGGCTTTTATAGGAGAGTAATGGTTGATCTTTGGTTGTTATCTCATGGTGAGAACTTAAGATCCAAAGTTTGATTTAATGGAGAATACAATTGATAAAGTGACTTTGTAGTTTTTCATTCTTAAACTCCTTATTTGATGTTTTGATAAGAAGGTTTTAATGTTTCTTGGGAAGAAGGTAGGAAAGACTTTAAAGGTGGATATGACCATGGTACATCAGACAAGAGGGAAATATGCAAAGGTTTATGTAGAGATTGATCTTTATAAGGAATTACTAGCTGAATTCTCATTTTAAGGTAAAAAAACATTGCATTCAATATGACAGTTTGCACATAATCTATTTTAATTATGGGATGTATGTAGATCTTATGGAGCAATGCCTTAATTTTGTGAATGATATGGAAACATAAAATAATCATGCATATATTGGCGAAAGCCCCTATAAAGAGAGAAATAAAGAATGTGTTGAACTAAAATTATAAGTTTGGAAAGTCAATGATTGCATATAGGAATAAAAAAGGTTGAACAAGTAGTGAAATTAGGGAGTGAAGGTTGGCGATATAGGTAGAATGATAAGTTCATAGTATGTTGTTTTAAATAATGAAGTTTTTAAAGAAGAGACGATTGTGAATCAATAGGATGAAAAGGTGGAAATTGAAACTTAGGATATGGGTGAATAATAAGCTTATGATGCTGGTAATAGGCTGAGTATGCAAAGTCATGATCTAGCTTACAAATAACCACTAAGGAAGGGGTCTCACATGAACCCATATGATAGTTTCTATAGGATTTAACACTAAAACGTGCTAAAGTAGTGAAAACCTAAGTCTAAGCCTTGCACTCTCAACATTTAAATGTTAATGTAGCTTTGCATGGTAAAAATGAAAAGAATAGGAACATAAAGTGGAGCTCGACACTAATAAGCCATGTATAAAAAACATCCACAGTTATGGTTATGGAATATGGAAGCATATTCAGAAGATTTGTACAAAAAAGCTAACATACTTAACAATCCAGTTGTTAGTTTAGCTAAGCACCCATAAAATAAAAGTGAATATTTAGATAATATGGTCATTAATGGATGAGTGAAGAATAATGTTCATAGTTTAACTCTGAATATAGAGGAGGAGACAATGGATATTGCCTGCATTTTTTACCTTTACAAGGTTTTGCTTTCCTTCTGTTATTTGTTTTTATGCTTAGAAAATTTTAGTTTGGAATTATCGAGGTGTAGGCAAGAAGAAATTCATTAATAAAATAAATACTCTTTTAAAGTAAGATTATATGAAAACTTTAATTTTATTGGGGACGCACATGGCAAGTCATTAAGCAAAAAATTTTTTTAGCATGGTTGGTCTTGACAAGTGGCATTTAGTTAAGAAAGATGGTTTTTCGAGGGAGTATATAGGTAGTTTGGAGGAATACTTGAGTGTTTATAAAGGTGATGGAGGAGAAATTTCAATACATTTATATGAAAGTCACATAGACTATAATAGTTAGTTTATTACATTTGTCTATGTTAACCTAATTTGGACATGAAATCCTTATTATAGAATGAGCTTGAGAGAATATGTCGATTTATGTCAAAGGGGTGATTAGTTATAGGGTATTTAAATAATGCTCAAGACTTATCAAAGAAAAAAGAAAGGGGGTGCTCCAATTAACTAGCACAGGACCAATCTATTTAATGATAGAATTAATACTCGTAACTTATGAGATGCGGAAATGAAGGGAGGTTGATTCACATGGAAAGGGTTGTAATGTCCAAGTTATCCATTACTCCTTGAAAAATGGGATCGTACATTATGTAATGTGGACTGATGCCTTAAATTTAATTTTGCTTATATGAAAACACTTCTTTGGGTTAATTCTGATCATCATCAGATTCTTGCAAATCTCTATAGATTTTAAGGGGATAGAAAGCAACCACCTTTTAGATTTGAAGTGGCTTAGTTAACATATTAAAGTTTCTGCGCTTTTTTAGAATTTGAATGGAGAGCAAGCAATCATATTTTGGAAAATCTGCAAGTGTTAATGCTAGCATTAAAAGAATGAAATAAACATATTTTTAAGCATATTCAAAAATGAAAAAGAGAAAATTTAGCCATGATAGCAAGAATTCAGAAGGCAATAAAGCATAGTTATTCTCTTCATTCGAAAGATTTAGACTACAAGTTACAAAAAAAGTTAGATAATGTTCTTCAACAAAAGGAGATTTTATAGCATCAGAAATCAAGAACTACATAGATAACCTAAGGAGATAAAAATACCAAATATTACCATATAAGATAGTTATTTGAAGTAATAGAAATAGAATCAAGATCATTATGAATCAAATTGAAAACTGGGTGGAAGTTAAAATAAGTTTGGAGGTTTTAATTTGTGATTTCTATGGAAATTTGTTTTAGGATCATTTAGATAATAAATTATTTAATAGTATAATGGTCTCATGCCTTGTATTATCAAACTTACAAAATAGGATTCTAGTTTAGAATTTTTTTTAAAAGACGTTTGTAATTGTTAGGTTGAAAGCACTAAGGAAAGATAGATTCCCACCTTTTCTTTATCAAAAAAATTAGCACATTATTAGGCAAATGGTGTATGGTTTTATGCAGTAAGCTTTCTAAATAAAGGAACTTTATGAGGTAAACAACACTCTTGTATCCCTTATTCCTAAATTGCAAAAGACATAATTTATAAATCAATTTAAGCTTATTTCATAGTACAATGTTGTCTATAAATGTATCACAAAAATTATTGTTAATTGCCTAAAATAGTTTCTATCTTAGTTAACTTTGCCATTTTAGGCTAGTTTTGTTCTTGGAAGATGTATCTATGATAACATTATAATTGTCTAAAAAATATTTCACTTTATAAGGAAGATGATGGATAAAATAAGTATCTTTATGATAAAAGTAGACCTTGAAAATGCTTATAAACGATTGAATAAGGATTTTGTGGAAGATATTTTGCATTAGATTAATTTGGAGAAGGGAATAGTGAATCTTATTATACAATGCATTAAATTTATTTCTTTTAATGTCCTTTGGAATGATAGCAAAATCAGTGATTTTGTGCCTTCATATATGGATAAACTCTCTTATATAACTATCAAGGGTATGGATAATAACATTTAAAGGCCTTTAAAAGTTGGTAGATATGTTCCAAGTAGTTGATGTTTGCAAATAACTTCCTCTTCTTTGGAAAGACTCCAATATAATAAACTAAGATAATCATGGGATGCTTTAATAGATTTGCTAGAATGTCAAGGTAAAGAGTGAATCAAGCTAAATCCAATATTTTCTTCTTTAGGGATGTGAAAAAAAATAAAGAATAGCATTTTAGAGAGATACCATTTCATAGATTTGGATGATTTTAACTAGTATTTTAGAGTTCTTTTTATTTACAGAGGAGTAAATTGTTATTCTTACTCTTATGTCATTAAAAAAGGTCTAAGATAAATTATTTGATTGGAAAATGAAGTGTCTTTCTATAACTAGGAGAGTCCTATTAACTCAATTTATCTTAATACTATTCGTACTTATACTATATAATCTACTACTATTTTGATTGTTATCTTAGGGGGAAATTGAAAAAATCCAATGTGTTTTTGTTTGAGGCCATAAGATTTATAAGAAAAGGATGCATACAATATCATGTCAGGCTTTCCGTCTTCCTAAAGCCTAGGGTGGATTGGGATTTCACAATTTGAAAGGAATGAATGCTATTTGTTTTATAAAGTTAGTCTAGAAACTAGGAAAGTAACTTAAAGGGCAGGACTAGTTTGTAGGAGTGAAAATTTAAATTTAGATTCTTGTTTATGGAATAATCTTTCTAAAATTTGGGTTGTGGATTTACAAGGAACTATGAAAGAGATTAGTGAAAAGAAGAATACTTCATTTTGGCTTAAAAAATAGGTGGATGATTAAACATTTAAGAAACATGTAATAAATGTAATACTAATCAATCATGAATCATATTGTAACAGACTTTGTAAGTAAGGAAAGTGGCTGGCATGTGGTTACATTTCATTTGTTCTTGATATAGGATATTGTTAAAATAATTATTGCTATTCATCATCCATTTCATTCTTTGGGACATGACCATATCTTATCGAAAGTAAGAAAAATGACGTCTTTTATGTCAAGATTGCCTATAAGCTATTATGTAGCTATTCAAACTAAACAAATGCCAGTTTATAGAAATGACTATGGGCTATTCTAGCATCTCAATGCGTAAGGCCCTTTTTATGGCAATGTTGCCACAATAGCCTCATTACAAATAAGCTGAAGTTTTTTAAAGGGTTAAGGCATGTAACTTGTATGTGCTACAAAATGGTTAACGAGTATTGAGACCCAATTTTATTCAATTAATAATATAATTAAAATAAAATTTTAAAAAATAAAAATAAAAAATTTTAAATAAGAATTAATTAAAAATAAAAAATTTATAAAAATTAAAATTATAAAAAAATTAAAAAATTAAAAAAAAAGTTGTATACAACTACTCCTCACTTTCAATATAGGTAGTTACTTCCAAATTTTAACAGAAAATTTTGAAGCTTGTTTCACCACTTTGATAATCTTATTTCTATTTCTCATATCGAGTTTGATTTCTTCGCCTATTATGGAGCCTGTTTTTCCACCAATCGCGTAATAGAATTCTCTCGTTCCATATGAGAAGTATATTACTCATGTACAACTTTTCCACTCCTTTTATTTAGCTCTCATCAATTCTAAAAGGGAGGAAGCCAGAGAGGAGCCGCGGGCAGAGGAAGCAGAGGAGCCACAGAGAGCAGAAAAAGAGGGTTGCTCCTTCAAGGGGGCACTCTTGCTATTTCCCTCTATTTCTCGGCTAGCCATTGTTATTTCTGCATCTTTGGCCACTATCGTATGCATCTCCCAGTCATGCCCTTCTTCTTCATTCAACCCAACCATGCTTAGCTGCCTAAGACTGCCATTGTAGCCACGCCTCTCTCCTTGACTGTCCAGGCACAATCCAACAAGCCAGTGGCATCATGGATGAACCGTTCGGACATTGTTGGTACTGACAAAGACCAAACAAAGGGATGCTAACATCACCAGCAATTGAAATCCACGGCTAAGTCATTCCCAGTTGACTCAGGGGAGTTCAAACGTTGCAGAGACCGTAATACACAATTACGATGTCTCATCATCATAAGAAAACTTAGTGCAACCCGCTGAATAGATTCTGGCAGTGTCACTGAAGGTGATTTACAGTGCGACTCAGTACCCGTGCGTGTCCTTTGTTTCTCTCTCTCTCTTTCTCTGTTTCACTGTCAGTCGCTATTATTTCTGCATCTTCGATCATCACGTATATCCCCAGCAATCAGGTCCTCTTTCCTTCTCCAACATTGTGACATGACTAGCCATCCGGAGAATAGCTACTGCAGCACTGTGGCTGCTCTTCTCGTTCGCAACCACTCTGGTCATGCAGCGTCAAAGCTAAGAAACTGCTAAAGCTACATGGTTTCGTGCTATCATGAAAATAGTTTTCAATTCCGAAAATTCCAGGTGACCTGCCCGATCATAAGGTATGTGGCATGATTGTCAGTTGAAGTGAATGGAATCCTCCATATATATCACATGGTTGAAATGAAATGTTAAAGTAATTCCATGTCATAATGATAGATTTATCCAATAGCATGCAATACAAATCTCCTGTGAAGTGTATTCTACATGCCTTTTATTTTATGTTATTATTTACCTTTTCTAATTTTTTAATTTTTATTTGATTACGTTTTAATAATATCATTAGAATATTATTTTGTGTAAGTCCTATGACAGAATAAAACAAAATAGTTTGAAAGTTCAAATTATTTAACATTCTTAAGGTAAGAGATATTTTTAAAAATTGGGTGAGTCAATTAAATTGAAGAGTATTAATATTTTTACACATAAAAATTATTTTATACTTATCATGTGCACTTATAATTTATATATATATATATATATATATGTATATATATATATATTTGTGATGATAGAATAATATTAAAATTAGTTGCAACTGTAATAAATATAATTTTAATTTTCCTAAGCAATTCCTTATTCATATTTGGCTATGAAGTTGGATAAATTTGACAATTTAAATAAAAATTTTATTAATATAACATTTTTAAATAAATAAATAAATTCATTTAAAATAATTTTTGTTACCTTAAAAATTACATCATAATTATTTTAAATAGAATTATGATATTTCAAAAATTATAAAAATAATATTAAATTATGATTTCAATTTTTCTGAGTAGTTATGTATTCAAATTTGGTCATGAAGTTGATAAATCTAATACTTTAAAATTGGAGAATAATATTGGAACTATAATTTTAATTCTTCTAAATTTTTATTTTAAATTTGATCATGAAGTTAGATAAATTTAATTATTTAAATAAAAATTATTAATATAACATTTTTAAATAGATAAATAAAATTAATTTAAATGATTTTTATAACCTAAAAAAATTATATTACAATTATTTTATAAAAAATATTTTAAAAATAATAAAATAAAAATATTTATAAAAGATAAAATAATAATTCACCAATAATAAAATAAAAATTATTTAAAAATATTTTTCAAATATAATAAATAAAAAATCATTCAAAATTTATGCTGATAACGTATTGAAATTATGTAATCTACTTGCAAATGCGATCATAATAGAATTTAACATTGTCAAGGCACTTTTCATTCGAATTTTACCATGAAGTTGGATAGACTTGGATAACTGGATTAACAATTTAACTAAAATTAAAAATTATACTCTTAGGAAAACACACATATAATATAATAAGGACTATCATTATTCAATACATAAAATAGAATTAGAATAAACGGGCAACTATTTGTTGAACGGATGTTGTAAGGTGCTAATACCTTTTTTATATGTAACTTACTCTTGAATCTAAACTTTGAGAATGTAGACCACTTTTGATGTTCCAATCACACTATAAAAAATGATTGATGACAACTCCATCTTTTTTTATTCACATCACACACATCAAATCACGTTCCAGAAGAGGTATGGAAGCTCGTTCACCTCCATCGGATCTTGCTTCCACCGGATCTTACCACGGGGTACGTTGCAACAACTTGGCGACTCCAATGGGGAATAAATCGGAGTAAGGCCATTTTGTTTCCTCTTTTTCTATCTTAGTTTGAATTTTCTTGGTCCATTCTGATTCAATGTTCTCTTTACATGTGTTTATCATGTTTGTTTTATTATGACTATCTTTATCTATAGTAAATTAGTCATGTGAAAATTGTTAAAATGATTAATGTTCCCTATCACGTATTGCTCATTAGGAATCTCACACATATATCATGAGCCTCCTAATCGAATTTTAGAATACTTTTTAGGATTAGTTAGGCGGCAAAGTAGTGATGCTTTCATAAGATTTCCAATTTCTGTGCAAGCTAGTGAAACACCTTTGCTCAAATTGAATCCTTTCCATTTGTAGCTTGTCATAGGTGAGGATTGGAGATTGGATGCCTTACTAGCCTATAATGGCGATGGTAAGGACAATTTGGAGACCTTTCATTAATTAGATATCATAGAACCTAAACCATACACGAATTGGAATAAACTTAGAGCTATTTTATTTGAAAGAAATTTATCCTATGTGAGGAAATTTCTAATCTTAGGAAAAATCCTTCAAGAACACATAAGGGAATTTTTCCATGACCAATTTTTTTTAAGTCATGCAAGTTTATCCAAAAAATGAATTAAGCCATATATCAGTTAAACTGGGTAACTTGTTTGAATGGCTTATCCCATATCTTTTCCTGCTTAGTTGAATGCAACTATTCCTTAACTTCTTACATCCATTATTTCATCATACATAGATATCATAAAAAATCATTTGAACTCATTGACCATTGGTTATGAGCTTCAAATTGTCAAAAATTAGAAGTATGTGATTATGCGTGGTTTGAAATAAGCCACGAAGCCATTAAAAAAAAGAAATGAACAAATGGCTTATAAATGCATTCACCCCTTTTGAATAATCTATCTTAGAAGAAAAACCTCACTTCTATCCTATTTTCGAGTAACAATATTAGAAAATATGAAGGAAGCCCTCACAAAACTTAAAACTAAGTTCCTTACTTTTCCTAAGGATTTTTTTAGAAAAATCTACAAATGTCAGCTTAAAAGAATAAAAGTACTCATGCATCTAAGTCTACCTGAAAATGTACGCTGGATCATTGAAGCTAGGGTACGTCTAGCTGGTGAGTATCATGATTCGTTTGTTAAACACATGTCGGGAATGGGGAGATGTTCTTATGCTAAGAAATGAAGAGCTAAAAGAATGGGAGTTTATTATAAATGTGCAAGGTGGATATGTAATGCACATTGCAAGAACATTGGAATGGTTTCCTATAATCGAGAAAATAAAATTAAGTTCATAAAGGATGGACTGAGTAAAGAGTCATTAGATAATATCCTTTAGACTCTTGAGACACATCCTAGTAGGGATGTTCATAGGATTCTTCTCGATTTAGTGGATCTATTCTATAAAGAAGAGGAGTGTTACCATCTTGAGAATCTGACGTTAAAAGACCCTGTTACTGGATGTAAAATTAGAGAAAGATGTGAGCTAGAATCATAACTATTGTTCATGTACATATATTTTCTTTTTAACTTTTTGATTATTTTTTACTTTTCTATATAATTGTCTTCACTTTTTCTACATTATTATTGCATATAAGATTTACTTTTGAGTTTTTCCTCTTCAAATCTTAAATTCTCTGATGATAATTAATTCACATGACCTTTTTGACTTTTTCCCACCATTTTCTAAAAATTGTGGTGTCCAATTCCTTAAATTTTAAACTTATATGATAATAGTTGATTTGCATAATCTTTTTGTTGCTCATTTTTGCTGTATAAATATGCATATTTACACTTGTCAATGGACACATGGCTTATCCTGAGGAAGAGAAAAAAGTGGAAGGACTATCAATACACAGATTTAAATTAGTGGGTGTCTTTGATGGGTCTAGTTGGGGAAAAGATGAATAGTTTGTGAAAATGACAAATGAGCTTGGTAAAGTATTAGCCATTAGAAATATCAACCTTCTGTATGGAGGAGGAATCCAAGGTTTAAGGGGATTTGCAGCAGCATCTGCACTCATTAGAGGGAGTAAAGTCTTGAGTATTACTGTGAGGGGTTTAGATGATAAGATCATTACTAACTTTGCCTTAGGTAATGAGTTAAAGGTTTCAAGCCTGCCCAAGCATTATAGATACATGTTCCATAATACCGAAGCCTTTATCACATTACCTGGTGGTCTAGTAACATTGGAAGCAATTTTCAATGTTGCATATTGATTAAATTAAATTTTCATAAAAAAACCATTAGGACAGTTAAATATTAATAATTTTTATGATGGTTTATTATTTTTATTTGATCAAGCTGTGAAACAATAGTTCATTTCTTAAGCGATTCATGGCTCTATAATGTTTGTCTCAATTGCTAATTAGTTGATTGACCAAATGTAAATTTCTGTACCTAAACCTGACCCATTAATAAAACAAATAGATTGGCAAGCCTAGGATAGCATGAAGGAGTAAGAGCCAAACACTGCTTTTTGATTGTAACTATCTTCATTCTCATAGTTTTACTTTTGTTATTTTTGCTATTGTGCTTTCATTTTTCTTTTCTGCATTTATCCTCATTTATAAAGACATTGGATACGATATCCAAATTACATTGGGAAGTAGGAATAATATAAATTATTAATAAAACTATCAGTCCAATTGTGTTTGTAAAGGATGGTAGAGTAAAGAGTTATTTTTAGCTCTTGATACACATTCCTTTAGTAGCATGTTTTTACCACATAACTCATCCTTATTTCAAAAAATAAAAAAATAAAAAAAATCTTTTGTTAGTAAAACCATTAGACTAACTATATGCATGAGGGTGGCTGAGGAAATAGTTATTTTAACTCTTGATACGCATTCTTTCAGTAGTAGATTTTTCTTGCATGACTTATCCTTATTTAAAAAAAAATCTTTTATTAGCGAAACTTTTAAACTAACTGTGTGTAAAGGATGGTTGAGTAAAGAGTTATTTTTTTTGCTCTTGATGCGCATCCTATCGGTAACATATTTTTCTTCCTGGTGTCTCCTTATCTTTTGTCAGTGAAACCATCAGACTAATTATGTGTATAAAGGATGACCGAGTAAAGAGTTATTTTTTTAAACTCTTGATACGCATCCCATTCGTAGCATGTTTTTCTTTATGATTCATCCTTATTTAAAAAAAAAGGTTCATTTCTAAATTCTAAGTAAAGTGTTCTAATCCTTCTTGCTTGTTTGAATGCTTTCCACCGATTTTAAGAATTGTATGAGTCATGAGTATGAGTTAACAAGGTTTGAAGATTTTATAGTGTGATTGAACAATTATCTTGTTTCTTAGAATTAATAAGTTTAATAATAAAATTTAAGTTAAAAGAACTAAATTTGATAATCCTTAGCCGTGAGACTTTGAGCCTATATGATTGATCTTAACTATCTTTCTTCAATGAAAGATACACCTATTAGGTTGTCACTCTAGAATTTGCTTTAATTTTTGTTAAGATTATATTTTCGCATGCATGAGCAAATATAATTAAGCTATTTTTCTTTTAATAAAGCATTTATGCTTAAATAACTAACCTTTTTATGTCCATTGAACACCTATTTATGCCTAATTTACTTTATCTTATTTTTAGCTAGTCTTAAGTCAAAACAAAAAAAAGAAAGAAAAATATTCTGCATAACCTTAAAGACTATAAAAGTATTAAATCAACAAAATGATTAGTTCAAAAATAAATGCGAAATATATCAAATGCTTGAAAAAGAAGAGTCCATTAAAAAAAAAAGAGAAACCAAAAAAGAGAAAAGCAAAACAAGAAAAAGCAAAAGAAATAGAAAAAGGAAAGAATGATATATCATTAAGGCAACTACAATTCCAATTATATGTCTTCTTGATCGCTTACTATTCTGATCTATCCATCAATATTCTTTTAATCTTTTTAGTTGATAGCTTCTCTTTCCATGATATTACCCTCTTTTACCTTAACCCTTTTACTAAGTTTAATAAGTCCTTTTGATTTGTTTTATGCATGTGAATTAAGTAATGGAGATTGAGGATTTAAGCAAGCCT
Source organism: Sindora glabra (assembly GCA_020226215.1). Classification (NCBI taxonomy): domain Eukaryota; kingdom Viridiplantae; phylum Streptophyta; class Magnoliopsida; order Fabales; family Fabaceae; genus Sindora; species Sindora glabra. The sequence continues at coordinate 122,929,138 of CM035225.1, forward strand.
ATGGTAGTGCAATTCTTAATAGGTTGAATTTAAGTAAAACACTTACCCTTAAACACGAGAGATATTAGAAGTATGACTTATGAGATATTATCCATTTGGTTCTTTCTCTCTTAATAAAATTGCCATGCTTTTTAACTCTGGATGACATGCATTGTTAATTCATGAATGCTATGATCTCTTTATATTGTAATAACTTTCCTGCTTGTGACTCTACATTCTTAATTTCAGTGATAATAAATGTTTTTATGTCTAAGCTTGAGGAAGTTTTATGAAACAATTTCCATTGCCTTATTCCTAAGTTTTTTCCTAACATTTCCATTAAGCTTGAACTATTCATATTTTATGAATTAGGCTCACTTGGGTTAAGCTATTGCCATTTAAAGAGACTAGATAAATCTAGGCTTGGTATGATCAATTGAGTCTTAACAAAGATTGTTTACATTAAGCCATGACCAACTCTGTTAAAAAGGGATTAATGTGAACATAGGTTGGAAAGATCATATACTCTGATAAGACTTATTAGAATTAGTTTCATATTTTGTGATCATTGAACCATACGTAGGGGGCAACTGACATTATTGTTGTGAAGCATATTATGAAAGGGCTAGAATCCTTTGTAAGCTCTATTGCAAGTGATATGTATTGTTATCCATGCTTTGCTCCTAGTTTCTGTTGCAATGATAATAATCATTATGTCACCCTTTTGTTTCTTGTCAAAATATTGTGCATTTTCATATAGCAAGTGTGTATTAGAACACTATAAGATGTCATATCCATTTGAATATGTCTCAATGAAATCAATAATGCAAATATGTTTGAACCAAGTATTGGGATTGTCTCAATTCTACTAGATAAAAAAATTAGGGGCAATGTTGATGGAAAGATTAAGCCAAACAAAGAGGAAATGTTTAAAATTTAGCACTCCCCAAACAAGATCTTCTTGGAAAAAAAGTCCCTAAAAGGATTAAGAAAGCAACTCTTCTGAGAAGCAACCAAAGTTATTATTACATGCATCACATTCTTACAGCATTCACTTTTTTAAATAAAATATAGTTATTCTAGGTCATTTTTCTTTTTACCATTAAATCAAACTTAGTTAAGTTAGGTCAAGCCTATATTAATCTAGGTTATTTTTACTTTTCATCATTAAATCGAACTCAATCAAGCTAGGTTGAGCTTGCATCAATCCAGGTCATTTTTCACTTTTCATTGTTAAATCAAACTCGATCAAGTTAGGTTAAGCTTGCATTAATCCAGGTTATTGTAATTTTTATTGTTAAAACGAACCTAGTTAAGCTAGGTCAAGCTTGTGTTAATCCAGGTTATTTTTCTTTATTTTGTTAAATTGAACCTAATCAATTTAGGTCGAACTTGTGTCAATCTAGGTTATTTTTACTTTTCATTATTAAATCGAATCCAATCAATTTGGGTCGAGTCTATGTTAATCCAGGTCATTTTTACTCTTCATCATTGAATCAAATTTAATCAAGTTAGGTCGATCCTATGTCAATCCAGGTTATTTTTTCTTTTTATCGTTAAATTAAACTCAATCAATTTGGGTCGAGCTTGTGTTAATCCAAGTCATTTTTACCTTTCATTGTTAAATCGAATCCAATCAATTTAGGTTAAGCTCGCGTTATTCCAGGTCATTGTAATTTTTATTGTTAAATCAAACCTAGTCAAGCTAGGTCGAGCCTATGTTAATCTAGGTCATTTTTACCTTTTATTGTTAAATCAAATCTAATTAATTTGGGTTAATCCTGCGTCAATTTAGGTCATTGTAATTTTTATTGTTAAATCGGATCTTGTCAAGTTGGGTCGAGCCTATGTCAATCCAGATCATTTTTCTTTATTTCGTTAAATTAAATCTAATCAATTTAGGTCTAAGCTATATCAATCCAGGTCATTTATACCTTTTATTGTTAAATCGAATCTAATCAATTTGGGTCGAACCTGCGTCAATCCAAGTCATTTTCTTTTTACTGTTAAATTGAACTTAATCAATTTGGGTCTTTTTTGCTTTTTATTGTTAAGTCAAACTCGATCAATTTAGGTCGAGCCTATGTCAATCCAGGTCATTTTTATTTTTTATTGTTAAATTGAATCTAATCAATTTGGGTTAATCCTGCATTAATTCAGGTTATTTTTACTTTTCATTGCTAAATCGATCTCAGTCAAGCTAGGTCGAGCCTGTGGCAATTTAAGTCATTTTTCACTTTTTATTGTTAAATCGAATCTCATCAAGTTAGGTCGAGCCTGTGTCAATCCAGGTTATTTTACTTTTCTTTGTTAAAACGAACCCGATCAAATTGGGTTAAGCCTGCATTAATCCAATTCATTTTTATCTTTCATTATTAAATCAAATCCAATCAATTTGGGTCGAGCCTATATCAATGTAGGTCATTTTTACTTTTCATTATTAAATCGAATCTAATCAATTTGGATCGAGCTTGCATCAATCCAATTCATTTTTATCTTTCATTATTAAATTGAATCCAATTAATTTGGATTGAGCTTGTATCAATCCAGGTCATTTTTACTTTTCATTGTTAAATTGAATTTTATCAATTTCAATTGAGCTTGCATTAATCCAAGTTATTTTTCTTTATTTTGTTAAATCGAACCCGATCAATTTAGGTCAAACTTGCTTCTATCTAGGTCATTTTTCTTTTCTTTGATAAATCAAACTCAATTAAGTTGGGTCAAGCTCGTATTTATTTGAATCATTTCTTTTTAACCTAATTGATTTGGGTTAAACTCATCTCAATTCAAATTTATTCAATTCACTTTATTTATTTCTAAACTCAATAAATTCAAGTTGCATTTATGAAGTGGATTTACCCCTATTAACCTGGTGTTAGTAAGGCTAAATCGTACTCTTTCTCTTTTTAGTTTTGCTTAATATCATGATTCCTACACATAAATAAAAATTTCCCTTTCTCGGCATGTTACTTCTTTTCCCAATTCCCTCTTTCTTTTCATTTTATTCCCTTATCTCCAAAATCTCCACCACCTAATCAAATTTCTTCCTTCCTCATCAGCCTTCATCCCTCATCCTCATTCAACTTTAGTCTCCTTCACCTTTTCCATCACACAACCTCTCTGTATCTCTCAATTTAGTTTCCCTATCACCATTTTCTTACTTTATGTCAGTTTTCATCACTTGATCTCTTTGCACCTCTTTCAATTCGGCTTCCCCTTTGCCATTCCTTTCCTTATTTCAACTTTCATCATATAATTTCTTTGCCTCTTTTTCACTTAGTTTTTTCCACCTTTGCTTTAAACTATTATTGTCCTGCTTTATGCTAAGACAGGGGTGTTGTGATAATTTTTGAAGGCTTGTTAATCTTACAGATATTTGAAGTAGAGAACCACGATGTGGAAACTATATGGTTTGGCTGTTATCCTCCAAGTTATAGCTTTAGCTTGCACGGTGATCTGTGATCCATGGTAGCATGATGGTTACTCGTGGTTAGTATTGCATTAACAGGGGATGCTCTGCTAATTTTACAAAGATAAATTATGAATCCCTGTCTTATGGATGATCGAATGACGCTAATTGTTGTATCAATTATGATCGCGTTGTTATTGCTCTTGCCTTTTATTGTGAAAAGGTAGTTATTAGACGAGAACTTGAGTAGAATAATCAGGATGCAAGGATCGTTGTAACCACGTTGTTATTGTTGTTTGCCAGTGTTGTGAAGTAGTTACTAAATAGAACCCTAAGTGGCTGTAATTAGTACAATAACTTCATGATTATTCCTATTTTTATAATAAACTGGTAGTTTTAAATATAATTGTGTGTTAACGACTTTACTTACCTCCTAATTCTAGAAGGATGAGTAAGAAGAATGAGTAAAAGGAGTAACTATTGACACTTAATTTTACCCAATTAATAATATAACTAAAATAAAATTTTAAAAAAATAAAAAAAAATTAATTAAGACTTAATAAAAATAAAATAAAATTTAAAAAGTAAAATTATAAAATTAAAATAAATAAAAAAAGAGTTGTATCTAACTACTCCTCACTTTCAACATGGGCGGTTACTTCCAAATTTTAACTGAAAATTTTAAAGCTTATCTCACCATCTCGACAACCTTATTTCCATTTTTCATATGGGGTTTAATTTTTTTGCCTACATAGAACCTATTTTTCCATCAATTGCATAATAGAATTCTCTCCTTTTACAGGAGAGGTGTATTATTCATGGACGGCTTCTCCACTCTTTTTATTAACTCTCATCAACTCTAAAAGGGAGGGAGCCAAAGGGGATCCACAGTTAGAGGAAGCAGAGGAGCCACAGAGAGCAGAAAAAAGGGGTTATTCCTTCAAGGGGGCACTCTTGCTATTTCCCTCTATTTCTCGGCTGGCCATTTTTATTTCTGTATCTTTGGCCACTATCGTATGCATCTCCCAGTTATGCCTTTCTTCTTCATTCAACCCAACCGTGCTTAGCTACCCAAGACCGTTATCGTAGCCATGCCTCTCTCCTTGACTGTCCAGACACAATCGAACAAGCTAGTGGCATCATGGATGAACTGTTCGGACATTGTTGGTACTGACAAAGACCAAACAAAGGGATGCTAACATCACGGGCAACTGAAATCCACGGCTAAGTCATTCCCAGTTGACTTAGGGGAGTTCAAACATCGTAGAGATCGTAATACACAATTATGATGTCTCATCATCATTGGAAAACTTAGTGTAACCCGCTGAATAAATTCTGATAGTGTCACTGAAGGTGATTTACAGTGCTACTCAGTACCCGTGCGTGTCCTTTATTTCTTTCTCTCTCTCTTTCTCTGTTTCACTATCGGCCGCTATTATTTCTGCATCTTCGATCACCACATGTTGTCATGTATATCCCCAGCAATCAGGTCCTCTTTCCTTCTCCAACCTTGTGACGTGACTAGCCATTCGGAGAACAGCTACTGCAGCATCATCGCTGCTCTTCTCATTCGTAACCAACTCCGATCATGCAGCATCAAAGCCAACTGAGAAATCGCCAAAGCTGCATGGTTTCCTGCTATCATGAAAATAGTTTTCAATTTCGAAAATTCTAGGTGACCTGTCCGATCACAGGGTATGTGGTATAACTATCGGTTGAAGTGAATGGAATCCTCCACATATGTCACATGGTTGAAATGAAATGTTAAAGTAATTCCACATCATAATGATAGATTGATCCAATAGCATGCAATAAAAATCTCTTGTGAGGTGTACTCTACATGCCTTTTATTTTATGTTATTATTTACTTTTTCTAATTTTTTAATTTTTATTTGATTACATTTTAATAATATTATTAGAATATTATTTTGTGTAAGTTCTATAACGGCATAAAATAAAATAGTTTGGAAGTTCAAATTATTTGACATTCTTGAGGTGAGAGATACTTTTGAAAATCAAGTGAGTTAATTAAATTAAAGAATATCAATATTTTTGCATACAAAAATTATTTTATACTTGTCATATGTACTTATAATTTATATACATATTTATGATGATGGAATAATATTAAAATTAGTTGCAGGTGCAATAAATATAATTTCAATTTTTCTGAACAGTTTCTTATTTAAATTTGGCCATGAAGTTGGATAAATTTGACAATCTGAATAAAAAATTTATTAATATAAAATTTTTAAATAAATAAATAAAGTTACTTAAAATAATTTTTGTTATCTTAAAAATTATATCACAATTATTTTAAATAGAATTATGATATTTAAAAAATTATAAAAATAATATTGAATTATGATTTCAATTTTCTTGAACATTTTTGTATTCAGATTTGATCATGAAATTGATTATCTGATACTTTAAAATTGGGGAATAATATTGGAACCATAATTTTAATTCTTCTAAATTTTTATTTCAGATTTGATCATGAAGTTAGATAAATTTGATAATCTAAATAAAAAATTATTAATATAACATTTTTAAATAGATAAATAAAATTACTTTAAATGATTTTTGTAACCTAAAAAAATTAATATTACAATTATTTTATAAAAAATATTTTAAAAATAAAAAAATAAAAATCTTTATAAAAGATAAAATAATAATTCATCATTAATAAAATAAAAATTATTTAAAAATATTTTTCAAATATAATAAATAAAAAATTATTCAAATAATAAAATTTATGCCTATGATATATTAAAATTAAGTAATCCGATTGCAGGTATAATTATAACGGAACTTAACATTATTGAGGCACTTTTCATCTGAATTCTACTATGAAGTTGGATAGATTTGGATAGCCAGATCAACAATTTAACTAAAATTAAAAGTTATACTCTTAGGAAAACACACATGTAATACAATAAGGACTATCATAATTTAATACATATGATAAAATTAGAATAAATAGGTAACCATTCATTGAACGGACGTTGTAGGGACATTGTAGGGTGCTAACACCTTCCTTACACATAACCTACTCCTAAATTTGAACTTTGGAAATGCAGACCACTTTCGGTGTTCCAATCACACCATAAAAAATAATTGGTGGCGACTCCATCTTCTTTTTATTCATACCATATACATCAAATGATGTTTTTGGAGGAGGTGCGAAAGCCTACTCACCTCTTTCGGATCCCGCCGTAGGGTACGTCGTGACAACGAGGACTTAATATGTATGCTATGAGATTATGAAGGTGTTAAGTGTCTTTAGCTAGGATTGTTGGTAACAAGGAAGAAAGTTGCCTTTTTCGGCATTAAGGGCTTGAATTGGTATACATTTAAGCTATCTGAGATCATGGGAGACAATAGGATTGGAATGGGGCACTAGTCGGAGTATTACATTATGGTGTATATGGAAGTGGAAGGATGCCATTGTCTTTAACACAAATCTTAAAAAATAATAGGATGCTATTAGCTACATTTTAAAGTTAGCAAAAAATACAGATAATACTTTTTTAAAGGAAAAGGAAATGGCCTTGCCTATTATTTCAAGGCTAATTCAAATAAATTGTCAAAACCCTCGAAGCAACAAGTCAATGTTAATATAAGTAGAGCTTTTAAATTAAATCTTAGTTTGGGAAGGTGTGGTGGGATTATTGTAATTATAAAGAAGGATGACTTAGTGGTTTCTTTTATAATTTAGGTATTTGTTCATTTTTAATAGCTAAGTTATAGGGAACTTATTATAGGTTATCCTTAGCTTAGATTTTTAGCCATAAAAAGATTATTTTGGAGACAGATTCAAAGCATATAATTGATTTAGTCATAAAAAAAGCATTTCTCTTTTTGCACATTGTGTCATAGTGATTCGATGTTGTATATTAATTTAACAGACATGGTAAGTTAATGTTATTCACTCTTATAAAGAAGTTAACAAAAGTGTGGATTAGTTAGCATCTCATAATCTCAATCATGATATTGGGTTGTAGATTTTGGATAGTCCTCCTTGCAAACTTAAGTAGTTTTTTTTTCGTGATATTATTAGGGTTTTTATCTTTTGTTTAGTTTGTATGTAATTTTTCTTTATTGGATTTAGGTCTTATCTATTTACCTAAAAATAATATTCAAAATAAAAATGTAAATACCTAAAATATAATTAATTATATTATATAACATCATTTATTTATTTATTTATATTGAACTAATGAAAATATGTTAAATATTTATTCATATAATTTGGATATATGTTGTTATTTAATTAAAAGATGAATAATTATTTAAAAAACTTTTGAAAACCTACTAGTTTATAAGTTATAGGTTGCCTTGTGAAACTTATTGACGAAGAATTTATTTTTATAAAATAGATTAATGCCTTAAATACTTTTAAAGACTAGCTTATAACTTACTAATTAAATCAATAAGTTATAAATTAGTTTATTTATTGTACTAAACACACACAACATGAGATGTGAGAGGTTCTAAAGCTTTCCATGGCTAAATGGAATTTTTCATTTTATTAAAGATAAATAAACCTAACTATGAAAAGTTTATTTTTTTCAATTATCCACATGACTTTCCTTTTCAGTTTTAATTGTGTTGATCTCCTTTTTTTTTATGAAGTTAGAATCTTTATATACTTTGCTATACATTAAAATTTTTTTGCTTTAACATTAAGTTTTATGATTTAGATGAAGAAACTTTCTCAAGTGGAATAAAACAACCCACTAAATTTTTATTTGATGTAAGTAACTATTAAGTTAAATGTTAGTTGAAGGTATCATTACTAAGTTAACTAATATTAAAGGTTAAAAATTATTAAATTAACTATTAAATTAGCTTAAAAATAAATTCGGCTCTTGTAAAGTATAAGATACACTTTAGAGTTTAAAGTAAAATATCACATGTCACGATCCCATTATCTAGTTTCCACTAGTTTCAATAATATTTACTCTAATTTTATCCATTGAAAATCTCTCTATCTTCATCGAAAGTCAAATTTCATTTTAATTTTTAATGAAAAAGGAGACAGAGTTTCTCCTATTTTTTGTACTCTTCTCAAAAGTTACGTGCCCTAAATTATGAAACTTATGGATCTTACAAATTCAATAGCTAAATAAAATACACATAGAATACACCACTTCATCATACGTAATATTTATACAAAGACAATTAAACTTCACTCCTAATCCTAACCTTAATCTGACTATTAAAGTCTTCCAACTAGGATTTTTTTATTCTCTATAGATGCAGCAAAGCTCAAATACACTTATTTCAATCTAAAAACATTAAAAATAAATGGGATGAGTTACGAGAACTCAATAAGTATATATAACTACCACAACCACATGTGAACTCAATTACATAAAATAATCATATACTAATTAAATCTTATAATGGAAAAACCATTTGCAAACTACATTCTTGGATTTTATAACTTGTAATAACAATTCTCGAATTGACATAATTATCTACACATAGCTTAAAGTCCTTTTTTTTTCTTCACACCATAAATTGTAATAGTATTAATCATTCAATTTATACAATATAATCATAATTTCATATACAACCCATTTTTGGTGATCGTCAAACTTTAAATAGCCAATAAGGCTTAGTCGTATCCAAGTGTCACAATCACATTAAGTAGAATATTCCAGACAATAGATTTTGAAGTAACATCACAATATATAATGTTTTTTAATAAACACGTGCATTTAGCTTTTAACTCTTGAGTCAACCTTATATCCTTTATAAGCTTTTTATCTTTATTCTTTTAGGGTCTACCTTATGCCTTTTACAAGCTTTTCACTAGAAATTTTCCATTTTATTTTCACATTATTGCCTTATCACATTTCTCGATTCCAATGTCATCCATGCATAATTCATAGTATAAAATACACTAAAGTTCAAGTTCTACATATCATAATTACAATGTGAATTCAACACAAAGTAGTTGTTTCATCATCACGGAGCAATATTAAGGTACATCACAATGTGTGTGTGTGTGTGTGTATAACACCGCCATACTTTTTTGTATAGCTATGACATCATTCACATTTTAATATAATTCACACTGCAATTGCTAGTATACAAGTGATAAAGAAAATTCAATCATAATTAATCAACAATTAGTGATAACACCTCTATACTTTTTAAGCATGATCAATCCATATTCACTCAATACACACACATATTTATAGCTTATTATTTCATCAAGCATAAATGCCATCAAGTGATAGTAAATAACGATGATGCCTTACTTTCATCTCAAGGTCTCGAAATGGGAAAGAACTACATCTCATGAGATAATCGTATGTGTATATATATATATCTATAGTGAACAAATTATCTTGATGATATATTGATCCTATAAATAACCTTAACTATTAAGATTTAAGTTTTCTAATTATAGAAAGATTCCATTCCATATGTGAACGTGTTTATGATCTAGGTAGTTGATAAGGAAGAAATTATAAAATATTACATTTAACTAATATGAGTATTTAATAAGTTTTAAGGTAAGATATATACTGACCTGGTATTGTCTATATTTTTCAAGAAGTCCTAGAGTGTTTAAGTTTATCCTTCTTTTCTCTTCTTATTTGTAATTTTTACAAGGATAGATTGTAACTATATATGTATTACTTATTTCCTTCCCAAATCTTATAATTCCAAATTCAATTGTGACATACAAACATTCTAGATTATTAACTGCTTATATTTTTTAATGTAAACTTATGAAATCAAAATATCAAAAGCTTTACTTTAAGAGTGCTCTATTCACATTATTTCATACAACCATGCATTTAATTTCTAATTCAAAGAGATCACATTTCACATAATTAATGATTCCTTGAATTAAGTTTAATCAATAAAAAAATATTAGAGTTTTATGTTTTAAAGAGATTCTAATCATATTTTTTTCATATAGCTACACATTTGTTTCTTTATATCTTTGCTTCCATTTAAATAAAAATTATCAAATCACATTTAGGAATTTCTTAAATCAACTTATACCAAGAATATATAAATTGATAATATAGAGAAACCTTAATCATGCCATTCTAATTATCTTATATCATTAACCTCTTACCCTTTTAACTATCATCCATTGTTTCTCACACACATAAGGATAGGTTTTTCTGAATCATGCTTAAATCCTTAGAATATTGAAATATGGCATTTTAAGAATACATTAATCACATTATTCTAGCAATCTATATCATAATACTCTTATTTTTCAAAACCATTATCACACATTTCAAACATATATAAAAATGGGTTTTTTGAGGTCAAAGTTAAGTTATCTAGAGTGTTAAGTCATAACATTCTAAAGAGCCTTTATTCATATTATCTTAACATTTAGTAGCATGAAAATCATATTTTTAAGAGCTATCATCATACATTTAAATCATGCATAAAATACATTTTCTAATTTAAGTTCAAATAAGCATAACATAAAGGTTTTAAACTTTACAATTACTTATTGGTGTCCTAAGAGATCTTTACCAATACACAATGGTAGAGGCGCATTAGATCATCAGTAAAATAAGGGGAAATAGTAATTTCGATTGTAAGCTAGCACCACAACTCACAGTTCCTTTTTCCACTATTAACAACCACGATGGGAAAGAAAGCGTGCATAGTAGGAGAAAAGCAATGACAGTGGTGGTTGTTAGGAATTGCCACAGACTTGTTGAAAAAAGGGCCTAATGATTAGCATTGCCATTTGTATAAGCCATGTTTCATAGCCTTTCCTTATGTTACAAATAATGATCCCTAAATAGAGGAGCAGTATAATAACATTGGTTCACCAATATTGAGGACAATGGTAGCAAACACCAGTAAAGAGCGAGCCACAAAGAAGAAAGAGAAAAGAGAGAGAAATAAAGGAAAGAGGTGGGGGACTTAGGGAAAATAGAGAAGATAAGAGAGAAAAAAGGGAAAAGAGGCTATGACTTTTGTTTCAGTATTTTTCACACCATGTAAACCTAAATCTTATCCATTTATTTTGTAACCCAATTTCATTTTAGCCATTTATTTTCATTTTAAAGATTCATATTTTATAAAACTTCATTTTTTCCATTAAATGTAAAATCTTACTTAAATATTTCACTTCTATTTAATTATTAAAAGAATAATTTATTTATTTATAATTATACATATATTCATTCATGTTTATATCATAATTCATCACACTTTAAATTTTTATTATATTTTTCCTACATTTGCAATTTCATGCATAAGAGTCCTTTACCAAAGTTGATACATATGTTTTTATCAATTATGCACTCTCAATTTCTACCTCATCCAATAAATATTATAAAAATATTTTGATAGTACTCTCATCAAGTAGTATCATGCTAATAGTTATTTAATCAAAATTAAAAATATCCATATCTCATCTTAGGCTACATAATTATAATTTAACTATATTTTTTAATTAAAATAAATATTTTGAGACATCTAAAATAATAAAACTTTAAATATTTCTCTAGGATGTTGCATTACAATTCTTGGTCAAAAATTCAAAACATTAAGTAATTACAAATTTTTAAAAAGTAAATTTTTAGTTTTAAACATTTGATTTTCTTATCAGGAGTTATGATGTTTCACTTTAACATTTAAAGTACATTTTGCACTTTAAAGTAGTCACATTTCTTAAAAATGTATTAGAAGTATTTAATAAAATTAACTATTGAATTAGTTCATAAATGTAAAATAAAATAAAAATATATGTTAATATATATAATAAATTAATTTATTTTTATTTTAAGGTTAAACATATTTATACAATAAAGATATTCAAAATAAAATATAATTAACTAAAATTTAATTATTTATATTTATGACATCATATACTATTTATTTACTGACTCATTCTTATAATAGTAATAGTGATAATTCACCTGACTCATAAACATAAAGCTTTAGATTCAAATTTCAAATGTAATGGAGAGCCAATCCTTGAAAAGAATATTTAATGTTTCTACACTTTAATATGTTAACTATTTTTATTGAATTAATGGCTATAGATAAATTTGCATTGATATCCAAGTGTTGACCATTATGACACATTACTATATAATTGCCTTTTAATGTTGGTTGCTTAACCTGTTTCACATTGGTTATTCACCAACATATATATGTGCGTTGTACCAACATTAAATACATATAATGATATCATTTGTTTTACATGAACATTAGCATTCTTTATTTTTAGATATTGTTGAGTAATTGAAATAAGACATTAGTGTTTTGTTTTAATAATCAACATGATTGTTTATATCAGACGTTATTTTGTAAACCATTATTAAAAATTAACTTTTTTTACATATTTTAAAATTCTTATTGTATTTTAATTTCAATTAAATAACTAACGTGTAATGCAAGATAGGATGATAGTTATTCAATAACTAATGTCATTTACTTATTTTTTTATCATTCAGAATTTTCCTAAACTTTACTACCCTCAGACTAGTATCTTAATCTAATTACATAATCTAACAATTCATATTATTATATAACTAATAAGATAACAATATTTAAGCTCTATCTCAATGTCTCTATCATAAAAAATTATATCCAAAATATAATAAATATCTAATGATAATGATTTCTTATATTTAATTAGGTCTAAATTGTCGAAGATATATAATATATACATATTGCAAAAACTAGAAATAATATCTTTAAATGCATAAAAGGAAGTTACATTATCTTTTAATGGCATGATCATTGATAGAAATCCTTATAAATCCCATTGCAGTAAGACAAGGGAACAAATACACATTCTTGATTAGATTTAGAGAAAAATGATATGTTTAAATAGATCTTTATATTAAGAAGAAGATATTAATGAGAGCAAACAAATTGTTAAACACAAGTTAAGGTGATCTTTTTGTGAAGAAATTGTAATGGACTTTTTGCTCCAAAAAAAAAATTAATTAGTTTATCTTTTCATAAGGCACTATGAATTTTGTGAGGAAAACACTTTTACTTTCAAATTAGCAATTTGGTGTTAGGATAGACTTCCTTTGTATTTCAGCTTTTACTTTTGCTTTTGTAGTTTTGAAGAAAAGAAAATGATGTCATATAAATATTTCACATTGATTATATGCTAAAACTAACGTTATTTTGCTATTTTATCAAATTATTGATTTTACTACCTAATGTCAAGTAAAGCATAAATTTCACTTTTCTATGTTGGGGTCTTTGTATAAACTTAATGTTATTTTTTTTAACATATACTATTAATAAACAATTGAGGCAAAAGTACCAAATTATTGTTGTTTCGAAAACTTATTTTCGTTTTACCGTTCTTTCGAAACATATTACCAAAATATGCAAGCACCTTAGGGGCGCCAGAAGGAATGACGTTTTTGGACTGTTTCTGCACGGACTGTTTTTGCACAGAGAGTAGGGAAGGACGTCATTCAATATGACGCCTTCAAGCTAAAGGCGCCATCTCAAATGACGCCTTCTAGCTGATGGCGCCTTCAACTCGCATACAAAAGTTGCAAGTGGTTTTCCACCGCCATATTAAACAGGCTAATAATCAATTCACCAATATCATGTTTGGTATGGCAATGAAACTATCAAAATGATGGTGGAAACCCTGTGGAGAGATTGAAGTTACAATTTTTAGCTTCTGTCTCAATTGTGGTGCATAATTATTTTCATTGACATACAACAAAGTCAATAGGTCTTGATGTTTTCTCATTTATAATAGTACAATTCAATGCCAAATTTTCAATTCTTTGTTCTGGGATTTTGTAGGGAATCGTGGTCCGGGAAGAATCCCGTTAGATTGGACAACAAGAATAAGCTTAGTGTTGGGGGCAGCCAGAGGACTTGCTCGGATTCATGCAGAATACAGTGCAACAAAAGTACCCCATGGAAACATCAAATCTTCCAATGTGCTTCTTGACAAGAATGGTGTTGCTTGCATCTCTGATTTTGGCCTGTCCCTTCTATTAAACCCCATTCATGCCATTGCGAGATTGGGAGGATACAAAGCTCCTGAACAAGCAGAGACGAAGAGGCTGTCTTAGGAAGCATATGTTTACAGTTTTGGTGTCTTACTCTCAAATACATTGTAATTTCATCTTGAAGGCGCAATTCAAAATGGCACCCTCAGCTAGAAGGCCTTATTTGAGATGGTGCCTTTAGCTTGAAAGTGCCATATTGAATGGCGTCCTTCCCTACGGTCGGGCGCCTCTCCGACGCCAAAAATGCCATTCTTTTTAGCGCCCCTAAGGTGTGTGTGTATTTTGATAATATGTTTCGAAAGAACGGTAAAACGGAAAAAAGTTTCTGAAATAACAATAATTTGGTACTTTTGCCAACAATTGACATGGGTTCTTTTTTTTTTTTTGTAAATTAATTTTGTTATTGCCCAAAAACCAAAAACCAAACCTATTATATAAACAATAAAATAGATATACTTGCTAGTGCAAAAAAGTACCACCTTTTAAACAATATTTTAGATTATACAATAACATTTATAAATAACTTTAATAATGCATACAAATAATATATACATTTACCAATAATTGTACTAAGTCTTACAAGTACAAGTATATATACATTTTCATTTACAAATGAACCCAATAAGTTTTATATTTGGTTGACCTTCCGAAACTAATGCCTATCTTTCTCTCAATACATATGTAACATTCTATATCTTCTTTATTGTAAGGTGCAATGTTTCCTTGAAAAAACTATATATTTACATACAAAACTTAAGACTTTTTAATAATATATGATGATGCTACCTATTTAACCACGAAGATAATAATCAAAATATAAAATAGGAACAAAGCATAAGAGAACTAGAGGAAAATACCTCAGATAGATAAGAGTATATGTTCAAAAATGATAGAAGGTTAATACCATACAATTACCAAACACTTATTGGAGAAATTGAAATGGAGACACGAAAAAGTTTAGAGCATATTGCTATATAAAACAAGTTTTTTTTGCATTTATGAGAAATAAAGATGGGAATATGTTAATGATAGCACTTTTGATGTTAGTTACTTGTAAACAACTGACATCGAAAACTTTTCAAATTAAATGTTACTAAAATTGACATCTAATATTTTATGCATAATTATAAAAATGTCAAATAGAGCAAACTTATAATGTTGGTTTCATATAGAAACTAACATATAATGTTTGGCACATCTTCAAATCTAACAATTTGCCTTTATTTTTTACGTTAGTTTCTAAATAATTGATATAGAAAGTTTTTTTTAAACTAACATTTAAACTCCATTTAGACATCAATTCATAAATAACTGACATAGAAAAGATAATATTATTTTACAAAGATAGTTTTAATTAGAGTTAACATGAAAAGTAAGTAACTGACATAGAAAATTTAATATTATTTTACAAAGATAGTTTTAATTAGAGTTAACGTGAAAAGTTATTCATATTTTCAAAAATGTCTTTGCCATTATCTACATTGGTTTTAACTTTAATCGATATTAATGTAGTGACATTGTATCTTGATTTTGTAATAATGACATAACTTTTCAATTAACAAAAAATAAAACAATGAATTAAAAAAGAAATTGACAACTCTTTTTTTTTATAAATTGGATTAAGTCACTAAAAAGGGCTTTTTTAAGAAGAAATTAGTTGATTGAACACATCTAAAATGTGAAAGATTTGTTATTTGAGTTGATTAAAAAATCTAAAACTTAACTATTTTTAGCGCACCAAACACACTTTGAGCATATTCTAAGAAAATTATTTTTTCTTCCCTTTCGGTATTTTTTTTTGGAATCAAAAGTTTACGAGTAAGATATAAATTATTTTATTCCAAGATTAGGGCACACTATCGTCTTTATTGAAAGCTTGTAGTAGTATTTACAAATTGATTAATCCTTTGAAATTGTTTGGAATGGGAGTCAAATCTAAGACATGAATAGTTAAAGATAACATATCTTACTAGTTGAGCCAATCCAAAGGGTTACCCCTCTTATTGCTTATATAAATATATTCTTTTTACATAATATATCACTATCGATATAATCAAATAATATATATCATATTCTTTTTACATAATATATCACTGTTAATATAATCAAATAATACATATCATAATTACTTAAAATTTCTTTCTTTTTACTTTGTTGTGATTTTTTGTATTATCTAATAAAATAATAAATTATTTTTAAAAGATGTTAATAACTCTTAACAAAATATGTATTTTGAAATGTAAAGTTATAATTTTTCAAATAAAAGTTCTAATTTTTAGAATGACAATTTATGTTCTTTCAAAATTCAATAATTATGTTTATTTATATGCATTTTTGTCAAAAAGGTATTTGGAATTTTATAAATAAGAATTATTATTTTCTCTTCAACCTAAATTCCTATTAGATTAATTCTAATTATAATAATATATGAGAATTATAATTTTCTATTCTTGATCAGATATTGTATCTTGAGATAGAATTTTTATGAAGTTTTTTGTAATTAAATGAAAAAAATTATTTTTTAAAGATAATTTTTTTAAAAATATTTTACCTAATATTTTCTGAATATGTCCCAACACAATTATCTCACTTAATTTCTTTGATAGCAGTATCCTTTCACTACAACTATAATAGAGTATTTCAAACGTTGGGAATCTTTTGAATCATTTACTTATTTAGTTTTTTTTTTTGGTCCAGGATTCCATGATATTTAGCAGTTGTATTAAGCTATGGCTAATTCGAATTGAATCTTAATGTGAAGGGTAAGCTTTTCTAACATCTATTTTTTTTATTCACAAAATTTGAATTAAGGTCTCATTTTTTATTTTTTTTATTTACTAGATTAGAACACACGTAATAGCTTATAGCACCAAAATAATTAGGTGGTTGCTATCGTGTATTTAAATTTCCAGGGGTTTCGGAACCCTGACCCCGTGGACGAATAAGATAAAGACACATGGACAAGATGGCAGATAGAATTAAAAAAATGAATTTTGGAAGTTACCCTATAATTTTATGAAATGACAAATAGACCCATTTTAAATTCCCATTTAATCAGACAGGTGGATGCCATGCGGAGACAGGCACATCATGGTTTGAATCATGAAGGAGCAGCACTAGTTGGGCCCTACCATGGGTGCGTGGTGGCGTGCTGCAAAATTTAGTATATCAGAAAGGCTTACCTTGGTTGATCATAGTGAGACCACAGGGCAGCAGGTGAGTGGCGTTTGAGCTTGTTTGGGGCAATTTATGCCATTGGTGATGGTGGCGAAAGCGGTGGCATCAGTGGAAGGGTTTGAATTGTTGTAATTGAAGGGTGGAAGGCATTATACCTGACTTTATGATTTATTTCTTCTCGTTCTAGTTGGAGAAGGTGGCTTCTTAATTGCAAAAAACCTTCCATTACTCTTTAGAAGGTGGACTCTTAGTTGCAGAAAACCTTCCAAATGTAGATGCCACACGGCTCCATGCAGCTCCCTGTGGTTGTGGCATAATGAGGCAAAAGAGGGATTTTCTCCATCTCAAGTGCATGTTTTGCAATTTCCAACAAAGTATGGCAACCTTCTCTCTCATCTAACGGTTGAAATTTCCTTCTAGCAATTTCAACGATTCATACGGTATCACATTACTCAGGACACCAAAAACCTTACTTTTACTTATGACACCGTAGAATCCACCAAATAATTAATATAGTCAAGTTAGATGCGCTCGTGCATTTTCATCTTTAGTGTTTTCTAGAGTTTCTGCTACTGACTTACGAGAGCAGGTTGCGCGTATAGGGAGAGCAATAATCATATCTCCGAAAGTGGAAATAATGTTTAATTCTACTGTAAGCAGCACTTAATCTTTGACGTACTAAAAAATAAAAATAATTTTATTTTATTTTTAAATAAAATTTTTATTTAAAATAAATTATATGAAATATAATTTTATTTCATTCTAAAATAAATTATTTTGTTTGAAATTTTAATAAAATTTATGAAATTCATTTTAAATATTTATATTTACAGTATTATCCTTAATAGTAAGGAAGAGAAAATTCAGAAAGAAAAAGAGAGATGGCTATTAATAATTTAAAAAATTAAAAGTAAAATTATCTAATAAAAATATTATATTTAAAATAAAATAAATTTTTACTAAATTTTATATAATTTTATGATATTTCAAAATGACAATAATATAAATAAAATAAAATTTTAAAATGAAATAAAATATAAAAAATTTACACCAAACATAATATTTTGATAATTTTAAAATATGCTAATTAAGGTGTAAATTTTAACGCTATGACAAAATCAAAAATTTTTCCATCGAACATTTGTTACTATTCGACTGTCGTTTTTGTCGGGTATGTGATCATATGGGAAAATTGGGAAAAAAAATGAAAATTTCTCGACCAAAACGTAATACTCCATCCGCAAAATCACGCTGTCTCCACTTGAACGATCGAAAACATCATCATGACTTTTGTGGGCTTATTTGGGGCTAATTATCATAACCATTCAAAGCCGGAACATAATGCTGATGTAACGTAATAATTATCATAAGAAATACAATTCATAAGATCTGAATTTTATGAATTTTTTTCGTCATATTTATAATATTTTATATAAGATAGGCTATTTTTCTATAATGATATACAATATTGGAGTATAACTATTTATATAAAATTTATAATTTTTTTCATAAATTTTATAAAATGAAACAATAATAATTGTAATATGAAATTTTGAACTATTACATGATTTTTAAAAAATTATAAATTTTATATAAAATATTATTAATTTTATAAAATTTTCTCATAAGACTCATAAAATTATATGTATATTATCTCAATTTGAATTAATACAGGAGAATGGTGCAAAATACAATTAATCAATTTAAAATATTTTCGCACTTCAAGGAAATCTGCCTTATTAGGTTTGAGAGTAATGCTATAAAAATTTTTACTTTTTAAGAAATGAAATGTTTTTACCATTAAATTATATTTAGTATTTAAATTTATTTTTTTAATTATAAATTAGTTAATTTAAAATTAAAAATAAATTTAATAATAAAATATTCAACTACTCAAAAAATAAAAATATCCATAACATTACATTACCTTAATTTTAAAGTGACACGAGTCATGTCTTAGTTTTTATACAAACAGGAAATGAGTTGCTTCTCTGGAATGCATTTTTTTTCCGGTGACCCGTAACGTCACTAATGGAATTTTGAAAATTGCCGAAATGGTGTATCAAATTGCTGGACGAATCATATTAATTTACTATCAAATCATTAGTTGAAAGTTGAAACATTCTCAAATGGTACACCAAATTGTTTAAAAAAGTATTAATTTTCAAATTTACTATAAAATTAATATTAGACCAAACATGCCTTGTAAGAATGGGAGATGGACTTTTTTAAAACCATCCGGTACAATTCACGTGCGTTAGTGGTTAGTATATATCCAAAATGTTCACTGTCACAACCGATTAGAATAGGGGTGGCATTTATTTTATGAATAATATAAAATATTTCCTTTTAATTTTGAGGTGTTTGAATTTTCTCCCTCTAATCTTGACAATTCAATAATAAAATTTTTAATTAAAAGTAAATTAACAATTTCATCCATAGTATATTTGAAGTGTCTAGATTAAAATTTTTTTGTATGTTTTAAAATTATCTTAAAGTAGTTTTGCTGAATTTTCAAAATTAGAACCAACGGGTAGTCTCATATGAATATGATGTGCATTATCATATCTAACGTAACTATTTATAATCACTGAACATTGAATTGAATTATTATATCTAAAGTAAAACTAAAATCCTTATTCAATGAGAAATAAGTGAAACACTATTTCTTAAATTGAAATTCTTAGCCTTATTATTTGACCATTGTTTACCCCACAGTAGAGATAATTGCTAGAAAAACTTTGAAAGGCCGTCTTCATCTCATTTGGCCTTGGCGTGGCTCCACCATATCAAACGTTAGTCTAAGGAAGGAGAATCGCAATATTATTTGCCAATGTGGAAGAAAAGTGATTTTTCTAGGGGAAAAAAAAATTATGGTTAAATGTCTTATAGGTCACAGGTCTCTATATTATTTTGCAATTTCTTAGAAATTGTTTTTCTTTCACATATGCAAGGGCCATTGCGATTCTCCCCGCTTTGTCTATCATTTAACCCGCATGAGTTATTTTGGATAGCCTTATTTTACACTGAGGAAGCAAAATTTAAAATTCATCCTCATCATCTAATAATTAATTATTTTATTAAATTATGTAATTTTATCATTGACTTTTTGAGCAAAACCTACATAATTGCCGTATTATCACAATACTTTTTCCATATAATTTCGTTGTTATATAATTAATAAAAATTAAATCAAAAAATAGAGTTTTAATGAAATATTTGAAACTGAAGTATTCGAAGATAAAATTATTAATTTACTCAACCTCTACTTGTGCAAAATTTAGGATTCATCCCGATCATCCATTAAATAATTATTTTATTAAATTATGTAATTTTATCATTAACTTTTTGAGCAAAAACTACAATATTGTCATGTATTGGTTTATCATAACACTTTTTACATATAATTTGAAAATTATATCATTAGTAAAAATTAAATACAACAACAAAGTTTTAATGAAATATTTGAAAATGAATCAGAGAAATGACAGAGTAATCCAGCATGTATAATACTGAGATTATACATAATTTAATAAAATAATTAATTAAGTGAATATTAAATATTAATTTAAATTTTATATAATTTAAAATTTTAAAATTTTATTTTTTAAAATTGAAAAGGAGAAAAAAACGAAGAATCCAAGTTTAAAAGAGTATTTTATATTTGTTTTTCTCTATTTTCTTATGCGTAAGGATCTGTCTCGTCTCATTTACTCTAGTTTTTTATTTTTCTGCTTCAATTTGGAATCAATTCTACGTTATACGTGATGATATGGACCAAAATCCATCAAAATATGATATCAACTCGGAATTCCCAGAAGGCGCATAAAGACGGCAACTTAATAGAACCTGAAGTGTTGCATAAACCGTTGACACTAGCCCCTATTAAATTGTCACAAATTATTTTTTATATTTAAATGATGATAAAAATTATTTTAAAAATAATATATTTTATGAAATATAGCAAGGTTGAAAGTGTGAAGAAAAATAACTATATTTAAATATTATATTCGAGTAGTTTAGAGGCAAGCCAACTAAACCATATACTTAAGTATAATATTTGATTACTATTTGAAATCTTCAAAATTTGAATACTAAAATACTATATTTGATTATGTGTAGGAATGGCAATAGATCTAATTTAGGTAGACCTAACATAAACTCAATTAGATCCAAATCCATTAAGAACCTGATATTTGAATATATTAAAAATACAATAAGATTCAATTAAAAGATCTAAAATAGATCTATTTGAATATACTGATATAATATAATTTTAAATTTTTTAATAAAAATAATTTTTTTTTTATTAATAGTAATTATACTCGATAATTATGAATTACATTTATTTTTCTCATTTACATTCATTTTTATTTTAACCCATCCTTACTATCCATACTAATTTTATGGTATGTGTAAGTTGTATTATTCTCATTAATAATAATTACATTTAACAATTATGAATTATATTCATTTTCTTATTCATATTTATTTTTATTTTGATCATTTTATATTATTCATAATAACTTTAGAGTAAATATAGATTGTATCAGGTCAACTAATAAGTAATTATTTATTTATTTATATTATAATTAGATATTTTTATATTATATAAATTAATACTATAAAATAAAATAATATTACTTTAAAATATCTTTATAACATAATATAAATTTAAATATTTTTAATATTATTTATCTTAAATAAAACTATTACAATATTTTTATGTATATGATAATATTAATTTTCATATAATAATAGATTAGTAATAAAATATATTATTCAAACAGGTTTAATGTAATACCCAAAAAAATTTAAAAACTTATTAAATATTTGTAAAAGATAGACTTATGCATTGTATAAATTAATATTAATAGATACCTATAAAGGATTCAAGATATATTAGATATTTAATAAATAAATTCAAACTTAAACCATTAAACAGTGAGTTTAATTTGGATAAGATCTATTAAGTAAATATTCATCGGTTTGAATAAGATTTGTTGGATATAGATATTTTTGTCATTCCTAATTATGTCCTACGAATTTTTGAATCTTTGTTAGTTGTAATCTTGTAATGTTTTGATTTCAAAATGTCCTCATATAAAAATCACTTCTTCATATTTTTTAAGATAGAGAAGAGATACAAAAATCCGAATTTATTAGTGCTTATTTCTTGCTTTCATCTTTACTTTCTTATTTCAATGATTTGAATAATTCTTGTTTGAGATTAAATCATTTTAACCTTTTGATTTTGTATTTGTGTAAAGGCTACACTAAAAGCTTACATTTTTCACTCAAAATTTCTGTTTTCTTGTATTGGAAGAGGGATCCCAATAATTGCTACCTTTTGTGAGTGTATTTTTTGTGAGGATAGTACAATGGAATGATTGTATCAATTTGGAATTGTTGTAAAATTTTTTAAAAACCATCAATCTTAAGGGATTTAGTACACTAATCATGCAGTTAAAAAGGATTTTGATTTTGGAGATTTGAGGTATAAGGGAAGAGTAATTCTTTTTTGGTGAAACTACTATATATGTATTTGCATTTCTCTCTTCCTAACTTTCCCTAAATTTCAACAAATTTAGTATTATTTGCATTCTTAAACTATGCTATTTATATATTGAGATATGAGATAAATTTCTTAGATGATAGACTCTTGTTAGAACTCTATATATTTTGTCTCCAAGTATTATTATTCACTATTCCATTTTTGAGAATCTAAAAACTCTATTTACAATTAGAAATATTTTATAAAATTTTCGATTCATCCCTTCTCATCGTATTTATCTCTTTACACAAATAAGTTGTCTTCTTCTCGTTAAAAATGAACCCCCCCCCCAAAAAAAAAAGAAAAAAGAAAAAAGGAAAAGACCTCACCTGACTGATTTTTGATCGATTGAAAGGTTAGGACTTGAATAATTGAACCAAGGTAGTTCAGTAGATTCTCCCAAAACGTGCTGTGAACAACATGAAATTTTGCCCCATCGTGCACCAGTATGATAGTGATCCGAGGAAAATTTTGGCTGAGTAATGACGTTACATGTAAACAATAGTAGGTTGGTTTAGATATATTTTTATTTTTAAAAATTATTTTTATTTTTATATTATTTTTAATTTAAAAATAAAAATAACTACTATTTAGATAAGTAAATAAGAAAATATTTTATTTAATTATAAAATTAGTATTCAAGATAAAATAATAAATTTAAAAATATTAAAAATTTATTTTTATTTTTAATTATTAAATTTCACATTTAAAATTATAATTTTTAAAAATAAAATTTAAAAATAATTTATCAATTAGAAATTTCTGTTTTTAAAAATAAAAAATTATTTTTATAAATAATAAACAAATAGATCCAATATTATTTCCATATATAAAGAATTTGATTAAAAATAATTTTTCTCCTTCAAAGAGGAATTTATTTTTCTCTTTATTATAAATATCACTTTTTTAATTATAAATACATAAAACATATCATTTATTTATTCGAGGGTGAGACTTTCCTGTGAAGAATGCATTTTGATAAAATAAAAAGAAGCTAATTAATGTAGTTATAGTTTTTATTACTTTAAAAATAGTTGAACTTTAAAAAATAATTTTTAAAATATATGAGTCCTATAAACTATAATTTAAATAGAAAATTGATAACTATTTTCTTTTTGTTAAATAAGAATAATATATAAATATTTTTTTATTTAGATTGTACAAGAACTTTCGACGGTATCTAAGGTCTATCACGGTGCGACCTGAATTAAGTGGCACAATACGTCAATGATACTCTGGGGTTCCAAAAGGGAGGAAGAAGTTCAACTCTCCTCCGAACCTCATGCAAATGTAACGACAAAAAAAAAGAAAAAAAAAAATACTAATATAGTCTCACTAAATCGTTTCAAGATAGACTGCGCGTTTGATATTTGAATAATAGAAGTATGAAATTGTAAATAACGAAACTCTGTATAAATATCTTGAAATATATTATAGACTTTTCTTTAATAAATAATAAAATATATGGGGATATAGATTTTATAATTTGTGAAAAAAAAATTATTAATAGTACCGTCCTAAGATGCAATATGGTTTAGTAAGAGAGTCATAGCTATTTTCGAAGAACAGAAAAGATTTCCGTGCAGATTTCTCTGGAGAGGGGACTATGTTCTCTAACATTTTTGTAAGAAAAGCTGTATTTATTTGTATCCATAAAATAATAAAATTAAAAATTTTCGTGTTAATATGGAAAATATAGTGAAAAAATAATTCTTTATTTTAGAGAATAAATTATTTTTTTCCACTATTATTTTATAATGCATTGTATTTTTAATGGGTAAAAAATTATATACAATTTCCCTAAAGCTTTTTTAATGTATGGTTTTTCTCCTGTGTTATTAAAATATGCTTATTACCTACTTTTGCTTTGATGGTGTAAAGAATCATTCTCAATAAACTTTTCTTTGATAATTCTAATGAAAACCACACGTGATCCTCATTTATAACAATTTCTTTTCAATATAAAAGAAAATTAATATTAACAAATTTCATTAAAGTCTTTAAATTTCCCTTCTATTAAATATCATTCATTATAAAAAATTTTAAATTGTTTTGTTGGTTTACATTCCGTAAAAAATTTAATTTAAAGAACGTTTTGATGTTTAATAATACTATATTAATTATTAAAAAAATTCAATGACTCAAACTTTATTTCATGTTGGATCCATTGCTTTCCATAAATTGAAGCACATCTCCCTTGTTGATGTTTACTATGTTTTCTTCTTACAATGGTTCATTTGTTTCTAGTTTTATAACTGTTATTTCCTATCAAAACAAATTGAAGATTATCATCTTAAAATTTGAACTACAATTAAAAGGTTCTATAATGAAAATGTATAATCAATTTTTTAAACTAAAATTTTTAATTGACAGAATTAATGAAACACTTAAATTGGTTGGGTATTTAAAGGATAATCCTTAATTTGGTCATTTGGAAAATTAATTTAACTCCATGTTTAATCACCTTGAAAAGATTTCAAGTCATAACTTTCAAAAGTATTCTAGGAATACATTCTAAAAATAAAACTATTATATGCATCGAAAGTGATATTTGAAATTAAATTCTAAATATTTTATATTCATTGAATTGAATTTTATAATTTTACCCTACCATCATATATTCAATTAATAACCTTTAATTTATATTTAAAACTCAATTTTAAATTTCACTTTTAATATATATGATATTATTGTTCTAAAATTTAGAATAATAATTTATACAAATCATATTAAAAAAAATATCTTCATAATATGAAATAGAACAATGTGAATTATAGTGAAAAAATTTGTACTCATAGGAAGCTTAATAATCTAATTTTTAAATAAAACCAACTGAATTCTTATAGATTTTGTACATTAGTAAAATGAAATGTAGATTTTTTAGATTGATGAAATGAAATGCAAAACAATTGAAGAATTAAGGGAAAAGAAAAAGTTTTAAGAGAAAGTTTTTATGTGTAAGGTGTAGGAATATATTTATGAAATTTGCATTTGTTCTCAATAATAATAAAATTATTCACCATGATCTTGACCTTTGATTACAATATGATAATGAGGAAAATACAATTATAAAAATATTCACAATATTTAAATTTATACTTACCAACCATTTAGAGCACAAATTTTTACACCAATGTATTAAAGAATCCTGGAAATAGGCCTTCTGATTAATGAACTGAGGAATCCCTTCTTTAGCAATCTCCTTATCACTGTGTAATAGATCTCACTGATGGAGTAGAAAACTTAGGATCATAGGAGATGTGAAGTAGGGACCTTTTTATATATAATGTAAATTTGAGTCCTAAATATTATCTATCATAGGATCCAAATCCATTTATCAGTATTGGGCGAAGTATTCATATGCCTATATATAATTATCACACATATTAGGCCTAACCAATAATGATCTTTTTATTAATAAATTATGTAAAGTGTACAAAATCTTAATAATCTCCTACTTAAATTTACATAATTTATTAATAGTATCCACAAAAAAGATTAATGTTAATACAAAATGATACTTTCACACTTAATGATCCAATGAAATCATATGTATCTAGTAACATATATGTTATATCCGAAAGGGATATTAGCATTATAACATACCAAATACCTATATCTCATTAACCAACACTGTCAATATATATAGAATAAGATTTATATAACTTTATGTAACTATGTGTAAATCTACATACAATAGGTCCTAACATCCATCCAAAATACCTAATAAATATGAGATAGGGTCTAAATATATTTATTCACAATCATAAGATTGGATCTAAATGTATTTATTGACAATAATGAGACTATGTCTGAATGTCTCTACTCTCATGCCATAACTAAAATATGCATAATATATGATGAAGATACGAATATCTCCTTATGAGTATTTCATTTAAAGATATCACAAAATATTAATAAGTTAATATCAACATAACTCTTACTAACTCAAACACCAAAAAAGGCTTAGGAAAATTTACTTTATGATTATACTTTATATTTAGCCTTAATTATTTTGGTTAGTGGATCCGCGAGCATGCAATCCATGGAAAGTTAGGTAATATACTTACGTATTTTCTCTCTCACAAATAGATATTTCAGTTTGAAGTCTTTTACATTGGTAAATATGTTATTGTTGAGAGAAAATTCATAACAAGAGTGTTATTGCAACATAATTCTGGTGAAAGCTAGAAAACCCTTAATTTGATAAGGAACTTATCACATGCAGCATATCCTGCCCTTTAATGGAGGTTACTGTAATTGAATATACAATAGCCCTATGATACAATGCCTTCTAACACATGTCCAGATATAGTTTTATGTTCAATTAGACAACTGATAGAAAAAATTTGAGTAACTTATACATATGAAATCTCTTAATCTTTTATAGGCCAATGTATTTAATCACTTCTACAATATTATGTGTAGTCCAAAAAACACTTGACTTAAATCAATAATAGGTTACTTATGATTAACTCATATGGGACAATCCTTATTATTTTAAAAAATACTTAGGCCTAGTAAATTTAATTCTCCTGAAGCAAGGAATATGAAAGTACATCGATATATTGGACTTTTAGTACTAAAATAAGACAAACCAAATGTCCTTAGGATTTGTGTGCTATGGACACACCACATAAATGATTTTAAGTTTAAGGGCCCATTATATATGCAAATTTGGGCCTACCATACTTCTCTTTAAAGCCACTTTTAACTAGGTTTAATTTAATTGCTTTATCTTAACTAACGTGTCCATATGATAATCGACATAGAAGAACATTATCATCATGTAGATCCAAAAAATTATAAAAATACTCGAGTTTATCATACATTGATCTACATTACTCTCCTAATATTCGACATAAATTACAATCTCATCAATATGAGATACTACTATTTAAATACATTATCTGGTTATCATGTCATTAATTAAGAGGATTACTCTCTTCTCTAACTAATACAGCTCCTACTAAAATAAGTTATTTTAGACCATAAGTAAATTTTAAAATGTTGACATAAGAGGGTTTTTGATAAATTGCACTCTCTTCCTAAAGTACTCATTAACTGTTAATCGACATGATTTTGAACTCATAAACTTTTATGAGCATCTTTATTAAATTTAATATCAGCTTTTATTAATAGATACAAAACTAAACACGGTAACTATATATGTTTTGTTAAATTGCAAGGAGATTAAACCATTTATCACATAAATTTATCATTTATTACTAAGGTTGCAACCTAGAGGTTATTTTCCCTCAACAAACACTGTTCAATAATGTAGGCTTTTAAAAAATCCATTGCATGACAACTATCCTAATATTAATGCCGAGAGGATAGAGTCAAAGATCACTAATGAATTTGCATGTTAGTTACAAGATTATGTAAAGACTAATGCATCGATATGCAACATATTTAAATATTCTTGTGAATGATTTGAATACATAATAACTTAATTCCACCTTCTTGATTAATTTTCCAAATGTCATCAAAGATTCCACCTTGATTAATCTACCAAATGTTATCGAAGATAATTGCTTTTAAAAGATTTGGTGTTTGGTTCATGTCAAGAGGTCCAAACATGGCCTTAATATTTTATGAATGGATGTAGATTCCACACCTCCAGACATGTAGTGAACAAGGCTACAATGAATAGTGGAGTTCATATGAAAAGTACTAACTACAATGACCCAATGAGTAACTAATATGGTGTATTAGAAGAAATTATTGAGTAGGAAAAGGTTTTCAAAGTATGGGCCATTTATTCTAGTATAACAATCCTAATAAGCTCATTATGTGGATTACTCAATCATTAAAACTAAGGGCCAAAAGAGTGATAGAGTTTATTAGTGGGCTATTTGCAAAATTAAAGCTAGAAGTACCATTGATGTCTCGCACATAGCTTACCAAAAGGAGGAAGTCACTCATACATTTATTGTAAACATTAATGAAGTCACTCATACCATATTCAATGGTTTGAATTTTTTTGAATGGAGTAAACAAGTCAAATTTCACTTAAGTGTATTAGATCTGGACTTGGCATTTCTGGAAGTAAAACTTATTGAAATCATTGATGCTAACACTAAAGAAGAGAAATTCGAATTTAAAGCATGGGAATGTTCTAATAGATTAAGCCTGATATTCATATGAATGATCATTGAAAACAATATTAATACCACCATTCCATAAATAGAAAGTGTTGAGGAATACCTTAAGTTTATAGAAGAATATTTTCATTCTATAAACAAGTCACTCGCTGGTGCTTTAATGGTATAACTCACGACCATGAAGTTTAATGGATTGAGAACTATGCAAGAACATACCATTGAAATAACTAACATTACAATAAGATTAAAGATGTTAGGTATGGCAGTAGATAACTCCTTCCTGGTTTAATTTATTCTAAACTCATTGCCTTCTGAATATGAAGCTTTCTAAATTAACTACAATATTATTAAAGATAAGTGGGATATTAATGAATTAACTAGAAAACTTATTCAGAAGGAGAATAAACTTAAAAATTTAGGAAGTCACATTATTAACTTTACTATTCAAGGAGCTAATAAAGCATTAAAGCTAAAGTCCAAGAAGTTTAAGAAGAAAAAAGGACTTGCTAAAATTTCTCAAATTAGAAAAATGGAATAGAAAAATGATAAGTGTCATTTCTATAAGAAAGAAGGACACTATTAGAAAGATTGCCTTAAGTGTAAAGCTTAATTTGAAAAAAAAGGTACATTTGAAAATTATGTATGCACTTTTGAATCAAACTTAATTGATATTTCGAATAATACTTGGTGGCTTGATTCTAGTGCAACTACTCATATATCTAATGTGATATAGGGATTCCTTATGATCTAAACTATAAGCCAAAATAAGGATTATCTATATATAGGAAAGCAAATGAATGTTAAAATTGAAGGCACAAGAACTTATCGTTTGGTCTTAGATATTAGCTATCATTTGGACCTATTTAAGACTCTTTATATATATTCAATTTCTAAGAACTTAGTTTCTCTTCCAAAATTAAATATTTATAGTTTTAATTTTATACTTGGACATGGTTGTTTCAATATAAGAATTCTAAACCTATGGTTCTAATATTCTTATAAATGGTTTATATAAATTGAAACTTGATAATAAATTTACTAATTTTTTACTAACTGTACATTATAATAATGAGATTAAGCATGGTATGCTTAATGAAAGTTTTGCTTATTTATGGTATAAGCATTTAGGACATATTTCTAAAAAAAGATTAGAAAGATTGGTAAAGAATAAGATTCTTTAGAATTTAAATTTTACTAATCTTGGTTTATATGTGGATTGTATTAAAAGAAAGCAAACCAGACATAACAAAAGAACAAAGGCCACAAAAAGCACTCAGCTTCTTGAATTAATACACATTGATATATGCAGATTTTTTTATACTCCATCTTTTAGTGGAGAAAAGTATTTTATCACTTTTATCGATGATTTTTCATGCTATAGATATGTTCATTTTCTTAAAGAAAAATCTCAAGCAATTAATGATTTTGAGATATACATTAATGAAGTTGAAAGGCAACTTGATAAGAAAGTGAAAGTTGTAAGGTTAGACAAAGGTAGCGAATTCTATGGAAAATATGATGAAATAGGACAATGCCTATGTCCATTTGCAAAACTTCTTGAAAGACATGTCATACATGCACAATACATAATGCCATATATATCATAACAAAATGGTGTGGTTGAAAGGCTTAATTGAACTATAATGGATATGGTTAGGAGTATGATGCGAATTTTTTGATACTATATCTTTTAGTAGAGAAAAGCATTTTATCACCTTTATCGATATTTTTTCATGCTATAATATGTTCATTTTCTTTAAAAAAAATCTCAATCAATTAATGCTTTTGAGATATACATTGATAAAGTTGAAAGGCAACTTGATAAGAAAGTGAAAGTTGTAAGGTTACACAGAGGTGGCAAATTCTATGGAAAATATGATGAAATAGGATAATGCCTATGTCTATTTGCAAAACTTCTTGAAAGACATGGCATACATGCACAATACACAATGCCATATATACCACAACAAAATGGTGTGGTTGAAAGGCATAATTGAACTATAATAGATATGGTTAGAAGTATGATGAGTAATTCCTCATTATCCAAATCTTTGTGGAGTTATGCATTAAAAACATCTATATATTTACTTAATTAGGTTTCTAGTAAAACTGTTCCTAAAATTCCTTTTGAGGTATGGACAAATAGGAAACTTAGTTTAGGACATTTGCATGTTTGGGCTTGCTAGCAAAAGCAAGAGTGTAAAATCCATATGAAAAGAAATTAGTAAATCAACAATGTCTTAATTATAATCTAAGAGAAATCTAAAAGATATATCTTTCATTGTCTTAATTATAATCTAAGAATTATGAAAATTAGTAATGTAAAATTTCTTGAAAATGGTAAAGTTAGTAGGAGTGAGGAACGACAGAACTTGGATATAAAGAAAATTAAGGTAAATGCTTCTTTACCTATAATAAAGGAAGTTAAGTTAAATGTTCCTTTGCCCATAAGTGTTCCTTCGTCCATAATTGTTCCAAATATTGCTTTAATTGTTGCAAAAAGTCCTAGCAATAATGAATAACATCATAATGAGGACACATCCATTGAAAAAACTAACTCACAAATGTTTAAGGCAAACAAATCATAAAAAATCCCTTTGATAAGATCTTAGAAGATAAGAAAATCAACTATTCCAAGTGATTATAAGACTTATTTGCAAGAATTAGACATTGGAATTAATGCAGACCCAATTTCATTTTTAAAAGCTATAGAAAGTGCTAAGTTTGAGAAATGGATAAACGTTCTGAAAGAAGAGTTAAATTCATGGAAGAAAATAAAGTTTGGGACATTGTTGATTTACTAAAAGGTGCAAAACAAGTTAGATGTAAATGAGTTTTTAAAACCAAACGTGACTCTAAAGGTAATATTGAATAATATAAAACTAGACTTGTTATTAAAAGATTTACTTAAAAGGATGGCATTGATTATAGGGAAACATTTTCACTTGTTTCAAAGAAAGACTTATTATGAATCATTATGACATTGGTGACTAATTATGACTTAGAGTTGTACCAAATGAATATGAAAATAACTTTTCTGAATGGAAATCTTGAAGAAGAAGTTTATATGGATTAGCCTGAAGATTTTTCAATTGAAGGAAAAGGTCATTTGATGTGTAAACTTAAGAAATTAATATACGGACTTAAATAAGTTTCAAGACAATCGTATATTAAGTTCAATGATATCATTACCTCTTTCGATTTTTAAAAAAATCTAGTTGATCGCTACATATATCAAAAGATTAGTGGGAGTAAAATTATCTTTATGGTTCTATATGTTGATAACATCTTTCTTGCAACTAATAATTTAAGTTTATTACATAACATAAAAGAATATCTCACTAAAAATTTTGAATGAAAGGTATGGGAGAGGCATCTTATGTGATAGGAATTGAAATATTTCGAGATTAATCATAAGGATTATTAGGATTATCTCAAAAAGCCTATATTAAAAGAATTCTAGAAAGATTTAATATAAAAAATTATTCTGCTAGAATTTTTCCAATTCAAAAAGGGAATAAATTTAATTTTATACAATACCCAAAGAATGATATGGAACAAAAATAAATGAAATCAATTCCATATAGTTATGTTGTAAGAAGTCTTATGTATATGCAAACATGCACGAGACTACATATTAGTTTTGCAATTGGAATGCTAGGGAGGTACCAAAGTAGTCTTAGAATTGATCATTGGAAAGTTGCAAGGAAAGTTTTACGACACCTTCAAGGGACAAAAGATTATATACTCGTGTATAGAAGATCCAATCAATTAAAAATAATTGGATATTTAGACTCAAATTTTGCCAAATGCATTGATAGTAGGAAGGTCACTTTTAGCTACTTATTTCTTCTTGGAGAAAGAGTCATATCATGAAAAAATGCTGAAGAATTCATTATTGCATTATCTATTATGAAAGCAGAATTTGGGGCATGCTTTAAAGTCACAATACATGCACTATGGCTGCAGAATTTTATTTCAAAACTTGAGGTTGTCGACACCATTACCAAGCCATTAAAAATTTATTGTGATAATTTTGCAATAGTATTTGTCTCCAAAAATGACAAATACTCAAGAGGTGCCAATCATATGGAATTAAAATATTTTACTGTTAAAGAAGAAGTTCAAACACAATAAGTGTCTATTGAATATATTATGATAGATCTCATGATTGCAGATCCGTTAGCTAAAGGTTTATACTAAAGACATTTATAGAACATGTACATAGAATGGGTTTTGGTTATCCTTTTGGATGATATAATTGATAATATCAACATTTTCAGCTTATTTATTTATTTTTCATATGAATTGTTTGTTTCTTGTAATGTTGTGCATATAATTGTATTTTATTAAGTTAACTTAAATGTTCTAGAAACATTAATAGGAATCTTATAAATTTTATATATGATTTATAGATCTAGTATGATAAGATATTGGTGTTGTGGTATATGGAAGAAAGTATATTCTTTAAATTAATGTATGACCGCCATAACTCACACTTTGTATTTTATCATATTAAGGTAATTATGATGTTTATAAGGATGAGATATAATGTAGAATAATTAGCATGTCATACTTATGTTGTAATTTCATCAAATTTTAGGTCAAGTGGAAAAATGTTAGAAAGTTATCGTTGGTAACTGTTGGTAACTTCCTTATGTGGCCTAAAATTAAATAAAAATAAATAAAATAATTTTATGTGAATCTCATCCATTGATTTTGATGCTTGATGGATGCATCAAATTAAAAGTTAGAAATATATAAAATGTGTCCTCTCTTTGCCTGTTGTTTTATGATATGCAAATAACCATAAAAAAATATGTATTGGAAGGAAAAAGGATAAAGGGAGAAAAACTAATTTAAAAGATCAATTCTTAATCATGGTGTCATCTTCTTCAAATTCAAGTTAGTAAAATTATACAATTTCAAATATCTAAATTAATGTATGAATTTTAGATTTATGTTTTTTTATCTTAAATAATTTACAATATAATTTTGTACTTTACCTTTCTTTCCCTCCTTATTTCTCTCAGGCCAACCTCACATCCTACCTTTTTTTTAACAATAATTATTCATCCAACATTCATAGTGCTCTTAACACATTTCTCAATTTACATTTGTTCAATGCTTTTATTTTCACATTTCATAGCATAAGTCATTTTCATCACATCAAATAACAATAATATGCCTTAATGCATGGTCACACAATGTGTCTTAATACAATTCAATAGCATCACACATTCATGACCCAATAAGTAGCATTTAACCAATTATACTTGTCATATAAGGGTCAAAATAGTGGGTTGTTCTGAACCAAACGACCGCCTATTTGAATAAGGAGATAGGTTTTCTAAAGGTAGAACAGTCACCTGTTTACTTACAAGCAGTTGGTCTTTTGTTATCGGCAGTCCCCTATTTAGGATTCTAGAATAACAACTAACCATGTACATAAAATAACCTACCATTCTTATGGAAATTTTCAAATTGCATAAAACTTTACTATTTACTACTATAAATACTTCACCAAAGCTTATTCAATTCATAAACAATGTTTCACAATCATTCAATACATCACTCTTGCTTATTATTGCTATCAAATAACATCAGATCATCATCCAATCCATCAATTACACTCATAAAGTCATGAAACCCAAATGGACCTATCAACTTAAGTTTTGTCAAATTTTAATAAGATAGGATGGAGTCTCCACTTACCTTGGATAGAAGAGAGTACTAAAGAGCTAGATTGAAGACTTTTTAACCCTAATTACATTAAAATTTAGTGGTTCTTTGAGTCAGGATTTCAAACGTTCAATATAATCAAATAATCCCAGAATACCTTCATCAATTAAAGAAGAAAAATAGGAATTTTCAATGAATATGATTTGTTGTTATCTTATTTAGATGAAGAAATTGAGAAAAGATTATGCCTCTTTGTTTTAATTGCTTGAAGATTGAAAGAGGAGAAGTAGGAAGTGTTAGGAAATTAAGATAATTAGGTCAAGAAATTTTTAGTATCTAGAGAAATGAGGGAATAAGATAAGAAGTTGTTATCTAAAAGAAATAATAATGCTTAAAGGGTATTTTTGAAAACTTATTCCTAAATTCTTCCATATTTGCATACTCACTTATAGTAACTCTAAACCTCATATTCATTTGTAGTAACTCTAAACCTCATACTTTGTGATTCCATTTAACTTTTCTCATCAAATTTTCATGAAGTTCACATTGTCATATTCATTAAATTATCCACTTTATTTTATTTCATAGTTCATACACATATTTCTAATTTTATAAAATTTTTCGATTATCCTAATTATTTTTCTTTACAAATAAATTCTAATTTACTACATTTTAAAAAGGATGTAATATGTTACCATTAAGGTGGTTGGTCTAGTGATAATGAGTCATCACTTTATTTCAGAAGTTATGAATTTAACATAAAAATATGTCAAATGGTGACCAATAAAAGAGCGGAGACCTTTTAAGACTGTTAACATTTTGGTGGGACTACATGATAAGTTTGCTTTTTATATAATAATTATGATTCAAACTAAACATTATGTGGTAAGTGAGTATTCATATGATAATGCACAAAAGGATAATCAATGCTAATTATCCATACTTTCTTTTTTTATAAGAAAAAAAAGTTATTATATAATTATGTTAACCGACATGAGAGAATGATAGTAATAACTTAATGCTCAAAAGGCTCAGCTAGCCTTCCTTTATAAGATTTTGGAGTAATGCGTTCTAGTCTAGTATGATAACTATCACTTTACAAGACTAATAGTTAGATACCAACAATGATCAAAATTGGGGAATTTTATGTTACCCCTATGGGTTTGAAATCTATGGGGATGTAGCACAATATGAGCCATTAGATGAGTTAGTTAGTCAATGACTTCCCTCATCTAGCGGTTTGCATTGTGTTACATCCCTATGAGTTTCAAACCCATGAGGGTAACATAGAAAGCACCTCAAAATTGCATACAAAGTAAAAAATTATAAAATATAAAAGCATAGCATGCCCACATGTTTCTTTCATTACCATTACCAATTAATGAATCTATACATCCTTTATTGGGAAATTCTAAGGTGTCTTGGAGGGTTTAGAACCCTAGGTGACGTGGCAAAATTTAAACTATTGAATGAGATAATTAAGAGACTTGATCATTTTATCTAATGGTTTGAATTTTGTCACATTACCCAAGGTTCTAAACTGCTTAGGGTATCATAATAAGCACCTCATTTGTTTCTTGTTTCATCTTTTGGTTCATATCACTACTTACTTACATAATAATTGAGGTGCCGTGTAAAAGTGTAAAGTTTTGTCCCAAAATGTCAAGATACAATTAACAATAATTGGTTTGGAAATAAAATGATGAAGACATTGGAGATTAAGCTTTCAAGATATCCAGACATAAATTAAATCGTAGGCAACATTCTAATTGTGTTTTGGGATGTAAACGTAGGATGAGAATAAAGAAAGCACAAATTTACCATCCTATGGATGAAAGTACATCAACTAGACATTTAATTAGCTGTGTTTTTAGCTCATATAAGAAAACTTCACAAATATGCAAGTATTTGTTCAAATGAAAACCAACCTTATAAAACCTAATATTTATTGTGGTTTCTGACTTTGAGATATAAATGCTAACTAAAATGACTGTGTGAACATAGAAAATTTTTCAAATTCAGATTCAGAGAGAACACTATTATAATTTGCAACAAATGGATAGTCGCTGTCATGCATTCATAGTTAGGTAACCTCTAAGTAACCATAGGTTTGAAGATTAGGTAACATAGGTTTTATAGTAGCCTAATAAATAATATTGCAAATAAACGACAGCCTCTTACTCAGCTTTACTAAAGTTCATGGAATCCTTGTTTAAAAAATATCATCTCCCTGGTTAATGGGAAGCATTAGTAGTTAATGGGCAGCAAAACAACACGCCGGTTAATAAGTATTCAGTATTATGAGTTACCAAGTCAATTCTCAAAAGTAGATCCATCATTTCGAAAGCAAAAAGTTGGACTTGTGGTAGACAATTCCATACTCCCGAGGCCATGAACTATATCATTAAGACACTTCAGAATAACATAATATATATATATATATATATATCTCGAGGAAGGAAAAAAATAACATAAGATAAAAATCACAGAATATCCCGTTTATTTGAATTTATATTGTTGCAGTAAATAGGAAAAAAGCAATAATATCCGACATCAACCATATTCAAATAAAAATAGAAAAGTATCTAGTTCATTTGAATTTCCCAAATAATCCCTATTTCTATTTCCAAAGGAAAACAAAGAAAAAAAATGTGTTCTCTATATCACCAATGTTCAATTGTTGGGTAAAGTGCATAGAATTTCTCTTAAGCTTTCTTTGAAAAAAATTTTCTGGTAAAAAATTTAATTTAAAAAATGTTTTGATGTTTTATAATACTATATTATTAAACATATTCAATGACTCAAACTTTGTTTATTTTTGCATCGATTGCTTGATTGGAGTACATCTCCTCTTATTGATTTTTTTTCTTCTCCTAACAATAGTTCATTTATTTCTAGTTTTATAATTATTATTCCTTAACAAGTTAAAGAATATCATTTTCAAATCCGAACAACAACTTAAATGTTACACAATAAAAATGTACAAATAATTTTTATACTAAAACTTCTAATTGATGGAATTAATGATACATGTGAATTGACAAGATGTTCAAAGGGATAATTTTTTGTTTGTTCCTTCAATAAATTGACTAATTTTATTTATTAAAAAATTGATTAATTTAACTTCATGTTTAATCATATTGAAAGATTTTGAATCATAATTTTTAAAAATATTATAAGATTTTAGTACATCACCAAAATTAAAATTGTAATTCATACGAACCGTGTAAAAAAATAGGAAAAAATAGAAATTATAATCATAATATGAATTAGAATAATAAAAATTACAATAAAAATTGATTTTTAATTATATTTTTTTATCTCTTTAAAATAAAATTTGATCAGATTTGATCTCTTTCAAACTTTTATTTTATGTTAGTTCCTCTGAGACAAAAAATTTCTGTCCAAGCCCATTCTAGGTGGCAACTGGCAAGGGCCACTTTATTAATCCAGAAGTCTTCCAAACCCCACAAATTATTTTGCCTCAAATATCCAAGCCTTTTTCTTGCTCATCGAATTCCAACTTCAACAAGGTAATAAATGGGTATTTATACGGGAAATTCTTATATACTCATAAAAAATATTTATTAATATTTATTATTTTTAATATTTTAAAAAATAAAAAAATTATATTTTTAATATATATAAATTCATAAAATTTATAAATATTTTTATTTATTAATTATGATTAAATATATATAGCCTAATTAAAATATACAAAAATTTCTCTTGAGGTAGATGGGATCTTGGTTCAAATAAAATTCATTATTAATAACCACAAATAAAAATAACCCACAAAATAATAGAGGAAATTACATGGAAGCCGTTGAAATTTACGAAGACCTAAATTATGATGTACTATCTGCACCAATAATCTTAAATTATTAAATTTTATTTAATTTATATAATATTTCATAAATTAATAAATTTGAATCACTAAATTTAAAGATGTACCATAAAAGACGATGCACTGAAATATAACCCATCCATCGAGGAACTAACAATGACCCCATTGGAAAAAGACTCATTAGAATCGTCTTTGCTTGTCATCAGCACACAACCTTGCTAAGTTAGTAACCATAAGTTCATATGAAAGAAAAAACTACCTTTAAAATATAAAGCACAGAAAAACCATAAATAAATAGATCTTTCTTGTCAAGGGGAATTTGCGAGGCTTGACTAAGGCAAAGAGTAGTAGGTTGCCATTGTTGAAATTTGATTACACTAATAGATAGCAGAGTGAGCTGTAAGAATATTCAATTATTAAAATCTCATGTATAATAATTAGAATATCATAATATAAAATTTATATTTATTTACTTGATGGATCTGCAGTCATAATTGAATTCAACAAAAGCTAATAAATTCTTTATTTTTTAGTGGCGACTCTCAATAGATAGAATTTATATATGTGAGAAATGAAAATGGGGCCTAACCATAATCCTTATTTATAAAATTCTACTAATCCTTTCCATAAAAGGTTTATTAGGTCTTTGACTTATATAACTATCAAACCACACTAACCTATGTGCATGTACTAAGCTCATATCTTTAAAATCACAATTTTAAAATGACTCTCATATATGTCTCATAATCGAGCTAAACTTTAACCAGTCAATTTTATTAAATTAAAATTTATCAATTAATAACAACTCATTTTATGAAAAATTCTAAAGCAATATTAATTAGGTTTTATATGAGTTTTAACAAAATACATTTTGAAAATAAGACTCTAAACTGATTGATTAAAAACTTTTATGTGGCCATAATTAAAAAATAATTTATCCCTTTGAGAATCATAATGGCCTTTATACTCCTTATTGACATAGGACTAATCCATTGTTACAAGTGCTAGTGACTTTATTGACAATGAATTTTAGTGTGGCTGTGTAGTAAGAAAATAACATCAAATGTGATCAAATGTGCTATTTCATTATCGGTCCTCCATGATTTCTCTAAACTTGATGAGAAATCCACATGTTGTATGTAAGTCTTATCTATATTTTTGAGATCATTCAATGGTGTCATTCTATAAGACATATTTTCTTGACATTAAAGTCATACTTAAGATAGACACCAGTCTTAAAAAATAAAACTTCAATAGTTGTAAGTACATGTACAAGTAAAAATATATAATAGCATAAAATATCCATTTTTATGATGATCATCAATGAAATCAAATATCTCATAAAAAAAGAAGGTCTAACACAACAAATTATAACATCAGAATATTAAATATAGGAAATATGCTCCCACTAATTAAATACATCAAAAGACCCATACTCTTAACATGTTTGCTAAAAATTATAGGTCTTAGTTCTTTAGTCAGAGGATCAGTAATTATGTTATTTATATCAATATACTCTATAGTAATGTCACCATTTTTCATAAAATCTCTGATCGTAAGATACTATATTTCCAAATGCTTAGACCTATGTGTAGTTTTGTTATTTTTGGAAAATAATAGAGTAGATTTGTTATCACAGTAAATCCTTAGTGGATTAGAGATGAAATCAACAATGCAAAGACTAAAGATAAAATTCTTTACTAAACAACTTGCATAACCGCCCCATAACATGTAGCAAACTTAGCCTACATAGTGAAAGAAGCTAAAAGTGTTTGTTTCATACTCTTCCAAGATATAGCTCCTCTAGCTAACATAAAAATATATCCTAAGATAGATTTCATATCATCCCGACAGTTAGTAAAGTCAGAATTTGTGTATCTAACAATTTTAAGATTGTTAACTTTTCTATAAATCAACATATAATCTTTCATCTTTTATAAGCATCTTAACACTTTATTGATAGCAACCTAATGATCTATACTAGGATTAGAAATGTATCTCCCAAGAACTCCAATTGCAAATGCAATATCTTAGCTTAATGCAGACCTGTGCATACATAAAACTCCCTATTACATAGAATAAGATATATTTTTTTGTTGATTCTCTTTCTAAATCATTCTTGGAATATTAACTAAGGTTAAATTTATCACCTTTTATAATAGGTGCATCCTCACCCTTATAATTTTATATATTAAGTCTAGTAAGTACATGATCAATGTAAAGTTAATTCAAGATTGTATCTAACAATTTCAAGATTGTTAACTTTTCTATAAATTAACATATAATCTTTCATCTTTTATAAGCATCTCAACACTTCCTTGATAGCAACCTAATAATCCATTCTAGGATTAAAAAGGTATCTACCAAGAACTCCTATTGTAAATACAATATCATGGCCTAGTGTAGACCTGTGCATACATAAGACTCCTTATTGCATTTTATTGATTCTCTTTCTAAATCATTCTTGGAATATTAACTAAAGTTGAATTTATCACCTTTTATAATAGGTGCATCCTAACACTTATAATTTTGCATATTAAATCTAGTAAGTACATGATCAATGTAAGACCTTTGTGAAAGTCCTAACAAACCTCTAGATTATTCTCTATAAATCTCTATCCTAAGAATAAATGACGTATTTCCAAGATCTTTCATGTCAAAAATCTTGGACAATGATCATTTAGTCTCATGTAACAATCCATTATCATTATTAGCTAATAAAATATCATCTATATAAAGGACAAGAAAAATGTACTTACTCCTACTGATCTTAAGGTATATGTACTAATTAACTTTATTTTTTTCAAAACCTATAGAAGTGATCACCTTATTAAATTTAAAATACCATTATTTGGAAGCTTATTTAAGTTCATAAATAAACTTTTTAAGTCAACACACTAAGTATTCTTTTTCAAGTTCTTAAAACCTTATGCCTATACCATATAAACTTCTTCTCTTAAATACCCATTCAAAAAAGTTATCTTCACATTTATTTGATAAAGCTTTAAGTCATAGTGTGCGACCTAGGCCATGATAATTCTAAAAAAATCTTTAGATGATACTGGTAAAAAGGTTTCATTATAATTCACTCATTCTTTCTGAGTAAATCCTTTTTGTCACTAATCTAGCTTTAAGCTTTTTAACATTTTCCTTAGAGTTTTTCTTGGTTTTATATATTCATTTACAACTAATTAGTTTATATCCTTTTGGAAGCTCAACAAGCTCCTACACACTATTGTGAGCTATAAAATTTATTTCATTGCATTAATTCACATATCCAACTGTGGATTAGTTATTGTATCTTTGAAAGTTATAGGATCAACAATATAACTAATATCATAATCACTCTCTCCCAAAAAATCTAAGTAATCATTAAAGATTATAGATTTTATTTGTCAAATAGATCTTCTCAAAAGCACCTTAACTTTATTCTTCTAAACTTGAGTTACTTCAACAAGATTAGGAATTGGATTAGAAGGATGAGCAAGAGAAAAAGGATCTATATTCTGTTACACATTATCTTCTCCTTGAATATTTACTAGTACTACAAGACTTTGTGGATTTGGCAAAAGGAAAGGACATATCTTGCAAGCTTATTATCATTAATAACTTTTATAATGCTTCTATTTGCAGTATCCCATTCTAAAAATTTTACCACCTATAACTCTACAATTTTAGCTCGACGTTCAGGATAATAGAATTTGTACCCTTTAGGATGGTCTGGGTACCTTATGAAGTAATAATGAGTAGATCGAGGTTCAATTTTTTTTCAAAAGAGTTATAAATTTTGAATTCTATAGGATATCCCTAAACTTGAAAGTGATTCAAGCTAAGTTTGCTACTAGTCCATAATTCAAAAGGTATTTTTGGTATAGATTTACTGGGTACTCTATTCAATATATATAATGCACATTTTATGGCTTCACCTTAAAGAGATTCAAGAAGATTGGATTTACTCATCAAGCTCCTTTTCACATCCTTAAGAGTGCAATTCTACATTTTGGCCACACTATTTTGTTCAGGACTACTAGGTATAGTATATTAGGCAATTATCTCATTCTCTTATAAGTATTTAGTAAATGATCCCATATATTGTCTAGTTGTACCATGTCTGCCATAATATTCACCACTTAAATTAGACTTAACAATTTTGATGATTTTTCCTAATTGTTTCTCTATCTTTATTTTAAAATTTTTTCAAAAGTATTAGAACTTATCCTTAATTAGGTAAAGATAACTATGATAAGAAAAATCATCAATAAAGATAATAAAATATTTGTTACCATATAAAGTAGGGGTAAATGGTCCATTAATATCAATATGTATAATTTCTAAAAGATTAGAACTTCGAGTAGCTCCTTTGCTTTTAGTTCTAGTTAGCTTACCCCTTATACAATCAACCATATGTCTAAGTTTTCAGGATTAAGAGAAGGTAAAAATCTATCTTTTATCAATCTATTAATTCTCTTATTTGAGATATGACCTAATCTTTTATGTTATAACAAGAAAGACTTTTCACTAATTAAAGTTCTCTTAGATATTATATTTTCAACAT
This sequence comes from Sindora glabra, assembly GCA_020226215.1. Lineage (NCBI taxonomy): Eukaryota > Viridiplantae > Streptophyta > Magnoliopsida > Fabales > Fabaceae > Sindora > Sindora glabra. Next base: position 122,972,454 of record CM035225.1, read on the forward strand.
TCATACTACTATATTTATTATTTTGGGCCAAGCATAATCTATATAAATTATTAATTAACTTAAATTCACTAATAATTATGGAATTTAAAGATAAATTAACTTTTCCATCCTTAATAATAAAATAATAGCCATATTTGTCCAAAATAGAAATTGAAATCAAATTTCTTCTAAAGGAAGATACATAAAAAAACATTTTTCAACTTTTTTAATGATAGCTTTAAGACCACTTATCCTTTTTGTCTGATTATTGCCTTGGCTTTTATTACCCTAAAATTTATTGGGAACTTTTGACCTAAACTTCTTAGGCTTGTTGAAAATTTTCTGGTGGCTAGGTTTGGAGTTAATAATGAGTAAGGCTATGTTTATGTCACTTATAATTAAAGAAAAATTTAGGTCTTCATTTCATCTCTTATAGTTGGATTTATATAGGATTTCAATAGTAGCTTGATTACCATTTACAGCAAAAGTCACTGTTCCAGATAAAAATATAATAATTAATCGATAGATAATTTAAGAAATAACATATAAATAGTAACAATTTCTAATGTGCTACAATAATTGAAGAGTCTAGATGCATCATCATATTCTCCCCTTTGAGTAGAGAATATAATATGCCAATAAGTACTCTTCTCATAAGGTTAATATGAAAATACTCAATGTTAAAAAAAATTCATCCCTTTTGGATAAATAGACTTTCTAAATTAATATATTTTCAACTGTGATATCTTATGCTTTATATCAAAATTATCTCACATAATAACTCCATTTGGATAGGTGATTATATAAAATAATTCTAATACTATCCCATAATCTTTGAATAAGAAAATATTTTATTAATCTCTATAAGTGAGCCACTTTAGTAGCCAAACACTTATAATTACTAATAAAATTTTTTTCTTAAACTGGGAAAATAAATTATTCAATATTTCAATTTGCATACTCAACCATATGTATGCAATAGACCACTTCTGATGAGATGTCAAAATTTAATGCATCTCAATGAGCCTTCAAATATTGTTATATAACAAAATCTTGAACAAAATTTAAAATTAATATAGTTATGATGTATAACTATATTCACTCTTCAAAATAAAAGAATTTAATAAAAATAAAAAAATTAGAAAGAGTGAATATCTTCAATAGATTACAAGCATTTCCCTTTATTTTTCTAAAAAATTTCAAAATTTTATAATTCTAGAATTTTTTTTAATTAATTCAAAACAAAAAGTATCTTCTATATAAAAAAAATTAATAGTGAAAGGGCATGTGGCCTTGTTGTCTTGTGACATTAGCTGCCTTATATTTTCCTTGGTCACAATAGTTATTGGTCTTGTGAGGATCTGTTCTATTGATTTAAAAGTAAAAATAAAAAAATATAATGTTAACCAACACCAAGGCATGACTTTACACTCAGATGAAAAGCATTTCATGTTTTTTTTCATAGATTGGCATAGACACCACACTAAACAAAAAACTAATGAAACTTGTATATAATTCATTTTATATATACATTTGACCAACTAGCCAAGTATATGTATAAGAAAAGGAAGTCAAATAGCATGCCAGGCAAGATTTAGTAACCTTTAATAAAGTCCATTTAATATGAATATTAAAAACAGACTTTGTTTTAGATGCATATATATGTGAACAAAAAAACATATGCTTACCAAAACCAGTAAAAATCCTTTATGAAATTCCAAATAAAATTATGAAAGTTATATATGTAAGGAAAAAAATATCATACTAGAAAATTTTATTACTTGGATCTTAGCTATGATTATAATTATAAATAAAAAAAATGCGGAAGTAAGAAAATTAGATAAAATACCTTGAGTCATAATGAATTTGATAGTTACAACAAATAAAATAAGATATAAAATTAGATAACACCTTAATCTTCTCTCTTCTTACTCAAACAGTACTATAATATTTTTGAAATGATGGAAGTCATACAAACTTGTATTTATGAGTAAAGAGAGGGACCAAGAGCCATTTATATATATAACTTTCATGACTCAATCCATCAAAGAGTCTTGACTTTTTATTTTCCTCTAACATTTATGAATCCAATTAATTCAAGTAATTAAGTGAAAGACTTTTCATATGCAAAATCATCAAATGCATTTAAAGGCATATTAATTTTACATAATGTATATTTAATTTAAATAAATGACATTAATCTTTCATAATGGATATTTAAGATATTAAACATGCATAATGAATATTTAATGCATATTTAATTTAGATAACTGACATAACTAACATTAATTATGCATAATGAATATTTAATCTATGACATTAATCATACATAATGAATATTTAATGTATATTTAATTTAGATAAATAACTTTGGCCAAATATCTAAATATAATTTATGAGGATGACTAAATGATTCTATAATACAGACTATGTCTTTTCATGTAGTCATGAAGGCCACATTAAGTCTATCATAAAATCCATCATAAATCTAACATTCTCCCACTTAGTCAAATGAGCACATGAGCTTATAGACTGTAATGGATTCATAGAAATTATGGCTACTATGAAACTGTAATGATCAATTACTCTTTTCTTAGACTAAATTATAATGTGTAAATTAATGGAACAGAGTGCAAAATTGTTCAGCAATTCCAGCTCCCATTGTAAAAGGTGATAAATTAAGTCAAAGTCAAGGTTCATAAAATGAACTTGAGCAAAAGGAAATGGAATTTATTCCATATGCCTTTGTTGTTAGAAGTTTAATATATGCTCAGATGTGTACTCATCCATATCTAAGCTATGCAGTTGGAATGCTAGGAAGATATCAAAGTAATCCTGGACCGGATCACTGGAAAGTAGTAAAAAGTGTTACATTACATTCAAGGTACTAAAATTATATGCTCACCTATCAATACTGTGATTCGCTTGAGGTGGTTGGTTATTATGACTCAAATTTCATAGGTTGTGTGGATATGTTAAAATCCACATATGGGTATATCTTTTTGTTAGCTAAGGGAGCCATTTCTTGGAAAAGTATAAAGTAAACTCTGACAGCTTTTTCAACCATGGAAGCTGAATTTGTGGCATGACATGAAGCCACTTCTCAAGCTGTTTGGTTGAAGAATTTTATGGTTAAATTAAAAATTATAGATTCTATTTCAAGGCTCTTTATAATTTTTGTGACAATTTAGCTACTATTTTCTTCTCTAAGAACAACAGGTGTTCAAGTAAATTAAAACACATCGAGTTGCAATGCCTTGTTGTTCATGAAAGGGTACAGAATAAGAAAGTATCTATTTAATACCTTAGTATCGAAATGATGGTAACAGATCCCATGACTAAAGCATTAACGCTTAAGGTTTATAAAGATCATGTATTATTCATGGGACAGATTGATAGAAATGATTTTGTGTAATTAATATGATTTACACATTTCAACTAGTCTCCCTTGTATATGTGCACATTATGGAAAAAGAGATGACTCTTGTGTTTTATAATTAAAGTGGACCATTAATATGAACATTCAGTATTAGTTCATGATGGTTTGAATTTGTTCATATCTTTCCTTATTAAGCTTTTCTTAAAGGCATGCAAATATTGTGATGCATAATTGGAATTATATCATTTATAGGTAGAAAACTGCTATGATCCATATTTGTGACAAGTCTAAGAAAAAGGTAATTGATGATTACAGTTTCATAGTAGCCATAATTTCTATGAATCCATTACAGTTTATTAAGCTCATATGCTTATTTGGCCAAGTGGGAGAATGTTAAATTTATGATGGATTTTATGATAAACTTAATATGGCCTTCATGACTACATGAAAAGATATAGTCTGTATTATAGAATAATTTAGTCATCATCATAAATTATATTTAGATATTTGGTCAAAGTCATTTATCTAAATTAAATATACATTAAATATTCATTATGCATGATTAATGTTATGGATTAAATATTCATTATGCATGATTAATGTTAATGTATATTTAATTTAGATAAATGACTTTAACTAAATATCTAAATATAATTTATGATGATGACTAAATTATTCTATAATAGAGACTATGTATTTTCATGTGATCATGAAGGTCACATTAAATCTATCATAAAATTCATCATAAATCTAACAATATATATAACAATGAACCAAACAATTCCAAATAGAATGCTAAAAATATATATATATTCTAATGGCTTCCTAAACAATTTTGTATAAAAAAATTATGATAAAATTAATATTAACAATCCTAATATATAAATTGGAAATAGTCATCACTAAAATTATTAGAAAATATGTTGTAATTTTATTAAATCTTTCATGCTCTACGAAAAGCACAATGCACAATATAACACATCGAATCTAGATATTAATTTCATATTGTTATCGATGGAAAACTAATCCATAATTTTTCAAATGAAAAATTCATGATGATGCATTAAAGAATTATAAAATAAATATTATAAATTGATCGTATGATGTTATTTTGAATACCATATATGTAAAATTTTATCATAAACCCTTAATCAAAATAATACGAAATACAATTAATTATGTTGGATTCTAATATTATACATGTAAGTTTTGATATCACATGTAAGAATTTTTAATTATTAGGATCTCATATATGATAATTATGATACTATAAATATAAAATTTGTATTTACTTACTCGATTGATCTACAACTATAGTTGAATTCAATAGAAGTTAATGAATTCTTTTTAACTAAATCTTTCCTTTTGTTCTTCTCCTTTATGGTGGCTTTCAATGAATAGAAACCATATCTATGAGAAGTGAAGAGAAGACATAACTATATTCCTTGTTTATAAAACTCTTTTAATCCTCTCAATAAAAGGCTTACTAGGTCTTTGGCTTATACAATCGTCAAACTATACTAACATATATGAATGTACTAAATCCATCTCTTTAATATCATAATTTTAAAATGGCTCTCATGCGTATTTCACAATCAGACTAAACTTTAATTAGTTAGTTTTATTAAATTAAAAATTACTAATTAATAGCAACTCACTTTATGCAAAATTCCAACATTCTTAGCTCAAGATCATGAAAGACAATGATAAAATTACTTCCACCACCTGTTATGAATTGTTCCATTCGTTCAAATGGGGAAAATGAACATCATGCTTGGTAGATGATTTGACATGGTTTGATGGATCTCATTTTTTTTACATTGGAATCTGCTTAATCCAAAGTCGAACAAGACTAAATTCAATATAAGAGCAACCTAACGATAATTTTTTTTATTTATAAGATTCAAATTCGAAATTTTACTTAAAATGATCAAACTTCTAATTATTTGGATCAATTATCATTAGTTTGGGTCTCAAAATTTTTTTCACTCACATCAGACACTCCATTTGGCAATTAATTATCAAAGGTTAGAACTTGGACGGAAATTAGTTTAATCTAAGTATGGGGGATCAACGTGGAACAGATATTTTTAGAAATCAAATACGAGCAAGTTACATTTTAAAAAACTAAAAATATAATTAAACTTAAAATAAACCTTTACTCTTAGAACGCTTAACAATCTATTTCTAAACAAGACTAAGAAAATTGTTATAGATTAATGCAGGTTTTATAAATTAATAAAATAAAATGTAAAACGACTAAAGTATTGAGAAAGAATAAAGAGTTTCAAAGGAAAATTTTTACACATAAAAATCACATATGAATTCTATTATAATATTAAATAGAAAATTAAGGATAAGAATTTTTTGCACCATTAGTTAAATAAAGGAAAGATAAGTACATTTTAATAGTATATATAGCAATAAATTATACGTCAAAGAAAATTTAGAATGAATCTTTGGAATTTATTATTTTTTAATTATAAGATATATAGTTGATGATATATTCCTATTTATATATAAGTAAATGAATTTTTTTAAAAGAATATATATTTAGACAACAAACGGACCCATTAGCTTATAAAGTTAATTATCGTCAAATATATTTTGAGTTCGCACTTCAATGAAATTATCTAGAATACAGGCTATGTACATATAAAACAAGTATGCATTCATTGAATAATTCACCTAACTTGGACTACTGAAAGCCAGACCATCAATGACTAGTCAAGTGGATGATGTGATTCAAGCCTGTAAATATTTTAACTTATCTATACGCACTAAATAATGAAGATATTAATTAGTATTTCTCTGCGTTTAAAATGGAGATACCTTAAAATATTTAACCTAGAAAATTTAACTTGTACAAATTAATCTTGCATAGTGCTAAACATTAATTTCTTCAAATAAAAAAAATACTGACTAGTTGGCACATGTGATGTGAATGGTCCATTGCCAAGCAGGATCGCACTTGGATTCCTTTATTCTGAGCTGGATCAAGCCTGGCAAGCCAATGAGGCAGGCATCCAATTCTTTGCTCCACTAGTTTTTCTACCTATAAATACATCTTTCTTACTCCACTTGGTGCAGAGTTGAACACATTTTGGTTTGACTTTGTAGGGATAACAATAAACCAATTGTCACATCCGATCCATGGCGATGTCTAGAGCTGTCATCATCACCGTCTCACTTCTTCTTCTCCTCCTTCATCTTTCTGAAGCAAACCAGACGGTATTCTTCTTCTATTTACTTAGTTTCAGAATCATTAATCAACTCAAACTCATAGATCCGACTTGCAGATGAGCCTTGCTGCGGAAGCACCAGGGCCTGTTGCTCACACAATAGGTACACCTTTCTTTATCTTTTTGTTTGATATAGTTATAAATAATTAAAATAATAATAAATTATACGTTCTATATTAAATATAAAAAATTTGGTGAAAGATAATTTTTTTTTTCAAAAAAGTAATTATTTTGCTCCATTAGCATAATTTCATGTATCATTTTTTTAGTAAAAGTATGAAAATAATATAATATTCCTTCATCTACGTAGAAATATAAGATATTTTCTTATGAAAAATATATTACAAAAATAAACTGGGCCTTAATTCCTCGTGCTTTACAGACAAATCCTCATGTTGTTTGGTTCTTCCTTATTTTATGGAAATGAATAGATTGTGGAGCAGCATGTGAAGGAAGGTGCAAACTGTCATCAAGACCAAACCTATGCAAGAGGGCATGCGGTAGCTGTTGTTCAAGGTGCCAATGTGTGCCTCCAGGCACTGCTGGCAACCTAGACTCCTGCCCATGCTATGCCAGTCTCACCACCCGCAATCAAATGCGCAAATGTCCTTAATTATATCCTTCTATTACGCTTATAAAACTAGAGAGAGCAAAGCAATGCAATGCTGGAAAGTTGGTTTCATTTGTTAAGATCATCAAATTTGTAATAGTTGGTTCTTCTTTATTAATTATTCTGCTACCGTTGATTAAGAATTATGGTAAATGTACGTACCAGATTCGATGATTAATTTAAAACATTAATAATCTCTTCTTGTTATCAGATTTGTTTCAGAAATCATTGTCACTTTCTAATATTTTCATGCATGCTGCTGATAAAACCGTAGATGTTACTATTCGTCTGGTGAATACACAAATTATGTTTGCTGCAGTTAGGATGTGTTCTGAGCAAGTTCAAGCTGAGCATGTATGCAACGATAAAATGCAGATAATATTTGTAATACTCGCTAATAATGCTGATTTTTCTTTTAACTATGAGCTACATGCAGAATCTGTAAGAATGTAAGAAAATGGGTACGGTCATTAGGAAAAAAGTTCTGAGAATTACAAATATACAAATCCAGCAATGCATGATCCGACCCGCATTCTCAAGTCCAATAAATTCTAATAAACTACCCAGACAATAATTCCAATTGTTTGCTTTTGTTTTTTTCCTGCCTCCCCAAAAAAATTTGTAGTTTATTTGGAAATAAAAAATTAAGAAAAAAAAATGATGTCAATAGTTTCAGTCATTAGTTTTATATTGGCAGCACTCTACTCATGCATTATGGTTGTCTGGTGGAATAATGATTATATACAATTACATATTATATATTGTATATAATTACCTGACAACTTAATTACCCCTATATGTCTAATATTAATTATGTCAAAGGTTTACAGGAAAAATTAAGGGAAAAATTTTGCACATTTTAGGAGTTAGGAACCCGAAAGGCAGTTCTACTTAAGGTTGTAAGATTGTTCTATTTCTTTCAATTGGTTTAATGTCCAAAAGAAAAGAAATACTGAGAAGCTAGTTAAATGGGAGTTTCCTTCTAGTGGTTTTGTGAAAATCAATGTTGATGGCAGCTCCTTTGGGAATCCAAGTTACTCTAGTTTTGGAGGCATTTGTAGAGATGATTTGGGAAGGTGGGTTGTTGGTTTTTCCTATTTTATTGGAATTTCTTCTAGTGTTAATGCTAAAACCAGAGCCGTTCTATTTGCTCTTCAGTTTGCTAAAGGAAGGAGCTACAAAAATATCATTATTGAGACTGATTCCCAAGATGTATTTAAAGACTGCATATATGGTGTCTCAGATTTTCATCCCTATGGAGGACTGTTTAAGGACATTAGAAAGTTGTGTCTTCATTTTGATAAGGTGGAATTTTCTCATGTTCTTAGAGAAGGAAATCAAGTTGCTGATTTTCTTGCTAAATGGGGAGCTACTCATCAAGTCAAGGAGAAGAGATGGAGTTGCCCTCCTCCACGCCTTCAAGTGATCCTGTTAACTGATTCCATTGAAACTTTGTTTAGCCGGTAGTGTCTTTCTTTTTTTTTTTTTTCCTTTCTTCTTCTGTACTCCCCTGGTTGCCAAAAAAAGTTCCACTTAAGATGGAAATAAGTTACATCAAATTAGACTTTGTCTCAAATAGGTCACATACTTATTTTATAAATTGTATTGAGTTTATCCTATTAATTTACATAAAGTCAAAATTCAAGTTTGATTTGACTTATTTAAAAATTCTAATTAGCATATTAATTTATTTAAATAAATAACCTTCAAATAAGTTATCAAACAAAAAGAACTTCAGTAAACCAATAATTAAAGAAGTTCTATATTTATAATTGTATATATTAAAATTATATTAATATTGAATAGTAGAAAGAAATCTGTTTCATGCACATGTTAATACATAATTTATTATTTAATGAAATATTATAAAATTTTTATGAATTTTAAAATGAATTATGTTATTTTATTTTATAAAAGAAATAAAGTTAAAAAAATCTTAATTATTGTTTTAAATTGTGTATTTAATATATTGAAGGATATATTACATCAAGTTACAAGAAATACTATTATACATTATACATTTAATATATTATATTAGATCATTAATAGTTTAATATATATGTATATAAATAAATAAACTTTTAAAAAATTTATAATCTATTCAAAATTGTTTAGCCTAGAATTAAAATTTTAGTTTATATGATTAAACATAGTATACAAGTACAAAAATATTTTTCCAATTACATACACACACACACACACACACACAATTATTTTATATGAATAATTATCTTATTTTAGTAAGCAAATAATTTTCTCAAAAAAAAGTAAGAACAACATTTTTTATTATATATCTATAGCCATTAACAAATATTTAATTATTTTAAATATGATGAAAAATAATTACAATGAAATCACTACGCACATCCATCTTCGTTTGCCATATATGTTCAATGAAATCTAATAGCATCTTTTCTAACACAAGTTTCATATAATTTTAAAATATATTATAAATTAAATACTAACAATATTACAAACCAAAGAGTGGAATGTTGGCAAATAATAATATATTATAAGACAAACTTTTAGTTTGAGATTTTTGGCATCCGAGGACCGAAGTTATTCAATATTGTCATAAAATTTATTTCAAATTAAAGAAGAGATGGTTATAAATATTTGGAGATGGAGAGATGGTACTTGAAAAATAAAATTAAAAAATAAATGTGCTTTCAAACATCAAACATGTGAGAGGAGAGGAGTGGTTGAAAAATAAAATTAAAAAAATAAAAAAGAGATAGTTTGTAAATTTAAATTGATAAAAAGAAGTTAGAAAGAGCGAGCGGATGATTATAAGAATAAATTAAGGGGGAAAAATCCTCTCACAAGAATACAAAGAGGAAATGTACTTTCTCCGTAAATATAGTAGCTTTAGGAAGAGTTTTATTATTTATAAAGGATAAGTATATTTTATAAATAGGAAAAAATTACATTTATCCATTTTTGGCTTCACCCCATTTCACTCAATTTATCTATGATTTTACGTGTTAAAACTCACTTGCTTAGACTTTCAATTATTAATATATTGCCTACATAAACTATTTACTATCACAAATTTAATAAAAAGCTCATGTCTATCATAAATAATTTTTATTTTTCATATTTTAATTTAATTTGATGTTTACTTAAAACTAATTTATTAAAAAAGGACTCTATTTAATACACTCTATTTAGCAATCATAAGATGAATTATTGAAAATAAATCTCTAATAAAATTATAATTTTGAAGGATAAATTAGTTCTAAATGAACATTAAATCAAGTTAAAATTTAGGGAAATATAGATCAAGTGTGATGAATATGAATTTTTCATTAAATTTTACATAAATTTGTTAACAAAAATACAAGTAGCTAAATTTAGAAACTTTAATCATATATAGATTAAGTGAAAATGGACAAAACAATAGGTGAAAAAAGTATAATTTATCTTAAATATATATATATATATATATATATATATATATATATATATATATATATATATATATATATATATATATATATATGTTTGTGTGTGTGTGTTAGCTACCTTTACTCGTTCATTTAAACAAAAAAATTATACTAGTGATTTAATAATAATAAAATAATAAAAAATATTATTACTAATACCAATCACTTCTATTAATGAGTGCATTTAAGTTAATTCACTCATTTTCTCTTATTTCTATAATAAATACACTTGTTAATAGAAGTAGTTAGTATTAGTAACAAATTAATTATAATATTATTTATTATTTTATTATTATTAAATCACTAGTATAATTTTTTATTCAAATAAAAGAGTAAATATTGTTAACCTCCGAATATGAATGTACAAATCAGTAATCCCTTATATTTATTATATTAAATTATAGTTATATATAAACATATTAATTAATCTCTTTATTTCTTTTTAAGAATTATTTTAGAGAAAAATTTTATTCTTATTTATTTGTCATTTAAAAAAATCAAGATATTATTTATTGTCTTTTTTCATATATTACCTTTACTATCTAAATAAATGCTTAATAATTTTATTTATTAGTTAACTTTTAGTAGATAATATGTTAGTAAATTACAACTCATCTTTTCTAAAATTAAGATTATTTATTATCTTTCTTATTCCTTGTACACTAGTCTTAAATAACACTTAAAAAAGGAATGGAATGAATATTAAATAAATCGACATGATAGATTTACGAACTGAACCTATAAAAATATACATATTGTATTTATTTAAATAGAGTTATTTATAATTGTTTCAGCTTGCATAAAAAGCTTGCAAAACTCGTAAATTTCACTTTATAAACAAGTTTGATCCATAAGTTAGCCCATGGCCCGTGCAAATTTGGTTCACATGAGTCAAGTCCATTTAGACCTATTTTTTGTGGGCTTATTTTTAATAGGCCCACAACCCAAAGATCAATTAAGTGCCCTTATTTATATTTTTATTGGGACAAAATGCAAATTATCATTTTTAAATTTTGGAACAATTGGATTTTGTCTTTTTCAATTTCAAAAACTTGAAAATTATCCCCTAAAATTTTATAAAACTTGAAATTAAAACTCATTATCTGCTTAATTAATCATTTTATGAAATTATGTAATTTTTTATAAAATTTTTAAATGAGAAATTAATAGAAATTTAATTTGACACATAATTTTTATGTTATATAATTAATAGAAATTCAATTATATATAAAAATTTTAACTAAACACTCATAAATAAAGTAAGAAATTATATGTAAAAAATAATAAAATAAATTAACATTTTATAATATTGTAATTTTTATTTAAAAATTTCATTAAAAATAATACAATTTGATAAAAATGATTAATTAAGTGGATAATGGATATTAATTTCAAGTTCTATAAAATTTAAGAAAGTAATTTTTAAGTTTTTAAAGTTGAAAAGAATAAAATCCAAACATTCTAGAATTAAAGGAGGTAATTTATATATATATATTATTTTTAATTAAGAACACAAGAAATTTGTAGATGTATTACAAGTAAGGAAAAATTCCGATTTAGTAAGGATATAAGTTTTGCTACATTCGCGTTTCAAATTGGACGTGGATTTAACATTTTTCCCTAGGGATTTTATCTTACTTGTGCCGTTTGAATTTCTCGAGCACAGTGAATTTGGTGGGTAATTATTTTCTTTATGCTATGTTTGAAATCAATTTTATTAATGCCGGTTAGAGTAGTAAGGAGTTCAATATTCTCTAAAATATGTATAGAATTTGAAGCTTATAAATAGAGATTGTAAGCTTAGAAGAGCCCTATATGGGATTTGATCTTGTTTGACTTTGAATTAGTTTGAGTCAAATGTGTCTTGCTAGATATTAGGAGGTTTATATTAAAAAAATTAATTTTTCTAAAATTCAACTCATTATATTTCAATAAGTATAATTTTAAATTTATTTATAAATGAATTTTAATGATTGAAAATAATATCAAAAATAATAATTTTAGTTTATATATATATATATATATATATATATATATATATATATATATTCTTTTACTTGAATATATGAAAAAAATGCATGAATTGAAATGTAAATCTTAGTAATATCATGATAAATAAAAGGTCAAAGTATATTTTTTAGTCTTTAACTTTCATTCAAATTTCAATAATATTCATTAACTTTTATTAATTATACCATCTAATTTTCAAATTAAGTGCGATATCAAACTTTTTCAAAAATTATCCATTTTCTTAATAGAAAAATTCTATATGAATGGAATGTTAATTAAATTGGATTAAAATAATTCTTTAGTTTTCTTTTTACCCTCTAATTACTTTCACTTGAGTTTTAATGATACTCATAAACTTTTACTTTGAATTAATTATACCACCTAACTTTTAAAATAAATTTTTTATTCTCTAAAATTTACCCAAATTTCAATAATAGTAATTAACTCTATTTTTGAACTAATTATACCACCAAATTTTTAAAATAAATCCAATTTTTTACATTTTGGAAACATTTTTTTTTCTAAAACTTAACTCATTGCATTCCAATAAAAATGGTTTTAAATTTATTTATAAATGAATTTTAATGATTGAAAGCAATATCAAAAATAGTCGTTTAAATTCAAATAAATTCTTTTACTTAAAATATATGGAAAAAAATATGAAATCCAATTGAAATGTAAATCTTAACATTATTATAATATATAAAAGGCTAAAATGTACTTTTTACTCTTTAACTTTCATTTAAATTTCAATAATACTTGCTAACTTTTATTTGAATTAATTGTATTGTCTACCTTTCAAAGCAAGCACAATATCTAACTTTTTGAAAAATAATCCATTATCTTGATGGAAAAAAGAATCTTATGTGGATAGATGGAATACTAATTAGACTTTAGAATTGTTAATCAAATTAAAATAATTCTTTAATTTTTATTTTTACCCTCTAATTATTTTTACTTTAGTTTTAATAATACCTATTAACTTTTATTTTGAATTAAGTATACCATCTAACTTTCAAAATTAATTTTTTACCCTTTCAATTTTATCTAAATTTTGATAATATCTATTAACTTTTATTTCAAACCAATTGTATCACCTCATTTTTAAAATAAGTGCAATATTGTACATTTTGAAAACATTTTTTACTCATTATCTTTCACTCAAATTTTAATAATATTCACTAACTTTTATTTTAAATCAATTATACCATCTAATTTTTAAAATAAACATAATATTGGACATTTTATATTATCTCCAAAACCTAAAGCACTAATTGTCAGGCTTAAAAACTTAAAGAGAAAGGGAATAGATGAAAACAAAAAAAGAAGTCAACAAACATTATTCAAATAACAAAAAAAAGATGGTAAGATAAAGTGTTCAAAGTGTGATAAGTTTGACCATAATATTAGGCTATATAGGAACCAATTTATTAATGCTGTCAATACTACCAATGTAAGTAAAAGTTTAGTAAAAGGTAGTGCAAATCAAATCCTTACCTTAAACAGTTGCCAAAAGCACCATTTCACCTTCCAAAAGGTACAGGTCAACATCTAAATGCGATAAATAAGTTTATAAATGTAACAAAGGTTGAACAAAAATTGTAACCATAGAATCCAAGGCTACATTTGAAATTGTAACAATAAGACCTAGGGTTGTAGTAAGGATAATTCAAGATGAACAAGAAGTTAACCTATAACTCTATCAAGTGAGAATGTAAGTATTATTTACATTAGATTTAAGTTTTATAACTTGCATAAAATAATTATACTGATGTTATATTTTTAAGCATGTGAGAACTTGATAGAGTACCTTTGAACCCTTTCACTTACAAGGAAAATTTTTGTGTTACTTAATAAGGCCTAATTGCTATTGTAAGTTTGTTGATCCTTTCATGATAGTCAAACAATAAGATCTCTTGAATGTTATCCCTATTTAATTTCCCATATCTTTTTACTAGATTATTGCAATTTTTTGATCATTTTTTAATCCCTAGTACATTTTTTCATGATTGTATTATAGTGAATCAGACATTTTTATATTAAAATTATCATGGTTTGTAGTTTTTCAATTATTTAATATATTGACATTTTTCTTGTATTAATGAAACAACCAATTAATATATTACAAGATTATTTAGTTCCTCACTTTCAATGTATCATTTCATTGTCATTTTGGAAAATAAATATTTTTCAAATGTCTACATTTTGTTTATTTTAAAAGTTAAGCAGTACAATTAATTTAAAATAATTGAAATTTGAGTGAAAGTTAGAAAATAAAAAGAATATTTTAAAATTTTCTAGCATTATGTTTTCTTTGAAAGTCAGGTGGTACAATTTAATCAAAATAAAAGTTAAAAAATATTATTAAAACTTAAGTGAAAATTAGAAAGTAAAAAAAAAAAAGAGTTAGAGAGTTGTTTTGATCTAATCAATAATTCCAAAACCTAGTTTGGTTTTGGAATTTAACAAATGATTTTTTAAAATGCTTGGCATTTTATTTATTTTAAAATTTATGTCATACAATTGACTCAAATAAAATTTAGTAAATATTATTGAAACTTGAATAAAAATTAGAGGGTAAAAATTATACTTTGACTTAAATAAAATATTGAGATGAGAGGAAAATTATTTATATAAATGTGTTTCATGTCAAAATGAATTATAGTGATGTCCTAGATTATATAAAAACATAACTATAACATTAATGGCAATAAAATAAATTCTTATTTTAATTTAATTTCAATTTCTATTTAAAAAATTTATTTAAAAATGAAATATCGTTTAAAACAAACTCCATTTGAAAAAGAAATCTTAATTTTAACATGTTAAAAAGAAATAATTTTGTGAAAGAACACGGGCATCAGATTTCTTTTGGGTAGTAGTGCCACAATCTGATGATGAGCTGACCAAGAACATTATTGAGGGGAAGCCCAGGAGCACAAGCGTAGACCTAACGAGGCCCACTCCCATTTGTCGGGGATAGAATTATGGGATGTGGGGGCCCAAATAAATGGACCCAGAATTAAAAAAAAAATACAAAACTAACGGCTAGTTCTGCGTTCCTATTTGGAAAAAGGCGCACGCGCCAACGGTCATATTTATCCCTTTCTCCTTATAATCCTCGCACTTTGCCCTAAACGCGTATATTTTCTATTTCTTCTGAATCTTGTTCTGCCTCCGCTCTCTGCGCTCTGCAAAATTTCTCTAACTCGAATCAGTTTTAATGGAGACTCCGTCATCAACAAGAAGAGTTACAAGATCACAGGCATCGGCTGCTCTAAGTAACAACCCGATTCCAATTTCAAGTCAGTGAGATTCCTTCTTCTTTCTATTTCTCTGTCCATCGAGAAAATCATAGTTCATTTTTGTTTTCGAAACATTTCATAGATTAAGATTATCAAGAAAGAGATTTGTGATTTGTTTTTCCACTCATATTGGTGATTTTTCAGGAAAGACTGAAGATTCTGAGAAGAGCGTATCAAAATCAAGGCAAAGAAATGGAAAGCAACAAGATCGATCGGTACTTATCGATATAACCAATGATTCTCCAATTGTGGGGCTTGCGAGTGGCAATCTGGTAACCCCATCTTCGGCCATAGCCAAGCAAAGGGGAAGCCGTATAAAGGACACACCAGGGTCTGGAGAAGCCTTGCTGAGGGGTCAGGTCAAGACACTACTGCAGAAGGTTGAGGAAGAAGCAGAGCTTTCTAAGCTCTCACTTGAAAGCTGCCCCTTTCTTCAGCTCGTGACTTCTCCAGTCGGACTTCTTGCCCCTACCCCGGCAAACACACCCCAAATTCCAAATCTTGCCAGCGGCGGTTCTTTGATCAATAATACTGGTTTGCCTTCTGTGACACCTTCTCCTATTGTTGAAGAACAATTAAGCTCTCAGGTTCGTTGATTTCTGGTTAAAAGTATCAGATTCAATTGAATTTATTTTTTACTTGATCATTGCTTATAAAGATGTTTAATTAATTTGCCCGATGAATTTTTATCCTTCTGTGACAGGTGGTGAACAATATCTTCGATGGAAAGAATCAAGAAAATCCGGAATCTGAGAAGAGCCTGATAACCAGATCCCTGCTCCTGGATTTTTCGGAAAAA
This sequence comes from Sindora glabra, assembly GCA_020226215.1. Taxonomy (NCBI): domain Eukaryota; kingdom Viridiplantae; phylum Streptophyta; class Magnoliopsida; order Fabales; family Fabaceae; genus Sindora; species Sindora glabra. The sequence continues at coordinate 122,989,224 of CM035225.1, forward strand.
TCTGAAATTTCTGATTCATCAGAGTGTTCCTCAGAGCTGACTTATCAGGAAGTAATGGAAGGGAGTGAAGAAAGGCCCTCTGCAGAAGATGATGATGCTTCTATCTGGTCAATACAGGTGAATGCAAGCATCCATGATGAAGATGAGGAGGAAATAGCCCAAGAGGAAGATGAAGAAGAGGCAGATTGCTATAAGGATATTGAAGAAGAAGATTGTGGGTATTTGCTTGATGAACTATGTGAAGGCATAAATAACATCAGTGTGAATGAGAAGGTGGGTCCCAAGTTTGCCGGAAAACACACAAGATTTGTTTACAACAGTGATGATGAACTTGTTGGAGAAGAAGATGAAAAATGTATTGAGAGTGAAGCCGCTAATTCGCCCAATGTCCTTCATTTGAAGGGATTGCCAACCCCAAAAGGAAAACATCTGCGCTTTCCTGAGGAGGAAACATCTGTGCTTCATTTGAAGGGCTAGCGGATTAGGGAAAAATCTGCTTTTCTGATATATTTTGTGTTTGGTTGTCTTACTAGACACCACTTTTTACCCTTTTTTCCGCCTGAATTTAATGGGACCACAAATAGTGCGGTTGAAACATGATGCTCTTGAAATTGAATCTTCTATAATAATCAATTTGTTGACTTTTCTTTTCTTTTCAAGCATGTCTCTCACTTAGTTCCACATTTTTTAGATATAGCAGGTCTGATATGATTCTTCTGGACTGAATTTTGGTTTACAAAATTCATAAAGAAATAGGTGCAGTCAGCATAAATAAAGAAATAGGCGGTCAACATAGATAAATAAAGAATGTTGGATTTGAAAATGTGCATATTTGATGCTGTTATTGTAGTTCATTGGTGTTTCAAAATGAGAGTAAAGAGAGAAGCAAATTCTCTTTCTCAAATCACAAAAAATATAAAAATAAATATAATATTAAACATTAATGTTGATTTTTTTATGAATTTTGGTTTACATAATTCATAAAGAAATAGGTGCAATCAGCATAAATAAAGAAACAGGAGTCAACATAGATAAAATGGCATGCATTTTAAAATGCAACATAGAGCATTGAAGATTTACATATTAATGGGAGTAGTAAAGAGAGGAGCAAATTACCCCAATCACAAAAAATATAAAAAATAAATATAATATTAAACATTTAAGATACTCCTCTTTTTCAGCTCAGGCTTCGTTTTGAAGATTTGATCCTCACCTCAGTTCTCAGGAGTTGTTAAGGTTTTGATCCTACACTGCTTGGCACATTTAGAAAGCAAGAAGTGATTTTCATTTTCAAAACCCTCAATGCTCTGAGGTCATCCACAAATCTTGTCAACCATTAAGGAGTTTGGACTCCTCCGTCAAGGGGAGTTCTCAAAGTCAATGTGATGCTTCTTTTGTGGAGGGGTTTGGGAGAGGAAAATTTTTTAGCTATATTCATACAGAAAATTTAATGCTGCTTCCATACAGATATTGCATAGTTTTCTATCAAATCAAATTGTTAAATTAGAAAAATAATATAATTGATAATATCTGCATAATTTAATGCTGCTTCCGGTGCTAATGTAGCATTAAATTTTCCTTTTTCCAAGGGAGCTGCTACTACTGCTATTATTCGCGACTCTCAAGGTGTATTGGTTTGGAGGCTTGCTGCTAGATGCTATGCTCCCATTCTGCCTTTAAGATTGAGTTTTTGGCCTATAACAGAGGCCTTGGCAGCTTCTTTTTCTAGTGGCTCTCTTATTGTGGAGTCAGACGCTCTAAATTTTATCTATGACTTGCTAATAGTTTTGCACTTTTTTGAAATAAATACTCATAATTTAAAAGTTTGATTAGATACCTATAATTTCATTTCAATTTCAAATGGGTTCTCATCATTAAATTTCTATCCAAATCCATTAAAATCAGTTCACATATTTTCACTAGGATTAATGATGCCACAAAATAAATTAAAAATTCATGTGACTAGAACGCCTTAACCCTAGGCTTTTTCGTTTTTCTGGTTTTAATTCTCATCTCTTGTAATATTATATCTTCACTTTACTTTTAGTTTATCAGGTCAGAAAACTGAGATACCCTCGAGTGGGCAATGGTCTTTCCCACTTTAAAAATACCACTGGAAAATGGCAATTCTTGCTAAACCGAGTGTTTCTTACCAAGTATGGGATTAGGCTCTAACATGGTCACAAAGAATTCACCTTCTTGAGCCACATTCTTCATAAGTGCAGGTAAAATGTGAGATCCCTGAATATTTCTTAAATATTGCATAATTGGTTTTGATGATGATAGATTCAATTGATATAATTTTAGACTAAACTCCTAATTTAGTCCTCCAAATATTCAATTTATGCCAATTTAGTCCTTGAAAAAATATTTGTATTAATTTAATTTCTAAAATTTTAAGTTCAGATAAAATTTTAGTCCTTGTGAAAATTAAAATTTATATTAATTTAGCCTATATGAGAAGATTAAAATTTTACTTAGGTTTAAAATTTTAGGGATTAAATTAATATAAATCTTGTTTCAAGAACTAAATTGATACAAATAAAGTACTTTGAGGACTAAAATAGAATTTTAGTATATAATTTTATGATTGCAAAAATGACTTATAAATATGTTTAGGAGTTTAAAAGGGCAAACATTTTGATTTAAGCAATAAAATTACCAAAGTGCTTTTTGCTTGCTAGATTCGAAAATATCATAATCATTCCAACCATTTTTGTATGTAAAAATACTTTAAATGGAATATATATGATTTGTGTGTTTAGTTATTTTCCAAATATGTTAAAAGGGCAAGTTTTAACTATCAAAAGTCTAAATTGATAATTTCAGTCAGGTTGCTCTTTTGCCTCTTTGTTCCATATTCTACAAAATTTTTGAATTTATACAAGTTGCTCTTTAGTTAATGTCACCCAATGCTAACTCAAATTCAAATTATTATATTTTCATTTATGGCAAAGGAGCAAGCCAGTACCAGCCTTGAAAAGACATAGCATCAAAATTTAAATTTTATTGAAAGAGTACGTAGCTTAAACTTTTATTATATTTCATGAAAATGATTTGTCAAACCATTTACTAAAAGAGTAGGAACTTTATATCAAAAGTTACTAACTTTGAAAGTGATTAAATATCAACTTTTTAGAGAGAGCAAGTTACTTAGAAGACTTGAAGAAAGAGAAAAAGCATTCTAGATTAAGGTTGTTTATTAGAATTTAAAAAACTCCCAAATGGCTAGTCTTATTCTTTAACTATAAGTAGAAGAGCTCACTTTATTAGCAAACTATCCAAGCAATTTTATTTTTGTAAAAGGTTATCTCTCTTTAGATTCCCTCTATCTTTATAAGTCACATTTTTTATGCTTAAACTCGCATATTTACACTATTAGAGTGTATAAACTTTGTAATCTCTTTATAAGGCAAACCTTACTCATCTAAAGGTTTAATAGTAAAGGAGGAGAATGAGTGAAACTTTTATATACACCTTATAACTAGGTTGGTGAATCGAAAATTTTCAAGTATTGAGGTGAGATTACTTGAGCTCTTAAAATATCAAATGGAAAAGTGTGATTGGGATTTATAAAGGAAAAAAATACTAGTAGGTAACCACTTAGGTTAGATTTAGCCTTAGGATAGTAAAGTAAACTTAAAACCCTAAACCCAAAGTATAGTTTTTTCTTTTGGACAATTGAATCATTATACATTGATACTGTTTTCTTTTTCCCTTACTCTTTACTTTATATTCCTCAATGCTTATCTTTATATATTTTTTACTTAATCTTTCAAATTTATATTTGATTGCTCTTTAAGGGAATTTTTGAAAAAGCAAGCTATTTTTTTAATAAAACTTAAATTGTTTAATTTTTGAAACACCAATTTACCTCTCTTGATAAATTATTATCCTATCAATATATATTCCTAAGTATATCATGTCAATTATTGCATAAAGGCCATAATTGATTGCAAGCAAAATCTTTTGTAGACTATTTAAATTTTGACTTAAATAATTCAACTCCTAAATTTAATGGAATAAAAGGAATTACATAAGGATCAAGCTTAAACATGCCATCCATTTCTCCACCAAAGAATTTACATGCTAGGTTTTGTGGAAAAATTTAGCCAAATTATTTGAAGGAATTGAAAGAAGTTGTTCATTGCATGTAATCATTCAACCATGGCTTCCTTGCTTACAAAACATACCACCTCAACTTAAATAGGAAGGAAAAAATTGAAAAAAATAAGTTAAAAACATCTAATGTTAAGAAATCATGTATAAATCATATGATTTATGATTTGACATCATTAATTTACCTCGAAATAAGGTGATATTTTTGTTTTTAAATAAAATATCCTTATAAGATAGTAAAAAGTCATATCAGTTGATTTTAACGAGCTTAGATAAAAGTTTAACAATAAAAGCCCATTTAAAAATGAGATGAAATTGTAAGTATCTATCAAGAGTCATGACTTAGTTTAATTATGATTGGTGTGGAGTCTATTATCTAGTATTCACCAACCTTATTGATTGACTTTAAAAACTCTGACATAATAGAAACATCTTAGCCCCTGAAAGAACTAGAATGTGATATAAATTTCAAAATAATCAAATAAAATTTCCTTTATTTTTGAGCACTCAAGAGGATTTCTTCCCTTGAAAATACAAACTTGTGACTTGACTAATACATACTAAGAACCAGGCATGAAAAATAAATAAACTGTACATTTAAATGTTTATTACTACCTAACATAAAACTAGCACTCTCTTAACTAACAAATTCATCAACTAGAATGTCTTGGACCTTCATGAAAATGGCTTAACTTGATAATTCAAATTAAAATTGAAAAGGTTATAAATTAAAAGAAGGAATAAGTCATATAAATTCAGTAAGCGTATATCTATTAAAAAATATCATTGATAAAAACTAGTTCAGGAATAATTTAAATAATCTAGTTAAATAATAATTGAATAGTTTTATTAATCTTCATATATGACCTCTTTATTTTACCAAGCAATTTAGCTAACACGTTTTCGTGCTCATAGCTATTTTAGGAGTTTTTGCAAATAAAAGAGTATAGGTACTTGAAAGGGTTTTCATATTCTAATAACAGAAACCTAATCTATGTAGATAAGTGAAAATCGTAAATCCCTTAATATGTAGGAAAACTCCTTGACAAAGCACGTATTTGGAACATTAAATAATAGAGTTCTCATATCCATCCATACTTTCCAATTAGTATCATAATTGCATCTATGATTTTATTTTCACATACATAACAATACAAGTATGGGTAAAGAAAGAAAGTAATTAAATTTCATCATTTTTTTCTAGTCAATCTTATCCCTCGCAACCTCCAACTTTGTCTCTTCAAAATCTCATTTATCCCTTCACAAATATTTTTTTGAATTTGATACTAATTACATAATCATCAATGACCTTATCTTATTATAAAAGTCATGCCAATGACATTAATCACACAACGCATCTCATAATTTCACAATTTAACATAACTACTCATTTCTACCATAATAACATTAACATTTGATATTAGCAAATCCATATCTCTATTGCGTGGGCACAAATTATCCATTTAATAATAATCATCAAATTTAAATAAATGTAATTACAATATATCATTCAAAGTATCACTAATATTGTGCCTTTACTACATAGCTTCAAGGAAATATATATATATATATATATATATATATATATATATATATATATATATATATATATATATATATATATAACAATAGTCCTTAAGATACAATATATAAATCAACATACTAATTATACTTAAAACACCATAGTAGATTAAATAACAATAAATAATTATAATTATAGTTCCATATACACAAGCATTATAAGACTTTACAGCCATGTTTATAAGATTATAGATATGTGTGGGGGGTGGTGTGTGATCAATATGTTTAACAAAAGAAGGTATAAGATATAAAAAATAAAATAATAATTGAAGTAATATATACACTCATCCTAAGATGCTAGCTCTCTCCAAGGGTTCCTAAAGCATTTATACTCTTCCTCTTTTTCATTTACTTATTATTTTATAAATATAACTACAAGTTAATTGATAATAACTATTATCCTCTTCAAAAATTTCTATTCTACGTTCTAATCATAACAAAGAATATGTAAACATTTAGGGGTTTCTAATCAAACTTATACATGCTTAAATGTTAAGATGTTATGCTTTTGAAATGGCTCACCTTAACCTAAGAAGGTCATTCGCAACTTGGTCGGTAACCTGGAGGCGATGGACATTGGAAATTAGAAGGAACACAAGCTCCATATTTTACTACCCACAATCATGTTTCAGCAGCTCCTCGTGCATCTCGCATGCACAAGTGGCTGGAGGAAAGTTAGGAGGCAACGATAAGGCTGTCCAATGGCTAGAGGCAACGGAAAATAGAGGAAGGAAGAGGAGGTTGCGTACGGGGGACAAGAGAAGGAGGGCTGAGAGAAAATAGTGAGTGGTCTGGTTAGAGAAAGAAAGAAATTGACTACAAAAAAGAGTTGGAGGAAATTATAACATATGGTGAGTGTGTTGTAAACTCCAACCATTTTGATCCTAATATTTTATTTGTTTAACTTTTAATAAAAACATAAGGGAAAAAACATATAATATATTAAGGGACATAGTAATCACGGGGTACATCCAATCCTAATCACTCTTTCTTTATGCCAAATTCTAATCTTATTAAACCACAACCATCCAATTTCACCTTTTATCATTTTCTTTTATTTTCTCTTTCCCGAATAATTCCTATAACAATTTAATAAATTTGGAAGTTCAAAAGTGAATATTCTAAAATTTCGTAAGTCTTGAGAAATTATTTATTAAAATATGCACAAATATTTTTATAAATTAATATACTTATAATTCTTAAATATTCTTGATTTTGTGGGAAAATATATCATAAAAATTATTCAAGTAAATCTTGAAATAACACCGTAACGAAATAAATATAATTATAATATTATTAAAAGATATTAAATTCATGAATTTTTATCATAAGCTAAAATAGATAACACTTAAACAATAAAATATATAAATAATTAATTTATTTATAAAAAATTTATTTAAACAAAAAACTTTTAGATAACTAAACTGATTAAAATGAATACTTCGAGACTTAAAAAAAAGAATTTAAATATTATAATATCCAATTTCAAAATTTTAAACTATTAAATACCTACTTTGAAGGAATATAAAATTATAAGAAGCGATAGATTAATTTAACCATAATATTTAGAATTCTCACCTTTCTCCGTACACGAGGGATTGCTCTAAAGTCTTTTGTTGTCATTCCTCGCACCGCTTATTTATCTGCTGATTGGTTGGCCAAAAATTGCAGAAAGGGGTTGTGTCCTGTTGATTGGGTTGATAGGCCCCCACCGCCTTTTGGTGCTCTGCTGTTGAAAGATGTTTCTTATAGGCGTCCATAGGTTTTGGTTTTCAAGTTTCTATGTGTTGTGTTGTTGTTTCTTGGTGTTGATTTTGTTTTCCAAGTTTGTTTTGTCCTACTTTGTGTTATTGTATCTTGTTGGCCAAAAAAAAATTAATTTTTCTCAAGAGGTATACGTTTATCTTCCAGCAATCCCCAACATGTCTTGATTTGAGTACATATAATCGGGGTGGCTTTGTTCGAAAGGAAAACACTTCCTTGGAGACAAGATAGTTGGATACATAAAGTACATTCCTTTCACCATATTTTTGAAAGAAAATGAAGATGACTTTTTCTTTTAATTACAAAAATAATTTTTCAAGTCACCATAATATTTACATAATATCACTTTCTCTTCTCTGCTCCCCCCCTCCCTTTCACACACCACTGGTCTTTGCCATCTCTTTTCTTCTTATATCTCTCAACTCTCTTCTGCACCACTCTTACTCCTTTTGCTCCTTCCCAATCTAATTCCTTCCCTCCTTTTCGTCTCTTATTTCTTTCTTCCACCACTCTCTCTCTTATCGTTTTTCTTCTTCCTCCTCCCAAAATAACTTGCTTTGGCGAAATTCAATTAAAGGCGGATAGGCGTAAAAATAAGGAAGATGAAAAAAATGGAAGAATCTAAACATTACTTTTAATATAACATTTATTTTAATATTTTATTTTTACTAGCAAAGATTTGTTAATTTCTGCCATAAAAACATTTTAGCAATAAAATAATTACTGTATGATTGAAGCATGAAAATGATATTATTAACTATATAAATATTTTTTTTTGTAATGTATATATATAAATGTTTTTCAGTGAAGGAAAATAGTTTGCCCTTATACACTAAAGTAGAGAAAGTATTTTTTGCTATATTATTCAAATAATAAAATGGTCAATTAATTTTTTTAAAATATATTTTTTATAAAATTATTTACCATAAAATTTTATATTCTGTAATTGATAATCAAATAATTTTCTGCTATATTTTCATGCCTAAGGATGTTTATCTAACCTTTCTTCAAAGAGAGAGAAGGTAAAGCAACTGCAGGGGTGCAACTAGAAATTTGGTGTTGGAGGGCCAAATTAATATATACATATATATACATATAAGTATAAATTTTTTACTCAATATCTAATTATAAATTATAAAATTATAAAAATAAAAATATTGATTAATTTATTTTAATATTGTAGATAGTTTTATTCAATTGTTCATTAGATATTTATATTTTAAAATTGTTAAATTTACTATATGCAATTATAACGACTTAATTTAAAACATTTAGATATAAATATCTAATTCAAAATTAGGTAAAATTATAAGAACAACACAATAATATAATTTAACTTTAATTAAAGAAATAACTTTTAAACAATAAGATCATTTACAATAGATTTAATGTCTTTATTTAAAAATATTATTGTGTTTAATCTAAGAAAATAACTAAAAGTCAAATTTAATAAAAAAAAACCTTCCTATTTTATATATTTTTACAAGTATAATGTGTTCTTGTCATATTATATGTTATGATGAAGTGTATTAATCTTTTTATATTTTTAATTTAAAAATAAATAATAATAAGTTATAATAATACTTTAACATATGAAACAAAGAAATAAATTGTTTACTACTAAAACTTTAAACATATAAAATTATGTATCTCTTCTGAAAAATACACAATAGGGTCATGTTAAAATTTTGAATGGGCAATATATAATTTTTTTTTTATAAAAATTAAAGAGATTATCTAGAGGTTTGGGTGCCGTGGCCCTCGCAATGGCCCTGCAAGCTTCCACTAGCTCTGCCCCTGAGCAGCCGGTTGCAAGTGACCTTACCCCTCATGATTGGCACAAGCTAAATGTAGAAGATTCTGCTTTGCCAATTGCTAAGAGGGCCAGCTGTGGGGGTTTATTAAGAGATGCTTTACTGGTTTGGCCTGCAATTTGGGAGACTATCCTATTGCTTTTGCTTGAGGGTTATCAAAAGATTGCCGCTCCCCTTATCCATATTCTTGTTATTAGAGAGCTCCTGAGTCCGTTCATGCCTTCATGGACGGTTAAAATAGCCATGCAGATTTGCTCGCCAATTATGCTCATGTTGCCTCTTTGGGTTGCATGTTGAATGCTTGTTTTTTCTATGTTTGGCAAGAGCTAAAATAAGATACCTGAATATTTATTGCTTTCAAAAATATAAAATTTTCACAAATTGAGAATTTGATTATCAAATAGGAGGGTGAATATACTACATTTCCATTCATCTAGGTGTTGTATAAAGTTAATACAGTCACTAATCGGGCCCAGATGGTCAACTGAGGTTGATCCTCTTTGTTCTTATCTCAGATTTGATTTCCATTCTAGAGGATGAGCTAAATGTGAAAAAAGGAGCAAAATTATTTACAGTTGCTAAAAAAATTAAACAAATAATCAGCAATATCCAATTCGGATGGGATATGTACACACATTTACAATAGTCCATTGATTTCAAGTATGAGCAAGCTTGTTGACATTCCATGCTCTGTCACGGTAGCCAAGCTGATGAAGTTGTGGGTTCGTGGCAGCAAAATCTTTAAATGCATCTATGACAGCATTATACATTTCATTCCTCCACTGCAGCAAATCATACCAAACAGCCATATTATCCCATTCATTTGGAGTTCTTTTAGTATATTATAATATCAATTTTAATTATTTTAATGATATATAATAAAATTATAACATTTTATTTTATAAGATATTTTTTAGAATTGTTGGTTGTATATTAATTTTTTTTACCTAATTTGTAAATAATTAACATATAATTATAATATTATGTTAAAATAAATATTTATTTATACAATACACGGATAACTAACCAATATTATGTACCAAGCATGATATTTCCTACTTTTTAGGATAAATATTATTTCCACAATTTATTACATATCAATTTATCATTTTTTTCATTTATCTTCCAATATTAAATTAATTTCTAATAAAAATTTAAATTTGAATTACTTTTAATCTATCACTAAAATTTATAAATATCAAATTATTCCAATCTCCAAATGCTTTTCAAATTATATTTATGTTTTTTTTTCCGCTCTACACTTTACTATCATCTTCTTTAATATAAGAACTTTTATCTTTATCCTTTTTTCTCTTTTATAGGACTTTACTGCTTCTAATCTTTTGTAACTGTTCAGTAATATTTCTATCATGTAAATTATTTTTTATAATTTATTTTTCTCTTTTATATTATTGTTATTCTAATTTGATTATCTATTTTTAGTTATGAATGCTTTATTTCATTAAATTTCTATTTTTAAAAAAATTTATAACTTAATTCGTTCTTATTAGTTTGTTGGATTTTTATATGTATAAAAATTACAAAAACATATTTTTTATGTTTTATTTTATTTAATAAATTCTTTGATTATTTCACACACCCTCTAATAGGAAAAGATAATTATAGTTTTTGAAGGAAATTATGATAGGAGCAAAACTACTATGTGATGCTGCTTCTAAAAGTTTTTATAATTTTATAACTAAACTTAATAAATTTTTGAATAAACTCAATAGCATTTTCTATTTTAAAATTAAAAAATTATTTTATCTTTTATCTTTATTTGATTTCATTTGAAAATTTTCTACTTTTTTATTTTCATTTAATTTAAATAGAAATTTTTTTGTTCTTATTGTCATTATATTGTAGATCCAATTTAAAATTTGTAAATACTCATCTATAATATACTTTCTCCTCATATGCATTTGATAAAATTTTCATTTACTACATATATAAATAAATAATTACACTTGTAATTATTGGACAAAGTTTAAATCTAGTATCAAATCTATTCTTATTAACACTATCTTCTCTCTAAGAAAGTTTGAATATGATATCCAATAACATTTTTTACTAAATAACATAACAGTTTATCTTTATTTAATGAATTCTCACTATAGTAATTACAAATTTATTTTTTTATTTCATAATCTAATTAATTACTTTTTTAAGTCTATTCCTATTAATACCATCTTTTCTTTAAGAAAGTATGAGTAAGATATTTGATAATATTTTTTATTAAATAACATAATAATTCATCTTTATTTAATATATTCTCACTATGGTAATTATAAATTTATTTTTTCATTTCATAATCTAATTAATTACTTTTTTGTAATATTTTTTTAAATATTTATGTTATTTTTATAATCATTTTTCTCATTTATGTTCTTAATATATTTTTTTAAACTTTAATCAAACTATTTTATATTTATAATTATATCAAAATTTTTAATTTAACTATCATTTTTTTATAAATTTTTTATTTCATAAGCATAATTGGTTATAGTTTTTAAGAAAGTAGTGATCCATAATATTATTATATGTCTATACAAGGATTTTTTTCCAAATTTTGGAAAGAGCTTTTTTGGTTAATTTTTATTATAATGTAACTTTTAGAAAACATTTAAATATGAATCTTTTAAGTGAATATTAAAATATTAAATTTTAGTCAACAAATAAGTAATAATTTATTAATTATATTTAATGAATTATTTACGATACCCAATTATTATTTCCAAAGTTTGTTTTATGGTGCACTAAAACGATAAATGAAAATTTTATTACCATTATAGAAAAAATTATTCTTATCATAAATTATATTATTAAATATTAATGTTAATGATAATAATTATCTCAAAAAATGATATTTAATTAATGAAATATTTGAATTTAAAATCATTCTTTTTGGTAAAATAAATTTAAAATCAATTACCTACTTAAATGTTAAACTAAATGAGTGGAGAGATAACTTTTTTCTTTCCTTAAATTTCTCTCAAATTTTATTTTATCAAATACTTCTCTTTTAACCATTTTCTTTTACAAATATTTTATTCTTTTGACTATTTTTCAAGACTTTTTTTTAAAACATTTCTAATTTCTTTCCATTATTTTACCTTGGATTTTTTCTTTTTTTCGAGGTCTTGTAATTATTACTATTTACAGAATATTTATATTTTAAAGAATTTTTTATTAAATGAAATTGTTATCCACTTACAAGCCTATGATTTAAGATTGTAAAAGTATAAATGAATTTTTTTTTAAAGATTGCAGAATAATTTGTAGTTTAAATTTAGTTTAACTTATAAGTATTCAAAAATAAGAAAAAAATTTAGATTTATTTTATATGATCTATGAAAGAATTTATAAGTTTAGTCTTTTATTATATTATAATATTAATTTTAATTATTTAATGATATACATTTAATAAAATTATAATATTTTATTTTATAAGATATTTTTTAGAGTTATTAGTTGTATATTAATTTTTCTTGTCTAATGCTCCTTATAAATAATTAACATGTAATTATAATTTTATATAATTGAAATAAATATTTATCTGTGCATTGCAGGGTGACTAACTAATCTATTTTATATATAATAAAAAAAGGCTAACACATTTTTTTTGGAAAATGTATACATTCTTAATTACGTGTAAATTTTTTTTGGTAATTTTTTCACATAAGATTTTTGTCATTAAAATATTATTATATTTTATCTTATTGTATCCTAAAATGTACCCCAAAAAATTAGCTTACCTTATAAATGGAGAAAATAAAATTAGTCATTGGTTATTCTCCGTACGTAATAATTCAATTAATTGAATCACTTACGTCTAAAATACAATATAAAACTCGACAGTACAAATTATACAATTTGAGCTATACTCGATTTAAAAATTTTAAATGGATTATAAAGTTTATCTAAAAGTTACCTTACAATAAAAGTCCCGTTTTCGTATAGACTTCACGGGGAAAGAATAAAAATTAGTCTTAAAATAAATCTCAAATTATTAAAATAAAAAAATTATTCGTTTATCTCACATATCTTTATTTATAAAATTAAAATTAAGATAAAAATCTTTTATGATGGCACATATGTTTTGATTTAATATTTTTTTAACTTTCATTTGATAATATTAGGCTGTATTTAGATCTCATTTGATACATCACATAATATAAAACTAGTTAGTCATCCATGTATTGCACAGATAAATATTTATTTTAATAATATAATATTACAATTATATATTAATTATTTACAAAGAGGATTGGATAAAAAATTAATATACAACCAACAAATTTAAGAAATTCTTATAAAATAAAATATTATAATTTTATTATATATTATTAAATAATTAAAATTGATATTATTATACAATAAAAAAATTAAACTTATAAATTTTTTCATATATATCAGATCATGTAAAATAAATTAATTTTTTTATTTTTAAATAATTATAAGTTAAACCAAAACTAAACTACTCCAAATTATTTTGAATATGTGCTATAATTTAAAAAAAAATCATTCATACTTCTATAATCTTATATCATTGGCTTGTAAATAGATAACAATTTTATCTAATAGAAAATTTTTTACAATATCAATATTTTATAAATTGTAACAATTACAAAACTTGTAAAGAAAATCCATGAAGGAGAAAAAGTAAAAAATCCAAAGTACAATGGGGGAAGGAAATTGGGAATATTTTAGGGCAAAAATACTCTTGAAAAATAACTGAAAGAGTAAAATATTTGTGAAAAAAGATAGTTAAAAAAAAATTATTTAATAAAATAAAAATTGGAGAAGTTTAAGAAAAGAAAAATGCTATCTCCTAACTCATTTAGCTTAACTTCAAATAGATAATTGATTTTAAATTTATTTTAACAAAAAATTAATTTTAAATTTAAAAATTACATTAATTAGATATCATTTTTTAAGATAATAATTATTATTAATATTAATATTTAATAACATAATTTATGATAAAAATAAATTTTCTTTGTAATGGCAATAAATTTTTAATTTACTATATTAATGTATCGTAAAAAAATTTTTTGAAATAACAATTTTATATAGTAAAAAACTCATTAAATATAATCCATAAATTACTATCTGTTTATTGAATAAAATTTAATATTTTAATATTAAATATTTTTTGTTTTTTAATTCACATAGAAGAAAGAAATAACTTTTGACAAGAAAATATTAATAAGGAGCACATATTTACGCATTTTCAAAAGTTGCATTGTAATGAAAAAATAAAAAAAGTTCCTTCAAAAATTTGAAAAAAAAAAGATAACCCTATATAGACACAAGATAATATCATGAATCGTTACTTTCTTAGAAATCATAACCAATTATACTTATAAAGCCATAAATTTATAAAAAGACTAGTAACAAAATTAAAAAATTTGATATAATCATAAATATAAAATAATTTGATTGAGATTGAGGAAAAATATGTTAAGAATATGGAGGAAAAAAATAAGAAAACTAACATAAATATTTAGGAAAATATTACTAAAAAAATAATTAATTAGATTATGAAATGATAAAATAAATCTACAATTATTATAGTCAAAATATATTAAATGAAGATGAATCATTACGTTATTTAATGCAAAATATTGTTAAATACCAAATTCAAATTTTCTTACAAAGAAGATGATGCTGATAGCAATTGACTTAATACCAAATCTAAACTTTCTCTTATGGTTGCAAGTGGGTTGTTCATCTGTATATGCAAATAATTGAAGATTTTATCAAATACATATGAAGAAAAAATGCATTGCAAATAAGAGTTTATAAATTTTAAATTAGATCTAAAATAAAATAAAGATAAGGATGAAAAGGTTTCTTTCTAAATCAAATGAAGATAAAAAAATAACAAATTTTTAGATGAAATTAGATGAAAATGAAAATAAAATGACCTTCAAACTTTAAAAAAAAGAAATATTATTGGATTCATTTGCAAATTTGTTGAGTTCAATTGTAAATTTGTAAAAGGTTTCGAGAATAGCAACTCACATAAGAGTTCTTCTCTTTTTATAATTTTCTCCAAAATACATAACTATCTTTTCATGTTGAATGATGTGTGAAATAATCAAAGAATTTACTTAATAAAATAAATCATATAAAATTATGGAAAGATAGTTATGATTTATTTACTTAATGTATAAATTTATCATATCTTGTATTTCCATAATTTTCTCCAAAATACATAACTATCTTTTCATGATTTATTTTCTTCTATGAGAATAACACTTATCATAGAAGACAAAAAATATCACAACTAATATATAATATAGAGATAAGAATTATTAAATAATATAATATAGTATTATTAAGATAAGAAAATATACTATACAATATTTGGTTTGTAATTGTATAAGATGAAGATTTGTATAAATTTATCATATCTTGTATTTCTTGTCATATTTTATAAAAATATACAAGTTTAAAAAATAAATAATTTGACAAAAATACCTTTACATATAAAAAATTAATAAATTTGTTCTAAATAATTTAAAGTATATAGTTGGACCAAAATACCCCTAACAATTAATATCTTAAAAATATATGATAATATAAATTAAGGAGTTTACATTTTGCTAAAAAAAAGTTGTAATATATGCTTCATTATATAATATATACATATACACACGTATGTGTATATATAACACATCCATAAAATATCTACAATCAATTAACAATTCAAGCAAAAAAATTCAACGAAAATTATATCTTTTTTATTAAAATATAAATTAGTGAATGATGTGTGTGCGTGTGTATAGAGAGAAAGAGACGCGAAATAGTGGAAGATGATTTTTTATGTGATTGTATAATAGATGATTTTTTCTTCATGAAAATCTAGAATAAGGTATTTTAATGCAAGACAGATGATAAGAGAAATAAAAAGAGAATTTTTTCATAAATGAGAAAATTATCTTTTTAATAAAAAAGGAAGTTGTATAAGTATTCATTTTATATATTAATGGACCAAATGTCCTATAACATAAAATTAATCCTATACAATATTATACTATGTTATTCAATTGTCCTTGTACTATATTATGCAATGCACTAAAAGAGGCTTTATAGAATTAGATGTTATGATAATATATATATATATATATATATATATATATATATATATATATATATATATATATATATATATATATATATATATTATAATTCAATTCTCTAATTAATTATATTTGAAACAATTTAATTTTATATTTTATGAAACTTTTATTTTATAAAAATGATTAAAAGATAAATAAAGTAATAAAAATGGCTTATAAATATTTGTGATAAAATAAATTAATGAGATTATAAGAGAAAATAGTAAAATAAGAAATAAAAAAATAAACTATAGTCACTTGTGGGTTTGCCATTTTTTTAACTTAGTCCACCTATAATTTTAAGAGTTATAATTTACCTACATGTACTTTCAATCATTAATACTTTGCTTATCTAAACTATTTTCCTTTTAAAATTTAATATAAAATTGAAAAATTCATGTGTATTATATGTGATTTTTACTTCTTTAGATTTTAACACAATTTGTGTACACTCAAAACTAAATTATCCCCTAAAAAAGCCATATTCGATACCTTTTATTTAATAACCGTTGTCTAAGTTGTAAAAGATAAAATCTTTAATAGAATTAAGGTTTTTAGGATAATTTAGTTCTAAGTAAGCATCAAATTAAATCAAAATTTAAAAAAAATAAATATCACATGCAATATACATGAGTTTTTTTATTAAATTTTAATTGAGAAATAGTTTAGGTAGAAAAAATATTGATGATTAAAATCACATATGAGTGAATTGTAATATTTAAAATCACATGTAAATTAAGTAAAAAAAAGACAAAACCATAAGGTTGGTAAAGTGTATTTTTTAATAAAAAATTAATAAAATTATATTAAATATTAAAATATAACTAATCTACTTGATCAATACTACTTGGTTTACCTAATAGTATAGCTGTTTAAAATCAGGTAAGTGGACTAAAACCACTTGACCAAATGGAACATATATATTCTATTTTATAAAAGTCTAAAATTGATCAACCTAATATGTATAAGCGAATGAAACTAACCACTTCAAATTCAAGCAGTTATAGGTGAGTTCAGTAAAATATAAATTAAAAAGCAATAATAAATAACAATAATATGCATTATAAATATTATCTATTATAAAAAGCAAAATCATTTGAACAAAAATCATATATAACAATAGTAGATACTATCCATCATAAATATTGTCTAACAATAACAAGAACTTCAAACTTATTTCTCTACATTTTATCTTATAAATTCTCAAGCTAACATTACGCCCCCTACCACTAAAGTAAAGGTAACACTTTGGAGACTCTTGTCTATTTTGTGGATGTGAGCAACAAGCTAGATGGATACCTTGAACTTTTCCTTAGTAGACTTTAGTCATCCTTAGAAAGATAAGTCATGAATATTGAACTTATTAGAAATAATGAAGTGGGCTTTTGATTAGATCAATTCATCTTCTAGGGAAAATGAAAAAAATTATAAGCGGATCTTAATTTTCTTTATACCTAGCCTTAAGACATGTAGTAGGTATTGATGTCTCCAAACTTGTGAAATGTTATGGCTTAAAGTATGACTATTAGGTTATGTTTACTAAAATGAATGTGCTCGTAATACTTGTTAAAATATCTTGATTTATATCTTCTTTATTGCTTAGTGGTGTTTGAGGATTAAATTTGTGGAAATTAGCAAGTCAAGTTCTGTACTAGTCATAACTATAATTAGGTTTTAACATTCCTTTTATAAATCATATTTGTATCTTAATAGGAAAAATATGTTTACATATTGTATTGTTGTGCTTTTATTTTTTATACTTACATAATGGATAGTTTTTTTTTTAGCATGCAATTTTTTTAACACATGCAAAATTAATGCAAAATGTTATAATAAATATCACTACCTATCATTGCATTATTTAAAATGCGGATATAGGAATTTTTTGTAGTTTACTTATTATCAAATGATTTTTGGACCATCATAAGCCCTAAAATATTTTAAGATTTTCTTTCTTTTTTTTGTTCCTGAAAAGTTCCTAATCCAAGTATAATTTTAAAAGCAAGTAAAAGCAGCTTAATATAAGTTCACTTCAATTCTATTTAGTGACACTAGATGGATTTGTCTCTTACAATTGATAATACCATAGTTTATTAATACCCTTCTCCTATTAATTTTTAGAAAATAGATATTGATGTGATCTTTAATAATCAGATGAGAGTAGGAGCCATTATTATTATTGTTAAGGATCATGAAACTTGCATAATTGCAAGACAAGTCAAATAAATCATTGCTAATTTTCCTCCTAAAGATGAAGCAAATGCAGTAGAGGATAAATATGTTGAACCAAATGTTAAACTCTTACAAATTTGTAGTTTTGGAAAATAAAAAAGTAGAATTTATTTTTCTGCTTCATCAACCATACGTTAGTGTTTTCAATCAAACTCTTGAAATGTAGTGGTTGAAATCATAACATTAATGAAAAATCTTAATTTTGTTAATTTAACTCAATATTTCTTATACTTTCTAAGTTGTCTCTTTGAATAATCTTTCTTTTAAGAAGGTTATTATCAAAAGTTTAGCAATTTTGGTTTGTAGATTTTCTTTCATTATGAAAACTTCTTTTGAACATTCGTATAATTATAATAGCTTCATTAGAGGGTAAAATTAACAAGTGAGTTGAATACCACATAATGTGTCAATTTCTCATATATAGGACACAAAAAGAAGAAAATAATTTTAAGTAAAATAATATATCAATCATTTAATAAATTACATGTCTTATTTCATATCAATTACAAGCTTCATCATAAAAGGATTATTTTATCCAAACTTAGCATTTATATCTATTATAGTATTCTAAATATCTAACTAGTTTATAGTTTATATACATTCAATTTAGTCTAGCTTGTTCTTACCATTAGACTAATCAGTCATATAATGGCAATTAGACTTGATCTAATTAAACAACCTATTCATGTGTCAACACATATCTTGTATCAAGTAAGGTTATGCTAAAAGTGACTAAGGGTGAAAATTAGGTGGTTAGAAGCAGTTAAGGACCTTAAATTAGCCACCTGCCTAAAATTGCACGTGATGAAATTGGACCTGCAACTGCCCGCAAAAGCCATGTGACCCACTTAGATCTGAACCTCATGGTTATTTACAGGTACTTGCGAATGTGAGTGGATCTAAGTAAAAAAAGTCAAACTTAGTTAGAAGTTTAGCCCAATGAAAGCTTTGTCACAAGTTCTTGGGAAATAAATAATCAAACAAACAAAATTAGAATTAAAAAAAAGTAAAAAGAATGATAAAGATTTACCAATTATTAGAATGTAAGATTCACAGTGTATGTAGTAATAGACAAAAATCAAAGTGAGGATCATCTAGAATAGCATCCTTGCTTGACCAATTAACTAATTTAGCTATTTAGTTTGGAGGCAACCTTTGATATTTCATATATATTCACCAATGCTTGAGGTGAGTAATAAAGCACTATGATCCTTAATATATAATATTAAGGGACTACCATTATTAGGGAATTCTAACGTTTGATTCCATTGAGGATTTAGAGTTTTATACATAATCTACAAGACAATTCAACTAGTAAACAGGGAAAATCATAAATAGTACATGAAAACTAACATATTTTAGGGTGTTTGTGAGCGGGTTGTGATTAAGATTAGATAGTAAGTTTCAACCCATTCCCACCTACATACTTGAAATCTTCCTTTAAATTTCGTCCACTTTTATCCATTATAATATTTTATCCGACCTAAATCAAATAATTACGGATTCCAATGGGTGGTTTGTAGCAATTGAACCTTAAACTTCTAACCCTAAAAGCGAGGTTTACTTTCTTTTTCATTATGAATTTAAATTTAATTCACTATCAATATAAAATATTTTACATTTTTAATGAATGAAAAAAATATATCATTAAAAAAGTAATAGTAATTAAGAATTTTTAATAACAATAAAGAATTCTAGCAACTTTTTTGTTGATATGATAACATATAAATGGACATTAGTATAAACTTGATTTATATTAATAGTGAATCAAATTTATTTTTTTTATTTTTTATTTAAATTTAATGAAAATATGTTAATTTACTTAATGCATATACAAAACATTGAGGATACAACTTTAAATTTATTTTAGAATTTAGGATAAATATATGAATGGAAAAGGTAAATAACAACTATATTGATTTTTACATGATCAAAACATTTGGAAAACATATTTCTTAAAGTTAGACAATAGGCCTTTACATATTAAAAATCTAAATAAAAAAAGAGGTAAAAAGCAAAAACAAAAAAAAGAAAATCATGAAGGAGAAAAATAATGAAAAAATAATTATTGAATGAATTTTTGTATTAATCATTAACCTTTAACTTTTTTTAGTAATTCAACAGGTGCTAAGCTTAAAAGAAAAATAAAAAAATTACAAATTAACATTCTAAGGGACAGAAACCTTAAGAACATCACCAAAAGCAAAACACCTAATCTTTATAAAGAATTATTTGACACTTGGAACTTTATTTGTTGACTTAAACTAATGGAAACTAACCAATCAGCATGTTTATACTCTTCCTTATATGTAAAGTTAATCTTAACTCCCTAATCTTAATTTAAAAGATCAATACATTTATGGATAAGAGTTTTATAGTGCAAGGATGACTTTTTCTCTTCCTTCAAAGATTTTACTAAAAGTTTAGAATTAGATCTAAAATAACAAGTTTATTTTCCATTTGCTAATCCAAAGACAACCCATGAAAAGCACCCCATAACTCAAACACAAGGATAAATATGTTCCTAAATTATAGGTTAGACCTATAATCTATGCCCTTGATTGATCCTTTACCAGACCACTATAACTAGTAACTCTTGGGTTAAGTTTAGAAGCATAATCAATATTAATTTTTAACTAATCCTTAAGAGGTGGATTTTAATAAATATTTAAAATAGAATGTTCTAGCAAATGCCAATCCATATTTTGGATAGTTAAGGCCTGTTTTACATAGCTTACATACTTCAGAATGAAACCACACATATTTTATGGTTTGTGAAAATTTGCTTGAATAGATTACTATTTCTCCACCCCTAAATTAACCAAATTTTAACCCCTCCAAACAAGAGGCTAATGGAAACAAGAAGAACTCTCCAGTTATTGCTTCAAATTCATTTTATACCATTCCTTTCCTTCCATACAAAAAAATAGTGCTTTGAACTTAATATCTAAAAAATTATACTAAATACCATTTACCCAAATGTAAGCATGAGGAGCGTGTATCATATCCTCTACTGTTTCATTACAGGAACCATAAGTAGCTTAGCCTAAACGCTCACTATTCCTTACTACATTTGTTAGTAAACCATTGTAATAACATCTCTAAATGAAAAACTTTATCCTTTTCAACCTCTCCTATATCCAAACCTCCCTCTAAATATTGTTAGTTATCATTTCATCTTGTTTGCTTATGAATGCATAAATCGATTTCATATTAAAATCACCAGACTAACTATGCCGCCAGCACTATGAATCCATCCCTTATTGCTTTATCAAAGGAAAGACTACAATAATATAAAATACTAGGTCTTTCAATAGCCATTATTATAAGATCTCAAATTTTTATGATCTATTTGTAATAACAAAGTCATAAACACTGATCTGTATTAGTTCATCTTTGACTAGCTAGGTAGTATAATCATAGTTGAAAGTTCCCTAACTAAATATGTTTCTAAAAAAATACTTAGTCTCCATTGTTTAATATGAATACACATCCATCCAATGTTATTTGCCATATTTTTATTAATTACTTCTCTAGATAGAGCCTTCGCCTTAGCCTTGATAGTCTAGTCCCTAGCCTTTAGGTATAAATTATAGTTTTATTATTTACCTTTATAGATATGAATCAGAGCCCTTTGCCTTAGCCCTGATAATCTAGTTCCCAACCCTTATGTATTTTCCTTTCAAAACTAAAAACCAAAAAGACTCTTCATCATTCGAAAGTTTCCAAATAATCTCCATTAAGTGGGCATAATTCATTAAGTGAAAAATTCTAGAATCTTAGTCCACCTAAATTCTTAGGTAAACAAAAAACATCCCAAGAAATGGCATGCATTTTTTATTCATTAGGGTCATATCCCTAAACAAAAGCTCTTTGATGCTTTATCTCATTTAAAGTAATAAATAGAGCAGTCATTGATTGCATAAAATAAATTGAAATTACACTAATAATGAATTAAGCTAAAACCATTCTCTTTGCCATAGATAAACACTTTATCTTTTATCTAGCCAATTTATTTTGAACCTTTTTCACAAGATGTTAATATATTTGACAAGTTACTTTTTTATAAACCAATGAAACCTAAGGTATAACCCTAAATCAAAAGCAACATGAATCCACAATAATAAAAAATATCCTATCTAATATCTAACTTAACATTTCTGGAGAAAGAGATGCTAGTTTTCACTAAGTTCCCACATTGGCTTGATATTTAAGAAAAACAATCCAAATAAGACTTAACCATTTGAATATGCTAAATGATGGCTTCCCTAAAGAGTTATAAGTCATATGTAAATACTAAATGGGAGATACTTCACCTTGTCCTTCGAACTTTCAAAGGGATCTATTCTTTCCTATCCATTACATCATTAATGATGTGTGACAATTTATCCTTACACAAAGAGATAAAGGATCTCCTTGTCTGAGGCCCTTTAAAGGCAAAATTTATTCCATTTTACTCCCATTTCAAAGAATATTAAAATATGTTGAAGTAACACACTTTATTATCAAATTAATAGCACATTAATCCATTTAAATTTGTTCTAACACCTTTTTTAAGAAATTCTAATTGAGTTAATCATATGATTTTTCCATATAAACTTTAATAGCAAATAAATCCATTTTTCCTCTTAACTTCCTCATTGAATGAACCATCTCCTGTGTAATGATTATGTTATCCTAATACACTTTCTTAGAATAAAACTGGCCTAATAAAGGGAAATTAAGTGCTGAAGAGCATCTTTAAGTCTCTGAGTAATAATATTCATGATACATTTATAGATAACATTACAGAGAGATATAATTTGGAATTCATTAATAAATTTTAGGTTATTAACCTTTGGAATAAGACAAATTAATGTCTTATTTATATCCTTGAGATCTCACCCTTGAAACACTTTATTAACAAACTTGAAAACTAAAGGACCAATTATACGAAAGAAAATTTTCAAGAAATCATTGTCATCTATAACTTTTGTTCCTCCAATTGAAAACATTGCTCTGTTAAACTCTTCAAAAGTAATGCCATTAAAGAGATGTAATTATAAGCTTTCTATAATGAAAGGAAGGATGTTACTATCAAGGCAGGTAACCTATTGTTAAAGTTCTTAGGAAATAGATTTTTATAGGAATCATAAATCAACTTCTCTGAATGAATCTTATTTTCTATCTATCTTCCATCCAAATCCCAAAGAATCCAAATTCTATTCTGATTCTGTCTCATTACCATTTTAGAATGATAATATCTTGTATTTCGGCCACTTTAGTTTATTCACTTAAATCTCGACTTCTAGTGTCAAAGAATCTCTTTTTGAAGCAAAGTTTGATCTAGCTCTTTTATGTAATCTAGTTTCTTGATTTCTAGATTTTGAAGGAAATGACTAGTCCTTCTTTCATGTGACCTTTGTATCCCAACAATTTTGGAAGGAAAAGAAAGATAAATAAAGAGTTAATAATAAATTTAATGAGATGATAATCTTCATTAAAAATTAAATACAAAATAATATTTAGGGTTTGTTTGGTATCAATATTTTTTAAAATTAATTTTATTTTATTTCAATAAAAATAATTTTAATAAATTTATAAATGAATTCTATTATTTGAAAATTTTGTTAAAAATATTAATTTTAATTCATTTGTAAATAAATTATTTTATTTAAAATGTGTTGAAAAATGCATAGAATTTAATTAAAAATTAAATTTTGATGGCATTAAACATGTGTTTGAAGCTAGATGAAATAAAATTCTTATTAAATTTGACAAATTTTATGGTAAAATAAATATAATTAAAATAAAAATTATAAATAAAATAATTTTTTTCTTATTTAAAATAAAATACCATTTTAAAATAAAATTTCTTTAAAAATAAAATAAAATTTTATTTTCAAATATTAAAAAACAAAAAATCAAATTTTATTTACACGAATTAAAGGAATATTAAAAAACAAAAAAGGCAAAATTCAGGGTAGGGGACAAGGAAGCCACTGCTTCTGTTGATGTCAGATTTTGTTTCCTCTTTGCTCCCTCCCTTTTTTCCATAGGAAAGGAGGGTGGTGCTGGAGGAAGACGATCCGGCTCATACTTATCGTCTTCATCCTTGCACACTAATCCCTCTTGCTATTATCGCCTTTCAATCAACCAGGTTTGCTTTCTTTGTCTTTCCCTCTTTTCGATTTTATATCTACGTTGTATTTCCGTAGATTTCATTTCAATTTTCTCTGTTTATCTTCAAATTCTGAAATTTTCTATCTTTTATCTACTTTTTTTTTTCCTGGTTGGTTCTTAGTTTCAATTGTTGTCCTTTGAATTCTATGTTAGGGTTCATTTTCGATCCTTTATTGAGATCAGTTCAAAAGTTGCAAAATCCCAATTTCGGGGAATCTTCGCTCTTCTTCATGCCCATACAATAATTTAGATTATTTAGAGTTTTCCAAGTTCATTTTGTCGGGATGTATGATTTTTTCGCTCTAATCATGGATACCGACTGTTATGCTTTGAAGTCATCAGCTTTGAATTTGAGTTGTTATTTGAGGAGAAAACCTTTTGCTGAGATTGTTTAAAAATAAATATAGTTTATGCCTTATGCATTGACTTCTCAAAGCATCAAGGTTCATCATGTGTTCCCTTGGCTGTTTGATCTAATTTTTTCCCCAGAAATTGCAAATTTTTTACAACAAAGTTGCTGGTGTACAGAAGGGAACCATTTCATTCACTTTGCTTTTCCAATGAACTTTCAAACACAAGTGTACTTCTAGATGCTAGAATGCTGGCGATAATCCTAAAGTGACTACTTGCTAGCAGTTCCCGTGGGAAAATAGCTAAGCATTGGTTGATCAACTCTGCATCTGTGTTGTATGGATCTATGATAGACAAGACATTGTAAAATTGTAATTGACCAACAGTTGAATGGAGAACCAGTTGACTTAATTTTGATGTCTAGGAAACATGAGGCTCATCTTGTATTAGTAATAAGTGGATGACGGAGACCTTTTCAATTTTTTATTATTATTTTAAGGTTGTAATTCCTATTTCTATATCCAGGGCATGGCAGCAGATGAAAATTTTGAGACATCAGCATTGAGGGCTTGGCTGAGCCAAACTAGTGAGACATGGAAGCACGATGTGGAAAGAAGCCAATCTCAAGTGGATGTATTGGAAGCAAAGTTCATGGAGGTAAAGGCTTGCATGCAGGGTTCAGAGGAAGATGTAAAAAAGGAATTAGAGGTTCTTTGGGGAAGAGTCAAAACTGCTGCTACATTGTTGACCTACTTAAAATCAAAAGCTAGAATATTGGCAATTCCTAATGAAGCCCATATGTCATGTGGCATCAGACAACTAGAGGGTGTAGGATTTGTTGACAAAAATGGCATTCCATTATCAGGTTGGTCTAGGAATGTTGATCTTTCTTCATCTGATGTCCCAGATGAAGAATTTTTTATAGGAGTTAGCAGACAGTGGCATAGTTTTGTGGATGGACAAGATACAACTTTTATAGGTGAGATGCTCAAATCTGTCCAGATGGTCACTGATGTGATGGAAACCCTTGTCAAAAGGGTTTTATTGGCGGAGTCAGAAACTGCAATTGAAAAGGAAAAAGTAAGTTTAGGTCAGGAAGAAATTAAGAGGAAGTCTTCCCAACTAGAGAATATGTCTGTGAAATTAGAGGAGATGGAGCGTTTTGCTCTTGGTACAGATAGTCTATTGAATGAGATGCGACAGAGAATTGGGGATTTGGTGGAAGAAACAACCAGACAGAGACAGCAAGCTGCTGAGAATGAACAGGAGCTTTGTAGAGTAAAACAGGAATTTGAGTCTCTGAAATCATATGTTAGCAGTCTAATCACTGTAAGAGAAACATTACTCTCCTCAGAGAAGCAATTTGAAACTATTGAGAGGCTGTTTGAACGGTAAGTATGTATATATTGGTTACCCCATCTGCAACATGCTTTCACATGAGTCCATTATTATCCAGTGTTTGACGCTCATCAACTTGTGTTGCATGTGTTAGTTAGATCATCACTGCAGTTCATGTTGCAATTCTGTGCTTTAACTGTGGTTTGCTTTTGTTTACATTTTCTTGTACTACTTTTCTTGGACTAAGTTCCTTATATTTATCATATACTTCCTCTTTCATGTTTGTCATCCAATGTTTGACTAGCATCAACCAGTGTCGCATGTAAATGTGTTTAGATAACCATGGTACTTTATGTTGCAATTCTGTGCTTTAACTATGATTTGCTTTAGTTTATGGTTTATTCTGCAACTTTTCTTGGATGAAGTTCCTCCTATGTATCATATACTTTATCCTCCTTCACTTTTTTTTTTGGGGGGTGGGGGGTGTTCTACTTCTACGGTAATCGAAGTTTCAGATTCCACAAGGAGAAAGATAGACACATGCAGTGGGGTCTCTCAGATTGTGGGACATTATCTCATGCTTGTGTCTCTAGTCTTTTCTCCCGGAGTGAGATAGAATAAAAATTTAAGAACAGCAACAGGGGAAAATTTTTTTTTTGGTAATTATATGAATGGTAATCCACTTAATATATATATATATATGCACACACGTAAAGTCGAGAGTTTGAACCTACGATATGAGGGGAATAATGCCTCTAATATAACATCAGGTGTCACTGCACTACTAATGGTGCCGGTAATAGGAGAAGATATTTTTGTTGTTGAATTTAAGCAGTGTCTGGTTTTTCTTTACACTACTGAGTCAATTCAATATGAACGTACTTAAGTGTGATGGCATGGATATGTATGCATATGAGTACATATCCAGCTTAGACGTCATTATTTTGGCTCTTATTCTGTGGAAACTGGAAAGTTCATGTTTTTAGTTAGAGGCGGGTTGTCTCACTACTACCTGACGTCACTCTGGAGCAGGCTAGTTGCAAGGACAGCACAACTGGAGGGTGAGAAAATGCAGAAGGAGACTGAAGTTCAGAAACTTATGGAGGAGAATGTGAAGTTGAGTGCACTGCTTGACAAGAAAGAGGCTCAAATTTTGGCCTTGAATGAACAATGCAAAGTAATGGCCTTGAGCAGTTCAGACATGTAAATTGCCGTTGAGCTTGAAGATTCATGCTTAGATGTTAGATCCCCCTTGCTGACTGATGGCGGCATCCCAAGGAGCTTCACTGGATAAAGAGCTTGATTGATGTTCTCTTATGCAGTGAATCGTTAAGGGCTCGATAAGTATATTACTGGCTTATGTTTTATCCCTGGTGTCTGGTGCCATCATCGTGCCTTTGTTGAGACTTAATCCTGAATATAATTTTACTTAGAAATTGAAATGCAAACTTGCTGTGCTTTTAGTGTTGGAGCATTATCAGATATTGGTGTGGTAGGGATTTTTTGGTAACTACATAATTTCTTGAGTTACACCCGAAAAAAAAGAAAATCCTGGCAATTTTCCTAATGTTAATATTCAAGTTTGTTCAACTGAATGCGCGCGCACACGCTAACATTCAGGTTTTGCGTATTCAAGCTTTACACAAAAATGGAAAATTGTTATTGGCACTTGAAATATGGTATAATTTTATACAATTTCTTTTTAAGAGATAAGTCAAGATAGGATGAACTTTTAAGACATTATACGGATTGGTTGTCTTAGCTTTTTAACAAGGTATACTTTTTTTCCTTTTTTATAGCACTTGCACTGTAACAATTCTCTAATGCTTTTCTCACAGGGGAGGGCTTGTGCCTGCCGAATACAATTAGAGAATTTATCAAGTTCCTTGGTTAAAAGAAAAAATGTAAAATTAAGGTTTGGATCTTATGTTTCATAACTCAAATTTGGGAAATTTAAATCAAGTAACTGATTTAACCAGGATTTGTTATCATGTGAGATTTATGAGATTTATAATTTATTTACATTTTCTCTTCAATGCAAGACTTCTTAAATGTAGCAAGGGAGTATTTTACTGCAGAACACAATTTATAAAAATTTGTGTGCATACGTAAATACATAAGGGCGACATGCAAGTTTTATAAATTTTCTTTTTTTCTCTAACTTTTTTTATGACAGGTTATAATTTTTTTAAAAAATAATTTTTTTATGTTATAAGTATGGTTGATAGATTAATAATTTTTTATGTATTTATTATATATTAAATTCTTACAAAATTATAATATTTTGTGCAAAAAAAATATAAAAAATATTTTAAAAAAGTGAAATTTTTAATGATAACTTGCAAAAGAAAGAAATATAAATGTGAGATTTTGGAATTTTGGGATTTTAAAATGAACTGAAAGTATATATTTAAGAGAAACATAAATACATAAATAATTAACTCTGGTGAAAGATATAAATTCAAATTTGAAAATCATATTTCTATCTCCCTTCTGAAGTTTACATTCCGATTTTCTGTAAAAGAAGAAAAAAGGAAATAAGCAGATACAAATCCTACGTGGAAGTAAAACTCGCAAAAATCACCATCAAAATTAATAAAACAAGAAAACAAACAGAGAATAATGGCAGATTATTTTATATTATCAGTCTACTATTTGGCGCTAAGAAGAGGTGCCTATCTGACAGACAGTCTTCGCCGAATAGAAAATAGGAATGAGAACTTTGGAAGGTTATACTATGTAGTACTGAAAACCGAACAACTGCCGAGAAAACATCCCAGCTCCGTTAATTCCTCTCCAACCGCTCAGGTGCTTCCACTGTTGACCCTTTTGGAGTCCACTGAACTTGGCGGTAATCTTCTCCCAAAAACCCTAACTTGATCATATTTCCTATCTGTTTATTTGGCGTTCACTGCATTTCAATTTCGAATACTATCAGCCGAATGTCTCAGAAACAAGGTGAACCCCAATCGGATGACGGTGTCTCTGCAACGAAGCCTGCTCGCCTCAAAATTTCAATATCTTCTGAGGATGCCGACAAAAAGGTGACTCGTCTTTTTGTTGTCCTTAGATTTCATGAGGAACGGATGATGCCTAAAAGTGTGAACTTGTCGCTTTTCTTCATTTCGTTTTGAATTATTAGCAATGAACATAAAGGCTTTATTATTATTATTATTATTATTATTATTATTATTATTATTATTATTATTATTATTATACTGTGCTGGAAAAATTATGCTTCGGGTCTAAAATTTTTCACAAACTTACATTTTTGGGTGTTTCAGAATGCTAATAGGAGAGTTAAGGATGTTGAAATTTGTGTTCCAATAGTGTACGGGACTATTGCATTTTATCTTGGTAGGAAGGCCAGTGAGTAAGTTCCATTTTTTAAGTGGAGTCTCTTCCTTCTATGATTCTGAGTTTTGCAGTATCTCTGATTTTTCGACTCTATTAGGTCTCAATCACATAAGTGGACAGTCTATGTACGTGGAGCATCAAATGAAGATCTTGGGGTGGTCATAAAGCGGGTTGTATTTCAATTGCATCCTAGTTTTAACAATCCTACACGAGTAGTTGAATCACCTCCTTTTGAATTATCCGAATGCGGTTGGGGTGAATTTGAAATAGCAATCACCCTCTTTTTCCACAGTGATGTCTGTGATAAACAATTGGATCTGTGAGTTGTTTATTCTCTCATTTATGTTTGGTTGATTACTTGAGAGTTAAGGATGCATTTTTGAATAATTACTGGATTTATTTGTGCAGGTATCACCATTTGAAATTATATCCAGAAGATGAATCTGGTCCTCAGTCAACCAAGAAACCTGTTGTTGTGGAATCTTATAATGAGATTGTGTTTCCTGATCCCTCCGAGGCTTTTCTAGCGCGTGTACAGAATCATCCTGCTGTTATTGTGCCTAGGCTTCCTCTTGGTTTTAATTTACCTAGTCCTGGTGAGTTCCTTGATGCATTCTCTTTTTCAAATCAGAAGAATTCCTCAACTGCTAAATATTTCCCTTTTGAGCTTCTACAGTGCCAATTGAGATGATAAACGAAAAGGAAAGAGGTGATACCAAAGATCATCCTCTGGCCCAGTGGTTCATGAACTTCTCAGAGGCTGATGAGCTCTTAAAATTAGCTGCAGCTCGGCAACAGGTTAATTCTTTGTTATATTATAGCATTGTCAATTAGATAGTTAGTTGATGGCCATTTATGCTGCATTAGTTCTTTTGGGTGCTCTGTGCTTTTTGCATTCTTCAAGATAGCATTAACTTATGGATTCTATATGGAGATATAATCATTGCTTTTGTCTGCTCCTCTTATGGAACCATTGTAAATCTTATTTTCTCAAAAGATAATATGGTACTTTATTCAGCCCCGATGTAATTATATCTATTCTTATTGTTTGTAGTATTCCAAGAGGCTTTATTGGATGGGCAAATTACATTTGTCAGTGTCCAATTTCTTCTTTATCTTGAACTGATGTCTTACCTATGGACTAAATAAGTTATTGTAGGATTTCTTTGCTGACCTTATTTGCAATGCCCTAGGTGCAAGCTCACATTGTTAAGCTACGAAGACAACTGAGTTTGATGGAAGGACTGCCTCAGCAGTCAAAACCAGCCTCTGGTTATGATTGTATATGACTCTTTCGAACATACTTGAAGTTTTCTTTTCGGGCTTAAACTTGGATGGTTATTGATGCCTGGTTATGTATTTAAATATGTATAGTCTCAATCAACTTCAAGGACTTCCTTGTAGATTGTATTGGATATTTTCATTTGGATAAGAATGGATAGATCGGGTAAAAAATAAATGAATCATTGTTGACTTATTTATCCAATTATAATTTAATGCAAAATTTTAAATGAATTATAGATAATCCTTAGATAATAATTAATATGATCTATTTATTTATTTATTAAATTATTATTATTTTTAATGATATTATTTTTTTAATTATTATGTTATACTAGTATAGGGTCTGTGCTCGGCACAGAGTAAATAACTTAATAATTAATTTAGAATTATTTTAGTAATATATAATTTAACATAATATATAAATTTCACAAAACAATTATTATGTATTGAATATTTTATTGTGGATCTGTTAATTCAATAATAAAATAAAATAAAATATAAAAAAATTTAATTTAATATTAAAATAATTAAATAATTTGAATCTAATAATAATTTAACTTAACAAATGTGATATCGAGTGATTATTGACGATGAATCGATTTATTAATATTATTAATATAAATAAGGGTTGTTATTCTTAAATCTAATTATTAATTCTACATATTCTCTACCAATATTAAAAAATTTTCTCAATCAAGTTTTCATTTAGAATTACTAAAAGTAGCAAATTTTTATTGAAGTTTGTAATCAAGATTAATTACATATAATTTGTAATCTATAGTAAATCTTGATATCATACTCATTTATAAGGATTCATCATATAATAATAAATATTTTCTCATATTTAATATTATTCTTTTTACATAATTTAATTTGAAATATTATTTTTATAAAATTTGATTTTAGCAAATCAGACTTTATGAATTATAAAAATTGAATATATTATTATGTGAATTTATCAACTAAATTTTATTTTTTGAATATTATTATATTTTGTAATGGATTATTTTGAATAAAATTTTCTATGAATTTTAAAATTATTTCATAATCCTCATATTTATTTTGTTGTTATATATATGTTAATTTTATTATGAATAAAATACATGTATCATATGTTTGAGAAATTTCTGAATGATTTATCTATATATTATATGTATTTCTAAATGAATTTTATTTGATCTAATTTTCATATATATATATATATATATATATATATATATATATATATATATATATATATATATATATATATATATATATATATATATATATATATGTTCCAATGTTTATGTATATATGTTATAAATCGAAATTTGTTTCTCATATATAAACATATATATTTGGCATTTGAAATTTGTTTATATATATATATGTTTCATCATTTTGTATATGTTTTGTTATTCATGCTTTGATTTTTTGAATATACATATATCTATTTTGGCGTTATATATATATATATAAGTTGATGATGGTTTGGTCAGCCATTAGCCATCAGTTGCAGCTTGTACGATAATGTGTAAAAAGAATCAAGGTAGTTAGCCATTGCTATAAGGAACTCTGTCAACACACACAACTTGGAACTCAACATGTGTGTCTATATATATATATATTGACAGCATATTTAGTATTGACGGTTACATTGAATCCAATTAATTCAAAATATAGTTCAGCTGGACTTCAATATAGTGAAAAAGCTTTCTTAATCCACATTCTTTATATTCACAAACTTTCAAATTGAAACTTCATTTAAGAGATGCCAAATTTCAGCCACAATTATATATATATATATATATATATTCTAGCATTTGTATATATGTTTGATGATTTGTATATATATCATAATTGTTATATATATATAAAGCCGTAGTTATTATTCTGAAAAATTTTCAATTATTGAAATGGATTTGAAATGCAATTTCTTTGAAGAATTTCTACATTAAAAATATTAAAATGTATTAAGACATTATTTTATATATAAATATATATAATACGTCTAAAATGCAATTTTTTTGGACTTCACTCTTTGAGCTATTCTGGGCATTTTTTTATGTTTTTTAAATTGAAAAAATATTTTAATTATTTTTACTTATTTAATTTGAATAGCCAAATAATTTTATTTTTAACTAAAAATCTCATTGTTATATTATTGCATATTGAGCTTCTCCACACACACACACATATATAATGTCTTAATATATATAAAGCCGTAGTTATTATTCTGAAAAATTTTCAATTATTGAAATGGATTTGAAATGCAATTTCTTTGAAGAATTTCTACATTAAAAATATCAAAATGTATTAAGACATTATTATGTATATAAATATATATAATACATCTAAAATGCAATTTTTTTACTCCACTCTTTGAGCTATTTTGGGCATTTTTTTAGATTTATTAAATTGAAAAAATATTTTAATTATTTTTACTTATTTAATTTGGATAGCCAAATAATTTTATTTTTAACTAAAAATTTCATTGTTATATTATTGCATATTGAGCTTCCACACACACACACACACACACACATATATATATATATATATTGTGGAATTTTATGGACACTATTTAGCCTATTAATTATTTTTCTATGTGTATGTATGTATAGGAACATGATTTTAGAAAATTATTTAAACTTATGTTATATTATGAAATTTTATGTAATTATGAATCCACTTATCGTGGGTTTAATTTATTAAATTTTATTTATTTTTATAAAATGGTAATTAGATTAATGAGAGTACTATATTAATAATATTTTAATACCTTATCGATATAATATTATTAATATGATTTATCAGTGATAACATAACTGTAGGAATAAGTATTGTATTTTTAGAATTTTCATCACGTATTAGTATTAAAATTTTAGAAATATGATATTTAGTCCTTGTATTATATTATAGGGTCTTTAATGTCCTATTGATATTAGACTTTATAATATAATACTAAGTTTAATTGTATAGTTTACTGAGAAAAATTTCTAGCATGATTAAGGTGGAACATGCATTAGTGTTTTAAAATTTATTTCATTAGCTCTCTTAACTATGCAATTAAATGTAATCAATACGTTTAATGGGACTAATCATAAGGACTGGGTTGAATCACTAAAATTATATCTAGTAACCTCTAACCTTGACTTGACAATTAGAAAAGCAAAACCTCAGATTAATATTAAGTCAATAGCAAATCGAAAGAATTTTCATAAGAAAGTGGCCTACTTTAAATATAAGAAATAGGTTGAGAAGAAAAAAAAGATACCTATATGGCTCTAGTTTATTTTAAGTCAAATATAGTTGATGTACCATTTAATTTTTAGTGGTTAGATACTGATGTGACTATTTATATGACTAATTGTCTTCAGGCGCTGATAAATATAAGGAAACCAAATGAAAGAGGGTTGATTATGAGATTTGAAAATGGAGATAAAGTTGAAGTAAAGCACATAGGACCAGTGAAGTTGAAGTTAAAAACTGGACAAGAGCTTTTATTGAATAATGTAGTTTATGTACCTTCCATGAGAAGGAATTTGATTTTAGTTATTGCTTTTGATTCTCTTGGATACTCTTGTTATTTTGGAAATAGAAAGGTTAAATTATTTTATAAATCTTTTATTATTAGTGCTAGTTTTGTGTGTGATGGCTTATATAGAGTTAATTTAGATTTTAATTTTGTGAACTTAATAAACTCTATTATGGGTAAGAAAAGGTGTCAGATTGATGAAAAATCCTTAATGTTATGGTACATGGGATTAAGGCACATCTTTGAAGAAAGAATTCAAAGACTCGTAAAGGGAAAAGTATTTCGTGATCTAGACTTCACTGATTTTAGAACATGTATAGATTATATTAAAAGAAAACTTACAACTAGAGTTAGAAATGATAAGAAAAATAGAAAGGAGAATATTGTAGAACTGATCCATGCTAATATTAATGGGCCTCTCACACTTAATATTATAGCCTATCACACTTAATATTATGAGAGGTTACAAATACTAACATTAGTGGGCCTATCACACTTAATGTTATAGGAGGTTACAAATATTTCATCATATTCATTGATGATTATTCCAAATTTAATTGGATGAAGCTACTTAGTGATAAGTCAGAATTGGTAAAAGCTTTCAAATTATTCAAGGCAACAGTTGAACTAAAATTGAGAAAATAGATAAAGTGCATTAATTCTGATAGAGGTGGTGAATAATATAATAGGTATGATGAAACAAGAAGAAACCCTGGTTCTTTTAAGAGATATCGATAAGATTATGGAATTCAAGCAACTTACATTATGCCTAATACATCGAAGCAAAATGGGATTGTAGAAAGGAGGAATAAAACTCTTATAGATATAGTAAGATGCATGCTAACCTATACTTTGTTGTCAGAATTCTTATAGGGTGATGTGTTAAGAATAATGGCATATATTCTAAATCAGGTTCCTAGTAAGTCAGTACCTAAGACCTCTTATGAACTATTATATGGTAAGAAGCCTAGTCTGTGACATTTTTAAGTTTAGGATTGCAAAGTTAAAGTAAAGCCATATATTCCATCCATAAGGAAACTTGATTTGAAAACTATTAGTGGATATTTCATTAAGTAGTGGCTTAAGGGGAAGCATATTTTACTATCCAACTCATTACTTTAGAGTAATTGAGTCTGATTGAACTATCATTTTTAAGGATGAGTTACATAGTGGGAGCCAAATACCTTGCACTATAAATTTCTTTAAAGATAAAACAATTATTTCATTAGCACTAACATTAGCAGAGTCATCTTCTATTATTGCATCAATTAATCCAGTACAACTAATGGTAAATGATATTGAGTCAGATGAAATAAATGGAGAAGAAATACCATTAAAAAGATCTCATAGAGTTCGTAAAGCAATAATTCCTAATGATTATCTTATATATCTGTAGGAGCATGAATATGATATTAATAATAATATTGATCCTCCACATTTTCTCAAGTTATGTCCAGTTCAAACTATTCTAATTAGATAAATGTTATGAAAGATTAGTTAGCTTTGATGCATAAGAATTAAGCGTAGAATTTAGTGGAGCTTCCCATAAATTGTAAGCTAGTTAGAGGCAAATGGATCCTCAAGATTGAAAAGGGGTGCTCAAGATGAAGTTGAGAGGTACAAGGCCAAATTGGTAGTAAAAGGCTACACCCAGAAAGGAGGAATAGACTACAAAGAAACTTTTTCATCAATTTCAACCAAATACTCATTTCGTGTCGTTATGGCTTTGGTGGCTCATTTTGACTTAGAGCTATATCAAATAGATGTAAAAATAACCTTCCTAAATGGTGATCCAACAGAAATTATTTATATGAACTAACCAGATAGTTTCCAAGAGAAGGTAAAGGAGCACCTTATATGTTAGCTTAAAATTTTTATTTATAGCTTAAAACAAGCTTCTAGACAATGGTACCTTAAGTTTAATGAGGTAGTGACTTCTCTTAGATTTAAAAAGAATGCAATTGACTAGTGTATTTATATGTTGAAGAGAGCAGACATTTTTGTTATTCTAGCACTATACGTAGATGATATTTTCCTTGCAAGCAATGACATGAACTAGCTGATTGAGGCAAAACAAATGTTATCCAAACATTTTGATATGAAGAATCTTAGAAATATTTCTTATGTTTAGGGGATAGAGATTTATCGTGATAAATCTTAGGGTTTGCTTGGTTTGTCTTAATAAAGTTACATTGAGAAAGTATTGAGAAGGTTTAGCATGTCAACTAACTCTCAAGATTCTACACCCATGACAAAAAGGGAAATTTTTTCTAAGTCCCAATGTTCTCAAAATGATGTTGAAATAAAAAAAAAATGAAAAACGTCTTATATGTATCAGTTATCAGTAGCTTGATGTATGCTCAAGTATGTACATGTCCTGATATAGTTTATGCTATTGGTGTACTAGGGGAACACTTGAGTAATCCTAGTCAGAGATATTAGATTGTTATGAAGAGAGTTATGATGTACGTTCAGGGTATAAAAGATTACACATTGACCTATAAGAGATTGAAAGATTTCATAATTACAGACTACTTGGATTTAGATTTTACTGGTTATCCAGATAATCATAAATATACATCTAGATACATCTTTTATAATTGTAAGAGGAGCTGTGTTGTGGAAAAGTATCAAGTAATCCTTAATAACAACCTCCACTATGGAAGTAGAATATATTGCATGTTATGAACCACTTATACTGCTATATGATTAAGGAACTTTATGGCTGGTTTCAAGATTATTAAGAGCATTTCAAAATCCTTGACCATTTATTATGATAATACTGCATTTATTATGACAATACTACTGCTGTAAACTTCTTTTGTAATAATAAAGTTTTTCCTGTACAAAGTATTTTAATATAAATTACTAATTTGTATGAAAGAAGGTACGTAAGCATATTACATATATTAAATATATTTTCATAGATTATATGTTTGCGGATCTATTGACCAAATATTTAGCGATAGGAGTATATCATAATCATGTAATTAATATATAATTACCTAAGTCTTTTAATGTTTTAGATTAGTGAGAGTACTATAATGTAAACTATTTTCTCGAGATGTATATAAATAAAAAATTAATGTTTACTATATATTGTATACGTTTTTATTATGACATATTTATAAAGACATTTAGACCATATCTCAATATTGTATTGAGAATGATAATTCTCATCTAGCATTTTGGGCAAATGCTTCAATTCAATGTATAAAGATTTATATATATTATCACAATTTTTGTTATATAAATCTTATTTAACATAAACTTGTCATGTATATCCCTATTGGATATTATATATGGTCAACGAGGTGTAAGTGTGCAGTATATATATTTCATTGATATCCTTATCAGATATTGTATTTTATATTATTGGATATTTATGATTTCAATTTAGACCAATGGGAGTAAGATGCCATAATTTTTCTTTTACATCTTATTAAAGTAGTCATTATTATTGAATTACATGGTTCAAGTGAGAGATTATTAGATTTTTTATTATGGACTTATTAATTCAGTAATAAATAAGATGTAAAATAGTTTAGCCCAATATTAAAGTGACTAAATAGTTTAAGTCTAATGTTAATCAAACCTAACTAATGTGATGACGGGTGGTTATTAGCATTGGGTCGACCCATTAATATTATTGATATAAATAAGAGTTATTATTTCTAAATCCTATGATTGATTCTACACACTCTCCATCTGTATCAAAAGTATCCTAAATAAGTTCTCATCTAGGTTTGATAGGAGTAACAAATCTTTATTGGAGTTCATGATTAAGATCAATTGCGTATAATTCGTAACCTACAACAAATCTTAATTTCATACTCACTTACAATGATTCATCAAGTAATAATAAATCTTTTCTTATGTTTAATATTATTCTTTTCACATGATTCAATTTGGGTTAAAATTTGATTTTAACATTATCAACTATATTTAAATAAGAAATTTGATGAAATATTATAATAAATATAAAATTGATCTCTAGAACTATCTATGGAATAGAGAAAATACATAAGTTTTCATAATTTATGATACAACAAATTTGTAATAATAATAATGTTAAAAGATTTTAAAAATAAAATTAATATAAATGAATTTATCACTTACTTTCTTAGTAAGTAAGAATAAAATAGTGTTAAGTGCTTCATAATGTATAATATATATCAAAATTTATAATGTAAAAATTATTATATGCTTATCATTAGAACAAATTTCAAGCATTTCTTAATTTTAGTTGATAGTTATTATCATATATCAATATTATCATTATAATTGTGACTTTATCAATTTCCAAGGAAAATCTTCAAAACCTACTAATATTAATTATATATTTTCTGTCATATTATTTTCTTATTACTAATTTATATATTCATAGTATAAATACATTTTATTTATCAAGATCAAAAGAAGACATTATTGTATATATAATAATGTATTAATATAAAATTTGAAAGTTTAGAATTTTAATTTAATATTATACTCAATTTTATTAATTGCAAAATTAATTGTATAAGAACTTGAACTATTACACTTTAAAATTTTATCAAAATAAATTGATTGATAATAAAAAATGTGTTTAAATTATGTTGATTATATAAGAAAATCATTGGTACGATTTAAAAATAATTAAGAATGTTACCAAAACTTTACCAATGTAAAATTAAGACTAAATTTGATTCAAATTAATTGTAATTTATTAAAACTTTAAATTTAAAATTTTCAATTTTAAATTTAAAGTTGCACTCAATTATATTACTTTCGATAAATAAATTGCATCATAATGTTGAATGATTGTATTGTAATGTGAAAAAAATTATTGGAATAAATTAATTTATAATAAAATTTTATCATAAGTATTCAAAGTTTGATCTCTAATTGTGTGTGTACATTCAATGATGCACATTAAATAAAATTTATTTAATTCAAAATTAACATTAAAATAAAATAAGAAAAAGCAAAATTGTACAAAACTATTTACTTTTCTTTTTATATTTATTAATTAATAATTTATCTGCTTAAGTATGCCTAAATGTATTCTAATATAGTTTTTTCAATAAAAATCATGTATCCATTTATTTTATATATGTATAAAATTTTCAGATCTCTTTCATTTTGAAATATTAATATAAATGTTTATATATATATATATATATATATATATATATATATATATATATATATATATAGACACGATCAAATTTAGCGTCATGAAAAGTTAAAAAAGTAAAAGAAACAACCTTACATGCCTAACGTTTTACGGAATTAAAAAGGAAAAGGAAAATGAGCTTACAGGCCTAACGTTCTCCAGAAGTTGCACGCCGTAAGTTCTCTAACAGGAGACAATTGACGTACTCGGGGGAATTATTTGATTTGGGTACCCGTGGTTGACAACAAGGGAGCGCAATAGCTTTTGGTTGCACTTGGGGCTGGTTTTTAAATTTTTATTTTTATTTTTATTTTATATATATCTCGAGAAAATTTTTAATTAACAACAATAATTAAAATTAAAAATTAATAAGTATCATCAAAGTTATTTTCAAATTTAATCTTTATATAAAATAAAAATAATATTGGTATAAGTGGTTAGCCTTAATTTTACATTTTTAATATAAAAATTAATATCATCACATATTCAAGGATGTTATGATAATTTATTCAGGATATATAATTTTAAAATATTTATGTTTACATTAAATTATTAATATATATTTATTGTGAATAATTTGGTAAGACATTTTAATATAATATTTTTTTATTTATAATATTAATTTATATAATTCATAAGTTAATTTTTTTTCATATATACATGAACGGATAAATAATTATTCATGAATTAATCTATATTTCATAGGGTTAATAATGATGTAACCCATTTTTTCCTTAAAACTGATATGGATAGATATAAGAAGATTAAAACAATATGGGTTGCAATTGTTAGTTTTAGTTTTAGCCATATCAAGAATGATGAATATTTTCTTATTAGGCCAAGCTAAACCATCCTTAAGCCTAAATTGACTAGCCCAAATAAGATGCGACCAGCCCAATCAACCCATATACTAGTGCTTCATTAAATAGTTGTAATCGAACATACCATAGGAATTGCATAGTACTAATCAGATGATGTCACAAGTAGTTAATACAGTTGGAAAATAATTAGTACTAGTAGGCCTTTTGCTTTCTCTAAAAGATTAAACTATCCTTACTATTATATCCCAGGTAAGTAAATCACTATAAATACTAGTCATCAACCTAGGTATGTTTTCTAACACATTTCTTCATTTACTTATACTTTTTTTAACTCTTTGCTTTCATTGATTTAAGTTTTAGAGGCCAAAATAGGATTCCAACCTTATAGTTGATTTGTTTATAGATGTTGAATAGCTTTCTTCTTGTAATTTTCATCATTTTTAGCCTTTTAACCATGGCTCTAGTAATATGTAATTAACATTTGGCGCAGTATATAGGAATCAAACCATGACCACATGGTTCCTTCAACTTAACTGTTATTTGCATAGATTTGTCACAATCACTTTTGAATTTCATATTCTCCTTTTAAAGGTTTTCTACCCTAAAGCAATCATATGCTTTATGAGCTTTGTGAAAATTGTCCAAATCTTTGCTTTTCTTGAATAAAACAAGATTTGTTATAGCTATTCTAAGTGTTTGGTTAAAATTTTGAGAAAAAGAAATGATTCACACTAATCCTATTAATCTCCTTTATTATCTTTGCAGAATCATTTGAAAATAAAAGATGACCAACCTTATATGGAATGTAATTTAAACCTTGAGTCCAAGGGTTTGATATTAGCCAATTAGGAACTAAAGATAATATAGGTCGCATTGGTAATAACTCCCTTATGCTGACCTTTCCCATATACTCAAAATCAATAAGTTTATAACTACAAAATTTGGTATGTCCTCCCACGCTTGAAGGACTTGATATGGTAATTGTCAACCCCAGTTGTTCAATTTGAGAAGTGGGAATAGATGTCCTAGTGGTTCAAGATGTAGCCACTCTTATAATAGTGTCATTAGCAGTAACTAATCTTATGTTATCACCTTCTACTATTGAAAATGCATCTTTAGGAGCTAAAAACATCAA
The DNA here is from genome assembly GCA_020226215.1 of Sindora glabra. Classification (NCBI taxonomy): domain Eukaryota; kingdom Viridiplantae; phylum Streptophyta; class Magnoliopsida; order Fabales; family Fabaceae; genus Sindora; species Sindora glabra. The sequence goes on from CM035225.1 coordinate 123,030,987, forward strand.
TTTTTTCTTCATCCCTTTCATTTTTTTTCTTTCTTCTCTTTTCTCTTAAGTTGGATTTTATTTTCTCTTTTGATAGATATGAGAACTAGCTAACTATTAAATAGAATAATCCTTCTGTGGTGATTTATAAATAAGAGGAAGATCAAGCTTTTCTTCTTTTAATTGATTAGTTTGACTTTCACAACCACCAGAAGGCCTAGACTAATCAAAGGCCTTTTCTTAGCCATTAGTGGGGAATCAATCAATATTGGCTCTCTTCCTACCATGCTAATTAACATAAGAACTCCAAGCTCTTTTCTTGCCCTTAGCATCTTTAAAAGAGTTCTTTTTATGCTAATGAACTATGTCTTTGATCTTATTCATCGTGAAATTTCTTTCAACTAAATAAATACCTAAAAATTAACAAGCTAATGATTAAAAGCAATTAGAACTTGAACCCAATTGTGACTAAGTTAGATTATATTACCTAGTTTTCACTAAGCTAATCTCTAATTATACTAAATATGCCCAATAGAAACTTTCCCATTTCTATGGTGACTTAACTTATATTTTAAATTTTATGAAAAAATGAATAGAGTTTTCTCTATTTTTGAACACTTCATAAAGGTTATATACCCTAAATTTTTACATCATATGAGTCTTTCAAATTCAATAGCAACATAAAGTACATACAAAATATACAAGCTTATCATATTAATTAATAAACAACACTAATTTCGTAACCTAATTGCTAATTCCTTAACAAAGTGATCTTTGATCTCTATAAAAGTGAGAAGTACAAATCAATTAACCTTGACCTAAAAACATTAAAAGATAAAAAGAATGAGTTATGAAAACTCAGTGAACATATATATATATATATATATATATATATAATTTCAAATAAGTAAAATAAGTAAATATTGATTACATAGTAGAGATAGAAAATAGTCACAAACTTAATCGCTAGATTTTTAGCTTCAAGTACTAAATCTTTAAGTGGTGTATTCACCAACAAATAACTCAAGTTTCCTATTTTATATCATAATCCATAATAGTTTCATTTGCTCAGTTAATACAATATAATCATAATTTCACATATAACACATTTTAAGTAGTTATTAAACTTTCAAGTAGCCATCAGGGATTCAATCATAATTAAATTATCACAATTATATCAAATAAAAATGTCTAAGGACATTAGATTATAATTTCACAACATAGTATACAATAATTTATAGAAGTTTGCATACATCCACCTTTTGAACCATAGGCTAACTTTATACCCTCCACGACCTTTCCAACCTTGTCTTTATAAGGTCTATCTTATACCCTTCATAAGCATATTACTAAGAATTTTTTCATCTGACATTCATAACATCATTCTTACCATATTTCTCATCTTAAATGCCATTCGTGGCTTAGTTTACAATGCAATCTCATACACTAAAGCACCATCTTTGCTCAGCATAATTATAATCCAATTTTAATATGAAGTGGCAAATTCATCATCACAAATCAATATCAAAATAAATAACAATATATGATAGCATCACCATGCTTTCTCTGCATGGCCATAACCATTCACTTATCATATGTCTATATATAATAAGATGTACAACAATATTGGTTGGTAATGCAATTAGATTAAAAAACAACAATTCCATGCCTTTTTTATGTGGCTATAGGAATAAATCATTAGTAACTCTCAAGAAAATATATATGTCAATGTACTAATTACTTCGCCAAACATTATAATAAAATTAAACAATCGTAGGTATCAAAATTGAAGCTTTTTATTCATAGATATATTTAGATTTTGTATATGAATATATTTGCAACTCATATAATTAATAAGGAAAGTATAAATATAACATTCACATAAAATATAAGTAAAATATTAATTTTAGGATTAGATATATACTCACTTGATAATGGTTATTTATTTCAAGAAATCCACAGTACCCCATTTTTATCTTTCTTTTTTGATCCTACTAAACAATTTTTGATAATAATTTATAAATATATTGACATTATTCATTTTCTTCTCAAAATTAGTATTTCAACTTTTAATTATAATATCATAATATTCTAATATCCCATATTATAAAATTTTTTATATTTCCTAGACTAATGTATAAAATAAAAAAATTGTCATAATATAGAGACTTTCATATTAAGAGCATACAAGTAAAATATTGAAACTTGATGCTATGAAGACGTTCTATTTATACTACTCTATCATGCTATATTATCACTTTCTTATATTTTTAAAGTTATCATAAAGAAATTAGAGATTTTATCAAAATATTAGAGATTTATTCTCTAAGAAGGCCTAAATTATATTATATTATAAAATTATACATTTAGTTTCTAATATTTTTAACTTGATTTCAATAAGATCACATTTCACATTTTTGAAGATTTTCCAAATTAAGCTTATATTAATTGAAATATTAGGATACAATTCTCTGCAAATATTTTAATTATATTATTCTATGAAACAATATGCTTATTTTCTTTTATATTTTTAACTATATTTTAGTAAAATCATTAAATCACATTTCACATATTTAGGGATTTCTTAAATCATAAGTGAATCATTAAAAATATTAGAATGTAATACTTTATGAATATTTTGATCATATTATTGTAATATCCTATAGTATAAAAAATCATATCTTTCATAAATATCATCATATATTATGATTATGCATACATGGGTTTTCCTAAATCAAACTTAAAACAACAAAATATTGAAATTTAAGGATAAAAATCAACTTACCCATGACTAAGGAAGTTGTCGAAAACTCATTAGTGTTAAAACTTAGTGGAATGCTGGTGGAACAAGGGAAGAAGAAGCTTTTTCCTTACTATGGTCTACAACTTCCTAATGATTAACAAATACATGATTGGCTAAAGAAAAAGCTTCAATGTATGATGGTAACTCAACTAAGAGAAAATAGAGGTAGAATTATTGAAAAATATAGAATCGTGCACTTGAAGTGTAACTTACCCATTTTAAATCTAGGCTCCAGTTAGAGTGCCATGAACTGCTATCTAATGAAAAGATATGCATAGCGATAGTCAATTTGTTGTGGTAGCACTAGTAGTTGAGAGAGGAAGGGTAGTGATATGAGAAGGAAAAAGGACGAAAAAAAAGAGAGAAAGCATTAAGGAAAAGTAGAAAAGGAAAAAAGAGAAAAAAAAATAAAGATCTAAAGCATTTTCCTTAATGCTTCTTGGTGCACTATAAGCTCATATTTTATTAAAATCTTAATCTTCTATTTCTTATTTTAGTTGATTCTATCCCTCTATTTATTTAAAAAGAATATATTTTTACAAAACTCTTTTCCTAATCACATTCGAAAATCCTAATTGCAATTCAAACATTTCAACAATCTATAAATATTAGGAGATGATTATTAGGAATTCGGATTATCACATGCAACGGAAATTCAAAATTTAATCCGAATTCTACATAGGATCTATGCAAAAAGTATAAATCAATTATTAAAGTTTTACTTATTGGGCACTCATGTTTCTACTGATCAAAACTTAAGAGCGGATGAATCAAATGCCGACCAAAAGGTACAGCGTCTCTACGGTATTCATATAGAGTGAACAACAACCTCTCACCCTCTACGGATCTGTTAGGATGCATTTTTCTCTCTAGGATTTAGGATTGAATATTTTCTAAGTGATTTAGAATTTTGGGAAGCTTATGAGTATGTGTATTAAAAGTATTGCCCTCAAGTCCCTTTTTATAGAACTTAAGCAAGCCACAATCCTAGTCCTATTAGGATAATACTTCCAAAATCCTAATTACACGTAACAACTCATCTTATCCTTATCCTAGAGATAATGGGGAGAGATAGAACTTATCTATTAATTATCTAATATTAGATAATAATATCTTAATTATTAGATAATTGCATATAGTTATCAAATATTAAAAAATATTATCTCATAATATATTTATCTAATATCTGATAACGTAATTATTTAATATTACTTTAATATTAAATAATATCACATAATAATAATTATATTTATTACATGAAAAATATATTATTATTTAATAATAATATATATACACAAAAAATAAGTCTAATTAATTGGATATTAACATAATTAAATTTTAATTAATTATTGTCTTATTACTACTTCTTTAGTGTGACCCTGTAAGTTCTTACTACATTGACAATGACTCATTATTGAGTCATAGACAGTGAACGGTATCTAACAATACATCACTGCCACTCAAGTAGTAAGAATGTTTGTGATTCGACATCCACTTAATACATAATCAATGTTTTACATCATAATTCTTTTTGTAATAATATCCAAATTGAACTGGAGGCATGGAATGTGTCATCTTCGTCAATGTTCAATTTATATTTCTTGATACTGAGTAGATTTTAAAAAAATAATTAATATTACATATTAATTCAATTGAGCATAGCCATGCATTTCTAAGTCTCACTCAATCAAGGGGCCCAATAATATTTTTCTTTTCTACAAGAGTAATAAAATCTCATCTACATCACTCACTTCCCTTTGCATGATTCATGACACATCCAATCAATGTCTTATTCGTCATCCTGATTAAAGGTGACATAGGATAATATTAAAGTGAGTAATTCCTCATGTAGTGAACCATAATGACTTTAGGTCAAAAGTTTATGTGTATTTGTGATCATATGAGAATAATTTATGACATGTCTATCCATGCAATATTCTTATAGTGGGTCAATCCAGTACATTATTCACTAACAATGTACTCATATATTGACTTGATATTACATATCTATGATTCGTAATCATCAGTCACTATACATGCTAGTCTCGATGTATTATTACTATCATTTTTATAATAATATTTTACTATGAGCATTTTAGGAATAGTGAAGCTATTCCAAGGATAATTATTATATTAAGTTATAAATCGCGTAAAATAATAATAAAATTATGAAAATAAAATATAATAATTAAATTATCTAAAATAAAATATAATACATTGTGTATTATTTCAATCATCTATATGATTAGTTCCTAGGACACACACTAACAATGATTTATTACATCATAGATATGTATGTATGTATGTGTTTATGTATATGCACATATACACACATACCATAATTCATAACACCCCTAATTTCAAGAATATGTTCATTAGTTTACAAATTTATGAATAGAAGTTATCTATCAAAACTAATACATATGTTTTATAAACCTCTTACTCTCAACTTTTAAATGTCTTAATAAAAGTTGAATAAGCTTTCCATTGAATTAAATCAAAATAATATTATATAGTCAAAATTTAAAATATTTATATTTTATTTTGGTATAAATAAATATAATTTAACTATCCTTATCAGTTAAAATAAATATCTCGACGTATACAAAATAATAAAATTTAAAAAATTTAGTTTATAGTATTATAGTAAGAGGTAAAAGCAAAGTAAAAAAATTAAAAAGAAGATGGATTAAAAATCATACATATAAAGTCCTGAATGTTTAAGAGATCATCGTTAATGACTTCTAAAACTTTAGTAATTACTAATTGGTCTAATTTATCCAATCTTAGAACCTCTTCAATGATCTTAAGTGGAAACCATGTTATAAAAATAAAAATTGACCTTTTAGGTGAATCCAACCAAGGTAGACACTAAGAAGAGTGTAAACCTTGAAGAAGGTTTCTTTCCACTGGTAAACGCTAAAATTTAGTCCATAAAAAATTCATCTACTTTCTCTAGCACATATATACATCAAAAGCTCGTAATCTTGCAAGTGTTATGGGAAAAATATAAAAAGCCATTTATTATTGGTTTTAAATCCAAACTTATCACTAAAAATTTATAACACATAATATCAACCCAACCATTAAAGGTTTTTTAGGTACGAGCAACATTCAGTCTCCATATAAGAGCTTGTTAGAATGATGTAAATGGAGATCTAATGCTAACTCTTTCAAGAATAGAGCCATAGAACATGAAGAAGAATTCAATGTTAAAATTGTAAAACTATTTATCTTCCTTAGCCACCTAATATAGGAGGTTTTTTTGGTTTTGTATGAGGATAACGACCACAATAGTAAATTTTTTCTACTTTTTTCTCACTTAACTAAGCTTTAAAGTCATTATATCATTTTACATCGACACTAACAAAGTTAAGTTGTTTTTATGCTTAGAGATTATATACTTTTTAATTTCCTTGATGATTCCTTCTTTGGCTAAAAAAAGTAAAGGAAAAATATGGTACCTCATAGTTATTTTTGGTAAAATTAATCATATGAGCCTTTGGTTAGAAAAAATATGACCTTAATTGATCAGTCAAGCTAAATGACAAGGGAAAGGTGGCATAATTAGCTGATACATAGATTGATACAACAAGGATAATTGCTTTATCTTTATTTTTATATGATCTTTTTTGGAAAATATAATCTCTTATATTTGCAAATAGAGCGATCATCTAATTAACCCTAAGATCTTAAGTAATAATCTAGCTAACAATATCTTTACCTAAATCAATATCCATCAAATTGGGCTATACGAAAGTCTAATTAGTCAATCTATCGACAGAACTAATATCTTATTCTTCAATCATCTTTTTGGATGATTTAAATTGTCTATAATGCTTCAAAATGAAAGGCTAACCTATGTCTATAGATTTACCTAAAAATTCCTTAACCATATTGAAATTTATAACAAAATTTAAAATATAATGTTAGAAAAGGAGTATTTCAAAAAGAGAACATACATGTAATGCGTAAAGAATAGTTAATAGACATTTCATATTCACAAACATTGAATAAGGAAGAACAGAAAGGATTTAAGAAAAAAAAGAAAAAGTATAAACATAAAAGAATAAAAGTAATTATCAATCCTAACAAGAAAGTTTTGTTGGGAATTCAAATTATTACATGCAGTTAAAATTCAAAATTTGATCCGAATTCAACTTAGGATTCATGCAAAAAATATAAATCAATTATTAAGGTTTTACCTATTGGGCACTTGTGTTTCTACTGATCAAAACTTGAGAGCGGATGAATCAAACACCAGTCAGAAAGTACAACATCTCTACGGTATCCACACGGAGTGAACAACGACCTCTCGCCCTCCACAAATATGTTAGGATGCATTTCTCTCTATAGGAATTAGGATTCGATATTTTTTTAGTGATTTAGGGTTTTAGGAAGCTTATGAGCGTGTACATAATGTGCTGCCCTCAAGCCCCTTTTTATAGAACTTAGACAAGTCATAATCCTAGTCCTATTAGGATAATGTCTTTAAAATTCTAATCACACTTAACAACTCATCTTATCCTTATCCTAGAGATAATGAAAAGAGATAAGACTTATCTATTAATTATCTAATATTATATTATAATATAAATATCTTAATATTAGATAATTGCATAAAGTTATTAAATATTAAAATAATATTATCTTATAATATATTTATCTAATATCTGATAATGTAATTATTTGATATTATTTTAATATCAAATAATATCACATAATATTATATATATATATAACACATTATTATTCTTAATAATAATATATATGCACAAAAATAAGTTTAATTAATTAGATATTAATATAATTAAATTTTAATTAATTATTATCTTATTCCTACTCCTTTAGTATGACTCTGTAGGTTCTTACTACGTTAACAATGACTCATTATTGAGTCATAAGCAGTGAGCGGTATCTAGTAATACATCATTGCCACTCAAGTAGTAAGAATATTTATGATTCGACATCCACCTAATACATGATTAATATTTTGCATCATAATCCCTTTTGTGATAATATCCAAATTGAATTGGAGGTATGAAATGTGTCATCCTCGTCAATATTTAATTTATATTTTTTGATACTGAGTAGATTTAAAATAAATTATTAATATTACATATTAATCCAATTGAGTATGACCATGCATTTCTAAATCTCACTCAATCAAGGGGCTCAAGGATATTTCTCTTTTCTACAAGAGTAACAAAATCCTATATACATCACTTACTTCCTTTTGCATGACTCATGACACACCTAATCAATACGCTATTCATCATCCTGATTAAAAGTGATATAGGACAATATTAAAGTGAGTAATTTCTTATATAGGGAATTGTAGTGACTTCAGGTTAAAGGTTTATGTGTATTTGTGATCATATGAGAATAATTTATGACATGTCTATCCATGCAATATTCTCATGGTGGGTCAGTCTAGTACATTATTCACTAACAATATACTCATATATTGACTTAATATCACATATCTATGATTCATAATCATCAGTCACTATACATGCTAGTCTTGATGTATTATTACTATCCTTTTCGTAATAATGCTTGACTATGGGCATTTTAGGAATAGCGAAGTTATTCCAAAGATAATTATTATATTAAGTTATAAATCGCACAGAATAATAATAAAATTATGAAAATAAAATATAATAATTAAATTACCTAAAATAAAATATAATACATTGTATATTATTTTAATCATTTATATAATTGGCTCACAGGATACACACTAACAAATTTACCTTAGTTAGCAAAGAAAAATAGTAATAATAACTTTTCTCCAATAATGATGAGCAAAAACTAATCATAAAATCCTAAAAGTATTGAACACTAAAGTTACTTTCTATGCTCTGAGTAAATTTGTAATAATGATGAAAGTAATAACTAAAGGAAAATTTTCCTATTTATAAGTTAATGAACGGTTAAGATTAATATCCATATGATAACATCTAATAAATGCAGATCTCTAACTACACAAATCCCTAACCATACATAATAGTTAGAGATATGGCCGTTAGAATTCTCATTTGAATAAAGGGATATGATATGTTATGATTCTTCAAAAAAAGATTAAATGGCTCAAGATAATTAAAAAACATAACATATAAGGAGTCATGTCATCATTAGCATGAAAATGAAAATGAATTATAATAGGCGTCATAATACTTGGATACATATGGATATGCAATACAAGCATAATAAATGTAATCACCTTTTCCCAAGGAGTCACTCCTAGACGATTACTCCAAATGCCAAATTGACCAGTATTGATCAGTCAAATCTCTTCTCAAATGCTTAGTCAAGCTTTGCAGGTTAAATGATGAATAATTTTTTATTGGGGCAAGCTAAATTGTCCATATGACCTATATATTAGTGCTTTAAGTGGTTACAACTGGACACACTATAAGCACTGCACAATTTTAAACAAATGGTGTTAAAAATTGTTAGTATAGCTAGAAAACAATTAGTACTAGTGGGCCACTTGCTTCCTTTAAAAGACTAAATTATCCTTCCTAATATTATGATATGATTATTATACTTTAGGTAAGTCTTCTAACACACTTCTTCGTTTACTTATAATCTGTTTAAACTGATATAAGTTTTGAATAGCTAAAATGAAATCTCAATCCCATTGTTAGCTTACTTACAAGTGTTAAGTAGCTCTCTTTCAGTGATTTTCATTATCTTCATCCTTCTAACCATCACTTTGGTAATATCCAGTTAACAAAGAATATCAAGCTCTTTCCAAATGGTAAAATATCGATATGTGAACTAGTTATACTCTTGAGTACAATTAATTTAGATTTTATTTTTTCATTGAGTTCTCAATCTATAATATCAAAGTAAGGGGAGTGCTAGCATTTTCAAAATAGAGAATGAATATGAATCTTTCTTTCAGGAAAAATAAAATAAAAGAAATCCTATTTTATACAAGCTTTGCACCACATGTATTTATTGAAGATTGATCTAAAGTTGAATGTGGGAAATTTATAGGAGCATGTGATAGAGAATTATTTAATAGCATATGTGTTTTTTTTAGCTTATCAAACTTGGAGCTAAAGTTAGGTGATAGTTATTTTAGTGGGATTTTGAAGTTATTATTTCTTGATTTTGTGTTATTTAGTGGTTCCTAATTTTTAGGTTAAGTTATTATGTTAAGCTTATTTATAAACATGGTTTATATTTGAATTTAATCTATTAAGTAATCAATAACAAGTCTCACATTCTAAAAAATCTTATCTATTCTTATTTAACTTTTGTTAAGTTATCTGATTTTATAGCTCTTGTTCACTAGTTTGCCCTACATTTGTGGCATCAAAACCTAGTTTGATTGTGATAGGGCATCAGCTTCTATGCATATCTATATGGCAACCAATGATAGTGTTATAAGTGTTTCTCAGCCAATAATTCTAGTTTTCAAAGGAGAGAGCTATGGATTCTAAAGTATCAAGATGAAAACATTGTTCAAGTCTTAAAAGCTATAGGACTTAGTGGAGAATGACTATCTGAAACTAGATGAAGAGGCTAGATTGAGAGAGAACAAGAAAAAGGACTTAAAAGCTTTATTCTTCATCCAACAAGTGGTTCATAAATCAATTTTTTTAAAAATCATAACTGCAACTATAGTAAAAGAAGCATGGACAACCTTGAAAATAACATATCAAGGTTCCTCGAAGGTGATCATGGTGAAGCTATAATCTTTTCTTCGGGATTTTGAAACTTTATAAATAAAGAATGAAGAGTCAGTGCGAGATTTTCTATCAAGAGTAACTGCCATTGTACATCAAATAAGGTCCTATGCAGAAGAGGTTTCAAATTAAACTATAGTTGCAAAGTGCTGCAAAGCTTAAATTTAAAGTTTAATCATATTGTAACAGCTACTGAAGAGTCAAAAAACTTGGCTATATACTTATTTAATGAGTTTATAGGGTCATTGTAGTCCCGTGAAGTTAGGTTGAACAGGTTAGATGAAAAAGTTAAAGAAAAAGCTTTTCATGTGAAGGAAGAGGCATTAAAGTAGAAAAATAAGCAAAGAAAAGCAAGTGGCAGAGGATGTGGAAGAGCTGTAACTTGTAGAAGAGGCAACCATGGCAGAAGTCGAGGTGATGTGCACTAAAATAAAAAGTAGCAAGCTCAAAACTAGAGAAGCAACAGAAATGGTGCGCAATGTTTCCACTGTAAACATTATGGGTATGTAAAAGCTGATTACTAGAAAAGAGAAAAATAAGCTAGGTATGCAGAGCAAGAAGAGCTAGAGCTAAAGCTTTTCATGGTGTATCATGAAGATAAAGCTGTTCAAAGCAACATTTAGTTTCTAAACAGCAATTTTTCTAATCATATAACTAGAATAAAGTCATTGTTTAAGGAGATTGATGAATCTTACAAACTAAAAATGAGACTTGGAGATGACAAACAAATACAAGTGAAAGGTAAAGGTATTCTAGTTGTTAAAGATGATCATGGTAACATAAAGCTCCTTTACAATATCTATTTTATCCCTACTTTATCACATAATTTATTGAGTGTGGTCTTGTGGCTATTCTATTTTGTTTAATAATGACTCTTGTTTGATAAAAGATAAAAAGTCAAATAGAGTTATAGTTGATGTACATATGACATCAAACAAATTATTTCCCCTTGAATTTTCTAATGTTGATAGTTATGCTTTTATTGTCAAAGAAGCAAATAAGTCTAGATTGTGGCATTTATGATATGGGCATTTAAATGTAAAAGGGTTGAAATTGTTAAGTCAAAGGCAAATGGTTTTTCGATTGCCTAGAATTAAGTTTTTAGATGTATGTGAAGGGTACATATATGGGAAACAATGTAAAAAACCATTTCTGGTGGGGATGTCTAAAAAGGTAACCAGTATTCTTGAACTTGTACATGTTGACTTAGTTAGTCCTATGAAAACTCCATCTCTTAGTGCAAGTAGATATTTTTTATTATTTACGAATGACTATAGCTGCATAAGCTGGGTGTATTTTTTGCAAAACAAGTTAGAAACTTCTAAAGTTTTTAACAAGTTCAAGGCACTAGTGGAAAAACAAACTAATAGTTGTATTAAGGTATCGCAAACAAACCGTGGCGGAGAGTTTGTTTCACAGAAGTTCAAACAATTCTATGAAAAGCAAGAGCTGCACAGAGAATTAACAACTCCACACACATCTGAGCAGAATAGTGTAGCTAAGTGGAAGAATAGAATAATTGTCAAAATAGCCCAAAGCTTATTAAAAGCTAAAGAGCTTCCAAATCAATTTTAGGCAGAAGTTGTAGCAATTGTTTATGTACTAAATTTGTCACCAATAAAAGCTATTTTCAATCAAACACCACATAAAGCTTGGTTTAGGAAAAAAAACCCTTAGTAAGCCATTTAAAGGTTTTTTATTATGTCACCTATGCTTTGATTGATTCACAAAGCCATAGCAAGCTTGATGAAAGGTCATCAAAATGTATTTTTGTTAGTTATTGTTCACAATCTAAAGCATATAGGTTGTATAATCCCATTAAAGGGAAAGTGATTATTAGTAAGAATGTTGTTTTCAATAAAGATGCAAGTTAAGGTTGGTAAGAAAATTTCAAAGATATACTAGTTGAAATTTCAATTGAAAATGAAAATCCACAAACTAAAGTGTAATAGTTGTCATCCTTAAGCTATTCAAGCTCATTTCCTTAGTTTTCCCTAAACAGAAACTCTTTGGGTTCAAACAGTAGCTCTTCAAGCAATAACAACTCAACTAATGATGAAATGCCTTAAAGAAAGTTTCAATCATTAGTTGAGATTTACTAGGAAACATAAACTTTATTTGTTACTAATCCAACAACATTTCAAGTAACAATTCAGAAAAAAGAATGGCGTAAGGCAATAAAAGAAGAACTTGTAGCTATTTAAAAGAATGAGACTTAGGAGCTAGTAGATCTTCTTGAAGGAAAAATAACTATTAGAGTTAAATCGATGTTTCAAACAAAATTTTTTACAGATGGCAGCGTACAAAAGCACAAGGCGAGGCTAGTAGTGAAAGGTTATGCATAGTAACATTGTATAGACTACCAAGAAACATTTTCTCCTATTGCATGTTTGAAATTGTTAGAAAAATTTTAGTTTTGGCTGCATAGCTTCAATGGCCAATTTATTAGTTTGATGTTAAATCAATTTTCTTAAATGGAGAATTGCTAGAGGAAATTTTTGTTGCTTAGTTAGAAGGATTTGAAGTTAAAGGCTAGGAAGAAAAAATGTACACATTACATAAAGCTCTTTATGAGTTGAGGCAAGAACCAAGAGCTTGGTATAGCAAAATAGACTCCTACTTTCAAGAGAATGGGTTTGAAAGAAGTATGAACGAACCTAATCTCTATGCAAAGAGGCAAGGTAGTGATTTTCTAATTATTTGCCTTTATGTTGATGACATGATTTACATGGATTCTTTTACTTCCATGATTGAAGAATTTAAAACTTGCATGAAGAAGAAATTTAAGATGACATATCTACTATATTTTCTTAGTCTTGAAGTGAAGTAGTGTGAAAATAGGATCTTCGTATTTCAACACAAATATGCAATAGATTTGCTAAAGAGATTCAACATACTGAATTGCAAACCAATAGCTACTTCAAGGAACTTGAAAGAAAAGGTATAGGTTAAAGATTGTACTAAGCAAGAAAATGAAAGATATTTCAGAAGCTTAGTTGGAGGCCTAATTTATTTAACACATACAAGGCTTAAAATAGTTTTTGCCATTAGAGTTATTTGCAAACTTATGCATAAGCCATCAAAGCATTATCTTGGAGCCACAAAAAGGGTGATGCGATACATTGCTGGAACTGTTGAATATGGTTTATGGTATGATAGAGCTTTTGAGTCCAAATTAGTTAGGTATACAGACATTGATTAGGCAGGCTATTTAAAGGATCAAAGGAATATAATAGGTTATGTTTTTAATCTCGGAATAGCTACAATTTGTTGGAGCTCAAAGAAGCAAGCATCAACAACTATATCAACATCTAAAGCTGAATAGATAGCTACAACATCAATAGCTAGTCAAGCAGTTTGGTTAAGGCGAATTCAGGCAGATATTAGTCAAGAGCAAATGGGAGCTAATGAGATTTATTGTGATAACAAAGTAGCAATTGCTATGACAAAAAATCTAGCTTATCATGGAAGAATTAAACACATAGATGTTCGAATTCATTTTATTAAGATCTTGTGGTTGATGGTTTGATCAACCTAGAGTATTGCACTACAAATAAGTAGGAAGCTGACATTTTGAAAAGTCACTCTCTTGAGACAAGCATGTTTATTTCAGGTAGCAACTTGGTGTGTGCAACTTTGAATTAAGGGGGAGTGTTGGAGATTGATTCAAAGTTGAACGTGGCAAATTTGTAGGAGCATGTGATGGAGAACTGTTCAACAGCACATGTATTATTTTTTATTTGTCAAACTTGGAGTTAAAGTTTAGGTGATAGTTGTTTTAGTAGGATTCTAAAGTTGTTATTTCCTGATTTTGTGTTATTTAGTGGTTACTAATTTTTAGGTTAAGTTGTTGTGTTAAGCCTATTTATAGGCATAGTTTGTATTTGAATTTAATCCAACAAGTAATCAATAACAAGTCCCACATTCCAAAAAGTCTCATATGTTCTTGTTCAACTTCTCTTAAGCTGTCTGATTTTACAGCTCTTGTTCAGCAATTTGCCCTATAGTATTGTATTCTAATTTTGAAATAGCCACTGGTATGGGTTGATTGCCTTTACCATTAAAACAATTTATGATTGACATCTTTTCCTCTAATGATTTCCTAGAAACTGAGCTTTTTATGATTATTAAACCAAAAGTAAGAATGGAGGTAAACATTTTAACCGAAGAATGAAAAAGACAATTCTTGAGAAATTGCATGCGTAATCCCTGTTGAATGATTTGTTGTAAATCGAAAACCTACTCTAACACATCAAATACGGCTAATTTGTGAAATTTTAAAAAAGTTATAAATAACTAAAAGTACGGATATGATTAAGAGAGTAAAGTCTTATTTTAATATTCGTTAATTTTCTTTGTATTAATTTTGTCTCTCCTATCTACTTGTTTCCTCGATCAATGTCTTCGTTGAAAGGATATGATTATGATTGATAACAGTACAAATATCATTTTTCTTGTCCTAATTTAAAAGGATGTAATACAGCGTTGGATTTTACTTTCATCTCTATTTTAAACTTCATGTTACCAAATTATGCTTTAATCCCATGTTTGGTACGATTGATTGATATGGAATTAAAAAAATTTGCTGGGTAATAGGAATATTCATTACCATTCCATCAAATAATATTACATTTGATACAATAGAATAAAATAAAATGAAAAGAAATAATCGTTCCATAATTTTATTTCGCATGCTTCAGAATGGAATGAGCATTTCATTCCATAATAATATTTGATATAATAAATATCATAAAAAATGTGTCAATAATAATAATGTCCTTAAAAATACATAAAAAAAGTGTGAAATTGAAGCCAAAGATAGTATTGTAATTTATTTATATATTTATAACTTTTTATAATTGAACATAAAAAATCATAATTATTAACATTATAATTAACAAAAAAATTTCTATATAAATGCATAAAAAGTTAATTTATCAATTTTAATATTAAATTTTAAAAAAAATATAAAAATATATTTTTATTTTTATTTTTAAAAATATTATTACTAAAATATTTTAATAATACAATATTAAAAATAAATGTTATTTTATTATTTATTCAATAAAGGATAATATTTGAAAATATGAAAGATGTAATAGATAAGAATATAAAAAATTTATTCACAAATGATGAAATGATCATTCATCATTTTTTTTTATGGATGGAGATTCTATTTTTTGATGCAATAATCATTCCCTAAGGAAAGACACATTTTTATTCCATAATATCCACCAAATAATTTTTTTTTTCATTTCATTTCATAGTACCAAACATGACATGATAGAATCTCCATTTTATTCCATCATATTTACTAAATAATTTTTATATTTCATTTCATGGTACCAAACATAATATTATAAAATAATGAAATGACTATTTCATCATTAATGGAATGAATTTTTTTACACTTTTATCCTTTACATCTTTTATATATTTCAATCTTACTCTATATTAATAAATAATAAAATATTATATTATCTAGTTTTCAATATTATATTTTTAAAATATTTTAGTAATTATATCTTTAACAATAAAATTTAAAATAAAATATTTCTGTTCTTTATAAAAAAATTTAATATAAAAGTTTGATAAATTAAAATTTTATACTTTTACAAAATCGTTTGTTAATATTGATAATTATGATTTTTTATATTTAATTAATGAAAATTTGTAAATAAGCAAAAATGAGAATACTATCTTTCATATAAATAGGGTGTCAATTTTATACTTTTTTTTTACTTTTAGGGGTATTATTATCATTTAAGGATTTTTTTTATTCCATTTCTATAATATTTATTATATCAAATATAATTATAAAATAAAATAAGGAATAAAATGTCCTATCTCAAGTATAATTATGAAGGAATCATTTTATTTCATTTTATTATGTTCCATTTTATCATATCCAACATAATTGTCCCATTCAACTTCCAGAAAACAATTGGTTAGGGATAGCTTGAGATGGACCGTAGATGTCAGTGGCTGTTTCAGAAGGGTTGCACATTGATGCAAGTATTGTTTTTCCAGAAATACTTCAGTTTCAGTGCTTACACTTCATGGAAAGGCAACCCAGAGAATCTACATTTGAGCACTGGTGTTTATTGTCAAATAATGCAATTAGCAATACTTTCACTGCACATATATACTTTTCCCTGTCTGGAGAAAAATGAAAATTATTACTAAAATTGAAGTTGACGGGTCTTGTCTGGCAGCTAGAATAATGAGACCTGACAGAGCTGGATTGATCAAAACTGTAAAAGGAAGTCTTGACCTTTGGAATGATGTTTATGCAACCACAGTATGCCTGCTGCTTTTGTCTTTAATAAGGTTTTGGAAGACAAGGGTAACATGGCTTCACATGTTTATTATCATTTGACAGGTTCACCAGATCTGTAAACGCTAATGCTTTGTGTTGATCAGGTATTATAGTTCTGTCTGCCTGTAATTGATAATGATGACCTATCTTCTCAATATTACTTTGTATACCAATCCTTGTTTGTAATTGGTCAGCTGCTACTATCAGATGCGGCTTTGTGGAACTGGTCCTGTTTGTTTTCTGAAGGAGGACTCGGTGCCCATTTTCAAGTTCACAATCTCTGGATTGCTTCATCCCCTACCCCAACACTAGGTCAAGCGGTGTTTTGAAAAACAGTTTGACAATAGGGAGGTGTCTATAATATTCTGATTTTTTTTTTAATTTGATTCCACTGTATTGCTGTAATCTTTTATTTTGTAATATTTCTTTTTATTTTTGTGCAATTTCTCACGATTGAATTGGAATCATAATTGTATTCTAAATCTCTTAATATGTGCAGTAGTTGACTGGACTTAAAAATGAAGCATTGGTTCAGTGAGGTCGTGAGAGAACACTGAATATTGAATATGATCATTTTACTTCTAATATTAAAAGATCAATCACTTTATTGCAGGCTTTCCTTTCTTCCATAATAATTTTGTTTTGAATATTAGTTATGAGCGGATTCATTTGCATTTGGTTGAATTTAAAAAATAAATAAATAAATTCTGCAATTTTAGTTTAAGTTCATGAACATACTTTTGGTCCTTGCAAAGCTAGTGCATCTATAATAAAATTGAAAGCGGCAGCGGTTGTGATAGTTCAAGATACCAATATTTCAAAAGTGGTTGCTCCTGGATCTGTGCACAAAATGGGAATTAACGTAAAGAAAAGCTGAAATTAGGCCATCAAACGTATCTGTTTAGGGCCTTGAAATGTGGGAAACAAATGGAAATGCATCGGCTTCATTTCTTAGAAAATTGTTAACAAAGTGAACTTTGGAGAAATATAGATATAAATTTTTTTTTTGGGGTTTCAAACTATGGATTCTAGAGAAAAAATAAATTGTGGGTCTTAAAATAAAAATTGTATCTTCATTTTTTTTCAAAATTATCAAGAAATTAGCAGAAAAAAAATGGAAAGGATTTATATCCATCATAAATATTCATGATCATTGGTGGAGGTACTAGTGGCTCTTATTTCAGAAAGCCAAAAGTGTTTCTTCATGGATCTCCTTTACTTTGAAACCTGACTGCTATCTTCTATTCGTTGAGCGGCTCCACATGGGCAGTCGGCCTATGTCATTACAATTCTTGGAACCAGCTAGAGCAAGAAAAGCAAATGTGGTAAATATGGTACTTGACTTGACGTCCAGATATTCCTACATTTGGCTTGTCTCCTTCGGACTTTTTCAGTTTCAATTAATCTTGTATTCATTGCATCTTGAGGCTACCCTGTATTGCCTCATGTGAATTACAAATAACGAAAATGAAAAATCAGACAGAAATTTAAAAAAGGTTATGGAGAAATGCAGTGGTTTTGAAAATGTGACATCTGAAATCTTGAATGGGAGATCTGCTAGGTCTGACTGACAAGTATGATCAAAGGAAAACCCTTTGCGTCAAAACGGTGGGAACATGAAACCACTACTTTCAATGGAATTAGAAATGAAGGTTATGCGTTGTTTTAGTAAAAAATATA
Organism: Sindora glabra; assembly: GCA_020226215.1. Lineage (NCBI taxonomy): Eukaryota > Viridiplantae > Streptophyta > Magnoliopsida > Fabales > Fabaceae > Sindora > Sindora glabra. The sequence goes on from CM035225.1 coordinate 123,049,471, forward strand.
TTAGTCCCAAACAAATTTAACTTGTTAACAAGTCAGGAGTTCAACCACCATTTGTTACATAAAAAAAAATGGAGATTAACAACATTAGGGGCAGGAATATGAATAAACAAAGGAAAATATGGAGAAAGGTAATAAATACCACATGATTATTTACTTTGTTTAGTTCAAATAAAAAAAAGAAATCAGAAATCAAATTTCCTTGATTTACTTTGTTAACAATTGATACAATAAGTGAAAATTAACTTATTTGTTATTATTATTAAAATAATTATTATATTTATTATTATAATTATTGTCTTTTATTATTTTATTAATCATTACTATTATTAAAGTTTTATTTTTATGATTTATAATCATATTTATTTATTATTATATTAACTAACATTATTATTTTTGTAATTATTTTTAATTTTAATATTATTAATTATTAATTTATTAATTTATTTTTTACTTTCATTATTTATTTATTATTATTATTATTATATCATTATTAATATTTAGCATTGCTATTTAAGGAATATTATTAATTATTTTATTAATAAATATTTTGTTATCTTTATTATTATAATTATTATTTTAACATTTATTATTATTTTCTTATTAATATTTTATTTTTATTACTTATTAATATTATTTTTTATTATCATTGCTATTGTTTATATATTGCCATTATTTTTATTTTATAATAATTATTAACTATTGTTATACCTTATAGAAGAATAGAATATATTTTAATTATTTTTATTTATAATTATGTAAACATGGCAATTAATTAATCATTATAGGTGTGTTTAGGATAAAGTTTTATTTGAGAAAAATAGAATTTTAGGATGAAAGTAGGAAGGATAAATTTTAATATAAACTAGTGCATAATTACATTCAAATTAGTACGTATAGAGGAGATTTAAGAGTCTATTTTCTCATTCTATCCTTTGGATCCTTCAAAAATTTTGGCTCCCACTCCCCTCCTCCTTCAAACTCTCTAATCTTAAGTTGTAGTAGGAATTCAACTACTCTTCTAGTAATTCATCTCATAAATTCCTCCAAGCAACCTAATTTCTTGATTAGCTCATGATTTGATTAATGATTTAAAGGGATTTAGGTTGAAATTGAAAAATTAGGAATTTAATCAATTTGCCTTTGTTTAGGTGTGTTAAGAATAAATCAATTATTCTTCTAACTTCTCTTCATCTTCTTCAGTACACAAATTAATAAATAATCTACTTATAAAGCTTAAATTAAAGCAATTTGTGTTATTTAGAATTATATGTTGAATATTTGAGAATTTAATGATTAAACATGCTAAGTTATTGTTAGACTCAAATTCAAGACATATTTAGATAGACAAAGGATTATGTAAATTGTTTGGCTTTGAAATTTGAGTTGTTGATATTATATGAGAAAAATGGTGCAAGTGTTTAGTGAAATTTCAAGAGAAACTAGAAAAAACTAATCTATATTTAAGTATAATATTCGAATATAGTCTTGTGGAGTGCCATTGGAAGGTTAAACTTCAAGTACCATACTCAATTATTTCCAAAATTTTAGCCTCTAAACATAATTACTTAGATATGGTATTCGACCATGGCCTCAATAAGAAATGTCTTAAGGATTTATAGTCAACTATCATAGTTAAATATTACAAATCTAATGGTTTTTGGGCATGGATACTCATGTATGATTCTCAAATATGAATGTTAGCTTAGCTAATGGAGCCTTATACTCGAGTATTATACTAGAATATACAACCCTGCTTTTTGATTTTGTTATACATGTTCATATGTTATGGTTATACAAGATTGTATAAATTGTAAAGGTATTTGGTTAGCCTTTTAATGTTTATAATGCAAATGTATGTGAATGATTGATGCTAAAATCCTAATGAGAATGTGTAATTGTGTGGATCAATGACAAAATATCATAATAAGATAAGTGTGAATTAAAGTTGATTATTGCTATTATTGCTAATTGATTTTGAATGAGATTGGCATTATAATGAATCTCAATTGGGGATATAATATTATGTTTGGAAATATAAATCAGAGGAACAAATATGAAAATATCGTGGAATAGTATTGAATTGAAATTGATAGTATTTGTGAACAAATAAGGTGCTTGGAGGAACAAAGTTGGATTTGTGAATGAATAAGGTTGATTGAAAGGTACAAGTTAATTTAATTTACTTTTTTATTTAGTTATTCTTGATATTGTACATTTTCCCTTTCATTACTACAATGAATGTGAACAATATATATAGTAGGAAAGAATATGGTTGATGATGAGAAGTGAAATGTTTAATTGAAGGAATGTGTATCTATGTATGTTTTTTTGTTAAGTAAATTATTTACTTACTGAGTCAATAATTCAGTAATCATTTTCTTTCTTTTCAAATAAATTTGCTACAATGCCCACTCTATCAATAGCTCAAGAGGGAAAGTTTCTTAATGCTTTGTGTTATGCAACCAAAATCATAAATAGCTTGTGATTAGAAATAGCTCAGCATTGTAGTATTGATAAAGACTTGTGATATTATAAATACTTTGAAAATAGTTATTAAATGAATTAATTGCTAGATTTGTGGTATGATATTAAAATTCGAATAGTTTCAGTTGATGGAAATTAAGAAGTGGATTCTATATTGGTCACCACCAGATATGTCATGGTCATTATTATTACCATCAAATATGGTAAACTCAAAATTCAAAATAAGGGAATTAGATTTCCTAAAAAATTAAAGGAAATTGTCATTACCTTATCTTGACAATCCTATTGATAGAAAATCAAGAAAGGGAATAAAATTTTTTTAAATCAGACACAAATAAAAGAAATAAAAACTTTCAATTTTCTTTCCCCTTTCCTAAGTACCCTAAATCAAACTACCCCTTAATTTAATAGACAAAATTGAATTTCTAATGCTAATAATGATATTAAGTAAGAAGAGATCCTTAGATGTGCCGTTGACACACTAAGTAGTAGTATTAGAGAAATTTATCTACACTATCATTTTTCTCTATGAACAAAATTGGATTGAAGTTAAACAATCAAGGACGGAGATGCAGGTTAATTGCATTTTATTCTTATAAAACAACCACAATATCAATATGTTTTCTGGAATTAAAACAATGTCAAGTGATAATTATCGGAGATTCTTAGTGGAAATCATATGATTGAAAGAAAAAGGAACAAGGTCAATGCGTTGGATTATGATAAGGCTAAGTGAGATGCACGATTAGCAAAAAAAAAAAAAGACGGAAAATAGAAATATGCACGCAGCAAAGACGAGACATTCCACACGAAGCGCTATAAAATATTGGGAGAACGTAAAAGAGAGGCCAACATTGAACATTGCCTGTTGTTGTAAGTATATTATCTTACCCTTGAAGCAGACAGGGAAAGATGAAAGGAACCAGGGAGATTCATTCCTCCAAAAATTTTGATATATCCATGTTTATGCCTAGATATTACAGATTATAGCTTAATCTCTAAAAATTTTAATATATTGTAATTAAATGTCTAATAAAATTTTGAAATTTACTTTTTACTTGGTAGAAAATAAAATAAAAGAAAAGATTTTTTTTTTAAATTTAGTTTAAAAAATATAAAACATAAAATTTTATAATATTAACATATAAAATAATATTAATTTACAAATTAATCTATTTTATTTCCTCTCCCTTCTAATTCTGAAATTTTTTCAAAATTTGAAGTTTTCTTTGCCATGCATCCTTCTATTTTCCTTTTCTACTAAGCATCGAGTTAATTTCATGACGGAAAGAAACGTAACTTCATTATTTCTCCTAGAAAATATTTGCTCCCGCCACAAATATTCTTAAAAGGATAGTACTGAAACCTATAATCTAAACTTAATATCCCAAATTTTTATGTTCCAAATTTTAAAAAAAATGAAGGATATTTTTGTAATTTTAATTTAATTTTAAATTTCAAATTTTCAATATAATTTATAAAAATCACTTATTAATTTATCTCTCTCTTCTCTCCCATATTTTTAATTTTCAAATATAACTTCTCTATTCATTATTTTTAATAATTTTTTCCTCAGGCAACTCTCTCCATCTCTTTCTCACACATTATTGCTTCTCAATTTTTATTTTTTTACAAAATTTTAATTTATATATTACAAGTTTAAAAAATATTATTTATATGAAGTTTTAATCACTTTGAAGGTTTTATGCCTTGTACTGCATTTAAATTTTAATCTCTGACCCTTACAAAAACCTATAATCTAAACTTAATATCCCATATTTTTATGTTCCAAATTTAAAAAAAAGGATATTTTTATAATTTTAATTTAATATTAAATTTTAAATTTTCAATATAATTTATAAAAATCACTTATTAAAATTTTTTCTCTCTCCTATATTTTTAATTTTCAAATATAACTTCTCTATCCATTATCTTTAATCATTTTTTCTCTCATGCAACTCTCTCCATCTGTCTCATGCATTATTCCTTCTCAATTTTTATTTTTTTACAAAATTTTAATTTATATAGAGATTATTTATATGAAGTTTTAATCACTTTAAAGGTTTTGTATCTTTTACTGCATTGAGATTTTAATATTTAATCCTTGCATGTATATATATGTTCAATAATTTAATTACTCCCTTATTTACTAAAAAAAAAATTCAATATTCTTTTTGGCTTAAATCCCATCTATTTATCAAAAATAGAAAATAATTAAATCATTATTTACATTCAAAATTATCTAAATAAACACAAATTCGTTATCAATTAATATTTAAAGATATCGATTGATAAAAGTTAAAATTTAAGACCACCTTAAACATTATCAAATATATTATACATTTTTTCACTAACTTAAAACTATTCTGCTACCAAATGCATTTTTATTTTTGAATTTCTAAACTAAAAGGAAAATTCTTCGAATACATGCGAAAGAACGTTCAAGGATGATAGTAATATTAAAAATATCATTCTTACTTCTATGAATTTATTCTCTACTCACATTCTTTTATAATTTTATGAACATTACTGATAATTAGGGAGAAATGTACCCTACACCTTCCTAATAATATATGCCCCACAAACGGTGAATTTCATTCTTTTGCTTATAGGATGTCTCCTATTAGGGAAGAAGCACGGAAGCCGAAGTCCAATGGGGTTGGAACTTGAATTCCATTTGTAAGCAGTTTCCCTCGAAACACTTGGGGTCTGCACCTTTGCCCCCACATTCACATGCCTTTGTTCCTAAGGCTCTCTTCTCTCATCCTACATTCACTCATGATAAATAGCTACCCATTCTTCCCATTCCATCACATTTCTCCTCCTTTCTCTCTAAGCCCTCCAAACCAAAAAGAAAACCAAAAATTCCAAGTTACTTTAACTTCAGAAATGGGCATCAGAAAATCCAGCAAACTAGCCCAAGCGGTTGCTTTGAAGCAAATCCTCAAGAGATGCTCAAGCTTTGGCAAGAAACAAGGCGAAAATGGGGAGGGTCTTCCTGATGATGTTCCAAAAGGCCATTTTGCAGTGTATGTTGGTGAAAACAGGACCAGATACATTATCCCAATATCATATTTAGCACATCCGCAGTTCCAGAAACTGCTTCAGAGAGCTGAGGAGGAATTTGGCTTCAATCATGACATGGGACTTACAATCCCTTGTGACGAAGTTGTTTTTGAGTCCTTAACTTCAATGATCAGATGAGAAGGAAGCACCAGACACATCGGTGGTTCCTTAATTACAACGTTTCTTAACATTTTACCTTTGGTATTTTAATTTGTACATATATTGATGTCCCTGCAGTTCCCCTTGCCCATTTCATTTTGATTTAAATGAAGCCATGTTATTGAAGAATGAAGCTTGGAATATAAGTTATTCAAAATGAGAGGAATTATTTTAGACATCCAAACCGGAAAGTTGTAGTTTCTGCTTCGCGTGATTGTGGACAGGAAGAACTGTCATTATTTTTTTTTTCACAACTTCACAAGTTGAAGTTGGAGTACCAGAATATTAACTGCCGTTAGTACTAGTTTTGTTCAGTCAAGGGTATGGATGTAAAAGAGAAGAGTAAGAAAAACTGACAACACATCAGTTTACTCACAATCATCTCACAATTAAACATAGTGTCATGTTGCACATATGCCTGGTTGTTCGATGGTTGTGACCAAATTCGTTGGACAACCGGCAGGACCCAATGTAAAAAGGTGGAGAAGCAAACCCAAATGGTTACTGGTCTGAGTGGAATCCAATATTTGAATAATTTTGCTTAAATAAAAGGCTTGATTATAACATCAACATGCAAAGGTTCAAACTTTGCAGAGAGACAAACTCTGCTCTTTCAAATGCCGAACGAAATACTAATGTTTGGTATAGTATCTAACTTTTAGAATTGCTTTTATAATTTCGTTTCAATAAAAATGATTTCAATTCATTTATAAGTAAATTCTATTATTTAAAAATTTTATAAAAAATAATGATTTCAATTCATTTGTAAATTAATTATTTTATTTAAAATGCATTAAAAAATATATAAAATTTAATTAAAAAATAGCTTTTGATGGTATTATGATAAATATAATACTAGAAAGAGCGTAAAACTTTTATATCAATTTTTTTTATCAAATAAAATGAATTTTAATGAAATCCTTGTTAAATTGGATGGATTTTATAATGACACAAATGTAATTAAAATAGAAATTATAAATAAAATAAAATGAAATTATTTTTTATTTAAAGTCAAACACTATTTTTTAAGAAAATTTATTTGAAAATAAAATGGAATCTTATTTTTAATCTTACCAAATAAGAGGTTAATATTGTGTTTGGATTTGAAAATTAAAGTTGATAATTTAAGGAATTTAAATTTTATAAGTTAAAATATTTTATATGACAATATGAATTACTTAAGCATTTTAAATAGAAATTTTAAACTATCAAATTTGACATCTTAAATTTAATTAAAATGAATATTATTTTATAAATTTCATATTTACTCTTCTATATTGACTATCATCCTCTTAAAACTAAACAAAATAATCATTTTCTAAATCTAAAATTCGAAAATAATTTTGAATACTTTATTCAAATACAACATAAATCTCCTGAGCCCCAGTGGCTTGATTCTCTAGTTTGATATCATAACTATTGGAAGGGGAGGCACAAATCATGGTATAAGTACAAGTAAGAAATGCATGCGTTAGTCATTAAAATAGTTTTATAAAAGCATTTTTAAGTAATACAGGACAGAAAATCATGAATTTGAATTTAGAGCATTGATTTTACTAATTAAATACTTTGTCACTCCCACTTTTATTCAAACAGAAAAAGAGTTTCAAGTACATATCTAGAATATTTTATAATTTATGTACTGTTGCTCTTATTCAAAAAGAAAAATAGCTTAAAGTATATATTTAGAATATTTTATAATTTATGTCTCTTGATTTAAAGTGCAACAATTAAATAAAATATTACAATAATTTAAATATAATTTTTAAATTTATAATTATTTTTTTATATTTTTTATAAAAAATTATGATATCTTACTTATCTTTTAAAATGTATTTTATAATTTAGAGGAGTACGATCCATAGATATTATACAGTAAAGTGCAATATCTTGATCAAATTTTCTAATTACTTGATAACTATGTATTATATTCGGTACACTATTTTGATTCAAATTTCGATTAAAATTTTATTTATTTTAGTAGAAAATATTTTTTACAGAAATAAAGTTATAAATTATTAAAGACAGTAGAAAATAATTTATTTATTTAATATTAAATATAATAAAGGTGGATGAATTTATTTTTCATTTTTATTATATCTCTAAAGAATTTTTTTGTTACAATATATAAATTATTTCTTTATTTATATATAATAAAATAAAATTTTCTTACGAAAAATATAAAAAAAAACCAGACGACGGAACCTATAATATTTGCTTCTAAATTACCTTTTGCCAAATGCATTACATTTGCGTTTTAGCATGTTCGACCGGATGGTGCCAAAACAATCGCGAACGGGTGCAAAGCCCCGCAGTGCACGTAACTCGTATTTATTTGTTAGTTTGTGAAATAAGGTGTTGATTGAATTACTATACAGACCTTACGTGTTGCAATTTGTCATCTAATCTAATCTAATTATACATAATTGATCACATGTCGTGTCAATGCTTCAACCTTACTAAGATAGAATTCCGGGAGATGTAGACTCTCTTTTCTTTTTAAATGAAAGGTAATTCTATTCAATAAAGGCATTTTATCTTCAAAATTGGACAAATAACAGTTGAAGTAGCTCGGATCATGCTTTGCCTTGCATGGCAAACTTTTTATTGTATTATTCGTCACCATTTCCTGCATTTTTTTTCCGGTGATAGCGAGATCTAGTTTTATATTAATAGGTATCTCTCATTTAAAGTAAAAAAAATTAATTTCTTTTCTAAAACTAAAATTAAAGAAGAAACCCCAACACTAGAAGTTAGAATTATTATCTTACAAGAAGAAATAAAGATGTGTTTCAGAAATTCACACTCATACGAGTTTCACATATATGAAATCTACCTTTCAATTATGTTTTTATTTTTCTTTTAAAATTGAAAAAAAATAATATTCCAAGAACAAGACAGAAATTTTCTTGGGAAAGCAGTGAGAGAAAGTAAACTTTTTAATTTTTTAAAAAAATATCTTATAAAACTCTCCTTTCATTTAAAATATAATGATATTAAACATACGTTGTTTTTTGTCACTATATAAATGTGAGTTTAACACATATCAATAATAAAAAAAATGTATCATGCATCATCCTTTAAAACATAAAGTACTTGTCTCATGGCATGATTGAGGAGGTTAATGGATTTGGAGTCATAAATTAACATCTTTTTGGAGATTCCAATTTACTCTCCCCCACCCCACTTAGGACAATAATGTCTTTGTCCATACAAATGGATGTACTAAAAACCTGTTCCTTCACGTCTCCTGAGAATTCCAATGCATGACAATAATGGACCCATATTATCGTCCATTCAATAATCACAAAACCCCATAATCGATCCTCACTTAAATTCAAGATCTTCCATAAACTCGCAAATGGTTTAATCTGCCTTCATCTTTGTCCATTTGATGCCCCTGCAATGGGACCTCATTGTACACCAAATGCGTCTCTCCTTAAAGATTAAACTATGGCATTTTTTTTTTTCCTTGCTATGGTTTTAGGATTTAACTTAAAACTTAAGATCAAATTATTGAAAAAATAAAATAAAATTCATATGTTACTCATGTCAGAAGCCTTCATTTTATATTTATTTGCTATATTAAGTTTTTGACTTGAAGTAACAGAGTCTGTAAGCCTACCGGAATCCTTTGTGCGATCTTGAAAATTTAGAGCCACGGATTAAGTTTGCTAAACTACCATTTAATGTCGTTTTAGATGTCTGCTTAGATATAAGGACTGATTACTATATCAGCCAAATTGATCGTAGTTATGGAAATGTTATTTGTTAACTGAAAGAAAGAAGACGGCGACAAATTGAAAAGAAAACAATGGATTACCAGAAAAAATGACAAGCAATTTAAGTTCACATGTGAAAGTACAGATGATAGACAAATGCAGTGCAATGAGTAGTTCATGTTGTCGTATTTTTTCCCTTGTACTCCAAATATGATTGGTGAATTATTGAATTATTAGAGGATATAACGGATTCAGAAATTATGCTACGTCTTCAGTTATTGGTTAGGTGAAGCTTTTTTTTTTTTTGGTTAATTTCTAACAAATTGCACAATTCTTTAAAATTTTAATTGTTTTAAATTAGGAAAGACAAATGTCACTTTCTCTTTATAAAGTATTAGAAGTTACAACGAACTAGTAATATTTTTTAAAATAAAATTCTGGGCCACAACCAGCCACACACATTTGGCTCTAGAATATCATGAAGCAAAGTTTCAGCACGGATCCCCTATCCTGGATTAGAAAAACTTTGTAATTTGAATAATTTTCTTTTGTTGCCTTCTAAATTTAGAAGCCATTGTTCATTGGACGAAGGAGCATACATGATTTCTTGACCAAACTGTAGGGCAGACATGTTCGGTTCATGAACGCCTCTGCTTTCAAAGCTCCCCTTCTTGAACAATTTTTTCAAACAAGATGTATGTTTATATTCTCATTGTTAGGCCTTGCCTTTATTATTATTATTATTATTATTATTATTATTAACAGGAGTGATTAATCTATTAAATATATATTTTAAAATTGCATCTAGGATCTAATAAAGTATAAATTTTTTAGATAATATCAAATGCCAGTTGAATTAATACTCTTAACTTTTATCAATCGCAAATAATTGAAATTAATTAATTACAAATAATATGACCAGTTTTGTTGAGAGAGACATGAATAAACATAACACTAGACATTTTTATTGTCAAAGGCTATCTCATAGGATCTACATCAAAAAAGCAACAACCACAGCCAAACTCAAAAAACCTCAACCACTACTAAATAATTAGAAATTAAAATATCAACTATGTCTCCCAAAACTTGAACAATTGAACTGCATGTTCAACTCTAGCTGCTATTTTTCAAGACCTGTAGTGACAAATAACAACTTCTTGTCTTCATTTCTTATTTAAATCTGCTTTTGTTTCTATCCAAACACGGATTCAAGTACATTTTCTAGAGTTATGGATGGTCCTTCAATGCACGTTGGATCTAAATTTCTAATTAAAGCTTCCACGTGAAATGGTTTGATCACAAATTTGAAATATATGAAAGGTTCTATCATCTTCTTCTTATTTAGTTGACCTTCTGTTTGGTCAATGGTATCTTCGGACAAAGCCATCGCCTATTAATTGCATAACTTGTTGCTTGCCTGCCTTTAATTTCCATCGCATTGATTTATGTTTACATGTTAAGTGGTTAGACCTCCTAACAAATAATGCAGCCTAATTAGAAACATAATGCTATGGTCTCTCTTATTTTAATATATATATATATATATATATATATATATATATATATATATATATATATATATATATAGTCGATAAAAATGAAAATATACAGGAGAAATAGTTTATAACATATGAATATATGTCTAATAATTTATCATACTAGCAACTTTCACTTTTAGCTTTGTTAATTAGAGGAAAATTTGTAATGTCATTCTTAATTAAATTAGGTAGTCATTATATATAATATAATATAGAATACACATCATAAGATATAAGTAATGTGGGATATAATACTATTTATCTACTGACACTCCCCCTCAAGTTAGGCTATAAATATTAATCATGTCTAACTTGTTACAAATTTTATCAACCTATTTTTCAAGAAGAATTTTAGTAAATAAATCAGCTAATTATTCTCTAATTCTAATATATCTAAGACCGATAACCCCTTTTTGTAACTTCTGCTTAAGAAAATGATAGTCAACATCTACATACTTAGTTCATTCATGAAAAAGTGGGTTTGAAGTAGTATGAGTAACAGCTCGATTGTCACACCACAACTACATAATTCCATGAGTCATGATGCTGAGTTGTTGAACAAGGTAGGTAACCTATACAAGTTCAGATATAGTATGAACCATAGCTCAGTATTCAGACTTTGTACTGGAGCGTGACACAACTACTTGTTTCTTACTTTTTCATGACATAAGATTTCTTCTAACAGATACACAAAACCTAAAAGTATATCTTTGATCTATAAGATATCCTGCCCAGCCTAAATCAGAAAAAGCCTCCACTCTGCAATGACCATAATTTTTATATAAAATTCTTTAACCAAACGCCTTTTTCAAATACTTTAAAATGTGTGTAAGAGCATCCCGATAAGAGGTCTTTAGAAAGTTCATAAATTGACTAACCACACTTATTGGAAAGGCAATATCAAGCTTAGTTATAGTAAGGTAGTTCAATTTTTCTACCAATCTCCTATACTGCTCGGGATCTTCAAGTAACTTCCCATCTTTTAAACTAAGCTTAACATTTGTAATCATAGGAGTTTCATACGGTTTAACACTAATCATCCCTATTTCATTCAAGAAGTCGAGCACATATTTTCTTTGAGACAAGAAAATCCCTTTTCTTCCTCGAGCAATCTCAATACCTAAGAAATACCAAAGTACTCCTAGGCCTTTAGTCTAAAATTTAGCCTGAAGAAAAGCTTTCAATTCTGAAATGCCTAGTTTCTTACTCCCTATAATCACATAGAAGAATACATCCTGAATCAGATTGCTTGTAAAATATAAAGTGATCATGATCACTTTTTTTCATTCCAAATTCTATCACTATTTCACTGAATCTTCCAAACCAAGTTTTAAAAGATTGTTTCAACCCATATAATAATTTATTCAAATGTAGTACCTTTCCACACTCCCCCTAAGCAACAAACCCAAGCAGTTACTTTATATACACTTCTTCATGCAATTCTCCATGTGAAAAAACATTTTTAACATCTAACTGATGAAGAGACTAGTTATTAGTAGCAACAAGAGAAATAAGTAATCGAACGAAAGTAATTTTAGCTATAGGGGAAAAGGTCTTTAAGTAATCAATGCCGTAGGTTTTAGCAAATCCCTTAGCTACTAAATGTACTTTCAATCGAGTAATAGAACCATTTGAATTTATTTTCACAGTAAATGGTCATTTACAACCAATGGATTGTTTATCATCAAGTAAAGGCACAAGATCCTATGTCTAATTTGCCTCAAGAGCTATCATTTTTTCTCTATAGCAGCATGCCACCTATTATAAGAAAAAGTTTCGAAATATGACTTAGGAATAGTAATAGTGTCTACGGAGGCAATAAACGATCAATAAGAAGTAAGTAAAGAAGAATATAACACATAGTTGGAAATGGAATAAGGGTGGCTAGAATTACTTTTCTAAGTACAATTACGGATACCTTTCTGATGAATAATAGGTAGATCCAAATCAGAAGACACAAGAGGAGGATCTAATAAGGAAAGAGCCAATAGGGGAGATGAAACTGATGGATCATTCGGAATAAAGTCTGGATTGAATGTTTGTGGCATGTCTAGTGGAGGAGCTACTAATAGTAATTGCACTCTACGAAAATAAATATATTTAACGAGAAGTCAAACCCAATTCTGTTGTAGAGAAACTTGTGGATCCTGTAAAGGAAAAGATGCAAAGAAGTATTCATCAATAGGTTATAAATCTAGCAAGGTGGAGGAAGATGGAGAAAGCCTGAAGAATAGGGAAAACTCGAAAAAATGTAACATCAAAAGATACAATATAATAATTTAAGTCAAGAGAAAAATACTTATACCCTTTTTGAGTGTGAGAATATTCAAGAAAAATACACTTCAAAGACTAAGATCCAATTTGGATACTTGAGAATGATTATCATGACTAAAATATGTGGACTTAAAAATATGTGGGGAAATAGAAAATAAGGACTTAGAAGGAAATAAAGTAGAAAAAGGTACCTAATCATTAAAAACTGAAGAAGGCATACGATTTATCAAAAAAATAAGTTATAGAAGCTGTATCTGCCCAAAAAACTTTAAGAATCTTCATTTGAAATAAAAAGGTTCAAGAAACTTCCATTAAATCTCGATTTTTTCATGCAGCTATTCCATTTTATTATGGAATAACAACACAGGATGACTGATAGATTATACCATATTATGATAAATAAGCTAAAAACTGTGCAGAGAAATACTCCTTAGCATTATCACTCTAAAAATTACGAATAGTTGTATAAAATTGATTTGTAACTTCAGCATGAAAAGTACAAAAAATATTAAATAACTCCAAATAATTTTTTATTAAATAAAGCCAAGTTATTCTTGAATAATCATTCACAAAAGACACAAAATAACGAAAATCAAATTTTGAAACAATCGAGCAAGGCCCTTAAATATTTGAATATACTAATTTAAATGGAAATGAAACCTGCTTATTAATTTTAAGAACATATGATTGATGATGCTATTTAATAAATTGACAAGACTTACAATCTAAACGAGAAATAGATTCTAAGTTAAGGCATAACTTTCATAAAGATATCAATAAGGGGTGACCAAAATGACAATACAACTGATGTGGAGTGGGTGTAGCAGCAACACTAATTAGTTAAGTAACTTTGTCATCTAATATGTACAATCCTCCACATTCATATCTTCTACCAAAAATCTTCTTTGTGAACAGATCCTAAAACATACAATAACGAGGAAAGAAGAAAACACTACAATTATAAGAACATGTAATTTAGCTAACTGAAAGTAAATTAAACAGGAAATTTAGGAGACGTAAAACATTAGATAGAGAAATATCAAAAGTGACATTAACCATACCACTTCTAATAACAGAAGCAGTAAACCCATTAGTTAAAATAACATGAGAAAGATGAAAGAAATAACACGATACCTATTTGACATATGATATGATAAGTGGCCTAAGAATCAATGACCCATCTAGAATTGGAATTGGAGAGATATGCAATGGGATTACTTGTTTGAACTATTAAGATAGTGGGTTAAGTAGTAGCGAATATAAAAAGGCATTCAATTGTAAATACTTAGCATATTCACTATTGGACAATATTTTACCATTGTTTCTTGATTTTTTTAGGCTATTAGGACCTTTAAACTTGCTTGTTAAATTAGAACCAGCATCCATGATGAATAAATTTATCCAACCAACAAATTAAAAATTAGAAAATTACCTAAAAAATAGAAAACACTGCTTGGAGCTACAAAATTGCAAAAAATAATCATAAAGAATAATTCATTAACCTCCGAAATAGTACCCGCTCAAAGATCGCCACTGTACAGATTGCCACGCGCCACTACACTTCTCTACATGTGGGCCTCATGCATGTGTGAGTCATGCACCAGCTTTCCTAGATCGTCTTGCCATGATTTGCCGTTTGGTATGCCCAAATCATCTTTCCCGTGGCCAAAACTACTTCAACAATGCTAAATAGCACTTTGTTGCTCTCTTCCATCACCATACACTACCACTAAACAGCACCTTTGGATCCGGGCTTCCACTAATATGCGGTTGAGATTATCGCCAGCCCCATCATGACTTTAGTCACACATAAAAAAATAAAAAAGAAAGATAGAAGGAGAGAGCTAGGTTTTCTCTTTCTCTTTTTTTTTTATATCAAGGTGAGAGAACAATATCTAGAAACATCTAGATACCATGTTAATCAGAAGAAAATTTATAATATTGTATTCTTGATCGAGTTAAGCAGTCATCATATATAATATAATATAGAGTACACATCGTAAGATATAAGTAATATGGGACATAATACAATATATAATGCTATTTATCTACTAACAAGTTCCTTCCTATCTAATAAGGTAGCTTGATAGCTCCCTTAGACAAAGGTTGGTCCTATGAAATCTTTTATGCTTAAGTTGGTATAGAGGTAGATAGAAGATAAGGAAACTCAAATGTATCTTCGAGCCAGAGTTCATACTTGGAGCCTTTATATGACCATGCAATCAAGGGTAAAATTGTTTAAAAAGGCTAGACTATATGACTATAGACCATATGAATTTTGTCATTGCAGAATTATTAGTGATAATAGTGTGACCGTTGAATAGTACTATGCTCAGTGGTGGAGACAGGGGGTAAGGTGGGCCCCAGCCCCCTTGTTTTATAAATTTTTATAGAATATATAATATGAAAAATTACATGACCTCCCTAAATTTTGTAATAATTTCTCTTGACCCCCATCCTAATTTTTCTCCCTCCGCCACTGACTATGCTGGTGTCAGTAAGTTGTCACTTATCAGTATAGAGTTAATGTGCATGCAGGAAAACTTTTCAGGTGAAGGTGAGAGGACGGGCGGTGGGAAGCATTTACCCTTTGTTGTACAATTCAAATGGAGCTGACCACCATGTAGGCAAGGGGGTTACCCTTGCCCCGAGGTGGCGGGAGGGACTACTAGAATTTATACCGTTATTAGTTTCCCTTTCTTTATTATCATATATGCCCGTATGCTTGCTATAGAACATAGCAGAACATACAGATATAAACTGTATATTGAAATAGAATTTAGATTTGATGCAACAACCTTGTATATAATGACGATAACTTAAATTTTTGTCCTTATAATTGATAATTTTAGACATGAGCACAAACGTGAGTCATTGAATGTGCACTCAACTTTACTTGATATAAAAGGGGAAGAAGAAAAATACAGTATGATTACAAAAAGTCGTGGACTTCTAGTAGTTTATTAGGTAGAGGTTTTAATAATGATTAATCTTACTATCACTCCCTCACCTGAGAGCTCTTTGAACTCGCAGGATGAGAAGAATGCAAAAATGCACAACAAAATATAACAAAATTTATGAGAATGAAACCTCAAGAAATTGACCTCTATTTCATTGGGGCAAAAATTAGTTCTCATCACTAACAAGAAAAACTTGTATTTTCACAACCCTGACTACCCAGTATAACATCATCGGAGAGATCCCTCTGATATTTGTGAATTTCGATGAATAAAATGCTAGTGGGTTTTGCCTTTTGAGGAAGAGAAGCTGTCCAAACCATGCGAATGCTTCATTGTAGCAGAAGATGCAGAATTTGATTTGGTAAGCCTATGGCTTGACTGGCTTGATCTCATAGAAGAATTTGACAAAAGGTTCTCTTCAATGTCAGAAGAAATTTTGAAAGCATCAGTGTGATCAAATTCATTCGAGTTACACGAACCATTCGAATCTGACCAGCAATGGGCACCTGCTTTAACAACCAACATTTGGTTCATTTGAAACCTTTTGCTGTTATGAGACTTGGTTGTGTCTATCTGAGGGCACAGAGTTTGCAATTGCCTACCAAGTTGATGCAATGTTTTCTGACATTCTGCTAGCTTCTTCTCTGCAGCTGCTAGTTCTGCATCCTGCTGCCGTAGAGATAGTTGAGAAGACTAAAATTGGATTTAAAAAATAAATAAATAAAAGGAATGGAACAAACAGCCTTTAACAAAGCAAGTAATCTGGTAGTTCTAATTAAAGGTAAATATACAGACATATGAACCGCCATAAAACGACGGATAAGACATCTGCATTAAAATGTAGTTGATGAACTAAGAGACGACTGAGGCTGTATACAGTATTTAATATTGCTTAAAGAAAAATAATTCTTGGAGCGTGTCTCAGTAGAGGAAAGCAGGCCAGTACATTGGCTGCTGACTGCATTTTTATTGTTCTTCTGTTTCTAACTCAGTGGGGCGCCCTAGGATTTTTCCGATGTTATTATTTAGTTCCCAAGTTGAAAGCAGATTAAGGAAAGATGTTCGTCCGGGGGGTAAAAAATTCTTCATGTTATAGTGACATACTAACACCAGATAGTAATACAATCAAAGGTTGAAACATCAAATGCATTTGAAGTTCTCCCAGGATACCGAGGACCAATATTACATTAAAATGGTTTCTCCAATATGAGCATTTATGCCAACAATTTTGCATTTAGATATTACTACCGTATTATTGATTTCTGCCGGCATGCAGTGATCTCTGAAATATGGCAAGAGAAAGAGATGCACTCATGGAACAGTAGCCACAGTCAAAATCTCATGCGAAGTACCGCATGTGCGAAATCATCCCATTTCTGTATGCAGTACCAGTTATAATATTCTGCTTCTCAGTGAAAGCATTATATGAAAATGAGGAATAAGAATGCCAGGAAGACTGCAGCTACTGTCATATGCAAATCAGTAAATTAGAGATATACCTTCCTGGTATTGATGCCAGAATCTGTTTCAGAATTTGATGTACACACCACGCACTTCTTGTTCCTTCATGAGGCAAACATACCATAATTAATAAAGGATCACGCATCAATTCAAAAATAAAAGCTCAAAAGTTACGTTGCTACATAGATTTCTAACAGAATACATTTAGGGCCGTAAATGTTATATATGGAAATGGTAATTAATGAACTTTGGGAATATGATAAAGTTCTATATTAGCTCGGCTGGGACTATTAACTAGCTACGTCAGGTTGAGGGGATGGAAGCTGACCTTTGCATTTGCTCCTCAATTTCTTTGTACCTTGCAAAGGCATCATGACAAGATTGCTTTTCTTGTGCAATCTCATTCTGCAGGGCTTCTGTCTTTTCCTTCAAAAATTTATTCTCAGCTTCTAACTCCAGTACATGTGTTTCAAGTGACTTATAAGACTCTGCCATGCATTTCAGCTGAATCTCAGCCAAGCTATATGATTTCTCAGATGAAGCCAATTGTATTTTCAGATCTTCTAGAAGCTGATTCTTTTCCTGCAACTCTGAAGCCATTTCCTTATGGTCTTGCTCGAATTCAGCATGTTCAGTTGTGGTATCATCTTTCTCTGATTTCACCAGTTTGAATTCTTTTGTTGAGCAATCATATGGTACAAAATCATATGCAGAACCTGGGCTTAGTTTCTGTTCCTTGGAAACCTCAGAATCAGACCTGAGTTGAGAAATGCGGCCATCTTTGTCAAAACACATCTCTTTCATCATTTCCTTTTGAGCCACCTTATCTAAACCATTATTACTTATTATCTCTTCTCTAATGCCTTTACATCCCAAATGATCCAAGAACAATCCGACAGTTTTGGCCAAAGCATGAGAAAGTTTAAGAACAAATTCCGCCAAACTTACCTTTTTTGTCATGAATTGGTTAAAAGAGGCAGAGAAATCTTCCAAATTTACATCTGACTCATCTCCATGACTTTCCTGAAATCGAGCAGCTTCTCTTGCCAATGTTAGTACATAGTGGTGAATTAAAGAAATTGCAGCTGCCACATTTTGGTGAGCAGTAATTCCACAATCAGTGTCAACTTTGCTCTCTTGAATCACTACAACAACATCACTCTTGAGGATTTCATCGGTGTCTTGGACACAAGGCCGCTTATCATAGCAAGAACAAATAGGAATTAGATCTCCAGATATAGGAGTATCATCTGAATGCTTATCTTCAGCATCTCTCTTTCTGGATTCATTAGCTTTGTTCATTTTGCTGAGATCTACATTGGCATTGTTTGATAAACCAGCCATTTCCTCCATTTCAAGAAAATCATCCATCAATTCTAAGATATTTGCATTCTTATGCTCCTCAGATCTGCCTATGTTCCTACCCTTCCCGAAATCAGGAATATCTGAATTTGAAGCTGCAGATGACTCAACAGGGCTTTCTGGATCCCGATGCCCATCGTCAGAGATGAAAATAATACTAGATGGATTCTTAGCAATTCTGCTGTATGAACTTTCAGTATGGATTACTAAATCTGGTTTAGGGGAACATCTCTCTTGACTGAAAGCTTCTATTTGTGCTTCTAAGTTTTTAAGTTTGCCAACTGATGTAGCATATAAGTCTCTTGAAGCCTGCAGTTCAGCATTACTAGCAGCCAAAGCCTCTTTTAATGCCTTTGTTTCTTCTTCCATTTCAGCCAACTGTTTGGTAAGAAACTCGGATTTGGAATGCTGCAGATTATCAGAGGAAATTTCTGGTGACAAATACATATGGAGATTATCATTTTTTGATGAAGTTTTTCTTGAAAGAGGTTCTCTGCTAACTTGGCCTGAAGTCTCAACCTCTTGCTTCATTTGAGCCAATGCAGCTGGCCCGGGCAACTTCTTTCGCACAAGACCACGAAGTCTTTGACACTCTGCCTCTAGCTTGGCAATCTTCTTAACAGCCTCTATGTGCTGTTTGTTCACTACTTCTGCTGATCTCATACTTATATTCTTCTCTTCATTTCTGATATCAAGCTCCTTAGAAACCATATGCAGTTCATACCTCAATGAAGTTATTTCTTTTTCATATGACTGAATGTTTTGCTTCAGCAGCTCAATCTCAGCCTCAGCTAGACTCTTTTCTTCTTCAATGTTAGCTATTTTATTTGAACTTTCTTGCAGTGACATCAAAAGTGCAGCATTTTCACCGGCTGCACGAAGAAGTCCTTGGTCTAATGTGTTTATTTTTGCTTCAAGCTCTAATTTGATTTTCTCCCACTGCTTGGTATTGGCAAGAATAACATCTTGCAGCTTCTTGTCACTTTCCTCCTTTACATTCCTTATCTGCTTCACGCACTCTTTTAAAGCACCATCTAAGTGAGACGCTCGATCTTCGACACTAAGCTTCGCGAGAGTGACTGATTCAAGTTGACGTCTTAAAGAAACAACTTCTGCATCAGCTTTCTCCCATCCTTAAATGCGCAGAAACTCGAATCAGCAGCAAATAGAAATAAAAAGATTGATCTAATTATTTAAATTGTTATAACCAAGTTCAAAAATGGAAATGTTGTATTTCAGAACTGTTTATATTTATGTGCATAAATGTATTCATATATTACCTGAGACAGCTTCCTCTGCAACTTTTGCATGCTGTTTAACTATATTATCCTTGGTATTTAATTCTGAATAAGCTGCAGATAGCTTTTCTTCCAAAACATGTACTTGTTTTTCTAAGTTTTGGACTTGGTCTTCCAATCGAGACATATGTTTGTATGATTCCATCGATATTTGGACATAGCTCTTAATTTTGCCTTTGTCCTGTGTAGGAGATAAATACAATAAAAAGAGCAAATTAACCACTTCGGAGGAAAAGAACAGCTACAACTTTTTACTTGATAACTTGACTTGTGAGAAATTTAGCCAATAAAAGATGACTTTTTCACTCATGAACTTAGAAAAATCAAACCTGGTCTCCTAGATGCGCAATTGACGACAAGTTGGAAGCAACAGGTTCTGATACAGCCTCTGGTTTCTCAGAATTTATGTTCTTATCAGATGGTTTTTTCTTCCAGAGCCAACCGCGGCGGTCCATCGGAAAGTTTTACCCTGCCAGAAATGATTTTATCAATGCTGCATAACAAAAAGACTAATATCAATGCCATCTTCAGACATCATTACAATAAGAACACCAAAACAAAGAAACAAGTTGATCTTCATTGTTGACAAGTTAGCGAATCAAATTATAAAGTTTATGTAACGTTAATCTACGACGATGGATCTTTGTCGCCTCTGTAACATATCTTTTAATCTTTCAACTATTTGCTCTGTCTTCATTTTCCTATGCAGTACATTTTAAAATAATGAAATCATAATTCTCTGATTAACTTCACAATAGACTGATCAACAGAATCCTTATTCCTCAAAAAATCAGCAGAAACCAAGGCTCGGTCTGATTTGACTGAAAATATTTATTGAGTAGGAATATAGTTATAATTTCTTAATATAATGAAAAATGATTGATATATTCAAACATTAAATGCAATGAATTTAATGAAAGATAATTTCCTCTTTTTTAATTATTTTTCTCTTTTCATAGTTTTAGGAATTATTTTTTATTAAATCATAAGGTATAAATATAGCATCCCTTCATTTATACATAAGGAGATGATATTTTTCTTATTGATAATATCTTGAGAAAAACAAACAAACGGAGCCTAAAATTCAGCTTGGATTCATTCATGAAGTGCAATAGCACGTGCAAGAACGCATAATGCTTATTTTCATTGTTTTCAAGTCTTCTCAGACAGTCAAGCTGACATATGAAAAACTGAAAAAATAAAAGAAAAAAAAAAGGAGGAGGAGGAAACCTGGACTTGCCTATAAATCAGGAACAAATTGATATGGAGCAAAATTTAAGGTAGCAAAGCACATGTACGAAGAGGAGTATATGCCTATAAACATATACAGAATCATAATAAAGAGAACAACTTACAAGGAAAAAGCAGGATGCAGAGGAACTGAGGAAATGAAAAATGGGGGATATTCAGTTCGTCTTAGCTGAGGAGAGGGAAGAAGTAGGAAGAGGGAGGAGCGGGGGGCAACAAGCCAAAAAGTGCGCGTCCCATGTCACTGTTCAAACGCTCCGCCTCACTAAATTGAAAAAGTGAAGTTGCGTCATCCTCAAAGCAAAAGCGACCGTATTCAAAATCAGAAAACGGATTGGTTACTTGATTGTCGTTCGTATCTTTCTTTTCCCACCATAATAAATAACACTTGTCGTTTACGTGGCTGGCTTATGTATGGCTTGAATCCACGTTTAAACCCTTGGAGGTGATTGGCCACTGTTTAACCCTGTATGTAGGCCGCGGATGCATGAAATGGTAAATTGCGCCAAAAAAAAAAATTGGGTTAATTCGTCTTTAAAAAATTAGATTAATATTAAATTAGTATTAAATTTATTATATCATTAATTTAGTTCAATTTCATCAAATTTGATGTCAAATTAATCCTACTATTAAATTGACATTAAACACACACATGATAAGAATTAGCTCTGCTAAGATTTCTCTCCATGGCAACTACCGTTCCCAACCTGCATGCAAGACACTCATTGACAGAAGAGACTGACCTCCTCAAGCAAAGCACCAAAAAGCATAAACAAGATCAACATAATTTTGAGGGAGGAACGACAGGCTTAAGACGATACAATAATCTAGTTTTACCACCGTATGAAGGACATAACACGTTGGTATGTCCCCCCTTATAAAAATATCTTGATAGGTTGGGATATACCAAACGAGCACTCTGAAGATGATTTTGACAACGAACGTTCTGAGGAGATGGAAGATGACAACGAACAAATGCAGATAAATGGCATTGATCAAGAAGAGACTAAGAATGAAGAGAATGATAGTGGCATTGAAGTGGTTGATGAGTTAATAGATGGGAAACGAATCTACCCAGTTTTAAAACTATCCGTATAAGAAATATGTTTTCTTGAAAGGAAACTGATTAGCATGTGGAAGGACACAGGAGTGTTCGAACTGATTGATTTGGGATATGACTATTGCCTAGTCAAATTTCCTTGTGGAAGCCATAAGAATTTTGTCTTAACTAGTTTGCCTTGGATAATACTTGGCCATTACTTGACAGTACAAAAATAGATACGAAATTTCAATCTTGCTACAACAACTATTGACCAAGTAACTGTATGGGTGTGCTTTTTGGAATTGACCATGGAATATTATGACAAAAAATGCCTTAGAGCTATAGGAAATAGGATTGGAAAGACTATTAAAATTGACTATATGAAAGAAGAGAAGGCAAGAGGAAAATATACAAAAGTATACATACTAGTTGATTTAATTAAGCTATTAATTCCTTAATTTCAAGTAGGAAATGAAGACATCATGATAGAGTATGAAAGCATGCACTTGATCTGCTTTAAATATGGTTTATACAGTCATTATGTAGATAGATGTAAGATGTAAGTAAATACCAATAAGGATATTCTAGGGTGAGAATTAAAACAAAGAGAACAAACACGGAATCATATAAACACAAAGCTAGTACATCAAAATTTTGAGATACTAATATAAGGATAGAATTTGGAGAGTGGATGGTGGTTCAAAAACTAAGAAGAAATCAAAGGAATAGAATAGGCCATGCTAACAACCAAGATAATCAATAAAGTGATGGATCCCACTTCTCAGCACTAGCTGATCCTATTTATGAACTTGAAAAGAATCCCAATCAAAGGGCCTACAAAGATGATGAGAAGGTAACTCGAGGAGAGGAAAATATAAATCCAAACACAGCTAAATAGCTTTAAAAAAAGAAACTAAAGGCAAGTGAAAAGAGTTACAAGTTTGATACCCAAAATCGAAAAACTATTGCTACCATGAATCTAGGGAAGGGAAATGACAAGGCTAAACATCCAAATAAAAATAGTAACATGAGACCTACCAAAGGAACCCCATTAAAAAATGGCTTAGTACTACATATAGGATCTTTACCCCTTAAGAGGAAAGTGTTGTTAGATAATCAAAAACCTAGATAAAATGAAGATTAAATGAACATTGATGTCTTAGGCAAATCCCTTAAGGTTGTTAGGAACTTAAATGGCAATCCTAATACACAACTAGAAGCACAATCTATGGTCAAGGAAACTACTCAACTAGGAAAAAGACTAAATTTGAATATGTCATTGCCATTGGGAGACCATAAGGTAATCCAACTAAATAACTGACAGGTGCTGCCACACTTTATCACTCTAAATTTTGTTTTCCTTTCTATTTTCACCTTTGTTAAGTTAACATGAATAAAATTCTCACTTAGAATTATCGAGTTGTTAGCAACCTGGATTTCATTGTTCAAGCTAACAATATTTTTTATGCTCATAAATCCAATGTCATTACTCTTTTGGAAAGTAAAACATCAATAGCTCAAGCCTTTGAAGTCATGAGGAAATTACAACTTCCTAAGTATCATATCCAATAAGGTCAAAGATTATCAAGATGCATATGGATTGCTTGGAAAGACGAAAAAGTAAATATCTCTGTACTAACTAGTTCTTTCCAATTTATTCATTTAAAGATCACCGAAGAGATAAGCACTAGCTAGATTCTATTTATCATATATATAAGCATAAATTCATATCAAATGAGGGAATATAAAGACTAACTACTAAATTTTTCAAGATCTATTCAATTGCCTTGTGTTCTAGCAGGCAATTTTAATGACATTATAAATTATTTGGAGAAAAAAGAAGGCATGGTTATTTCATGAAAACATCACGAAATTTTTTCAAATTGGATTGAACTATATAGTATATTGGATCTTGGTTGGTAAGGTTCCTAATTCACTTGGAGAGGTCTTTTCATAGATGGATATGATAGAATCTTTGAAAAACTGGACAAAACCTTATGTAATGCAGAATGAAGACAATTATGCGATGACATTGTAGTTCATATATTACCAAGAGTGTATTCTGATCATCATCCACTCTTAATAAATCTAATGGGTGACAAAAAAGATAGTGGAAATAAGCACTTTCGATTTGAAGCAATGTGGCTTCCACATGACCATTTTAAACCCTTCTTCAATAACTATTAGGAGAAAAATTTCTTTATTGTGAAAAATATATAGCATTTGCTAAATCATCTCTATGTATAAAGCAAGAATGTTTTTGGTAATATTAAAAATAAGAAATACAAACTCCTAGCAAGAATTCAAGAGGCCTAGAATGCTATAGAGATAAAATGGAATCCTCATCTAGATCAACTTAAAAAATAACTTGAAGAGGAACTAGCAAATGTACTTAAACAAGAAGAAACTCTCTAGCATAAAAAATCTAAAGCGAAGTGGATCTAAGATAGTAATTGAAACACTAAGTATTATCATACAAAGATAATTATCCAAAGAAAATATCTGTTCTATAATGAATCAGGTCACTAGATTGATGACAAAGGTCAAATTACTAATATGATTGTGGACTTTTATAAACACTTATTCACTAACTATGGAAATGAGTACTTTTAACTGACTACTACCATATCCTACCTAAGAATAGATGAAAGGATATTCCAATAATTACTCAAACAAGTTTCTCTACCAAAAGTCAAAAGAGCACTTTTTGATATAAATGCTACTAAGGCATTGAGAAGTGATAGATTCCCCACTCTATTTTATTAAGTAAATTGGGATAAACTAAGGAAGGACTTATTTATGTTTTTTTGCAAGGTATTTGAAGGAAAACAAAGCATATACATAGTAAATCACACTTTGATCATCTTTATTCCAAAAATAAATACACTTAAATTTATAAATGAATTTAAGCTTATATCCTTGTGTAATATGACTTACAAGTGTGTTGCAAAAGTAATTGTAAATCACCTAACAAGCCTAATGCCAGAGTTAATATCACCTTTCTAATCCAGTTTTGTTCCTGGACTATGCATCTAAGATAACATCATAATCATAAGTGAGATTATACACTCATTGAGAAGGAAATCAGGTAGAACTAGACTTATGGCCATTAAAATTCATTTGAAAAAAGCCTATGACAGATTCAAATGGCAATTCATAGCAAACACTTTAAGAGAGTTTGGTTTTCCTACTCATTTAGTATTATTGATTATGAATTATATTTTTACCTTGAAGTTAAATGTATTATAGAATGGCTCTAAAATAATTAATTTCTCTCCCTCAAGAGGTGTTAAATAAGGAAACTCTATATCCCTATACATCTTTGTCTTATGTATGGAAAAATTGTCTTACTTGATTTAGGAAAAGGTAAATAATGGAAATTAGAAACCTGTTCAAGTTATGAGAGTTAGTCCTTCAACATCTCATTTAATATTTGTAAATAACTTGCTATTTTTTGCAAAAGCATCCACAGACTAGATGAATTGTGTTTGTAAATGTCTAGATATTTTCTATAAAACATCTAGTTAAAAAGTGAATAAAAAAACATAGGATTTGAATTGAGAGATAAAATATGCAATTCAAGTGGCTTTATTTAAACTATTGACCTTGGCAACTATCTTAGAATTAATCTCCGTATCACAAATAAAGGAAGAAAAAACTACAATGCCTTTCTTGAAAAAATAAACACCAAGTTATCTAGCTAAAAGATAAAAACTTTATTTATGGTAGGAAAGATTACCTTCATCAAGTCTATTCTATCTAGCATTTCTATTTACTCCAAGCAAGTTGAAAAAATTCTTAAAAGTGTGTGCTTGGCTATTGAAAAAATGCAATAAAACTTTATATGGGGACATGATACAAATGTTCGCTGGACCTATACCATATGTTAGGAAAGGATATGTTAACCCAAAAGCTGTGAGGGATTAAGACTAAGGAAGATGGAGAAAATGAATTCGGCATGCCTTATGAAACTTTACTATAAACTATATACAAAAAAAATAATTTATAGGCTAAGGTGTTAAAAGGAAAATGGTGGAAATGGGGAATGGCCTTTTAATATTCACTCTGCAACCGAAGATTTTACAATATGGAAAGCCATTATATCTGTAGCCACCAACATAACTAGCGAACTTAAATGGTGAATAAATAATAGCAATTTGGTATACTTTTGGATAGACAACTAGCTAGAATTAGAAGGATAACTACTTAAATATGCACTAGTCAAGGTTAATAATGAACCAAAAAAGGCCAACATCAAAGACTTCATAGTAGGCAATAATTGGGATTGGCCTCATATCAATTCTATACTTCTGTTAGTCGTTATCAAATAAATTCAAAATGTTTATCCCTTAAGATATTATGCTAAAGATAATGCACTCACTTAGTATAAAACTACTACAAGTATGTTCATTATTAAATCTACCTTTAAGAAAATTATAGCTGCTAAATGGTCAAATCCCCATTTTGTCTAAAAATAAATTTCGCAATCAGAAGTCCCATAAAGAATTCAAGTTTTCGCCTAGCAATCTTGTCATAACAGGCTACTAATAAAAGATTTCACTTCAAAATGGGGACACTCTTCCAAATATTATGGCCAATGTAGAAATAAGATAGAAATGGTGATACATTCCTTGTGGGACTACTTGCGAGCATGGAAACTCTAGCAACAATTAGTGGATCCTAAATACATAATGAAGTTCAGTATGGTAAACTTACCAAACTAGTTCTACTTAAATCTCTCATATGATATTGGAAGACCTAACCTTAATCATTCTAGATAGAGAATAATTTGGGCTGTTAGCATTTGGAAATTGTAGATATGGCAAAACAAAGAAACACATGACTCTTCTATCACTAAACCTAAACACTAATCCAACACTATCTTAAGCTATGTATAAAAGATAATGAAAGACAAAGAGGTATCCTCCTACAATAGTAAAAGAATAATCAATCAACTTGAGGTGAAATGGAACCCCCTCTTATTGGTTAGGATAAAATAAACACAAATAGGGCTATTAAAGCACTAAGTAATTCTATTGCTTATGATAGGACTATCAAAGATACAAATGAAAATTAGATTATTAGTTTTGCTAAACCATTTAAATCATACACCTTATATGTTACAGAATGTTGGGGGCAGTAAGTGGATTAATAGTTACCTAGGATTTGGGACTCATGAAAATTCAACTTGAATATGACTTTAAATCCCTTATTTCATCTTTATTAAATCCATCGACCAAGGCGAACCAATTAATTCTAACTCTCCATGAATTGCTTTCAAGAAACTAATAAGTATAAATTGTTCATACTTATAGAAAAGATAATAAATGCATTAATTGGATGGTAACCTATAGCATGTCATTGGAATTAGGGTTTCATATTTTTCGTAACCCTCCTCCTCAAATGTTTATGTTATGTATTATTGATGTGTTAAGAGTCCAAAGGACTCAAGATATTGTTATTAGTTAAACTGTCTTCTTTCTTTTGGGCTTCAGCTCGATTATTTTACCTAAAAAAATTAATATCAAATTAATCCTAAAAGACCATATTAATACCATTTTAGTCCTAACTCTATTTTGACATCAAATTAGTCTTATTATTAGTGCTTCCATTAACAAATTTGAATTATAATTAAATCTTCATTATTTTGATTATATATTAATAAAAAATATAAAATACTTAATTAAGTTAAAAATTAATTTTTAAAAGAAAATATCTTTATTCTCAAAGAAAAAAATTGAACTTTAAATATCTAGCAGTGATAATTGCTTGAAAATATCATTCAATGAATCAAACAATAAGCAAATTCATAAAAAAATAAAATAAGTATTTGATAAAAACAGATTAGGCTTTAAGTCCTTATAATATAATAATCTAATCATAAAAATTGAGATTTTGAACAAAATATCTTAAACCTTAATAGTAGCAATAGCAAATAGTATCAATCCAAAAAATAACATCACTAAATGTTAAAATAGATTTCAATTCAAACAACCAAATCAAAGTCCAAATTGAAAATTATCAATTAAATAACAAAAAATTTCAAAGATGAATTATTTTCTTTTTAAAAAAATGGCAATATTAATCTCATACTCTAAAAACAAATATAGAACTAAAAAGAATAAAAAAGAAAAAATAAAAAATTAACTAAGCAAAAAAAAAAGAAAACATAAAAAGAGTGATAATAATAAAAAAAAACTTTCAACATATCTCGTTTATAAATGATAAGAAGTTTGAAAAATTTTATTGCTTAGTTAATAATTTCAGTCTAGACCTCAATTTAATTATTTGAATTGCAATTTATTTTGATATTTAGTGCCGTTGTTTTTTTAAATTGATACTATTTGTTGCTATTTTAAGTGTTTAAGGTATCTTGCTTAAAATCTTATTTTTTTTATTTTATTTGTTAAATTATAAAAACTTAAAAGTTAATTTACATTGATCAAATACTTATTTTATTTTCTAATAAATTTGTTCATTATTTAGTTCTTTTGTTAATTTTTTAAGCAAATATTACTATTAAATATACAAAGTTTATTTTTTTCCTTGAAAGCAAAATATAATATTTTTTCTTAGAAATTAATTTTTTAACTTAAGTTATATTTTATATTTTTAAGTAGTTCATAATTAGATAAAGAAAAACTTAACTAGAACTCAAATTTTCTAACAGAAATATTAATGATAGGACTAATTTGATATCAAAATAAAAGTTAGAACTAATATGATGTTAATATAATCTTTTGAGACTAATTTGATATAAATATAACAAAATTGGACTAAATTGATGTCATAGTAAAATTTTGAATTAATTTGATGTTAATCTAATTCTTTAAGGATGAATTTATCTATTTACTCAAAAAATAATAATAATATTATATGTATCAAAAATAAAATTTAAAGTCGAGTCTGGATATAAATCAAGGATCATTAATTAAATATTAAATGATAAGATAAATTTATAAAATTCAATTTAATGATATAAAATATTCAAAGCCTAATTTTAAATTTTATTTTTTATGCATATAAATTTAAAAAAAAAAACTAAACTTACATCTTAGATTGAGGAAATAATTCAAATTTTACCTTAAACTCCAAAATTATTTACACTTCTATTTTGATAAATGACGATTTTTAATAGCATAATTGAATGACTCTTCTTTAAAATATAATTTAAAAAAAATTAGACATATTTTCTCAAAATGAAATATTTCCTTAATAACATTCAATGTTACTTTAAGGTAATTTTTTATTTGCGCAATCTTTTTCATATTTTTAAAAAAGTGAGATTCTTATATTTTATTCAAATTTTTTAAAAAAAATTGAAAATATTCAATTTATATAAATATTCTCATGGGTGAAAGTAAGTATCCTATATGTGAGATTCCTATATTTAATTTAAATTTTTAGCCCAATATTTTCATGAAGGGAAGTAAGTATCCTATATTTTTATAACATAAAAATGTTTAATTTATATAAATAGATTATTTGGTCCACTTTACCACCCATCATAATCAACTTCTTATTATTGGTGGCTACTTCTCACTATCTCTTATCACTAATAACCACTGCCAACTACCATTTATCATTAATGATTATCGCTAACTGTCACCTATCATTGATAACCACCATTTGTCATCATTTATTATTCATGACCATCATCTATCATTGTCTATCGCTAGTGACTATTATTTACTATTACTTTCCATTAATAACTAATATTCACTACTACTTATTATTAGTGATCATTGCCAACTATCACCACAATTGCTAAGTATCATCCATCCTTAATGATCTCCATGGACCACCACCCATTCTTGATAACTATCATCAACCACTATTAATAATCATTATTGACTTCTATCTACTATCAGTGATTATTATTCACTACTATCAATAATCACTTATTTTTTAATAAGGATAATTTTAGTAATTAAATAATAATTTTTAAATTAATTAAAACATAATATTAGAACATTCCTTAAAATATTTTTAATTGAACTAAATATGGTAATATCATATTCTTAAGAATTAAAATCTTGGGAATCATATTTTCAAAAATATTAGAATTCTTGAAAATATTTGATTTCATGTAAATGTGTGAAATTAAAGTAAAGTTTAATTCTATGTGTAAGTGAAAAAATGAAAATAAGAGAATGAATATAATAATGGTAAATTAGGTCATGTGCCTTCACAAGATAGCCATTTTTCACTATTTTTCTTGACGTTATTTTGTAAAAGATATATGATGTTAATGTCTTAATTTATTATTATTATTATTATTATTATTATTATTATTATTATTATTATTATTATTATTGATAAATCCAAATGGTTGTTGCTCGAAGAGGAAAATAGAGAAAACAAAACAAAAATTAAAAAACTATATAATAATTTCTTTTGCGAAAGAAATTCTTATAAAATTAGAAAGCACAAGGATTGAGTGCTATGAAGAAGGTTGTGAGAGAATTGATATCCTATAATCAAAAGTGATATCTTCTGATTAGACAATCCATTAATATATACATTTCATTTTCAATAAATCTTACATATTAAACTAGTTCATTTTTTAACTAAGAGTTTTCAAATAATTTCCAAAAAAGTAGACTTGCACATGAATTGATGACCTATCCAATCTGAAAAAAATATTAAATTTAAATTTTTTTTTATAATTCAAATATTTATTAAATTTTATTCTCATGACCCAATTAATATTTGAGTAAGGCTCTAGTCGTGATAATAAGGTTGACCTCGAATCATGAAATAAGAAATGGATTGACTTGTCTTAACCCAATAATATAAAATTATTTTTAATAATATAATTATATATTATAAAAAATAATTATATTTAATGATTTTTAATAAAAGGCTTAATTTAATATAACTAAATATTTTATATATTTAAATATGTTATTATCTTTTTAAATATGTATTTTTATATAAAAATATTTTTTAATTAAAATAAATATAAAAATAAAAACAATCAAGCTTTTTAGCCAAACTTCAAATCATATATAAAATTAATCGAGCTGAGTTAAACCAAATTTTCTAAGAATTAAATGAGACAAGCTCGAGTTTAAATTATATATTTTATGTAATTATATATAAAAATTAAATTTGAAATCTATAAGTCAACTCATGTACATCTCTAAAGAAAAGCAATATCCATTTCTGAATTTCCTATTCTCTTGTTTGGACAATGGACTAAAGACATAGATCTCGTATAGTTGAGGGACTAAGTAAGTTGAAGCCCTTCGAAGACACTCCATAATTCTGCTTTCACTTTGCTAAAGACCCCCAAATTTCAAACGAATCCACACAACCAAACTTCAGCCCCCGCACCCACCCTAACCTATCTCTGATGCATTATCAGTATTTAATTTTACCCAATTCTCTGGAGGAGGCTGCCAAGCAATGTTCACAACATGAGCTTGCTACACCTTCTCAACTCTGCTATTAGCAGCTGCATTAATTTCTTTAGTCTAACGGGCTTAGCAGGCAGCATTATATCTGGTTGAAAAATTCAACAATTCCGTCACTCCCATAGTTTACTTATAGTAATACCCCAAAGCAAGCTCCACTAAATTCCACCAACTTGCCTAACTCCATTTTCATATTATAAAGAAACCAATCCTCAACTTCCCAAGTAAAGAAGCTAACCAGAAAATTAGAATGTAATAATTTCCGCAAACCTCAGCAGCCGCCCTGCAATCTCACAAAATATGAATTGTAGTTTCAGAATACCACCATATGATTGACAGTTGGGGACGAAACACCCCCATTTGCTTTTGACACTATTAATCAGCAACTTATTTTGCGCTGCTTTCCATTTGAAAAAGTGTATTCTTGCGGGTCCTATCCACTCCCAAACCAGTTTTCACAACTCCTCAAGCTTTCATTTTAAACATTACGACACGAAATAAGCACCGCCAATTGGGAAATGGCCAGGATTAAAGTAAAATATATTTACTTTTCCTAGATTTTAGTGAAATTATATAAATCTAATGTAAAATAATTTTAGTAAAATATATATTATCTAATTTTAAAACTTACACAGACGTGTCTTCAAATGTAAAATAATTTTACATTTAAACTCAAATTTGAATTTTTTTTGATAAAATAATGAAAAAGATAATTATAGATTCAAATTAAACAATATATAATAATTTAAGTATTTTATCATAAAAATATATTGTTATTAAACTTAAATAGCTAAAAATCTATGATGAATGTATTAAAAATCCACTTTTTTTTATCAAACATATTTTAGCTATTTGAGTTTAATTAAGGTATACTTTTTTTTATCACAATATATACAAAATATCTCATATTGATATATATTATTTGATTTGAATTTATAATCATCTTTTTACATAATTTTATTAAAAAAAGTTTAAATTTAAATATAAATATAATATTATTTTATATTTTAAGAAAAATTTATATAAATTTTAAAATTAAATAGGAGATTCGTGTAATTTTATTAAAATTTAGAGAAGGTTAATATATTTTTCTTCCAAAATTATGGTTACAGATTAAGGGGCCATCCGCTTCTTTCTGATTAGACGGCTTATTAGTTTCAATAATTGAGCGGGCTGGCGGAGTTAATAAGCTAATGAGCACTTCCCAATCTCATTTAATATCTACAAATTGTAGCCAATTGCCAGTCCAGAACTTGATAGACATTCCATTAGCCATTGACCAATGATGATTCTAAATTTTTCCAAAAAAATAAAATCAGCTGGCTTACTAACCAACTTTCTTCTCCAATCAAACCTTCTCCCATACTTAACTTTAAGCACCCCGCACCGAAAATTATCATCCCCGCACAAAGAAAAATTGTTTAAGAGGAAAATTTTCATTGTGTCATAATTTAATATCATTTGTTTTAACCAAAATTTGTTAAATTTCTTATGACACGAAACAATGATATTATTTCCAACAATAGTTGAGTTCGCCTAATGAAAAAAAATACTTGATTTATTATTTTTATGCTGCTATGCTCAGTTGTAAAAATAATATGCCAGGAGAGAAAATAATAAATTTTAGAAATTATCTATGGTGAACTATTTTTAGATTGATGTAGATTTTCACCATTTAATCTATGAATGAGATGCAAATTAAAGTGTATTTTCAAAAATAATCATTACAAAAATTTATAATTCGATCAATTTGCTAGTATAAAAATTGACTTAAATATTTATTTAATCTTCTAAAGTTTTAATTAATGAAATTTGAACTTCTTTAAAATTATCATTCAATTTTAATTCCTAAAAAAAAGATTATTTTTTTTGTCTAAATACCTGATTGTCATTTAAATGATGCTAACATGGCACTTTGGCCTCCAATGTGACATGTTAAGCTGACAAAAAAAATGGTAAGATCGAGTCTATTTGTTTATTATTTTTAGAAATAATTTTTTATATTTTATTTTTAAAAATAATAATTTTTTTAATAAATTCTTTTTAAAATTTGTTTATAAAAATTATTTTTGAAATTCTTGCTTTAAAAATAAAAAAATTAAATTCTTTGAATTCTTTTTATTATTGATGACAATTGTGTAATTAAATAAATTTCTTATTTATTTATTTCATTAGATATCATTTATTCATTATTTTTCTTAAATTTAAAAATAATATTTGAAATAAAAATAATTTTTAAAAATAAGTTTTAATAATAATTTTTTAAAAATAAAAACACATCCAAACATTTCTTATATTTTTCTTTCTAAAACATCATTTATTCATTTTTTTAATTCAAAAATAATTTTTAAAATAAAAAATAATTTTCAAAAACAAATTTTAATAACATTTAAAAATAAAAACACATCCAAACATTCCCTATATTTTTCTTTCTCCTTCCTTTCTACGCCTCCCTTGTCTCAAGTGACTTAAGAAGTCCGGTAATACTATTGGTAATTTTACAACTTCAGCGATAGTCAATAACAAAGGAAAAGAAAATAGCTCTCAAATTGTTCCAGCCATTGATTGAGCTATGTCGATAAGGAAGAGAACAGAGGAATAAAGTACTGGAAAAAGAATCAGACGAAATAAGGAAGAGAGCTGAGGATGTTGCGTTGACGAGAAAAGCCATGAAACGATGCTCTCATCACTCTGACTTGAATGCTTTAATTTAGAAATTGGAGTCAATTTGCCATTTTCTGCAGCAACACATTTTTTTTTGGCTGTATTTCCATTTGTTATCTGGATGGAAGAATGCTCTGTTTTAAATATTGTAGAACAGGGGATGTCGCAAATGACAAGGAAAAACATAAGAGCATTAATACTGAGAACCAAAATGAGATTTAACTTTTATATTTATGTGATGATTATATTCAACATCCACATGGCACAAAAAAAAAAAAAAAAAAAAACCCTAAGAATATTTATATCAAGCAATACGATGACAACGAAAAACTCTTCAAATTTAAGTACAGAAGCAGCAAGTCAAGCACGTCAGTATCTCAAATTAGCCTTGTAAATGGTAGAAACTTATTACCAAAACTCCAAACTTATTACATCTTTCAAGTAATAATAGAAATAAAACATTCGAATACAAAGGGAATTCTACTTTAAATCTATGGAGAAGTAACAATAACCATATTTTACAACTTCTGCAGCTTGCATCAATCAAAATTCGCAAATCAAAGATGCCAATTTTATATCGAAAACCTCATTCTAAAGAATCAAAACTGCCCAAGTTATCCAATTAATAAATAAATTCAAAGGCAAACACAGTAATGCACGCACAACAAACGCGCAACATTTGAAATTCATTAAGCGAAAAGTCATATATCATGTTTTCTTCACGCCTTCGGCACGAAACTAAATTCCAATGGCCAACAAACAAACAAACACGGAGAATACGAGAACAAGAGATAAATGTTAAAAACAACCCCACTGAAATGTTCAAAATTTCAACCCCTTTTTCAGTTACAGTACTAGACGCCAACTGAAGCCCCCATGGACAATCCAAAGCGTTTGTTTTGTAGAATGTTTCTCACATTTTGGAAATATTTCAAGAAGATATTATATTTTTATATTTAATTTAAAATTTGAAAAAAAAGTTTGGAAATATCAGAAATATTTTTTACATAATTTTTTTTCAAAATATTCTAATAGGGATAAGTGAGTATTTCATATTCCTATAAAATAAAAATATTGATATTAAAATAAAAAGATAAAATTTTCGCATTTAATTCTCTCTCTTATTTATTATTTTATTAAATAAATTTTAATTTAAATTAAAAATTATTATTATTTATTATTAAAATATTTTTATTATTAACAAATATAATAATATTAATTTTTAATTATAATTTCTGTTTTATTATTGTTCGTTATATTTAAAAGATTATTTTAATATATTTATATATACATAAGAATAATACAAGATACTTAGAATTTATTTAAAAAAATATATATATCTATATATAAAATAATAATATTCTTATATTAGAGGAAAAATTATAATGTAAAATTTAATATCAATACGAGGAATAATTGCAGAAATGATTTGGCGGTGAACATTTATAATTTTATAAAAGAAGAAGTATATTTAATAATATAATAATAACTTGAATAAATTATACTTATGTCATTTTAAAAATTATTCTAATAATAATAATAATGATAAATATATCTAAAATAGGGTTATATTGCTACTAAGGGCAACAACCTAATTTTATTCTAAATAAAGAATATACTAATTGTTAAAATATAATACATTAAATATTAAAATATAATAAAACATAAAATATTTTTTATATATTTTAATAAGTTTTTAGATGTTAAATATTAAAATTTAATTTATTAAGTGTTAAAAAATTTTAATTATTTATATAATTTTAAATAAAAATATAATTTATTATATTATATTTTATAATAAAAAATTTGGTTAGAATATTTTTAAAATAATATTAAATTCCTTGAGAATAGTAAATATGAATCAAATGTAATAATATAACATATATAGAAATTTAATAAAATATTTTCAAAAAAATTTACGATAAATAAAATATATGAATATTATATTTTTATTAATTAAATTCTCAAAAATCATATTTTTAAGAATATACATTTTTGTGGAGATATAAAATTCTACGAACTAAATACTATTTAAAATTTTTCCTTTGTTATTGGCAATAGCTGAAGAGAAATAACGACCTCTTTTTAAAAAAAATTTAAAAATGACTAAATTATTAAATATATATAAGATAAAATTTTAAAATTAAATCCAAAACATAAAAAAAATTTAAATCCTCATATAAAATCGTATGCTACTTAAGAAATAATGGTCTTCTTAGCGTTATTTGATTCCTCAAGCTAAATGAGATGTGAGCTGAGTAAAAAGGAAAGCAAATGAAAAAAAAAATGATGTGAATAAGTTGGTTCTACCTTTTTGTTAGCTCAACATGTCACCCTGGAGCCTAAAGTGTCATGTTAGCATCATTTAAAGGATAACAAGGTATTTGAATAGAAAATAGTTTTTCTTTTTAATTTTAGAAGACCAAAATTGGAAAATAATTTTAAGAGAATCAAATGCAATTGATTTATATTTTAAGGAAAAAATTATATTTAAGCTTGAAAATTTACACTATCATTTTAGTCATGCACTAGAGTTCATTCCTAAATTTTAATTTTTTTCTCCTTATTTATTCTGAATAAAAATTTTGTGTCCGATATTTCTTCGACTCTTAAATAGCCATTGTTTTAGTTTTGACTTTTGAGCCATCAAAGAGATCTTCCATGATTAAGATGTGGTTGCTTATCACCCAACAGGCTTCTCCAGCGTTGCCAAACAAAGCCCATCTAATTATGGGCCATACCATGTGACCTATGTGATTGATGGCCTTGTCCAGTAAGGGGTTTGTGGGAGGGTAGGCCAGAAAACGCAACGAGAACACAAAACGATGCGTTTAGAAGGAGGCCTGCTGCATAAAATGTTCTGCAAACCCTAGGTCCCTCGTTACTGCCGCAGCAGAGAGCTTCTTCTTCACTGTGCATTTCCAGGTAAGCCGGCATGGGACGAGTCATCCGTGCTCAGCGTAAGGGTGCTGGCTCCGTCTTCAAGTCCCACACCCATCGCCGCAAGGGCGCTGCTAGGTTCCGCAGCCTCGACTTCGGCGAGAGAAATGGTTACCTCAAGGGGGTAATCACCGATATCATCCACGACCCTGGCCGCGGTGCACCTCTCGCTAAGGTTACTTTTCGCCACCCCTTTAGGTACAAGAAGCAGTGCGAGCTCTTCGTTGCAGCTGAGGGTATGTACACTGGCCAGTTCGTGTACTGCGGTAAGAAGGCCACACTTGTTGTTGGTAACGTTCTCCCGTTGAGATCCATCCCCGAAGGAGCTGTTATATGCAATGTTGAGCACCATGTTGGTGACCGTGGTGTGTTCGCTAGGTGTTCTGGTGATTATGCCATTGTTATCAGTCACAATCCTGATAATGACACCACTAGGTATATCATTTCTCATTTCATTCAGTGGTTATGTCTCTATTTTTATGTGAATCATGGTTGATATTATTGATATCTATTTAATTTGTGAACTTTGATCACTCTGATGTGTTCCTTTCTATTGAATGGATCAGTTTTTTTATTTCTAAACTATATTGCTGTTGTTTCATTACATGCTGAGCTTAAATTGATTAGTCCTCATTACTTTCCATACATTTCTTGCTAACTGGAACTTGACTACTTGTTTGGCACTTTAGTCTGAAATCATTCTTGCGTATACTGGTTCTGTTTGGTTAGTTAAGTAATGAATCATGATATTGGAATTAGGTGCTATCTACTGCAATTAATTGTTACTCCTTATGGCTTCAATGTGATATTATTCTGAGGGCAGTATGAGCTGCTTAGATTGCAGTTGTAGTTAAAACTTGAGTGATGATGGGGTTTTGCATTGGGAGAAATATTTGAATTTTGGTTAATTGGTTGAGAACTCTTTTGTGTTGATTTATTTATGCATCTTTTGTGAAGTGTTTAGGATTTAAAGATTCTATTTGTTCATTCTAACAGGATCAAGCTTCCTTCTGGTTCGAAGAAGATTGTTCCAAGTGGCTGCAGGGCCATGATAGGACAGGTTGCAGGTGGAGGAAGAACCGAGAAACCCCTTTTGAAGGCTGGTAATGCTTACCACAAATTCAGAGTAAAGAGAAACTGTTGGCCTAAGGTTCGTGGTGTGGCTATGAACCCAGTCGAGCATCCTCACGGAGGAGGTAACCACCAGCACATTGGTC
This sequence comes from Sindora glabra, assembly GCA_020226215.1. NCBI lineage: Eukaryota > Viridiplantae > Streptophyta > Magnoliopsida > Fabales > Fabaceae > Sindora > Sindora glabra. The sequence continues at coordinate 123,088,325 of CM035225.1, forward strand.
ATGCAAGTACTGTCAGGCGGGATGCTCCTCCTGGCCAAAAGGTTGGTCTCATAGCTGCTAAGAGGACTGGTCGACTCAGGGGACAAGCTGCTGCAACTGCCTCCAAGGCTGATAAGACTGCTTAAGGAGATGATAATTATAATATTTAGTCAATTGCCTGATTTCGATTTTGTTTCTCTGGTGGTTTATCTTCTTGGTACTGATTTGGGAACTATTTTGAAATTTTGTTCCTTCAGATGTTTATTTTTCAATAGATGCTGTTGTTATGTCTCCTCTAGTAATGTGCAATTCTGTAGTTCGCGGATTAACTTCAATCGACGTTGGAACGTTGAAAATGTGTCCTGCCATCAAGGAATGTTGAAAATTTGTTCCCTCATACTCTAGATATTCTATTCATTGCCTTTCGGAAGGGTTCACTAAATTCAATCGTCGTTTTTGTTGGGTTGACATGCGTCAATCAACTCCATGAAATCGAGAGGGTTGTTTACAAATTTATAAATATAGTGTTTGTTAAACAGAAAATTGATCTAAAAAAAAATAGGAGGCAAAAAGGCATATTTGATACTATTAAAGTTTCAATTTTATTTTCTGGAGTTTTGTCTGTGGTAAATTTGCCTTCTAACATTTTAAAAATGTGCAATTTTATCACGTTATTAGATTTTTAACAGAGGCACTTGCTTGTATTTTTTATGATGTATATAAATTATATTTTAATATTTTTATGAGAAAAAATTTCTTTAATTTTTTTAAAGTAAATTTATTCTATAATTTAATCACTTTTATGTAAAGATAAAATGTGATTGTAATATGATGAGTTTTGTTATAAGTAACTATGCAAATACTAAATAAATTCAAATAATAATTTGAAGAATTTTAAAGATAAATTATTTTTATATTGTAGTTATTAAAATAATTGTTAAGAATTCAAAATTAGTGTGATACTATAAAAATATATTTTTAAAAAATTTAAAGTTGTATTTTTTACCATTCATTGCTATTAGTTGATTTATTATATATTTTTTTCTTATGTTTTATTTTTAAAAATAATTGGTCAATAACTTTGAGTTAAAAGGATTGGTTTCATATGATTTTAATAGTTTAAACAAAGTTAGAATTCGATAAATCCTTCTCACAAACTAATAATATAAAATTGTTTAAGATATAAAGGAAGTAACATAAATGTACTCTTAACAAAAGATGAATCTAAAAATATTATTGTAATGTAATGACTTTAATTTTAATGAACTAACATGTCACTATAATATGATAATTTTCATTGTAATTAATGATCAATACAAATACTAAACAAAATTAAACATGAACAAGATACTATTCAACAAAGTTAAAGTAGTAAATAAGGTATATTTCATGAAAATTGAGCATAAAACATTGAGGTTTAATTCCAAATTATACATCAAAAAATTAAATTTCTTAAAATTTAATGTGCAATATACCTTATGAATTCTAACTTGGAATGTAAATCCACTAGTAGCAATGAATTCAAAGAAATACAAGTTTAAAATTTGAAAATATATTTTTACAACATTACACACTTATCATTCTTACCAATTCTTTTGATAAGTACAATAATTTGTAAATATAAAAATAATTCTTTTTTAGAGTTCTTCAATTAAATTATTATGTAAACTTATTTAGTATTTGCATTGGTTAATTATAATGGAAGTTATTACATTACAAACACATTGTGTCCTTAAATAGAAGTGATCATATTTTTGAAAAGTTAAATGATTAATTTAATTAAAATAAAATTTAGAAAACAAATTTGAAACTTTAAGAAAAGTTAGGGAGCCAAAATTTACTTTTATCATAAAATTAATAAAATATAATTTATATATGCCACATAAAATGCTAAGTTAAATGACATGTAAGTGTCTCCATTAAAATACCTAATAATATTAGCTAAACTAAATAATAATACACTTTTAAAAAAAATAGATAAATTTATTTCAAAAAAATTTAAAGGATAAGAGTGAAATTAGGAAACTAGATATACTTTTTTTTGTGAAGACACTATTTTCACTACTGATGTTTAAAATAATTTTTCTATTGAAAATTTCATATTTAATATAATTTACTAATCGTCCAACTATACAAAACTCAATATTATTAACAAAATTTAGACAAAAAGAACTTTTGTCTTTAATTTTCTTTAAATTTTTAATTTTTTTGAATTTTATTTAAAATAGATCTATCTCCTAATTTATCAAAATTGTATATTATTACTTAACAACTTAATTTCATTAGGTTTTTAAATAGAAGTACTTATATCATATCTAATCCAACATGTTATATTAGTTATATAAATCATATTTTCATATTTTTATGACAAAAAAGACACATTTGATATCTTAACATTTTACAATGAATTATAAATGAATAAGCATAGTAACAATAATATATCCATTTCTAACTTAAATTATATGCATTCTACCTCATTTATTTGTCACCTTTACTTTTATTGAAATTTTAATTTCATTTCATAAATTTTATTTAAAATAAATTTACACTTTTTTTTATAAGAAGCAATAATCCAAAATGCACGAGCCTAAACATCAACTAATGGAGGAATAGAACCACCCTCAAATCATTCAAGAACTCTTTGAAAACAATAAGCAAGAAATCCTTCAAAATTCATCATAGGTGATTTTGAAACATATAGACCAAGAGTTAGATTAGCTAATTTGTTTGCCACCTTATTTACTTTACAATAACCATAATTAATCTTAGTATGTCAATCTAATTGCCTAAGTTATTGGTTATCTTGCACTATTATTGCACATGGATGATATGAATCACACCCATTCTTAATTAGCCCCACAGCAATTCTTGAATCCAACTCAAACATTACTCTTTTTCGTCCATTCTCTCATGTTATTTTCATTACAAAGTACGGCCCCCACAGCTCAGCCAGAACCATAGCTTTACACCTAATATTTTTGCAAAAACCTATCACCCATGCACCTATTGTATCTTTAAGAACACCTCTATATCTAGCTAAGGTGTTATTTCATAAATAACCAACCACGTTATACTTTACCCATTTTGCAAGAGGAAAATTCCAACTAATCTGTATCTTTATTTTTTGTATTCATAGTAAATGCTATTGCATGCATTTTGAAGCTAAATTCATCTTCCTGGTTTTCAAGGTTGCTACAAATATAATACTATGAACATGAGCTGCAATTCCTTTAAAAATTAACTTATTCCTACTATTTTATATTAACTAACAAAGAAATCCAAACATCAAACTCCAATTATCGATATTCTCAAAACCCATATTATTTACTAGGTTCTAATTAAACCAATCATGAAGATTAAAATCAAAGAATTTCTTCCAATGTTTCAGTTTAATGATTGACAACCACATGTTACTCACTTCCTCACAATTTTTGATAAGGTGGATGATAGACTTGTTAGCTCATTTGCAGTGAGTACATACTATAGAATTTGTAAATTTTCTTACTTTTCTTTAACTATTTGTTAAGAGTCTCTCCTTCCTTACCAACCATAGAAAAGTTCTAACATTTTCTAAACCTTACCATTACCATATTTTCTTCTATAGAGGTAAAGCAATGTTATACTAAGATGATGTTAATTCTTCATATGTTGATTTAATTGTGAATTGTCCATTCTTAGACCTAGCCTATACCACCTTATTTGCTCCCAAGGAGTTATGAGGAGGAACAACACTCAAAATTTTGGTTGGTACATTACAAGGAATAATATGGCTTAGTTTATTAACATCACATTCACCTTCCTCTATAGTAGAAGTAGGTAACAAAGAAATTCCTTTTTGATGTAGGAAGATTTATGTCAGCATAAAAGATAAGTGTATTAAAGCTCGAGATCCATGCATCCTTCCAAAATCAAACCTCCATTCTATTACAAACATTCCATTTTAATATTTCCATCATTTCCAAACTTTACAAACTCTCTACTATAAATTGGGAGTATCTGTGTCTTTTATTAATATTAAGAATTTTTTGGTTTCTATATTCATACTTAAAGCACAAAACTTTGACCCATAATGTATTTGGCTTTTTAATAATCCCCTATGCAATTTTCATAAGATAGCTTTATTGCATTCCTTAAGTTTTTGAATGCCCATGCCTCTAAATTTTTTCCACTTGCATATATCTTCCCAAGCCACCAAATAGACTTTCTTTTCTCTTCATTATTAGCCTATTTAAAGTTTTTAATTAATCTCTTCACCTTAGAACAAAGAGAGATAGGAAGTCGGTTAGTTTGCATGCAATATTAAGAATTATTGTAAGGATAAACTTTGCTAGTGTTATTCTCCCTATAAGGGTTAATGATTTTGCTTTCTACACACTCAATTGAGAATAAAGTGGAAAAATTCCTTGGAAACCTTTTATGATGTAAAGAAATGACTAAATATGTACCTAAATCTAAAAATATTGTAAAACTACGCTTATCTCCAATTTCCTAGACTCTATTATGATTAATATTCCTTGAAAAGAAATTCTAGATTTATCCTTATTTACCTTCTCCCTAGAAATTTACAAAATAAATCAAGACATTAGTTAATAATTCTTGCTTGATCTATAATGCTTCAATAAAAAAGAACCAAATCATTAGCAAAAAATAGATGAGATATAGGTTCCCATTCCTTTTCAACTTAACTGGTTTCCAAAGCTTGATATTAATGGTCACTTTAATCCTATAGGTAAGTCTCTTAATACATAAAATAAAAGATAAGGAGAAAGAGGTTTTCCTTTCGTGGCTCTTCATAATAGTGAGAAATTTTGGGTAATCTCACCATTCCAAATCACCTATATGTAGAAACACATAACATAATCAAAAAGATAAAGTGATTGTTGAGACTAATATTTTTTAATTTATCCTTCAAGAAAATCTAACTCAGCCAATCATATGCTTTCTCCAAGTCCACTTTAATTGCCATAAGGCCTAACTTACCCTTTTTTTATTTCATCATATAAATAGCCCCTTGAGCGATATAATATTATCTGAGTAGTGTCTACCTGGAATAAAACTACATGATTCTACTCAATAATATTCCCTATATCGACTTTCAATCTAGTTGCTATAATATTTGTAATTATTTTATATATGATATTACAAAAACTAATTGGCTGAAAATCTTTTAAACGTTCTAGTATATCCAACTTTGAAAATAACACTAAAAGAGTTCATTCATGCTCTTATTCTGCTAGGATTAAAGTAAGCTTCTTTCACACATTGACTTAGCTTTAGAAAAAAAAAGGCATGGAGGCCATCCAGTTTTAGAGATTTCAAAGCTCTCATACTAAAAATTTGCCATTTTTATTTTTCATCCTTAAAAGATTTTTGTAGTGTTATTAATTCCATTTGTTCAATTATTGGAAAGTAACTAGCTAGCGGATACTCTATAACCTTATGTTTATTTTCAGAAAATAAGCTACTAAAATAAGACACCATCATATTTTTAGAACTTTAAGATCGTTACACCATTATCCATTATCTAATAGACATTCAATTTTGTTCCTTTTTCACCTAATTATAGTAGTTGTATGAAAATAATAAGTACTTCTATCACCATTTCAACCATTTACATCGTGATTTTTGAAATCACATGATTTTTTCTTGCATCAAAATTTGCTCGTACTCCTGCCATAACTTTTTCTTCAGGAAAATGAGGTTGGAGTTATATCTTTCTTCCATTTTCCTATTAAACCCTTCCAACTGTGCAACTAGACATTTTTTTCTTTTTAAAAATATTCATAAAGACTTCATTATTCTAAATTTGAACAAAATAGCAAAAAGAGAAAGAGGTTTCTATCCAATTATTTTTATTATGCCATAACTTCTTTACAACTTTTGCAAAGGATTCATTCATGAGCTAAGCTACTAAAAATGGAAGGGTCTCACTCCTCGTTTCCATGGAGTACTATTTTGCAACCTAAAATGAATGGGTTACTGGTAAGATTTTCTAAAGAATAAATGAAAGATTGTCACTTTAGGGAAAGTCATCATCTAACTAGTATTTACAATGCATCTATCAATTCTTTCTTTAATGTTTTTGGTTTTCCAAGTGAAATTTGGCCTTTAAAAACCTATATCAAGCCATTAACACTAATTTATACAATTAGAAAATTGCCTCATACTTTTCCAATTAGGACTAACTCCTTTACTTTTTTTTATGACATGCTATATGCATTATAGTCTCCTAATACTACCTATAACCTTCTTATATTATTTAACAGTGCTCAAAGACTATCCCATAACTTTTATTTGTGATATGAATTAGGAAATTCATATATTCCTATAATGAAACTAGTAAAAGATCTATTTATGATGGTAAAATAAGCATAAATATATTAAAAATGAGTATTTAATACTTCCACTTTGAAATTTTACTTATTTCATAAAAGCCAAAGTACTCCAGAATACCATGTAGGATCCATTTTAAACCAACCATCTAAGCCAATGTTTCTAATAACCTTATTAACTTTCCTATCTTTTATTCTTAGTTCAACAATAAAGATCAAGCTTACTGAATATTAATTAATAAGATCTTATACTTGTGACCCAAATGTACTAGATATTGCACCTCTATAATTTCAAGTGATAAAATTTGTGAAATTATTCAAAAGTTAATAGATAATACAAGCCCAATGGCATCATACCCTAAATTAGATGTTGCACACTCCTTTATAAACCTAAAAAGTTGTTTAAGTCTTCCTTTGACATAGAAGAGGAATAAAACTTTATTAACTAAGTAGTTATATTGTCTAAAGGTTTCAAAAGTGCCTCTTTATGCATCATCATCATCACGTTCTCTTTGTTTGGTGAAGGATTTTGCTTCTTAACATGCATAGTTGATCTAGAAGCTTTCATGGTTGGAATATTTTCATTTTTGTTGAGTTGGTTAACTATCATCATGCTTACCTTAGGCCGTTGTCTAGTTCGATTACTCTTATCCAATATACTATTTTTACTTTTGCTTTCTTAAGTCCATTTTATTTTTCTTCACTTAGTTTACCATCACTTTTTTACCCTTAAATTAGGAGTCCATTCTTTTACTCATTTTTTGTTTTGCTATCATTAGCAAATTTTAGGCATTTACATCTTTTGTAACCTCTTTATTCATTCCTACATTATTATCCCAATCATTATGGTTATCCATATTTATTTCCTTTCCTATTCTTTCAAGGGCTACAAATCTTAAACCAATATTAAACTTCATCTGTTCCCTCTCATTATAAAATTTGGTATTCTTTGAAATCTTCCTATTTTGGGTCTTGTTCTTGCTAATTTAACACTGCAGTAACATCCAATTATTGAAATCTTCCTTGCCGGCCACCATTTGATTACTAACTAATGTTAGTTGTTTAGTGTTCTCATTCACCTATTCTTTTGGTTGCTACTTATTCCTACACGTAATATCTCCTTGTTTTGAGAGGTTAATAGTTTCCCCCTTATCTCCATTCATCTTTTGTACATAAACATTTGGACATATATCTTTCTAGTGACTGAACTTCCCACAACTAAAACAAATGAGATGCAATCTTTCTTACTAAACTAGGTGAATCCTTCCTCTTATAATGATTTTAGGAATTAATTATTTTTAAAAGTCTACTTCTACATAAATCCTTGCAAACTGTCTTTTTTTTGTAAGCACATTATTTTCTTGTTCCTTTAATGTGTGTATATCTACTTTAAAGGTTCTTCCAACAATATTTCCCACCTTTCATAAAAACTTCTTATTGTAATATTCCAAATGCAATCCTAGGGTTCTAATCCAAACTACTAACTTGTGAAATTGATCATTGTAAGGTTCAAACTTAAGACACCATCTTTGAACTACTAAACAATGCTCAACAATCATCCATGGCCCATTCTGCTACACCTTATTATAATCTTTCATCTCATTAAAATGAGTAATATAATATCCATTCTTGATATAAAATAAATTTATACTTTTAACTTTCTAAAAATAATAAAGATATTGATTAAAAAATTTTAAATTGAAGAAGGAATATAATACACTTAAAATTCACTTTAATAATAATAGAGAGAAAAATATCAAATTACAATACTTTTGAAGAACTTGGATCATTATTTGCATAAGTATTGTGTAATGAAAAAGTTATTTACAAGAAGTAATACCACATAAAATCTCAGATATAAAAAAATAGGTTTTGTACTTCATGTCATGTGTTAGTCTAAGAAGAGCTCACTTTTTAAGTAATTTTTTTTAATTTAACCTTAAAATTTTGAAGTTTATTACTTTACTATTCCGTGTTGGTCTCTTCTTCTTTTTTTTCTCAAATTTTTCTTTGACATTTCCAAACCCATTTCATCTTTTCATTACTTTAATATCAATAATTATAAAAAAGATAAGATTATCAAATTATTGCTTGAAATTTTTTTATAAATTATAATAATATTACAAAATATTTTAACATTTATTAAGTATTGATTTAAAATATTTTACATCAATTTAATGCTTTTTGTCACTAAATTTCATATGAATAGTCATTTTTACTTGAAATTTTGAATTTTTTTATTCAATATTTTTTTTTTTGAAATAACAACATGAATTAATTTTTAACTCCCTGTAAAAATTAAGAAATTATTATTTATGATTTTAGTAAAGAAAAAAGTTTGAGTTTTGAAAATTTAAACCACTCACAGCCTTTTTAATAATAATTTCATAATGATATTTAATTTTTGTGCCAACTAAAAACTTGTTAACAATATGTAATATAAAAAATTTTAATCATAAAAGTGGAAAAGTGACAATATTACTAAGTTAATATAAAATGTGAAAAATTAGTACCAAATTAATACTAAAATATATTCAAATATTAATTTGATGTTTCATATATTTTCAAGTATCAATTTTTTAATTTTTTTCTTTATAAAATTTACCCTTTTAATATAATCCTATCTAAGTGTCAGATAGATATTTTGTCATAAAAGTAGATAGAATAAGGAGTAGATAAAAGTTTTGTCATAAAACAAAGCACCAAAAATGTGATGAGGCTAGCATTTAATTTGCACAATTAAACATGTTTGAAAATTTTAATATTTCTAAAAATTATATTTTTTAAGAATTTAATTTTTTAAAATATGATATTATTATGTTTAGTTTAATTAAAAATATTTTTTAAAATATTATAATATTATATTTTAATTATTTTAGATATTTTTAAAATATTGTAATATTACCAAAAATATTTTTATTAAAAATTGATGAGTTAATGATGATAAGTGGGGATTGTAAGTATTCATTAACAATAGACGACGACAGTAATGATGTTCAATGGTGATCACTCATAATAGGTAATAATCAGCGGTAATCATTAAAAATGGATGGTGACTATTAGTGGTAACTAATAATAAATAATGGTATACAATGGTTATTAATGGTTGGTGAAAAATAATGGTTATCAATAATGATAGTAATTGTTGATAATCATTGGTAATGAATAGTGACTAGTAGTGGTTATCAATGATATTGATAATTGATAATGATTATTGAAAATAGGTGGTGATGGATGGTAATTATCGACGGTGAATGGTAATCGATGATAGTCATCATTAGTGGATTATAATTGATAATGATTATGGGTAATGGATATTAATTAGCAATAGGTAGTAATTAATAATAATCACTATAATGGTTAACGATTAATAATGATGGTGATGATTAATAGTAGGAAATAATGGTGGCGGTGGTCAACAATTATAATAGTAAGTGGTAATAAAATGAAATATTAATAATAGTGAGTAAAAATTTATTAAAAAATAGATAAAATAGTATATTTATATTAATAAAATATTTTTATATTATGATAATATAGAATATTCACTTTTTTATAAAAATATTTTAAAAAATATGAAATTAAAAATATTATTAAAAATGTAAATATTACAAAAAATATATTTTTAAAATTTAAATTAAACATAAAAATTTCATACCCATCTACAATATTCTCAATAAGGGAATGATTCTATAAACTAGACGGTACCTAAACCTCTCACCTTGTTATTCAAAGACATCAGATCTCGACATTTTTTCTCCCCAAAACCCCCTGGAGTCTGAGCAGCAACTCAATGGCAACATATCAGCACCGCGCTGCACAAAAACCATCGAATGAGAGAGGAGAGAGAGGGGGGGGGGGGGGGAGGAATTGACTTTCGAGTTTCGACGCTAAAAATTGAAATTGAATCCATCAATTTGAAGTTTAAACACGAACCTATAGGAAAGAAGCAATTTGGACGGCAACATCTTCGTGAGTTGTGCGATTTATGATTTAATATTAAAATGAAGCATCTATAATGCTAGCAACGACTCTTGCTTTCTTAATACACGTGTCATAGAAACATGCTCACCATTCCTTCTCCTAAATTTGCGAGAATCGTACTTTGTACTCCCAACTTTTTTTTTATTTTCATTTTTAATTCTTTATTATTTTAATTTTATATTAATTCATAATTTTTTTTTTTTTTTTTTCATTTCATCTATTCAATTATATGGACGTTTAATCTATTCACATTATCCTTTTGAATTATATATATATTTACCTTAATTATTTACTTCTTCTCCAATTCTTCAATTATAATTTATATTTCAAATTAACTTACAATTAAGTATCTTATTTAAATGAATTTTCTTTTCTAAATGTATTAAATATTTTAATCAATTTTTTAATCTTCATTCACATGAAATACCTTATTTAAATTTTATTCCTCTTAATTACATAAAGTATGGATGTTAATAATTATTATTAGTCATTAATTTTGTAAATGTTTTTAATTTGGTCCATAATATTTTCCATCTAAATTTAAGAAAATCCCAAAAATTATTTGACAAATTTATTTATTTTTCTAGTATATATTATTGGTATTTGATTGAACATTTTTAAATTTTAAATTAACTAAAAAATTCAATTAAAAGCAATGGAGAAAGTCACTTATTTTGTAAATTTTTTTAATTTTGCCTCTAATTTTTCATATTGATTTGTCTAACTCCTTAAAATTACTCGAGTCATTTATTTTTTATATTTGAATAAGTATTTGAAATTGTTAAAATCGTCAATTTAAATTAATTTAGAACTAAAATTAACTATCCAATTACTATTCTTATTTACTCACATCATCCTTTTCAACTATATATATATTATTTATTTACCTTAATCACCTACGCCATCTCTAATTATAGTTTATATTTCAAATTAAATTATAATTAAATATTTTATTTACATATATTTTATTCTCTAATTATATTAAATGTTTTATTTACTTTTTTATTTAGCATCACATGAAATACCGTATTTAAATTATATTTTCAAGCTCTTTTTATTTTATGAAAGATATTTTTTATAGAAAAATATCATTTAATTTTATATATTTTAAGGGGTACCATATGTATCAATACATTGTATTTAAAAAGATGATATATAAAATCATGATAGGAGAAAAACATAATAACTTCTTTAAAAAAAATTATTTTTCAATAAAAGATATTTTTCACCAAAATATACAGAAACTCAATCTTATAAAGCATGGATATTCACAATTAGTGTTATCCTTTAGTTTTGCAAATAATTTTAATTTTATCCATAATACATTTCACCTTAATTTACGTACTCCCTAAATTAGTTGAGTAGTTTTTTTTTTATACTACATGCTTTTAGCATTTGACAAGTATTTTAAAATTTTAAATTAATTAAAAATATTCAATTAAAAGTAGTGAAATAAATTATTTATTTTATAAAATTTTAATTATTTTATTTTTAGTTTTAATTATATTGTAGAACAATTTTTTTCTTTTAAATAGTTTGTTAAAATGAGTTAACCCAACCTTACTAGACTAATTTAACGGGCAAAAATTATACGTCGAGTCAGTCTCAAACCTGATTACTTTTTCACCAGGTCAGATTCAAATTGAATTATTACAGTACCAGTACCGTCCAGTCCTAATCTTAGTCCCAAGTATATTTACCAGGTGGGTTTAGACAAATTTTTATAACTCATTATATTTTATTATTATTATTATTATATTATATATTTATTTATTATTAATTTTACATCATTAATTAATTAAAATTTATTATTATTTATTGAATATAATAATATTATTATCATATATATTATATATGAATATAAATATATATTATTAAATATATTTAGTAAAATAAATATATATTATTAAAATCTAATAAATGTGTGAATTTGCATTTAATAATATATATATTTAATAATTCAAATTTTATATTAATCAAGAATTTTATATTATATATTTATTTTATATTATAAAATAAATATATATTATTATTATTATATATTTATATTTAAAAAATTAAATTTATATTATTAAATATATATTGATCAAGTTCAAAGTATTATATATAAAAATAAATGTATTTAATAATTTATATATTATCAAATATATATAAATAAATACTCATACAAATTATTTATTAATAAAAATAATTATAATAATTTATCTATAATAATAAAAATTAAATAATAATTTATTATATTATATATGTATATAATATATTTAAAATTAATGTGAAAACTATTTATTTAAATTTTTTAAATAATTCAAAATTTTAATATTAAATTACTAATTCAAATTTTAATATAATTATTTATTTTGATAAAATTATACAATATATATTGATAATATTAAATACATAAATTTATTAATTTTAATATTAAAAATTATTTTATATTGCTTGTATATATATAATTTTAATATTATATATATTAAAGTATAATTTTAATATATTAAAATTATTATTTTAATATCTATATAAAATCTATATAAATTAAATATATAATAATAAATTATTTATTTATTACTTAATACTATTATCGGTTGAGAGGTTAATTCAATAATCTAACGGGTTAATTTATCAGTCCCAATTTTTACTAAGTCGAGCTAATCAGTCCCAATTCTTTACCAGGTCAAGTCACTGTTATCATTGTCCGTACCAATCCCAGTGTCAGGTCAAGCAAAATTATACTAGTTTCAAACCAATCCATTAAACTTAACTCATTTTGACACTTTTATTTTTTAGATGGATTTAATGTTATAATTTAACTTGATTTCGAAGTTTAATCATAACTTCAGTTTAATTATTTATTAAATTTTGTTAAGAGTAATTAAAATATTTTATGAATGTAGTTTAGTTGTAATTTTAATTTATATATCTATATCAGTATTATCAAACATTTTTTAATTATTCATTTATTTGATTTTTATTTAATTAATTATGAATTTTATCTAAGCAAATATGCACACATCATTTTTAATGTTTCCGTGCTTTGCACGGATTTAAAAATCTAGTACAAATTGGTGGAGAAGATGTAAAAGCAGAACTCAGTTTTTGTTTCGGAAGACGAAGTCGTTCAAACGAGTCTACTGAGAGAAAATAGTGTGTTTGCAATTTTAAAAATTAATAGGATTTACAAAAATGCCGGTATATATATATATATATATATATATATATATATATATATATATATATATATATATATGGTCGGTTCTTAGTTAAAATCGATTAGAGTCATTGCACACCAAAGTCGATGGACAACCAAAACACTTTCAATTCTTTCCATTGCCTCTATGCATAAAAAATGATTATGGTGCATCGAATTATTATTAAATTTAATAGTTATACATTATCATGCAATATATTAAATTTAATTTTTTTTAAAAATAAATTTAATATATAATTAAATTCAATAATATATTAACACATTATGATCTTAATAATGTACAATTGGATATTTCCTATCCATATGATTTCGCTAAACTGATCTCGACTGCTTCCTTCTCATTCGGATTGATAGGTTATATTCGGATGGGGAAACTTTGCCCAATGCTAAATAATTTAGTCTATTATATAATATTTATAAGGAAAAAATTTTATTCAATAACAATAACAAGAATCATTAAACTGCAATTCGATGACAAATTATAAACACATCTCAAAGCTATAAACATTTATTTACACACGTCTAATCATTGTAAACTCGTTCACAAAATTTATTTTTTAACGTGTGTGTGAAGCTAAAGATATTTTAAGCTCCAACTTTTGGATGAACCATGTACAGACTTCCATGACATAGTGTACCATGCTTTAGTATCTTCATGAACTCAACAATAAGGAACTACGAATGAATTAAGTATAATCGATCAAAATACGTGATATATATATATATATATGGGAAACTAATGAACTTCATTTCTGTAGAAAACAATTTTTTTTCGTAAATATTATAAAAATATAATTGCATGGATAGTGAAAAAGCTTGCACTCTAAACACACAGTTTCCAACAAATTTTATTTGGAATAAAAACAACATTTTAAAATAATATAATTTTAAAATTAATTAAATTATTAGTTGTTATAAAATAAGATCCAAATTTAATTAAATTGCATGTATATTTTTAGAAATAAAAGAATAAATATATTCATTTTTGTTTAAGTTTTCAAAAGCAAAAAAAATAAATTTAAATTATAACTTAAAATATTTAACATATAAAGTAATCATAAATTAAACTAAAATTATGACATTAAAGTCTATTATCCACTTGTGTATATCTTAAAAAAATATATATTATTATACAAAATTTTAACATAAATTAAAATTATGACATAAATTAAAAATTTGCGTTTGGCTTTTAGAGAGATTAACAGATGATAACTATCTACAAAAGTTGGCCATCATCTAAATATTTCTTCCCTTATCAAACTTTCAAAATTTGCATCGTAATAGAAAAATAAGAATTTTTTAAATGTTATCTATGTCTATATAAGTGAAATTATGAATGAGATACCTTAAGATTTCACATTGTCACTTTAGATTTGTTGAGGGAATGTTCATATTTTTCTTGTAGTTTGTTTTTAGCAAACAATTAGCAAAGCTTCCTCTAACTCCCTAAATATGTCTCAAGGTAATAAGCAAATCATAGAAAATCATGAGCATGATATTATTAGTATTAATGAGCAAATATGGGCATGATATTATTACATTAATATATATCTATAATTAGTCACGTAAAATTTGGTAATAGAAGAAATTTTAGAAATATTTGTTATTGTAGAAATAGGAGATCTGATGTATATATATTGAGATCATTGTGTAATGTAAAAATAACTTTCTCAGCCAAACTTTCTTTATGGTATTAGAGCTCTAAAGGCTCATACACAGGCTTTCAGAGTTCAAACCAAATTGTACAAACATGGCAGGTAATCAAGAGCAACCTGTTAACCAAAGGAAGTGATAACCTTCCCCTTATGACCTTACCTCAAACGACAATCCTAGGAATGTAATCACTCAAGTACAGTTATGAGGCGAGAACTATGAGGAATGGGCACGTGCCATGAGAACATTCCCTCATGCAAGAAGAAAATGGGAATTTATTGATGGCACTATAAATCAACTAAACCAAGGAACAACCGAGGTAGAATACTAGTGGACAGTTTAATCCATGCTAGTGTCATGGATTTGAACATAGTGGAGCTGAGTCTATGCTTTACAATGCCCTATATGGAGAATGCACGTGATCTCTGGGAAGATGTCAGGGAAAGGTTTTTAGTTGTAAATGGACCAAGAATACACCAACTGAAAACAATATAGCTGAGTGTAAGCAAGTAGGATGACTATAATAGTATATTATGGAAAGTTGAAGATGTTATGGGATGAACTTGCAAAATATGAGCAGATACTGCTATGCAACTGTAGAGGTTGCATATATGATATAACTTCCAAACTTGAAAAGCATAAAGAGGAAGAATGAGTGCATCAATTTCTAATGGGACTTGACATGCTATCTACGGAACGATGCATTCTAATTTTCTTGTTGTAGATCTATTGCCATCTCTGAATAGAGTCTATTCGATCATGATACAGGAGGAGTGAGTTAGGACTATCACAAAGGCTAAAGAAGAGCGAGAAGAGGTGATGGGGCTCGTGGTTCAAGCTGGTGGCAAAAATAAAGGACGTGGAGACTTAAAAGATAAATCCATGTTTTGCACAATTGTAATCAAAATGGACATGATACCAATAATTGCTTCCAGCTGATTGGGTATTCCGATTAGTAGGTGATAAGTCGGGGAATGAAGGTAGGAGAAGTACATGAGGGAGAGGCTAGCAATGAGGTGGAGCAGACCGAAGAAAAGGAGCTGCTGGTGTACGCGCGAATGTAGCACAAATTGGTGCAAGTTTATCCACAAGAGAGGTTGAGAAAGTTAGGCTCATAAGGCTAACCTTTAAGCAATGGAAAAGCTCATGGATATACTAAACATATATAATCCAAACATAAAGGGGAAAATGAGAGGTAAGTCATAAAATAGCTTATAGATACTCGACAATGGAGCATCAAATCACATGACTGGAACCTTGGAAATTATGTATGACCTACGATATACAAGTCTGTCTTGTGGTTTGCCAAATGGATAATGTATAAGTGCAACTAAGGAAGGAGTCGTGGTATTGGATAGAGGACTGAAACTCCATAATGTTCTCTATGCTCCAAACCTTCATTGCAACCTAATATCTCTTTTACACCTCATGGATATTCAAATTGTGTTGTCCAATTTACTGATAAATTATGTGTTTTTATTGGATATCCGTATAAGAAGAAAGGGTGGAAGTTATTTAATCTTGAAACCAAAGAACAATTTATTTCACAGGACGTAGAGTTTATTAAAACTAAATATCCATTTACTAATAAGCTTGACACAATTCGCAATAGAATTTGTGTGCCTGAACTGCAGGATGGGGTTATTAGATTAGATGAGGAGCCACTAGATAATGCTCCTACTCTTGGAGATGCAATTTTTCTTTCTGACCAAGGTGGGCTTGGCTTAAATGACAAGGGGTAAAGATGGAGAAGTTAAAATGGACCAATCTCTTTCAAACAATTTGTTAGAAAATGTCTCAGAATTGATAGGACAACTAATCATACCTACTAAGCCACTGGGTTGAGGATATAAAATTAAAATTCCTTCTACCAAATTACAAGATTTTATCACTCATACCATTCAAAAGATGAGCCCATCCACACATTCATCCTCTCGAACATTATTCTTAGGTAAAGCTTATCCAATAGTACACTGTATTCAATTTGATAAATTTTCCTTAGCACATCGGCTTTTCTTGCAGATCTTGATCATAACAAAGAACCTGTCACGTATACTAAAGCAATAAAAAATCTTAAATGAACGGAAGCCATGCAAAGTGAGATTCAAGCTTAGAAAAAAATGGGACATGAACCATTACCCACTTACCTTCAAGAAAGAAGGCACTTGGATGTAAATGGGTCTACAAAATTAAACATAAATCTGATAGGATAGTGGAGAGGTTTAAAGCTCACTTAGGTATTCTTAGCAATCACTAAGTTGAAGGGGTATATTATAATGAGACCTTTGCATCTGTCGTTGTAATGGTAATTGTATGAACTATTTTGGCAGTAACTGCAACAAAGAACTGGGAATTACATCAAATGAATGTGTACAATACTTTCCTCTATAGGGATCTTCAAGAGAAGGTTTTCATGAAACCACCACCTAGTTTCTATACCACACAGCCTAAGATGGTATGTAGACTTCGTAAATCACTGTATGGACTTAAGCAAGTTCCAAGATATTGGTTTGCCAAGCTCTCTACTG